>CM046004.1:64108819-64733819 GCA_025175895.1 Wurfbainia villosa | reverse complement strand
GCTCCTAAATAATTTCCTATAACCATTATTTGACCTAGTGATCCGCAAACAATCCCATCCGATGGGGAGGAAGGCACTCAGAGCCAACGCACAAATTTGTTGCATCACACGTCAAATTGTAATGGAGGCCGCGGGAATTAATTAAAATATCCCTCTCCCACTTAGTAAATTGAAATTGAGGAATTTTAAAGCATACAAAACATGCATATAAAACAAATAAGCAATAAATATGGAAAAAACAGAATTTTTCCAACTATTATGGCATTGTTCTCCAATACGCATCCCGTCGTGTCGCCACCTCGTCCGCTCCATCTTTTCCCATGCGCAAGTCACCAAAGAGATCTGAGTCGAGATATATCATTTTAATTTACATCCATTGATCCTATACTCCACGAAGGAGTCTACAAATAATCTAGATCGAAAGTAAACTAAAATGAGCGGCTAAACAATGTCGTATTTAATTACAAAAATTAAATACTAATCTATCCTCGTCAACCCCGAGGATTCAAATAATATACATACAATCACACACAAAACAATCACATACAACCAAATAGCCATAATAGTCGGATCTTATGCCTGCAACCAAAAAGTTAGCCTACGCACATCCTACTATTATCCGGCATACTCAATATATGATATGTGCATGAAAGTAACCGAATCCAAAACACACAAAACCGGAAACCGTGGATCTTATACCACTTGTAGGGTGGTTGCTTCGAAGGCTCATTGGCTCCCATGTCCCCGGATTAAAATTTTCACTAATGAAAGAACTAATCCGGATGGGATGAGTTTCCTTAGCACAACCAATTCGTCGTCGTTCTAACAACTTGAGTGATCACTTGAACAACTAGTTGTTCAAGCAATACAACTCTTCTAGTTGGTTAGCCGTGGAAGAGACGACGGACGGATCGCCGGTTTTTGCGTTTGTCTTTGGGGTCCATGATTATACAAAATATATACTAATGCACACTTGTATAATCAACACATAAAAGAACATGCTAAGATCAGAAAATAAAGTTGTAAAACTTTTATACCTCACGATCTTCTACCGTATGTCCTATCCTCCTCATGGACGATGTGTGGGCGAAGATCCTCCATGAGTAGAAGCCTTCTAGATCGCGTTCTTCCCTTCCTTGTTCGCTGCGAACAAAGAGAAGAACCAAACAAAACTTCTTCTCCTTTCTAGAACCGGCCACCAAGCCAAGGAGCTCGATGTAACCGCCGGCCAAGGAGTGAATTCTTGAGCACCGGCCAACCTTGAAGCAATGTTGCCACCGGCCACCAAGATGGGATATGGATGAATGCCTCCCAACCTTTTATCAATGTTGCCGTTGGCCACCAAGGAGAAAAGGGAGGAAGAAGATAACCGGCCAAGGATGAGAAGAGGAAGAGGGCCGCCGGCCAAAACCCTAGGGAGAACAATGATGTTGCCGCCAACTTCTAGCCACCCAAAACCCTAACTCCTTTAGGGTTTGTTGCCGCCCACTTCTAGATAGGCAAACCCTAATTTCCAAGCACCATCCTTGCCGCCCAACCTAAGCCCTCAATTTATAGAATTGGGCTTAAGCCTCCTTTAATCTCCACCGTCGGATCTAGGGTTTTATCCCAACCATCGGATCTAGGGTTTCATCCCAACCGTCGGATCTAGGGTTTCATCCCAACCGTCAGATCTAGGGATTCATCCCAACCGTCGGATCTAGGGTTTCATCCCAACCATTGGATCTAGGGTTTCATCCCAACCGTCGGATATAGGGATTTAATCCCAACCGTCGATTCTAGGGTTTCATCCCAACCATCGGATCTAGGGATTTAATCCCAACCGTTGGTTCTAGGGTTTTGTTTTACATCCTTTGATCTAGACTTCATGAGGATTATATTAGGCTACGATAGGGACCATAAGGAGGAGTTGGATCTTGGCCACCCGATGGATCGGAACCACACAAACTTGATCCATCAATTATGTTCCATTCCACTAGAGGATCATCATTGAACTACCTCACCAACCCCCATAAATTAATATGGGCTCCATATATTATTTGTACATTCATCTCCCCGTGTTTAAGATATCGAATGTCCGTCAATTAATTGATTTACTGACCATCAATTAATTAACATCTAACTCCTCGAGTAGTACCACTCAACCTTATCATCATGTTGACTAAGTCAACCAGCTGGGTTTACATGATGAACCTTATGAGCTCCTCAAGGGGACATCATCAACCTAGTATATAGGATACGGTTTCCTCCTATAATCAACGGCACACCATGTAAATAATATCATTTCCCAACTTACCGGGCATATTGATTTAATCCATCTAAATCTCACCCCTTGGTAAATCAAAGAAATAAATACTAAGTACATGTGCCCGTTATTATATCGGGATTAAGAGCATGTACAACATAATATCCGAGGTCCGATTCAATTATGTAGTCAGCAATTAATTGAATCACCTCTATATCGGTCCTGCTCAATACACCTAAGTGTACTAGTGTAACTCTATGTTCAAGACAAAACAATATCAAGCTACACTACAACCATGCCAATGGTTTGTCCAAAACCATCTTGGTTGTGAGCCTCTACTTATATTTTACAAGGGACTGATAACATGATCTTCTGCGCCACACCAAGCACCATGTTCTCTACAATGTAAAATATTAGACAATATGCACACATATATATTAAATATATAAAGTGCAAACAATGATCATGTGATTCTTATTTCAAACTAAAATGTTCATACAAAAAGAGCTAGGCTTTCAGTATACATTCCAACATTCTTAAGTACTTGAGAAAGACTAAAGAATATTTCTTGATATTTGGAGGAGATGAGGAGCTAGCTATAAAAAGTTACAGTGATGCCAGCTTCTAAACTTACTAGGATGATTATAGATCACAGTCAGGGTTCGTGTTTTGCTTGAATGGTGGCGCTGTGAGCTAGAAGAGTTCGAAGTAGGATATAGTTGTTAATTCTACAATAGAGGACGAGTATATCGCTGCATTAGAGGCAGCAAAGGAGGCAGTTTGGATCTGCAAGTTCATTACTGAGCTTGGGGTGGTTCCTAGCATAGCTAATCCAATAGAGCTCTATTGTGAAAATAATGGAGCGATTGCACAGGCTAAGGAACCTCGCTCACACCAGCGGACCAAGCAAATACTACGACGCTTCCATCTTATTCGAGAGCTTATCAATAGAGGAGATGTAAAAATTTGTAGAGTACCCACAGAGGCTAACATCGCAGATCCCTTGACAAAGGTTTTGGCACAGAAAAAGCATGATAGTCACACTAGTTCATTGGGTATTAGATACTACAGTGATTGACACTAGTGCTAGTGGGAGATTGTTAGTGAGAGCCCTAGAGCCAATCATGTGATGATTGTTGTATGAAATTTGTTGTATCATATGTAGGGGATCGATCGGCCGGCTAGAGGGGGTGAATAGCCCTTTGTTGTTGGATGGTGGAATCTGCTCATCTACACAATTGTTAGCGCAAGCGGAATACTAATAAAAACAAGCAAATGAATAAAAAATAATACAAACAATGCTAACAAGATAGTATAATGTGGTTCACGGCTACGTCGCTAATCCACGGTCCCCGATTCGTCCTTGGTAAATCACTCCGCCAAAACCAATCCACTATTGGTCTCTCCTTTGCACCAAGCTAGGTGGAGGTAACCTTTACAAATCAAGATCACTCTTCTTACAAAAGAAATGAAGTAAAAGCAAGTAAGAAGAATTTAAAGCTTGTGGGTCACTTGGATGATCACTTAATGCATAAGCATTTTCCTCTCAAAGCCCCACACCCTCTCTTTGTATAGAGATGAAGCTTTTCTTCCCGTTGGCCGCCACCAGTCGACTGCTGCCCTTGGCAGTCGACTGTCACCACTCCAATGGCCTCCGAACACGTCGGATCTCGACCATTATAGTCCAACGGAACACTTGGCGATCGGCGATGGACCACATCACGATCGCTACGCTCCGTATCGATCGCCGCCAGCTACGCGGCGTTCTGCGTTCGCGACATCTTTTTCGATGATCGCCATTCCATGGTAGCGATCGCTGCATAAACCCATCAGTTGGATACCAGTCGAACCCATTCGACTTAGAGCAGTCGATTCCATTCCATGGCAGTCGACTGATGTCAGGAAAACTCATCTGACACTTAGCCATTCGGCCAAGTTCACCTAATGAGCTACTTACAATTCACTCTTTCTCTCATCTCACTCAAAGTCCCTCGCCGAAGCTCTCTTCGTTCGCGGCCACGTCCTTCGGCAGCATCAGGCGCACGACTCTGCAATGCTCCTTCGCATCTCTTGCCTCCGAAGTATGATTTCTTGGCTTCGCTTCAAGTCATCTCGTCCGGTGGTCCCTCGGCAGCATCAAGCGCACGACTCTGCAATGCTCCTTCTTCGACTCAAGCATGAGGTAGTGAGTGGTGAACCCGCCAAGACTCCATGTGCGAATTACTAAGTCCTGCAATACTCCAACGCATATATCAAACCATAATAACACCCTAACTTAAACCCTTTGCCACACACATCAAAACCTTATCATGGCAAGAGATTGCCCTAACAATCTCCCCCTTTTTGATTTGTGGCAATCCGTTTAAGTTAGGTAAAAACATTTGATAAAACATTAAGAAAGAAATGCATGTAAATAAACATGATTAGTAACTCTCCACCTTAATACATGAAACTCCTCCTAAATATGATCCCCCTTACTTAAACATATAGTTTTCTCCCCCTTTGACACCATCAAAAAGATTAAAAACAAGTTTATATATCATGGCATCAAGTCTAGAGAGAAACATAACAAAAAACATGCCTTAAAACCGTGTATCAGAAGTTGTTGGGCTGTTTTTCAGGTGAGCAGTCGACTGCTATCAGTATGGCAGTCGACTGACACAATGAATTCCGAAATTCTGATTTTCTGGACGAATTTCAGAAATACATTATAAATTCCAAAAAAATCTAAAAAAAGTGAAATTTGGGGGACACATTTATTTTAAGTATATCTATCAATGAAAAATAGTTTTTCATGAACAATCATTATATTTTCTGAGATTCGCTAAAAATCCAAAAGCTTTAAAAAACACTAGTTTTTGAGCATGTTAGTATCCATTTTCACACCTATTCTTGCTTTGGATTGTTTCAAAACATGAATACATGGATTTTAAAGTAAGAAATTATTTTGAAAACATATGAAATATCCAACCATGATCTTTGGGCAATATGTCTATGAATTAAACATAAGTCTTCCCCATTATTGGTCTATTATTGCTATTTTGATACTTTAAATGACCATCTAAATGCCATAGGCACTAATAGACATTTGTATCATCCTAACATCTTGTTGGGATGTATATTGAAAGCCTAGCCTTTTGTATGGCCATCTTTATTTTGAAATAAGATTCACATGATCATTGTTTTCACTTTATATTTATTATATGTGCATATTGTCTAATACTCTACATTGTAGATAACGTGGTGCTTGATGAGGCACAGAAGATCATGATATCAGTTCCTTGTAGAATATAAGTATAGGCTCACAACCAAGATGGTCTTGGACAAACCATTGGCCTGGTTATAGTGTGATTTGGTATTGGTTTATCTTGACCATAGAATTACACTAGTACATTTTGTGTGTATTGAGCAGGACCGACATAGAGGTGATTCAATCTATTACAGACTATATGATTAAATCAGACCTCGGGTTTTATGTTGCATATGCTCTGAATCCCGATATAATAACGGGCACATGTACTTAGTATTTATTTCTTTGATTTACCAAAGGGTGAGATTTATAGATTAAATCAATAGGCCCAGTAATTTTGGAAATGATATTATTTACATGGTGTGTCGTTGATTATAGAAGGAAACCGTGTCCTATATATTAGGTTGATGATGTCCCCTTGAGGAGCTCATAAGGATTATCATGTAAACCCTACGGGTTGACTTAGTCAACATGATAATAAGGTTGAGTGGTACTACTCGAGGAGTTAGATGTTAATTAATTGATGGTCAGTAAATCAATTAATTGATGGACATTCGATATCTTAAACACGGGGAGATAGTTGTGCAAATAATATATGGAGCCCATATAAATGGGGGTTGGTGAGGTAGATCAATGATGATCCTCTAGTGGAATGGAACATCATTGATGGATCAAGTTTGTGTGGTTCCGATCCATCGGGTGGCCAAGATCCAACTCCTCCTCCTGGTCCCTATCGTAGCCTTATTAAAACCTCATGGAGCCTAGATCTAATGATGGAACATAAAACCCTAGATCTGACGGTTGGGATGAAACCCTAGATCCGACGGTTGGGATGAAATCCAAGATCCGATGGTTGGGATGAAACCCTAGATCCAACGGTTGGGATGAAACCCTAGATCCGACGGTTGTGATGAAACCCTAGATCCGACTGTTGGGATGAAACCCTAGGTCCGACGGTTGGGATGAAACCTAGATCCGACCGTTGGGATGAAACTCTAGATCCGACGGTTGGGATGAAACTCGAGATCCGACGGTGGAGACTAAGTCTCTAGATCCGACGGTGGAGATTGAAAGGAGGCCTAAGCCTAACTCTATAAAAGGAGGGCTAAGGGCTTGGGTGTGAAAAAGGGATAGAGACATATCAAGAAGGAGATTAGGGTTTTTGGCTTGGGCGGCTAGGGTTTGGGAAAAGGTTTGGGCGGCAATCCTTGGAAGGATTAAGGTTTGTTTCCTTCTCTTCTTAATTGGTAGCTAGCGCCCATCTTCTTCCTCCTTGCTTTGGTCGGCGCCCATACCCATTATTCCTTCTCCCTCTCTCCTTGTTGGCCGGCGACAACCTTTCTTCAAGGTTGGCCGGCGCTCAATTATCTACTCCTTGGTCGGCGGCAACCTTTCTTCAAGGTTGGTTAGCGCTCAATTATCTACTCCTTGGCCGGCGGCTATATCAAGCTCCTTGGCTTGGTGGTCGGTTCTAGATAGGAGAAGGAGTTTTTGTTTGGTTCTTCTCTTTGTTCGAAGCAAGCAAGGAAGGGAAGAACGTGATCTAGGAGGCTTCATCTCGTGGAGGATCTTCGCCCACACAACGTCCACGAGGAGGATGGGACATACGGTAGAAGACCAAGAGGTATAAAAGTTTTACAAACTTTATTCTTGATCCTCTTATGATAAGATATGCTAGCTTATGTTATTTATGTTAGTATGTGTTGATTATACTAGTTTACATTTGTTTGTATTTGTATAATCATGGACCCCGATAAGAAACACAAAAATAGGCGATTTGTTCGTCGTCTCTTCCGTGGCTAACCGACTAGAAGAGTTGATTGCTTGAACAACAAGTTTGTTCAAGCGATCGCTTGAGTCATTGGCACGATGACGAAACGGTTGTACTTCGGAAACTCATCCCGTCCGGATTAGTTTTAGTTGATAAAATTTTAATCCGGGGACATGGGAGGCAATGAGACTCCGACGCAACCAATGGCACTCCCTTCAAAATGGTATCAGAGCCAAGGTTTCCGGTTTTGTGTGTTTTGGATTCGGTTACTTTCATGCACATATCATATATTGAGTATGCCGGATAATAGTAGGATGTGCGTAAACTAACTTTTTGGTTGCAGGCATAAGATCCGACTATTATGGCTATATGTGTGTATGTGATTGTTTGTGTGTGATTGTATGTATATCATTTGAATCCTCGGGGTTGACAAGGCTAGATTAGTATTTAATTTTTGTAATTAAATATGACATTGTTTAACCGATCATTCTAGTTTACTTTCGATCTAGATAGTTTGTACACTCCTTCGTGGAGTATAGGATCGATGGATGTAAATTAAAATGATATATCTCGGCACGGACCTCTTTTGTGGATTGCGCACGGAAAAGGTGGAGCGGACGAGGTGGAGACACGACGGGACGCATATTAGAGAACAAAGTCATAATAGTTGGAAAAAATTCTGTTTTTTACCATATTTATTGCTGATTTGTTTTATATGCATGTTGTGCGTGCTTGAAAATTCCTCATTTTCAATTTACTAAGTGGGAGGGGGATATTTTAATTAATTCCCGCGGTCTCCATTACAATTTGACGTGTGATGCAACAAACTTGCGTGTCGGCTCTGAGTGCCTTCCTCCCCATCAGATGGGTTTGTTTGCGGATCACTAGGTCAAATATGGTTATAGAAAATTATTTAGGAGCGTGTGTACTTCCCCATCGATAAGGCAAATAATCCGAGATAATTGCCTTAGTACCGAGTAATGGTAAAACTTAGATGCAAATAAAGGTATCCTCCCCATCGGAGTCACTGCTTTTATTTGTAGGGCCTAAGAGGAACCAACTATTAATTTTATTTGTCAAAAAGTAAGGTTGATAAGATAATAAAATTAATGGGTAAAATCTCCTCTTACAAATGTAGAATTCGTATACGTCCACACTATCATGGCATGAGATATTCTCGGTGTTTTGAGGTGTTGGTTGATTTCGGAATTTTATTGTTTTGAGGAATCAATAATATTTGAAATCTAATATTTTGATCATTGTGATTCTTAGGATTTTCAAATGGTTTTCAACCCACTTGCTGTGATACTGAAAGAAAATAAACTTACTGGAATAAAATACATTGATTGGAAAAGAAATTTGGATATTGTCTTAACTATCGAGGAGTACAAGTATGTGCTCTTTGATGAGTGTCCTCCTAAGCTTGCGGATGATTCTGGGGAAAAGGAACTTTTCGGATACCAGAATCGGGCTGCTAGGCAGAAAGCTATGGTTGCTCAGAAGGTTTCTACTTCTAAGCCGAAAGGCAAGAAGAAGAAGAAACAAGGTAGAGCAAAGGTGGCGGGTGGACCTCAGGGAGGAGTGAAGAAGCCGAAAGGCAAGTGCTTCACTTGTAAGAAGACTAGACATGGGAAGAAAGATTGCCCCAACCTAAAGCAGAACAAAGGTATATCTTCTGGCTTAGTCATTGAAACATGTTTAGTGGTGTTATCTACCGGTACTTGGTGTGTAGATACGGGAGCCGCTGATCATGTCTGTAATTCTTTGCAGGGGTTCTAGGAAACCCAACGACTAGCTGAAGGAGAAATTACCGTCTACATGGGCAATGCTACAAAGGTGGCGGCTATTGTAGTGGGAGACGTTCATTTATCGTTTGATAGAAATAAAGTTTTGGTTTTGAGAAATTGTCTTTATGTACCTACATTTAGAAAGAATTTGATTTGGGTTTCTAAATTGTTTATGTATGGATATTCTGTTTCTTTTAATGACAAAGTTGTTATAAAAAGAAATAGAGAGATTATCTGTTCAGGTACATTGGTTGGCAATTTGTATACTCTTGAACCAAAAGCTCCCACGATGCATATAGAAGTTAATAAATCATCTTCTAATTCCAATAAGAGAAAAGATCCTTCGAAGATGAACAAAACATATCTTTGGCATCTATGGCTTGGTCATATTAACCTGAGTAGAATTCAAAGGTTGATAGTTGATGGACCTTTGGGTTCATTAGTGGTGGAGTATCTCCCAACCTGCCAATCTTGCTTGGAAGGTAAAATGACCAAGAGGCCTTTCAAGGCCAAGGGGCATAGAGCCAAAAATGTGTTAGAATTGGTTCATTCTGATTTGTGCGGTTCTATGTCTATCCAGGCTAGAGGTGGTTTTGAATATTTTGTCTCTTTTATAGATGATTATTCAAGATATGGATACATTTACTTGAAGCACCGCAAGTCTGAATGCTTTGACAGGTTCAAAGAATTCAAGGCTGATGTGGAGAACCGTCAAGGTAAAAGTATCAAGACCCTACAATCTGATCGTGGTGGTGAGTACCTCTTGGGAGAGTTTAGGAATTACTTATCAGAGGCTGGGATTCAATCCCAATTGTCTGCACCTGGCACACCCCAGTAGAATGGTGTAGCGGAGCGAAGGAATAGGACTCTTATGGAGATGGTTAGATCGATGATGAGTTATTCTGAGTTGCCAGATTCGCTCGGGGTATGCTCGGATACTAAATGTATATTCTCGAACTTGGTTCCATCTAAATCGTGCCTTCTACCCCCATAGAATTGTGGATCGGTGAAAGCCTAGTCCGAGACATATTCGATATGGGGAGTCCAAAGACATGCCAAGGTCGAGGCCGTAAGTTGGAACCTCGCATGTATGTGCATGTTCGTGGGCTACCCTAGAGGAACGAAAGGTGGTTTGTTTTATAATCCTAGAGATCAGAGGGTGATCGTTAGCACGAACGCCCGATTTCTAGAGGAAGACTATGTGATGTACCACAAGCCCAAGAGTAGGATTGTTCTGGAGGAATTAAGAGGGGAAGTCGCTACTTCAGTACCACCAGTACAAGAGGATATACCACAAGTCACTGCACCGCGTGTCACAGAGGATACATAGGTGATACCTCGTCGTAGTGGGAGGATTGTGAGACAGCCTGATAGATTCATGTTCTTAGGAGAGTCTTCGGACTTGGTCCCTGGCGAACATGAACCTGATCCCTGGACATATGACGAGGCACTCCAAGATGAAGATGCGGTATCTTGGCAAAGAGCGATGTATTCTGAGATAGAATCTATGAATTCTAATCAGGTCTGGGAGCTAGTAGAGCCACCCGATGGTGTAAAAGCCATTGGATGCAAGTGGATCTACAAAAGAAAGAGAGGAGTAGACGGGAAGGTTGAGACCTTCAAAGCTAGGCTTGTTGCGAAAGGGTATACTCAGAAAGAGGGTATCGATTATGAGGAGACCTTTTCGCCGGTAGCTATGCTTAAGTCTATCAGGATTCTCTTATCTATAGCTGCTCATATGGATCATGAGATTTGGAAGATGGATGTCAAGACAACTTTCCTTAATGGAAGTCTTGAGGAGAACATCTATATGCAGCAACCAGAGGGATTCATTGCTAAAGGCAAAGAGCATCTAGTGTGTAAGCTTAATCGGTCCATTTATGGATTGAAGCAAGCTTCGAGATCTTGGAACATCCATTTTGATGAGGTAATCCAGTCATATGGATTTATTTATAGTCCGGATGAGCCATGTGTATACAAAAGATGTGACGGAAACGTAATGGTATTTCTTGTACTATACGTAGATGACATTTTGTTAGTTTACAACAATATCAAAGTGTTATCAGACGTAAGGGTATGGTTGTTCAAACAGTTTGACATGAAGGACTAGGGAGAAGTGGGACACATCCTTGGGATCAAGGTGATAAGGGATCGCAAGAAAAGGATGTTGTGCTTATCTCAAGCTTCATACATTGACACTATCCTTGCTCATTTTAGCATGCAGAACTCCAAGAAAGGTTTTCTACCTTTTAGGCAGGGAGTACCTTTATCTAAAGAGATGTGTCCCAAAACATCAAAGGAGATAGAGGAGATGAAGGTGGTTCCTTATGCTTCGGCAGTAGGAAGTCTCATGTATGTTATGCTATGTACGAGACCAGATATCTGCTTTGCCGTGGGCATGGTTAGCAGATATCAGAGTAATCTTGGACAGGGACATTGGACTGTGATAAAGCATATATTGAAGTACCTGAGAAGGACTAGGGATTATATGCTGGTTTACCGGGCAGATCAATTAGTCCCTGTGGGTTACACGGATTCTGATTTCCAATCAGATAGGGACAACAGTAAGTCTACCTCGGGGTTTATGTTTACTTTTGGAGGTGGAGCCATAGTATGGAGGAGTGTCAAGCAGAAATGCGTGGCGGACTCTACCATGGTAGCTGAGTATGTGGCAGCCTCTGAGGCATCCAAGGAAGTTGCATGGCTCAAGAACTTCTTGATGGACTTGGATGTGATTCCTGGTTTACCCAGAACTATCACAATTTATTGTGATAACAGTGGTGCAGTTGCAAACTCGAAGGAACCACGAGCCCATAAGGTGAGTAAACACATAGAGCGCAAGTACCACCTGATACCAGAGATCATAAAGCGAGGAGAAGTAGCTGTCGCCAAGATTGCATCAAAGGATAACCTGGCGGATCCATTCACTAAGGCCCTTTCAGCGAAAGCATTTGATAGGCATGTGGAGGACATAGGGATTAGATGTATGGCAGTGTGATGACAGCATAGTCTTTTAGTATAAGTGGGAGATTGTTGGGATGTATACTGAAAGCCTAGCCTTTTGTATGGACATCTTTATTTTGAAATAAGAATCACATGATCATTGTTTGCACTTTATATTTATTATATTTGCATATTGTCTAATACTCTACATTGTAGATAACGTGGTGCTTGGTGAGGCACAGAAGATCATGTTATCAATTCCTTATAGAATATAACTATAGGCTCACAACCAAGATGGTCTTGGATAAACCATTGGCATGGTTGTAGTGTGATTTGGTATTGGTTTATCTTGACCATAGAATTACACTAGTACATTTTGTGTGTATTGAGCAGGACCGACATAGAGGTGATTCAATCTATTGCTGACTATATGATTGAATTAGACCTCGGGTATTATGTTGCACATGCTCTGAATCCCGATATAATAACGGGCACATGTACTTAGTATTTATTTCTTTGATTTAACAATGGGTGAGATTTATAGATTAAATCAATAGGCCCGGTAAGTTGGGAAATGATACTATTTACATGGTTTGTCGTTGATTATAGAAGGAAACCGTGTCCTATATATTAGGTTGATGATGTCCCCTTAAGGAGCTCATAAGGTTTATCATGTAAACCCCATGGGTTGACTTAGTCAACATGATAATAAGGTTGAGTGATACTACTCGAGGAGTAAGATGTTAATTAATTGATGGTCAGTAAATAAATTAATTGACGGACATTCGATATCTTAAACACGGGGAGATAGTTGTGCAAATAATATATGGAGCCCATATAAATGGGGGTTGGTGAGGTAGATCAATGATGATCCTCTAGTGGAATGGAACATCATTGATGGATCAAGTTTGTGTGGTTCTGATCCATCGGGTGGCCATGATCCAACTCCTCCTCATGGTCCCCATCGTAGCCTTATTAAAACCTCATGGAGCCTATATCCAATGATGGAACATAAAACCCTAGATCCGACGGTTGGGATGAAACACTAGATCCGACTATTGGGATGAAACCCTAGATCAAGTTTGTGTGGTTCCGATCCATCGGGTGGCCAAGATCCAACTCCTCCTCATGGTCCCTATCGTAGCCTTATTAAAACCTCATGGAGCCTATATCCAATGATGGAACATAAAACCCTAGATCCGACGGTTGGGATGAAACCCTAGATTCGACGGTTAGGATGAAACCCTAGATCCGACGGTTGGGATGAAACCCTAGATCCGACGGTTGTGATGAAACCCTAGATCCGACGGTTGGGATGAAACCCTAGATCCGACGATTGGGATGAAACCCTAGATCCGACGGTGGAGACTAAGTCTCTAGATCCGACGATGGAGATTGAAAGGAGGCCTAAGCCTAACTCTATAAAAGGAGGGCTAAGGGCTTGGGCGTGAAAAAGGGATAGACACATATCAAGAAGGAGATTAGGGTTTTTGTCTTGGGTGGCTAGGGTTTGTAAAAGATTTGGGTGGCAATCCTTGGAAGGATTAAGGTTTGTTTCCTTCTCTTCCTAATTGGTAGCCGGCGCCCTTCTTCTTCCTCCTTGCTTTGGCCGGCGCCCATACCCATTATTCCTTCTCCCTCTCTCCTTGTTGGCCGGCGGCAACCTTTCTTCAAGGTTGGTCGGCGCTCAATTATCTACTCCTTGGCCGCCGGCAACCTTTCTTCAAGGTTGGCCAGCGCTCAATCATCTACTCCTTGGCCGACGGCTATATCAAGCTCCTTGGCTTGGTGGTCGGTTCTAGATAGGAGAAGGAGTTTTTGTTTGGTTCTTCTCTTTGTTCGGAGCGAGCAAGGAAGGGAAGAACGTGATCTAGGAGGCTTCAACTTGTGGAGGATCTTCACCCACACGACGTCCACGAGGAGGATGGGACATACGGTAGAAGACCAAGAGGTATAAAAGTTTTACAAACTTTATTCTTGATCCTCTTATGATAAGATATGCTAGCTTATGTTCTTTATGTTAGTATGTGTTGATTATACTAGTTTGCATTTGTTTGTATTTGTATAATCATGGACCCCGATAAGAAACACAAAAACAGGCGATCTGTTCGTCGTCTCTTCCGCGGCTAACCAACTAGAAGAGTTGATTGCTTGAACAACAAGTTTGTTCAAGCGATCCCTCGATTCATTGGCACGATGACAAAACGGTTGTACTTCAGAAACTCATCCCGTCCGGATTAGTTTTAGTTGATAAAATTTTAATCCGGGGACATGGGAGGCAATGAGACTCCGACGCAACCAATGGCACTCCCTTCACATCTCACTCATGCTAAGTTTTCAATCAAGGTATCCTATAGTGAGTGTGAGATGTATCCTAAAGGTATTTGTATGTACTTAACCATTATTTTCATGCAATTCTATCAAGGGTAAGTATCATCCTATAAATCCTCATGATCATAAAGACATATATGAACTAATTTCACATTATGATCATGAAACAAATGTATTCACCAAATAATAATCATGCATTAGGTATTAAATATATTAATAAGTCAAGTATCACCTAAAGCATGATTTAAACCCTATTTCTCATGATTATGTACCAAATATCAAAATCATAAATCATGATTTCAAACATACATAGCAATTTCATTAACTATCATGATTTAAGCATTATGTTTTATTAATAGGCACATTATCATCACCTAACACTATTTAAAAAAAATGTTGTCCCGCCATCCTAAGTCAACCAAAATATGATATAGATAAAGTCCATATGGTTGACTATCCTAGGGTTTTTCTAACCCTTAAGGATGGATTTTGGAACTCAATACAAATTCTTACCTATGGGGTTCACTAGAAATTCCTTAGGAATCCATTTTCTAGCTATTACCTTCTTCTTATCTTGTCCCCTAGCAATTTGGCATTTATAGGCCTTTTCATTTTTCTTTTCCTTATATCCTATGCCTTTTTTGTTAAAACTTGCTCTTTGGCTCCCTATGATCATGTTCAAAGTGTTTGAGCCAATAGTGAATTTTTCTAGGGCTTTTGTTAAATGGTTTACCTTTTCCCTTGAAGCCCTATTTTCTTCTATGCATGCATCATTAACATCTAATGGCACATTAAGATCATGTGAGCATGCATCATCATTATTATCATTAAAACATGTTTTTTCTAATTTTTGCTCTAAATCTTTAATTTGATCAAGCATGGTTTTATTTTTCTTCTTTGCTCTAAATAAATCCTTAGTGAGGCTAGAAATCATAGAAACTATTTTACTAGGTGAAAGGTTAGTTACCATAGTTTCCATGTCCTCTTCTTCGGATGAGGAGGTAGAGGAGGATCCCCCTTCACTTGAGCTCTCTCCACTTGAACTTGATCCTTCAATTTCGGAAGAGGAGCAATCCAAGTCGTCAAACGCCATCAATGCCAAATTTGTGACAAAAGCATTTTCTTCCTCGGATGATGATGAGGAGGAGGAGGATGGGTCATCCCAAGTTTTTGCTTTGAATGCCTTGGCCTTCCCTTTTTCGTGGCCTTCTTCTCTTCTTCCTTCTTTCTGCTCCCCTTTTTCTTCTTCTTTTCTTCTTTCTTCTTCCTCTCTTCTTTGCTCTTGTTTAGGAGAGGACAATTGTCCCTTATGTGTCCTTCTCCTTGGCAATTGCAACAAATTACCTTTCCCCTTGGTCTTCTCCTCCTATCATTAGATTTATTAAAATGAAAACCTTTTAATGCACGCCTTACCCTCCTTACCATATAGGCTTCTTCCATGCTATCCATGGAGGAAGAGGAGGATGCTTCATCGGATGAGGAGGGGATCTCCATCTTCTTCTTCACTTTGTGTGCCATCAAGGCTACTCCTCTTGAAGGTTGAAACTTTGGCTCTTCTTGTATTCCTTCAAGCTTCATTTCGGGAAGCTCCATGGTTGAGAAGAACTCCTCCAAAGTACTTACTTCTAAGTTCTTGGACATATAGAAGGAGTCCACCATTGAGCTCCATTTTGATGATCGGGGAAAAGCATCAATTGCTTTCATGAGCATGTCCTGGTTGGAGAGCCTTTCTCCTACACTTGTTAGTCCAATCAAAATTTCCTTAAACCTAGAATGCAATGATGTTACCTTTTATCCCTTTTCTAATTTTATGTTGGATAGTTGGGAGCGGAGGAGATTTCTCCTTGCAAGTTTAGCCTCCGAGGTACCTTCATGAAGCTCTACTAGCTTCTCCCACATCTCCTTTGCACTAGAGCATTCCCCTATCCTATTCACTTATTGTTGGGGAAGCACATTGTAGAGGTGGTGCTTGGCCTTTGAATTTGCCAAGTATTCTTCTCTATACCTCTTGCTCCACCTTGATTTCTCCAAAGGCTCCCCATCTTCATTCCTAGGCAACTCGAAACTGTTTTCCATAATTAATAAAATTTCAAAGTCGGTTTCAAAGAATACCTCCATTCTCTTTTTCCACCAAGAGAATTCGCCTTCGAATTTTGGTGGGTGAATGTTTGAGCTGACCATCCTTGAATGTGCTTGTTGTGGTGGTTAGTCCTCGACAAGCTTTCCTTGGCTCTGATACCACTTGTAGGGAATCGATCGGCCGGCTAGAGGGCGGTGAATAGCTCTTTGTCTTTGGATGGTGGAATTTTCTCTTCTACACAATTGTTAGCGCAAGCGGAATACTAATAAAGACAAGCAAATGAACAAAGAATAATACAAACAATGCTAACAAGATAGTATAATGTTGTTCACGGCTACGCCGCTAATCTACGGTCCCCAATTGGTTCTTGGTGAATCACTCCGCCAAAACCAATCCACTATTGGTCTCTCCTTTGCACCAAGCTAGGTGGAGGTATCCTTTACAAATCAAGATCACTCTTCTTACAATAGAAATGAAGTAAAAGCAAGTAAGAAGAGTTTAAAGCTTGTGGGGCACTTGGATGATCACTTAAAGCATAAGCATTTTCCTTTCAAAGCCCCACACCCTCTCTTTTTATAGAGAGGAAGCTTTTCTTCCCATTGGCCACCACCAGATCACGCTCTTGGCGATCGTTGCCGTCCTCTCAACGGCCTTGAACACGTCGGATCCCGGCCGTCAGAGTCCAACGGAACACTTGGCGGTCGATCGATGGACCTCATAAGTCGATTCTTGCCTCGTCCTCGACTTCGAGCAGCGGCTACGGCGCTTACTGTGACATCCTCACGGCGATCATCATTCAATGGCAGTCGACTGTTGGGCATAAACCCATCAGTCGGATACCAGTCGAACCCATTCGACTCAGAGCAGTCGACTGATGTCGGGAGAACTCATCCGACACTTAGCCATTCAGCCAAGTTCACCTAATGAGCTACTTACAATTCACTCATTCTCTCATCTCACTCAAAGTCCCTCACCGAAGCTCTCTTCGTTCGCGGCCACGTCCTTTGGCAGCATCAGGCGCATGGCTCTGCAATGCTCCTTCGCATCTCTTGCCTCTGAAGTCTACTTTCTTGGCTTCGCTTCAAGTCATCTCATCCGGTGGTCCCTCGGCAGCATCAAGCGTACGACTCTGCAATGCTCCTTCTCCGACTCAAGCACGAGGTAGTGAGTGGTGAACCCGCCAAGACTCCATGTGCGAATTACTAAGTCCTACAAGACTCCAACGCACATAACAAACCATAATAACACCCTAACTTAAACTCTTTGCCACACACATCAAAACCTTATCATGGCAAGAGATTTCCCTAACATCATATTCCTATTTATAAAGGCATGGTTATTATATTTACTTGTATTGGTGCCAAATAACTAAGTATAATAACATCCTTAAATATGAAGGTTCTTATCTATATCAATCTATTGGTAGAATCGATAATGAGATGATATAGAGAACACTACTCTTAATCATTCCTAGTCAAGTATTAACATTCATGGGCAATGTTAATGCAAAGTGACAAACATGTAGGTCAACTCGATGACTTGATCTCACAAGTCATGGATATATGATATCATGTTGACACATGGGTATGCATTAGAGAATGTATACTGAATGACCCACCATGAGAAAGTATCATGGATCGTTATATCAGTGTGATATACTTTCTCATGTGACTATTAGTATGACTATTAGTCCTTGGACTTAAAGTCACCATGGTTCCCTACATAAGGGGTTGCATACTTTGGCTTCGTCAAACGTCACCCGTAAATGGGTGGACTACAAAGGCGATTATTGGGTATGCAACAAATTATGCAAAGGGATGTTAGTGATGTTGATGGGATCTATCCCTCCTATATGATGGGAGTGACATCGTTATTTTTGATAGAGTGAGATCGCTAAGTGCATGGCCATGCCCAAATGAGTCAATATGAGATATTGAGCTCATTTGATTGGAGTGTGTCTACTTGGAGTTCAAGATATAGATTATACCGACGATGACACAGTCTATGCCTCAATTGGTCAATCTAGATGTCAAGGAGAGAGGGACATTGTCACATATTGTGGGAGTCATAATTAGTAGTCACAAAGGTGATGTTGGATCTCAACATTCTTGCAACTTGGGTAGCAATGATGTCTTGCTAGATACTTCTCATTGCTTATGTTCCTAAATCTATTTAGGAGCATTGCCAATGTTACAAGAACTTATAGGGTCACACACAAAGGGCAATTAGATTGAGATTAGGTTCATATGATGAACCTTGAGGATTAGGTTCTTTGGATGAACCAAATTGGATTAAGAGTAATCCAAATTAGACTAATTGAGTTGGACTCAAGTTGATTCAAGTGTTGAATGAGTCTAATTTAGATTTGATTCATCGAGTCAATTTAAACTAATGAATTGAGATTCATTAAATCAAATTGGCTTGAATCAAATGGTTGGATTTGATCAACTATGGGAGATAAGAGGTCAAGTTTGACTTGACATGAGAGGGAAGATGAATAGTCAATTTTGACTTGACAAATTTCCTTGTCATGGTGACATGGCATGGGGTCGGCCAATGATGATGCTCCACATCATCATGGACACATCTTGGGGTGCCACCTCATGAGGGAGACCAAGAGCCATTGGCTCTTGGAGTTACATGCATGCATGTAACCCCCTTATAGTGGTTGGCCACTATTGATGGGTTATGAAAGTATGAAGTTAAGTTGTGTAACTTCATCTTCATCCTCCTCTCTTCCCTTAAGCTCTCTCTTCCTCATCTTGTCGTGAGCCTCTAAGGAATTCTAGCACACTCTAGGTTGCTTTTCTCAACCTATTTCTTTTGTAGATACCAATAGAGGAGTGTACACTTGACACTCTCGAGTTCCGGCAAGCCGTTTGGACGAGCGGGATAAGCGAAGGGTGTCACATCATGGGTAAAACACTTAACATGTATATTTAGAGTAGATCTAAGGTTTTTTAAACACGTACGTGTAGTTTTGCTTATCTTCGCACGGATCCGTGGCTGACTTCCGAGTTTTCCGCAATGCAAAAAGCGGTTTTTGTGGCTCGGATAGTCCAACAGGTCAAACTAAGGACCTTAAACAAGCTCTTCTTGGGAGGCAATTCATATTTAACTTTTTATGATTTTAGCCTTTTTTATCATTCATTCATGACAGGTTTAGGTATATATTTTTGTCCATTAGAATCCTTATAAGTGATTTAGGGTTATGAAGAACTTGCTAGGTAGAAAGAAGATACCTTTTTATACCCTCAGAAGGAAGCACGGGTGGTCATGTGGATTCCACACGGTCGTGCCCCATGGGCAGAAGAGAACATGATAGAGCGTGTGATATGTCTTAGACCATGTGGCACTCTCGGAGAACTCCAGAGTTGCACACAATCGGCCGTGTGAATTTCACATGGTCGTGCCAAATTCTAGACTTTTTTCAAGCCGTATAACTCAAATCTCTTGCCCTAGCCTGTGTGAAATCATCTTCTCCACCTCTAAGGATCCTCTCCAACCTTTAGGAAGCCTTTAAGAACCAATAATGAAGAGGACAAAGCATGTGGCAATGGAGGTTGCCCCTTCAAGGTCATAGTCGAGGGGAAGAAATGCCCTCCAAGAATATTTCGAGATGATGCACATAGAAGTAGATTTAACACTATTAGAAAATTACTGCCACAAGCTATTTAGATGTGCCACTATTAGAAACCCTAGGCTTGTTTGGGGATGTGCAAGGTCTATTTGCAAAAGTAGGTTGGGAAGAGATTATGGGAGTGAGATGCTTAACTTACCCTATGGTAGTCTTAGAAATCTTGAGCTCGGTGGATGCGGAGATCTTATCAGGAAAGGATAAAGAAGAGGACAAGATTTCCTTTTGGTTATTTAATATTGAGCATGAGTGGACCCTTAACCAATGGAACCTTTATTTCGGACTGGCTAGTGGGGCAGAGAGGAGAACCCCTAAAAATTTAATTCTAGATTATTTTGGTCTGAATTGACAGGGGAAAACATATATGACCCTTCATGAGCCAAAGCCTACTGACTCCAAACCCCTATTTTTAGATTATATTCATCGAGTCAAGGCAAGTACAATTTTTGGTAGGGGGAGAGTGATGGGGTCATGAGATTGAGTGAACTTCTTTGCCTATGGGGCATGCTGTTGGATCGATATGAGGGCTAGAGGGGGGGGGGGTGAATAGCGCAAGGAAAACTTTTCGAATGCGTTCGTCGATTCGATACGCAAGAAGAGTAAAGTGAAGTGGAAAATAAATATAACAATTTTGTTTTTACTTGGTTCACAGCCTTCGGCTACTAATCCAAGGCCCTAACATTCCTAGACTGCATATGGAGGGCAAATCATTAAAAACACTCCTCCTCGTTAGAGGTAGGAGTAAGCAAGTACAATCAATAGGAAAAAATCAAGGTAGAGGGACACTCCCCCTCTCCTTGTTACGATTAAAGCTCGCTAAGGAAAGATGTGAACAAGATTTAAAGACGACAATTTAATAAATATATACCAATGACTATTGAAGATAGGACTTAAGCTCTTCGTCGTCGTCGGAGATGCGGTAGCACTTTGTCATATTAAGATCATCGTAGAAGAGTAGTGTAGCAAGAGCACTTTTGAGCACTTAGAATTATGGAAATGGGGTGGAGAACCCCTACTTTTATAGACTTGAGAAACCCTAATTGTTGAGATGAGGTTTCATGAGGTGATGCCACCTAGCCCTTGAGAAATGGTGATAAGCTTTGACTCTCCTCGAGACTGATCCTTGACCAGCAGTCGACTGCTACCCTTACCATTCGACTGTTGGAGGCATCAATCAATTGATACAAGTCATCAGTCGACTGATTGCAGGGTTTCCAGCTGCAATGAAGAGTTAGCTCGAAAATGCAGTTAATATAAGTAAGTTCGATGGACGTTTGCCATCCGATCTCGACTTAGACCTTCCATGGGAAGTCTTGGTCGGATCGTCGCCTAAGGACGTCCCCGTATGGGGGACACGACCTTACTTACTCTCACTCACACGATCTTACCTCAACCTTTACCTTTGAAGCTTCGCATCCGATCTTCACTTGAGTTCTTCGGCTCCCTCCGAAGTCCTCCTGGTGTTGCCCGACCACCACGACTAACCTCCAGGTGTCACTGACCTTCAGCTTTAGCTTAGTAATTCTGCACACTTGATTCAGCTCGTGAGATAACAAAGTGAACTTAACTTTGTGTATTTGCTATAATCAAAACTCAGGTTTGATTTAGGTTCCTACTGCACCAACAATCTCCCCCTTTTTGATCTATGGCAAACTAACACAAAGTTAAGTAAATAAATGAAGTACATTAAGTAAAATGAATAACATGAGTATAAAATATGCATGAATGAGTAGGAGTATGAGAAGAACTCTCTTTCAAGTGCCCCCCTTGAGGAATCCTTCCCCTTGACCGAGGGTGAGTATTTGAAAAAGTGTCTTTACCCTCCCACTTGATGTTAGCTAGTAAAGAGGATTTTTAAGTAATCGAAATTACTTAACAATGTACTTAGTGTTTAGAATAAGTTCAAGTTAACCTTGGCCTTTCTCCCCCTTTATCAATTAAGAAAGTTTAACCATAAAGGTTAAGTTTAAAAAGTTAAGTAAACAAGGATAGGTTAAAAAAAATTAAGTTAATTAAACAAAGTTAATTTAACTTTGGGCCATCAAAGTATAAAATTTGTACTCAAGTTAAGTTATCAAAAAAATTGATCCATTAACTTTGGCCTTTCTCCCCCTTTTGCCATAAATCGGAAGGAGTGGGGGGGGGGGGGTGTTTGAAAAACATGGTTTTGAATTTAGTTTTAAGTCCAAGCATGTTCCAAATAAAGTTTTAAAATAGTAGTTTAAACATAAGCTCATATATTTAGATGTTCAACTCTATTTGACTTGATTGATATGAAATTATCAACAAGTCCTGAGTAGAGTTGGTTAATTTATGTAATTATACTCCGTGGTTCATGTCGATGCACTAAGTCTACATCTAGAACCAGGAGTAAGGTCCTAACATCTCATGCCCATCTACGTGGCTAAGTACACAAACACATTAGTCCTATGTGTTGTGAGATTTATTGGCTCCTTAAATCTATAGGTACATGATATCTAGGGTAAGCCCTAAGCTAGTTCCATTAACATAAAAAGAAAAGTGAATAATAGAGTATATAAAATATAAGTTGTCAATCCTACTCTATTACGCACATGCCCAATTTTCATCTTAGTAGACTAAATTTGGCTTCGAGTAAAGGTTTGGTAAATAGGTCTACTAGATTCGACTTTGATTTCACATATTCGAGTTGTATGGTTTCGTTAGCTACATGTTCTCGAATAAAGTGGGGTTTGACCACTATATGTTTAGTCCTAGATTGGCATATGAGATTTTTGGTTAAGTTAATTGAGCTAATATTATCTATGTGAGTTTTAATATTGTTGAAGTTTAAGTTAAAGTCTTGGACAGTGTGCTTCATCCAAAGAAGCTTAGCCACACACTCACCCATTGCAATGTATTCGGCTTCGGTGGTAGATAAGGCAACACAATGTTTCTTCCTACTGCACCAACTCACTAGACTTGAGTCGAGAAGTTGATAGTAACCACTCGTGCTCTTTCTATCGAGTTTATAATCGGCATAGTCCGAGTCGGAGTAGCCAATTAGTTCGAACTCAGTAGATCTAGGGTACCAAATACCTATGCTTAGTGTGCCCTTTAGATATCTAAGGATATGCTTAACTAATGTTAGGTGAGACTCCTTAGCACAGGTTTGGAACCTTGAGCACATACTTACTGCGAATAATATATCGGGTCGCGTCGGAGTTAAGTAAAGGAAACTTTCTATTGCGCTCCTATAATATTTTAGGTCAATAGATTTTCCTTCTACATCTTCTCCTATATTAACATTTGTTGTCATGGGTGTATTAATGATTTTAGCATTTTGCATCCCGAATCAGTTAATTAATTCCTTAGCATATTTTTGTTGATGTAAATAAATTCCTTAGTTTGTTTAATTTGTAATCCTAGAAAGAAATTTAATTCTCCAACTAAGTTCATTTCAAATTCACTTTCCATGAGTGAAATGAACTCGTTTAATAGGATTGAATTAGTGGTTCCAAAAATTATGTCATCTACGTAGATTTGAGCTATAAAAATTTCTTTGCCTACGGTTTTTACGAAAAGGGTTGGGTCGACTAAGCCTTGGCTAAACCCTTTGGACTTAAGGTATACAAAAAGCCTCTCATATCAAGCTCTGGAGCTTTGTTTTAGTCTATATAAATCTTTCTTGAGTCTAAATACATGGTTGTGTTTATCTAGGCTTTCGAATCCTGGGGGTTGACTAATGTACACTTCTTCCTTAATAAGTCCATTCAAAAACACTGACTTGACATCCATTTGAAATAATTTAAATGCTCAATGTGCAACGTATGCCAACAACATTCTAATGGATTCTAATCTAGCTACGGGGGCATAGGTTTTATAGTAATCTAACCCTTCTACTTGACTAAACCCTTTCGCAACCAATCTCTCTTTGTTTCTAACTACTTCACCTTTGTCATCATGTTTGTTTCGGAAGACCCACCTTGTTCCAATAATTGATTTATCTTTAGGTGGTGGTACTAATTCCAAAACTTCATTCTTAGTAAATTGAGCTAGCTCTTCTTGCATTGCAATAATCCAATCAGGATCAAGAAGAGCTTGTTCAAAGGTCTTGGGTTCGATTTTCGAAATCAAGGAGATTTGACTAAGATTTCTATATGATGATCTAGTTCGAACCCCTAGGCTAGGATCACATATTACTTGATCAATAGGATGCCTCGATTGAATCCTAGAATGACTTGGGTTAGGGTCACCTATCACTTGGTCAATAGGATGACTTGATTGAATCCTAGACTAGCTCGAATTAGGATTAATACTAGACCTGATTTTAAGGTCAGAGTCAAGTCTGGTATGAATTGGTTCGCTAGTTGATTTTACTACGTGTTTTGCAGGTTCATGTCCTTCATCGAATAGTGCATTAATAGTTTCCTCAATTTTAACGGTGTCATTGTTATATACCCTATAGGCTCTACGTGTAGTTGAGTATACTGGGAAGATACCGGTGGAGGTTTTGGATGTGAACTTTCCTAGGTAGTCCTTAGTGTTTGGGATATGTACCTTACACCCAAATACCCTAAAGTATATGATGTTAGGTACTTTGTCAAGGTAGATTTTGTATGAGGTCTTAAGGTGCCTCTTTACCATTAGGATTCTATTTTGGACATAACAAGTCATACTAACATCTTCTGCCCAAAACCTATCGGGTAGGTTGTATTCGTTCAACAGGGTCCTAGCAGCTTCTTGTAGGGTTCTATTTTTTCGGTCGACTAGGCCATTTTGTTGTGGGGTTCTAGGACATGAGAATTCATGGTTGTATCCATTTTGGTTACAGAAATCTGTGAATCTGTGGTTTTCTTATTCACCACCATGATCACTTCTAAGTTTTTTAATCTTAGGGTTCTTTTGGTTTTTGATTAATTTAAACAAGTTGATGAGTTGATCTAAGGTATCACTTTTTTGTTTAAGGAACCTAACCCAGGTAAATCTAGAATAGTCGTCAATTATGACTAAGCAAAATTGACTCCCATTAAGTGACTTGGCTCCATGAGAATCGAATAGATCCAAATGAATGAGCTCAAGCACACTTTTGGTTCGTTCTTGGTTAGTTAGTTGATGTTGTGTCCTAGGTTATTTACCTTGTTGACAAGCATTACAAATTTTATTATCTAAGTTGTTAAGGTTAGGCAAACCTCTGACTAAGACACTTTGACTCATCTTGTGAACGAGTCTTGGGTGCGAGTGACCAAGTCATCGATGTCACAACCAAGATTCCTCTTGCTGTGTCATAAAACACTTGGTTGAGGAGTTGGGTAAGTTAATTGTGTAGATGTTGCTAATCCTTGTTCTTTAAGTATTGTTTTAGAGGTTTCATTTATTTTAATTAAGCATTCATTTTCTAGGAATATAACCTTATAGTTGTTTTCACACAATTGACTTACACTAAGTAAATTATATTGAAAATCTTCAGCTAATAAAACATTGTGAATTGTGAAATTATAATTTAGCTGAATATCACCTGAACTGATGATTTTGAGCTTGCCGTTGTTTTCGAAAGCTACCGATCCTTGTCGTTTGAATCTAAGCTTCAAAAATTTAATTTGGTCTCCGGTCATATGTCGAGAGCACCCACTGTCCAACATCCAATGATCCTACACACAAGGTAGTTGGATCGGATTTTGGAATTTTAAGGGTTGGTTGAAGATTATTAGTCCTAGATCATCTCACCCATTTCTACATGATCAAACACGTTATCCTTATGTGTTCTTGTGAGATGACTTCAATTTTACTTGATTAATTTTAATGAATCAAAACTAGTCAACCTTGGGTTAGATTCAAATTTAACCCTAAGCTCACCAAGTCACCTTTTCAAGAAATTGGCTTCCAAGTTGTGGCGAGGTACAAAGGCCTTCTTTGATTGGAACAATGACCACTTCCTTAGACAAAGATAAGTTCGATAAAATAATAACTTGATTCACTTAAGATCACTTCCTGTTCTAACTAGTTAAGGATACGATGAGGTAGCTTCACCTAGTTCCACATAGTCGAGTGCACCGAGCAAGATAGGCCTTATCTAACTCGGACACACAAGACTTCACTTTCCTAGTACTATGTTCTAAAGTGTTGACGAGTTATAGTTCCTATCTAACTATTCTAAAAATAAAAAGAAAAAGACCTAAGCATGTAAATTCTAAGTAATTGCACAAACAACTTTTGTACTAGCTCCCCATGGACCATTGAATCGCTTCGGTCTTTCCATGTAGTGTATTTGGTCCTTGGCAACCCAGTACTAGTTAGATCCTAATTGAGAAATCAAAGTGGTCTTAGGGACCCATTCTTGGACATTTTTTCTATTTCGACTTACAATTGACATATACGACTTGTTAGTCGTATTTGAGCTAAAACACAAGCCCGACCTTGTTGTACATGACCCTTTGCGATCCAAGTAAAAGATCAAGTCCCTTGGATCCCAAAGTGAACCTTTCCAATGTATGCCTAAGGCCTTCAACTTGACTTTTCAAAAGTGAGTTCTCAACTTCAAGTTTTTCAACTCGAGTTGAGTCCTCCTCTTGAACTTGACTAGTCAAAGAGGTTAGGGAGACCTTGTGTTTAAGGAGTTTAACCTCCTCAACTAAGGTCTCGACCTTAGACTCGGACTTAGATAACTTTCTAATTAATAATTTAATTGCATTGTATAAAGTTCTAAGCAAAGATCGACTTACCTTAAGTGACTCTTTTATACTAGATGCGTATCCGTGGCTTATCTTAAATAGCAACTCATCGTTGGATCTAGACTCGGACTCTTCCTCGGGTTCGGACTCTTGATCGGGCTCGATCGGTTTGGCCATAAGGACGAGATCGTCATCTTCCTCCTCCGACGATTCTTCCCAAGTAGCGTTAAGCGCTGTCTTGGTCTTGGGTGCTTTGTTCTTTAGTTTCAGACACTCCAACTTGATGTGTCCAAACCTTTTGCATTCAAAACATCTAAAATTAGAATTAGATTTAGATTTAGATTTACCTTGATTAATGGGTAATCTTCAGCTCTTGATCATCTTCCGAACTAGATTCACTAGTTCGGTTTCCATCTCGGGGTCTACCTCCGACTCGTACTCGTACTAATCCTCTTCCTTGGGGGGGGGGGGGGTGGTTTGTTTGAGGCCTTCTTCTTCGAACCTGCAAGTAAGGAAAAACCTTTCTCGGGAACCGAATTAGACTGTTCATGGAGTTTAAAATTCAAAAAATAATTAATGTAATCTAATTTTTGAAAGGTCCTTAGAAATCTTGTAGTCATCGACCATGGATGCCCACAACGTAGTCCTAGGGAAAGCATTTAAAGCATACCTTATAGGTCTCTATTCTCGACCTTTTGTACGATGGCATGTAGACTATTGATGATATCTTGAATATGGGTGTATAGTTGTGTCGCCATCTCATGTTACTACATTTTTAAGTTATATAATTTATTGAATAAATGGTCTCATTTATAAACCTTTACGTCATCGGTTCCTTCGTGTAACTCAACGAGTTTAGTCCATAGATCTTTCATGCTAATGAAAGGGCCGACGCAGTTTAGCTCTTCTTTGGACAAGCCACATTGAAGGATTTGTGTAGCCTTTGCATCAGATTCAATTTTTCTTTTCATGGCATTAGTCCACAAATTGTAATCCAAGGATTCACTCACTTCATTAGTAGGAAGCGTGAATCCGGTTTAGATAACAATCCACATCTCGATCAGGGTCTTAAGTACTCCATCCGAATCTTCCAATAATGGAAGTCATCTCCATTGTAAAACAGAGGTCAGATGGTGCTAAACCCTTCTAGATGGGTCATTTAGACAAAATAAGGAAAACAAATACCTTGCAAAACAAAACCAATCGAAATGTACCAGGACTTTCGTCTTGGAATTGTAGTGCGGGAGAATGAATTTAAATGAAATGAAAAAATCGTAAAACAAAAATAAACAAAAAAAAATGTAAAAATGGCTAGATTGGTGGTTTCACCAAATCATAGTGCCCCCGGCTCTGATACCACTTGTTGGATCGATTTGAGTGCTAAAGGGTGGGTGGGGTGAATAGCACAAGGAAAACTTTTCAAATTCATTCGTCGATTCGATATGCAAGAAGAGTAAAGTGCAGCGGAAAATAAATATAACAATTTTGTTTTTACTTGGTTCACAGCCTTCGACTGCCAATCCAAGGCCCTAAAAGTCCTAGACCACGTACTGAGACCAAAGCAATAAAAACACTCCTCCTCATTAGAGGTAGGAGTAAGCGGGTACAATTAATTAGAAAAAATCAAGGTAGAGGGACACTCCCCCTCTCCTTATTACGATTAAAGCATGATAAGGAAATATGTGAACAAGATTTAAAGATGACAATTTAATAAAAGTTTACCAACGACTATTGAAGATAGGACTTTATCTCTTGTCTTCGAAGATGCGGTAGCACTTCGTCATCGTAAGATCGTCGTAGATGAGTAGCATAGCAAGAGCACTTTTGAGCAATTATAATTATGTAAATGGGGTGAAGAACCCCTACTTTTATAGTCTTGTGAAACCCTAATCGTTGAGATGAGGTTTCATGACCTGATGACACCTAGCCCTTGAGAAATGCTGATAAGCTTTGACTCTCCTCGAGGCTGATCCTTGACCAGTAGTCGACTGCTACCCTTAGTAGTCGACTATTGGAGGCATCAGTCGACTGATACAAGCTATCAGTTGACTAATGGAAGGGTTTTCAGCTGCAATGAAGAGTTAGCTCAAAAATATAGTGAATATAAGTAAGTTTGATGGTCGTTTACCATCCGATCTCGACTTAGACCTTCCATGGGAAGTCTTGGTCGGATCGTCACCTAAGGACGTCCCTGTACGGAAGACACGACCTTACATACACTCACTCACATGATCTTACCTCAACCTTTCCCTTTGAAGCTTCACTTTTGGTCTTCACCTGAGTTCTTCATCTCCCTCCGAAGTCCTCCCGGTGTTGCCCGACCACCACGGCTATCCTCCGGGTGTCACTGACCTTCATCTTTAGCTTTGGAATTTTGCACACTTGATTCAGCTCGTGAGATAACAAAGTGAACTTAACTTTGTGTATTTTCTATAATCCAATATCAGGTTCGATTCAGGTGCCTACTACACCAACACATGCTGCAAGAGAGAAATACTATTGATATTGGGTCATATTTCATTAGGCACTTAGTTAAGGTTGGGAAAGCACCCAAGGGAGAGATTATCTTAGGGGTTTTATTGACCCAAATTTGCAATAACATGGAGTACGATTGTGAGGGAATGGATAGAGTAGAGGGGAGCCCTAGCATCGACCGCTGGGTGTGCATGGCAATGAAGATAATAGTAAGAGATGATAACTATTTTTATTTTGCGAGGAAGAACTTGACACCCCTTAGGCTCCCCAATACCGATCATACCACCATCACCAACCTCGCCAATTGTTAGTTGGATCTGATAGTGGAATCCCCACCACGCATAGGGTCATCCACTCATGCACCCCTTTCACCTCCTGACCATCACTCACCTATAGACCCACCAATGTATCGAAGCCCACCTAGTCCACGTCGTGATTCTACACCTGCACTACCTTCTTTTTTTACCTTTGAGAAGGATGCAGGTACGTCAGCCTATGATTTCTCCAAGTTATGATCATGCCTCGACGACATTTATGCGAAATAGTAGACAAAGGGGCAGCAGTGGGAGGAGCATAGGACCAATATGCAGGCAGAGTTTCAGGGCATCCGAGAACATTTTTAGTGGCCCGAGGAATTCTATAGCTAGACCTATGACTATTTCTAGAAGGAGGTTGCCTACCATCAAAAGGTTTGACAGTTCATGCAAGATGCACGATCATAGTGGACCAGGGAGGAATAGCACTGAGCAACCGCTGCATCCACCAGTTCCCAGGTTGATCACATGTATATGCGCCAGCAGTGGCTGAGTAATCGATTCGCCCAGGAGCCAAACACGGTGAGACTGCAAGACTTCCCACCTCGACTACCATGCTAGAGGTACGATTTCATTTAAGTCTGAGGGAGACCCAAGTTTTGATAAGCATTTATGCTAGTGATAGTTTTTCATGATATCTAGGTTTAGTTTTAGATTTTTTGCATTTATTTGTTCATGCATATAGTATTTAGGTTCCTTTCAGCACTTCATTGATGGTTACTCTAAGATGCCTTAGTGATGTTTTAAAAAATCTTTAAGAAATATTTCCATGCCATAGATAACTTAACTTCATTTATCTTGTAGTACTTTATTTTTGGATGCTTTGATCGATGTTCTAGATTTTCACTTGTTAGATTTTATTTTGTCACCTAGACTCATCGAATATTCTGAAAGGTAGAATCTAATACATACGTAATTATGATTCATCCTAGTAGTCTAGTACTTTGGAATCCATAGGTGACTCTAGATATAATATTTTAGTTACTGGAGATGCTCAGATTGTGTAAACCCATTCAGAAAATTCGAAAGGCTAGTGAAAATGATAAAAGAAAATAAAATAAAAAATAAAAGAAAAAAAGGGAGAAAAAAATGAGTGTTAAAAAAATAGTTGTCTTGGGTGGAAATGACTAGAAGCCCCTTTGAGACCGAGTTAGGTTACTGGGGAAACTCCTACTAATTTCTCTCAATATCGAGCACGCCTTTGAGACTTTTTGCTAATTCTAATGAACGACCCTCGCTTAGGGTAGGTAAGTGCCTAAAAGTCAGAGACCTTAGGAAAACTATAGGATGACGACTTAACTCACCATGAAATGATTATCCCTTAGGAAATTCTCTCAACACATGCACAAAAAGCTGATCTAGTGAACTTTTAGAACATATCGATTTGTTTTGATTGAAAGTGCCACTTGATAATCTTAGTTATCCTACTGGGTATGGGAATAATGCTTTTAAATTTCATGGCGCTGAGGTTTGCTTGAGGACAAGCAAAGATCTAAGTCTGGGGGATTTTGATGTGTGTAAATCATATAGGGTTTTAGGAGTAGTTTTAGCACAAATCTCATTGCATTTTATACTTGTTTCATGCATATTTTTCCTTATTTTGCATTCATTTACCATTTCCTAGTTCGTAGATCTGCCCTCACTATTTTTATGTTTAGGAAGGCATTTCGGAGGTAAATTTGCACATAATTGGAACCCAAGGAAGGCAAGCATGCTCTGACCGTGTCCCCAAAACACGAGCATGCTCCGGATCAAAAGACGATGTTCGCATGAAGCTCTAGAAAAAGACACAGCTAACCGTGTTAATCTCACATAACCTTTCCTAATCTTGAAGCTAGAATCAGAGCATGATTTCCAGCGTGCCACACACCCGACCGTGTGGTTTCCATAAGGTCATGTGGCGTCAACTGAAATTAACGCAAATTAGGGTTTTATAGGTAGTGGAAAAAGCGGGCTTCACTCCTATAAAAGGAAAGGCATGCCAAAACCCTAGGGGGGAGGCCTTATGTCTAGGACGGCAAGAAGGTTCCCTAAAAAGCACCGGAGGCTCACAACTGGAAGAGAGGAAGTGAATCTAAGTCTCGAATCAATGCTCCAACACCTTAGAGAACGACCAAGACACAACAACAGATTGAACAGAGAGTACTGCCATCATTCTAAACTCTATTTGCATTGTAATGATTTAGATTAAGATGTCTTGTGTTTATTCTCTTTTATTCATGGTGTAGATACTTCGATTCTAGGATTAGGGAGTAGCTTGTGTATGTTGGATATGCTAGTTTAAATGTTTATTCTCTAGCTCTTGAGATCCGTGAAAGTTGTATTTTGATTCTACTTCTATTGCACATTGCCGATACAAGGGCGGAAAGCCTTTGTATCAAAATGTAGGAATACCAAGGAAAAACCTCACAGTCATCCTCCCGCCCATAACCGTAGAAGGTAGAATATGATAGAGCTGGATATAGAATATGATCCATCTCTTCATAAGGATTACAAGGACATCCTCGTACCCCAAGAACTTATTCTAGCAGATGGCCCAAAGTAGGATACATCAACTCTAGAAGAGTTGAGGGACCCCAGTGACAGGGGGCTCCCAAAGATATCAACCCCCAGAGCTCTGATTTGAAAGGGAAACTTGGTTGGGAATAGGTAGTTTCTGATAAAAGCAAAAGTTCATCGGGATAACATACGATGATCCTCCTACAAGATCAAAACTGGAGATTCTAGTACCATTAAATTGATAGCATATTCAATAACACAAAAGTGAAACCAAACCCCTAGAATCCTTTAAGGAACTTGATCCCACCTTTTCTTTCTCCAAGTGACACCGTAACTGAGCCAGGACTGTCTCAACCTCAGACACCTGACTCGCAAGAGATTTACTCTAAATAAATAGAATTTACTGGACAACTGGTACTCTTATAACAGTCTCTATGGGATCGATACATAAATTATTACTTGATGAAAACCATGCACTTTTGGTCATTGAGTGTGAGCATACGCATCGAATCCTTGGCGATCTCAGCCAGAGATTTGGGGGCAGGCTCACGTGCATCAAGCTTTTGGCACCATTGTTGGGATTGTTGATTCGATATCGGATCGAAAGTGGATAGTTTGGATCAAACCTAGAATAGGTTTGCTTTCTAGTTTTTCTTTATTTCAGTTTATTTAGTTTTGAATTATCTATATTCAACTTAGATTTATTTCACTAGTCATAATTCATTCCAAGTTTAGGATAGCCTTAATTCAAATTTTATTATACTTTATTTGGTTCATTACTCTCAGTTTATTTGATTTCCTTTTTAGTAAGTAGCTCTGCCATGTTAGTACAACACGCTTGACTTTTGAAAGATTATACGACACCTAGTCACAAGGGGTGGAATTCCAACATAGTTATTCTGCAAATCCAGGTTGCAAGCTGGGAGATAAACCCTGCATTAATTACCCTCATTCAAAAGTAGTTCGGGGGATCTCAGATCAAGGAACCTTATCAACACCTTTAGGAGTTATTGGTGTACTATGGTATGGTGCAGTATGAAGGGGTCCCAACAGATGCAAATAGGCTTATTACTTTCCCATTTTCCCTAAAAGGGGAGGCTAGATGATGGATACACACTTTACCAAAAAGTAGTATAATAACATGGGACCAGCTGGAACATGTGTTTCTGAGTAAATACTTCCCACCCTGAAAAACGACATACTTAAAAGATACAATACTTTCTTTTAATCAATGCCACGAAGAGGATTTGGTCGAAGCATGGGGGAAATTCCAAGAGTTGATACTTTAATGTCCTCATCACGGATTACAGGATTGGTTGTTTATTCACATTTTTTATTTTGGAATTTCTAGATCAGCTAAAGAACATTTGAACATGGTCGTAGGGGGGTATTGAAGAAGAGAAGCGTGGATGAAGTTTATCGCATTATCGAAATAGTGGTTTGGACTTTTAAAATGTGGTCAGATAATGAACAGAAGATTCAAAAGTCTTTCCCCAAAAATGAAATAGATGAGCTAGAGGTAGCCTGCCAGATACAAGACGAAAGCGAAGAGAGAGAGAGAGTATTGCAGAGAGGAAATCTACCTTTTCTTGGGGTCCAAAAAAGGTGAAGAACCGGAGTTGATGTTAATAAAAAAACACCGTAGCCATGAGATGAAATCCCTCCCACCAAATCATAGATATGAATTTCTGGGCCCAGAATTGACTTATCTAGTGATTAAAATCACCAGTTTGAGAAAAACTAAGACAAGGAAGTTAGTGGAGGTATTGAAGATGAATAAAAAGGTGTTAGGCTATACCATCGATGGCATTAACGGAATAAACACATCCCTCTTCATGCATTGGATAGTCATCGAGGACGGGTATAAGTCAACCATATAGTGTCAAAGGCGACATAACCCGAACCTACAAGAGGTTGTGAAGAAAGAAGTGCTTAAGCTATTAGATACATGGATAATCTACCCAATTGTAGACAATGAATGGGTTAGTTCGATTCAGGTCCTCCCAAAGAATTGCAGGATTACGGTAGTCTAAAATGAAGAAAATGAGTTGATTCCTACTCGAACGGTAATAGGATGGAAAATATGTATATGTTACACAAAGCAACAAGAAAAGATCACTTCCCCCATCCATTTATCGAGTTGAGGTTGGAACATCTTGCTAAGCACTCTCATTTTTGTTACCTTGATTGGTACTCCAGATTCTTCCAAATCCCTATTCACCCTAATGATCAGGAGAAGACTACTTTCACCTACTCTTATGGGACCTTTGCATATAGAAGAATGCCTTTTGGGCTATGCAATGCTCTGGCCACCTTTTAGCAATGTATGACAAGCATTTTCTCAAACTTGATTGAAAAAATCATTGAAGTATTCATGGATGACTTTTCGGTTTATGGAACAAGTTTCGATACCTGTCTGAAAAATCTATCGAGGGTCTTGCAGATGTTTGAGGAAAATAACTTTGTTTTGAATTGGGAAAAATGTCACTTCATGGTCACAGAAGGAATAGTATGAGGCCATAAGATATCTGGAAATGGTATTGAAGTAGATAGGGAAAAGGTCGAAGTAATTGAGAAGTTGCCACCACCAAGGAATGTTAACGACATCCAGAGTTTTCTTGGTCATGCAGGTTTTTATCGGACGTTCATAAAGAATTTCTCTCAAATAACAAAACCCCTGGAAAATCTACTGGCTAAAGATGCATACTTTATTTTCGACTAGAAATGTTTAAAGCATTTAAAGAAATTAAAAAGGCTCTAGTGACCACCTCGATAATACAACCCCTGATTGGAGCTTACCATTCAAGGTTATGTGCGATGTCAGTAATTATGTGGTAGGTGCAGTGTTAGGGCAGCGGAAGGACAAGAAACTGCATGCAATTCACTATGCCAACAAGACACTGGACGAGGCACAAATTAATTACGCCACAATAAAAAAAAGAGTTACTAGTAGTGGTGTTTGCTTTTGACAAGTTCAGATCATACCTAGTAGGGTCAAAGGTTATAGTTTACACTGATCATGCAGTAGTTCGCTACTTGCTGTTGGTGCAGAGGCACCAGATAATCGATCCTATGTTTTGATTATGGAAAAGGTTCAAAGTTAAAATATTATTGTTATCTCATGTGTTGTGTTGAGTGTTCAAGAATTGTATTAAGCTAAGCCCAATGTCTGCAACATTCGAAGAATATCGGGACGAAAAATCGTGGTGGTAATGTGACACTAGGAGAACCTCGTTGGAGTCGAGGAACCTCGGATGTGATCGAAAACTAAGCGATAGGTCAAGAGGACAAGAGGTAAGCACTAAGTGCAGAGTAATGGTGAGGTCATGTCCTCCGTACGGGGTCAAACTTAGGCGGCGATCCGACTAAGACTTCTAGGAGAAGGTCTAGGTCGAGATAGGATGGTAAGGAACCATCGTAATGTCCATTACTCGACATTTCTATGTTACCTCTCTTTCACGCGGTGAGTGACCAAGTCAATAATGACCGGGTTTATTGGCGCATGATCGATCTACATCGTCAAACTAGTTAGCTCGAAGAAAGTCAAGATAAGTTCCACCAAAAGTGGGGGGATGAGGAGCTTTGAGCTAGATCTGGATCTCAACAAGCTAGGGATTGAAGGGATATAAAAGAAGGGGCTTTTTACCCCTTTGGATCATCCATTTTTGCTCCCAAAGTGCTCCTACGACGCCAAGCTTCAATGTCGATGACACACCGGGATTCCAAATCCTTTCGTCGGTAGTCTCATTATTGTTGTCTTACTTTACTTATTTTACTTCTTGTACTCAAGCTTTTCGTTGTAAAGAGGAGAGGTAGCCTTGTTGCCTCTTCCTCTATCTTTTTCTTGTATCCGTAGTCTCGTGTACTTCGTTCCAGTTACATGTGCTGTCAAAGATTTCACATGTGCGGTCTAAAATGTTGACATTCAATTAACCTTTTGGGTGTGAACCAAGTAAAAACAAAGGTGTCTATTTACTTTATCTTTATTTCTATTTCCTCTACAATACTTTGGTTTTATCGAAATGAAAAGACAAGCTTTTTCGATCGCTATTCACCCCCCCTCTAGCAACTCCCCGATCCAACACTTAGTAAGGAGGCGACAAAACCCCACCTCATTCGCTGGATCCTACTATTGCGAGAATTTGATGAAGAAATTTGGGATAAGAAAGGCTCAGAGAACATCGTTGTAGACCATTTATCACATATGTCCCTAGATAAGTGTTGGATCGATAGGATCGCTAGAGGGGGGGGTGAATAGCGATAGAAACTTTTTAGTACGAATTCGTTTTTAAAAAATAAACTTATATGCAGTGGAAAGATAAACAAAACAATAAGTAAAGGAGACAATAGACACAAGAGATTTACTTGGTTCGTAGCCGAAGGCTACTACTCCAAGGCCCTAGTGGTCCTTGACCACATACGGAGGGCAAACTACAAAAGAACTCCTCCTCGTTGGAGGTAGGAGTTAGACGGATACAAAAAGCCCAAGGTAGAAGGACACTCCCCCTCTCCTCATTATAATGAAAGCTTTACTAAAAGGAATAAGATGAAATACAATTTAGAACTTTCGTTACCGACGACTTTTAAAGGTTGGAGGTTGAAGCTCTAGTCGTCGTCTCGGCAGCGCTTCGTCGTAGGGATGTCGGAGAGTCGGAGCGTATCGGAAGCACTTGGAAGCTTTTGAATTCATGAAAAACCCTAGGTTTGGCCCTCCTTTTATAGCCTTTGAGCCCCTCATCTAATGGGTCTTTAGCCAATCACAAATGGGCACAAAACCCCTTGAAAAATGGTGATAACTCTTGACTACTCGAGCCTGATCCTTTGACCATTAGTCGACTGATGGCCATCATCAGTCGACTGATGGCAGCATCAGTCGATTGCTGACCTTCTAATGATCGCTTGATGGCAATGAGTCCTCCAAGCCGGGCAAATCGATGCTAGCTGCAAGGCAAAGTTAGCTCAACAAAAACATAATTTCGATGGTCGTCGACCATCCGATCTCGACCTAGACCATCTATAAGAAGTCTTTGGTCGGATCTACGCTTAAGATCATCCCCGTAAAGAGGATACAACCTTACTTACGCTCGCACACACGAGCTTACCTCAGTACTTACATGTTGCTTTTGCTTCCGACCTTCCACTCAATTCCTTCGGCTCCCTCTGAAGTCTCTTGAGTGTCGCCCGACCATCGCGGCTTCCTCCGGGTGTCACTAGCCTTCAGCTCTAGCGTTGAGACTTTTCTACACACTTGATTTAGCTCATGAGATAACAATATATGCTTAACTTTGTATCGTTTGCTATAATCAAAACTTAGGTTCGACTTAGGTGCCTACTGCACCAACAATCTCCCCCTTTTTGATTTATGGCAAACCCACATACAAAGTTAAGTAAATAGCAAGCATGAAGAGTAATAATGTGCATGAGAAACAAAAAATATGGAGATTAAGTTGGAGTAGTAAGGATTTTCTTCAATTACTCCCCCTTGAGGAAACCTCCCCCTTGACCGAGGGTGAGTCTTGAAGGAAGACCTTAATCCTCCCCCTTGAGGGTTGCTTTAAGTAATTAACATTATTTAAAGTTGGCCTTAGTAAAACGTTTTAGTTAAGCCCTTTCTCCCCCTTAAGTAAAACATTAACGACATAAAGTTTAAAAAATAAGTTTAAGTAAAATGTAGACGGCACAAATAAGTAAGAGTTAAGTTATCAAAAAAAATTTTGACCCCTTAACTTTGGCCTTTTTCTCCCCCTTTTGCCGTATATCGAAAAGAGTAAGGGGTGTGTGGAAAACAAAATAAGTGTTAAATTTAAAGTCCAAGCATGTTCCCCATTTTTTATATAAAAAAATATACTAAAAATAAGCTCATCTATAAAATATTTGACTAATATTTGGCTTGATTGATATGTAAGATCAACCAGTCCTGGTCAGAGTCGGTTAGTATGTATGATTATACTCCGTGGTTCATAGCGATGCACTAGCTCTACATCTGGAACCAGGAGTAAGGTCCTAACATCTCACGCCCATCTACGTGGCTAAGTACATAAACACATTAGTCCTATGTGTTGTGAGATGTACTGGCTCCTTAAATCTATAGGTGCATGATATCTAAGGTATGTCCTATGCTAGTTACATGAAATTAAAGAAATAGTAGTAAGAATATATAATTTGCATGTACCTATTCTATTACGCACATGCCCAATTTTCGTCTTAATAGACTAAATTCGGCTTCGGGTAGGGGTTTAGTAAATAGATCTGCCAAGTTAGACTTCGATTCGACGTATTCGAGGTGTATGGCTCCGTTGGCCACATGTTCTCGAATGAAATGGTGTTTGACCTCTATATGTTTGGTCCTAGAGTGACATATCGGATTCTTTGTAAGATTAATTGAACTAATGTTATCTACATGAAGTTTAGTATTCGTAAAGTCTAACTTAAAGTCGCAGAGAGTGTGCTTCATCCAAAGAAGCTGTGTGACACACTCACCCATCGCGATGTATTCGGCTTCGGTGGTAGATAAAGCAACACAGTGTTGTTTCCTACTGCACCAACTCACTATACTCGAGCCGAGAAGTTGACAACAACCACTCGTGCTCTTTCTATCGAGCTTACTACCGGCATAATCCGAATTGGAGTAGCCGATTAGTTTGAACTCCGTAGATCTAGGGTACCAAATACCAATGTTAAGTGTACCCTTAAGATATCTAAGGATACGCTTAACCAGGGTTAGGTGAGACTCCTTAGCACAGGTTTGAAACCTGGCGCACATACTTACTGCGAATAGGATGTCGGGTCGACTCAGTAGAGACTCCCTATTACGCTCCTATAGTATTTTAAGTCAATGGACTTACTTTCTAGGTCTTCTCCTATGTTAACATTTATCGCCATTGGGGTGTTTATTACCTTAGCGTCTTGCATTCCAAATCTTTTAATTAACTCCTTGGTGTATTTTTGTTGATATAGGTATATACCATCCTTAGTTTGTTTAATTTGTAGACCTAAAAAGAAACATAACTCGCCTACCAAGTTCATTTCGAACTCATTTTCCATGAGTGAAACGAACTCGTTTAGTAAGGCTGAGTTAGAGGTTCCAAAATTTATATCGTCTACGTAAATTTGAGCTATGAAAATTTCTTTACCTAAGGTTTTTACGAAGAGAGTTGGGTCAACTAAGCCTTGGTTAAACCCTTTTGACTTAAGATGGATTGAAAGTCTCTCGTACCAAGCTCGAGGAGCTTGTTTAACTCCATAGAGAGCTTTCTTAAGTTTTAGAACATGGTCGGGTTTATCTAGATTTTCGAATCCGGGGGGTTGGCTGACATAAACTTCTTCTTTAATGTATCCATTTAGGAATGCCAACTTAACATCCATTTGAAACAGCTTAAATCCTCGATGTGCGGCATAAGCTAGCAACATTCGAATGGATTCGAGTCTAGCTACTGGGGCATAGGTTTTGTCGTAATCTAAGCCTTCGACTTGGCTAAACCCTTTGGCGACTAACCTAGCCTTGTTTCTAACTACTTCACCTTTATCATCAAGCTTATTTCGAAACACCCACCTTGTTCCAATTATCGTTTTGTCTTTAGGTAGTGGTACTAATTCCCACACTTCATTCCTAGTAAATTGAGCTAGCTCTTCTTGCATTGCAATAATCCAATCGGGATCAAGAAGAGCTTGTTCAATTGATTTGGGTTCTATCTTTGAAATTAAGGAAATTTGACTAAGGTTCCTATAGGATGCTTTAGTTCGAACTCCTAGATTAGGATCTCCTATCACTTGATCGATAGGGTGGTTAGTCTGAATCCTAAATTGGGTTGGGTTTGTGTCACCTAATGCTTGATCAATGGGGTGACTTGGTTGAACACTAGTTTGGTTGGAGTCATCTATCACTTGATCAATAGAGTGACTTGGTTGACTTAGGTTAAGATTAACACTAGACCTGATCTCCGGATCAGAGTTAGGTCTAGTATGAATCGGCTCGCTAATTGGGGTTGCTGGGGGTTTTGTAGGTTCAAGTCCTTCATCAAATACTACATTGATAGTCTCCTCGACTCTAAGGGTGTCGTGGTTATATACTCTATAAGCTCGACTTGTAGTCGAGTATCCTAGAAAGATTCCGGTCATGGTTTTGGATGTAAATTTCCCTAGGTAATCCTTAGTGTTTAGGATATGTACCTTACACCCAAATACCCTAAAGTACTTGATGTTGGGTACCTTATCATGATAAATCTCGTATGAGGTCTTAAGGTGCCTTTTTACCATAAGGATCCTATTTTGGACATAGCATGCTATACTCACGGCTTCTGCCCAAAACCTATCGGGTAGGTCGTACTCGTTCAACATGGTCCTAGCGACTTCTTGTAGAGTTCAGTTTTTTCGCTCCACTAGGCCATTTTGTTGAGGGGTCCTAGGGCAAGAGAATTCATGGTGGTATCCGTTTAGGTTACAGAAGTCTGTGAACCGTTGATTTTCGAATTCACCACCATGATCGCTTCTAAGTCTTTTAACCTTAAGGTCTTTTTGATTCTCGATTAATTTGAATAGATTGATTAATTGATCTAGGGTATCATTTTTATGTTTGATGAACCTAACCCAGGTAAACCTGGAGTAGTCGTCAATTATGACTAAGCAATATTGACTTCTATTGAGTGACTTGGCTCCATGTGAATCGAATAGATCCATATGCAGGAGATCAAGTACACTTGAGGTTCGTTCTTGGTTAGTTAACTTGTGTTGTGTCCTAGGTTGTTTTCCTTGTTGACAAGCATTACAGATTTTATTAACCAAGTTGTTGAGGTTGGGTAAGCCTCTGACTAAGCCACTATGACTCATCTTGTGGACGAGTCTTGGGTGCGAGTGACCGAGTCGTCGGTGCCACAACCATGATTCCTCTTCCTGTGTCATAAGACATTTGGCTGAGGATTTGATTAAGTTAATTGTATAAATGTTATTTGTCCTAGTTCCTTTGAGTATTGTTTTAGCTGTTTTATGTTTTAATTAGACATTCATTTTCTAAAAATACGACCTTATAGTTATTGTCACATAATTGGCTTACGCTAAGCAGGTTATTTTCAAAATTCTCTACAAGTAATATATTTTTAATAACAAAATTCGAGTTAAGCTCGATATCACCTGATCCGATGATTTTGAGCTTGCCGTTATTCCCAAAGGCTACTGATCCTTGTCGTTTGAATCGAAGCTTTGTGAATTTGAGTTGATCCCCGGTCATGTGTCGGGAGCAATCGCTGTCCAACATCCATTGATCCTACACACAAGGTGGTTGGATTGGATGTTAGATTTTTTAAAAAAAAAAAAAATTGGTTGTAAGTTGTTAAACCTAGATCATCTCACCTGTGTCTATATGATCAATCATGTTATACTTATGTGTTTTTTGTGAGATGACTTCCAATTAAGTTGATTAAGTGCATTTAGGTTCAAGTAATTTTATGTTAGATTTGGATTTAAACCTAGGCTTGTCAAGTTTACCTTTTCAAGATCATGGCTTCCAGGTCGTGGCGAGGCATAGGGGCCTTCTTTTATCGGATCATCGACCACTTCCTTAGACAAAGCCATTTTCAAGAAAATGATGACTTGACTCACCTAAGACTATCTCCTAGTCTAACTGGTTATTTTTGAAAAGAGGCTCCTCGAGGCTCAATCTTTTCGAAGAATTTTAGATGCTTATGTTTTTGAAAAGAGGCTCCCCGAGGCTCAATCTTTTCGAAGAATTTTAGTTGGTTATGTTCATGTTCTAAGTGAGTTCACAAGTTTTAAAGTACAAATTTTCTAAGTTAAAGCATGCAATTTCTAAGTTAAAGCACACACATGTTTTGTACTGGCTCCCCCTAGACCGTTGAATCGGTTCGGTCTATCCACATAGTGGATTTGGTCCTTGGGAATCCAGTACGGGTTGGATCCTAGAGTTGAAATCAAAAGGTTCATAGGGACCCATGCTTGGACATGTTTCCTATATCGACTTACAATCGACATATACGACCTATTAGTTGTGTTTGAGTTAAACCCTAGTCCAGCCTTGTTGTACACGGCCCTTTGAGATCCAAGTAGGAGGTCAAGTCCTTTGGATCCCGAAGTGAACCTTTCCAACGTGTTCCTAAGATCTTCGACTTGACTTTTCAAGAGAGAGTTCACAACTTCAAGCTTTTCAACTCGAGTTGAGTCCTTCTCTTGAACTCGACTAGTCGAAGAGGTTAGGGAGACCTCATGTTTGAGGAGTTTAACGTCCTCAACAAGGGTCTCGACCTTGGACTCGGACTTAGCTAACTTCCTAGATAAAAACCTAACCGTATTATGTAAAGTATTAAATAAAGTTTGACTTACTTTAAGGGTATCTTTAGAACCGGATGCGTATCCGTGGCTTGACTTGAAGGTAGCTTCGTAGTTCGAGTCATCCTCAGGTTCCAACTCAAGTTCAGGTTCGGTCTCCGTGTCTAACTCAATCGATTTTGCCATGAAGACGTGGTCTTCGTTCTTCGGATGACGCTTCTTCCCATGTCACGTTGAGGGCCTTCTTGTGCTTAGGTGCTTTGTGGTTGAGTTTGGGGCACTCGGACTTGATATGTCCAAATCTGTTACACTCATAACACCTAATATTAGAACTTTTAGACTTACCTTGGTTGGGTCGAGTTGTGGTTCGCTTTCGTCCCTTGGCTATCCTTCGAGCTAGGTTCATTAGTTCGGCAATCAACTCCGGGTCAACTTCTTCTTCGGACTCGTCTTCCTCCTCGGTTGGTGGTGGCTTGCTTGCGATTTTCTTCTTCTTTGATCCTGCAAACAAGGCTATACCCCTCTCGGGTTCTGAGTTGGACTACTCATGTAATTCGAAATCGAAAAAGAGTTCATCTAACCTAATTTTAGAAAGATCCTTAGAGACCTTGTAGGCATTGACCATGGATGCCCACAAGGTAGTCCTCGAAAACGAGTTTAGAACATACCTTATAAGGTCGCGGTTTTCGACCTTTTGCCCAATTGCGTGTAGGTTGTTGACTATGTTCTGGACTCGGGCGTGAAGTTGGGTCGCGGACTCGTGTTCCTGCATTTTTAGGTTATATAGTTTATTGAAAAGAAGATCACGCTTACATACCTTGGCTTCATCGGTCCCTTCGTGTAGCTCCACTAGTTTCGTCCAAAGATCTTTTGCGCTTATGAAGGGGCCGACGCGATTTAGCTCCTCCTTGGATAGGCCGCATTGGAGGATTTGTGTTGCCTTGGCGTCGGCTTCGACTTGTCATTTTGTCGCAATGGTCCATTGATCATAATCCAAGGAGTCACCCACTTCATTAGTCGGAAGTGTGAAACCCGTTTGGATTATGATCCACATATCGATTTGGGTTTTGAGAAAGCATTCCATCCGACCCTTCCAATAACGGAAGTCATTTCCGTTGTAAAACAGAGGTCGGACGGTGCTAAAACCCTCGAGATGGGCCACTAGAACAAAAGACACAAATAGACGGAGACGAAGAAACTAACAACGACAAAAACACGAAAACAAGTACCAAGACTCGCGTCTTGGATTAGTAGTGCGGAAAAAACTTAACAAAGCGAAATAAATAAATAAAAAACAGAATTAAAAGAAAAATAAATTTGTAAAAAGGCTAGATTAGTGGTTTCACCAAATCTTAGCAACCCCCGGCTCTGATACCAATTGTTGGATCGATCGGATCGCTAGAGGGGGGGGGGTGAATAGGGATAGAAACTTTTTAGTATGAATTCGTTTTTAAAAAATAAACTTGTATGAAGCGGAAAGATAAACAAAACAATAAGTAAAGGAGACAATAGACACAAGAGATTTACTTGGTTCGTAGCCGAAGGCTACTACTCCAAGGCCCTAGTGGTCCTTGACCACGTACGGAGGGCAAACTACTAAAGAACTCCTCGTTGGAGGTAGGAGTTAGACGGATACAAAAAGCCCAAGGTAGAAGGACACTCCCCCTCTCCTTGTTATAATGAAAGCTTTACTAAAAGGAATAAGCTAAAATACAATTTATAACTTTCGTTACCGACGACTTTTAAAGGTTGGAGGTTGAAGCTCTAGTCGTCGTCTCGGCAGCGCTTCGTCGTAGGGATGTCGGAGAGTCGGAGCGTATCGGAAGCACTTGGAAGCTTTTGAATTCATGAAAAACCCTAGGTTTGGCCCTCCTTTTATAGCCTTTGAGCCCCTCATCGAATGGGTCTTTATCCAATCACAAATGGGCACAAAACCCCTTGAAAAATGGTGATAACTCTTGACTACTCGAGGCTGATCCTTTGACCATCAGTCGACTGATGGCCATCATCAGTCGACTGATGGCAGCATCAGTCGATTGCTGACCTTCGACAGTCGACTGTTTGATGGCAGTCGAGTCCTCCAAGCTGGCAGTCAACTGATGCTAGCAGCAAGGCAAGGTTAGCTCAACAAAAACATAATTTCGATGGTCGTCGACCATCCGATCTTAACCTAGACCATCTATAAGAAGTCTTTGGTCAAATCTACACTTAAGATCATCCCCGTAAAGAGGATACGACCTTACTTACGCTCGTACACACGAGCTTACCTCAGTACTTACATGTTGCTTTTGCTTCCGGCCTTCCACTCAATTCCTTCGGCTCCCTCCGAAGTCTCTTGAGTGTCGCCCGACCACCGCGGCTTCCTCCGGGTGTCGCTAGCCTTCAGCTCCAGCGTTGAGACTTTTCTGTACACTTGATTTAGCTCATGAGATAACAATATATTCTTAACTTTGTATCATTTGCTATAATCAAAACTTAGGTTCGACTTAGGTGCCTACTGCACCAACAGATAAGTAGTTAGAAGGGGAAGATGTTGGGGAATTAACCATCGTTAGAGGGGGGTGAATAGCGTTTCGACGTTGCGTGATGGAATTCATTCACGTGCTTGCCTATAATTGTTAGTACACAGCTGAATATAGAAATAATACAAACAAATACACAATCACAAATACAAGCACAAGAACACAACAATATAATGTGGTTCAGAATCTCAAGGTTCCTACTCCACGGGTTTAGCTTAACGAGCTCGAGTAATGACAAGACCACTAATAAAACTCCTTCTAGAGAATACGTCGGAGGTGGAGAAACCTCATACAAAGATTACAACAATAATACAATAAAAATACAAGTAAATACAATAGAATGCACGTAAAGAAAACTTTAAAAAAAGCTTTTAGATGCTTGCTTGTTTGATTGCTTGAGCTTCACTTGGAGACCCTGAATTGAACTAGCAAATCACCCCAAATCGCCCTAAGAAACCTTATCCAAATCCTCCTCCACGAGCTCCTTTTAAAGATTCACCTCGGGCTGAATTCCACCTAGTAGTCGATTGATCGCGACCATCAGTCGACTGCTCCTATAGCCGTTGTGAGACAACGGTTTAATCTATGTTAGATAAGTTCCAACGGATACACTGGCAATCGACTGCCATAACCCAACAGTTGACTGCCAGAGCCGTAGCCGACTGACCAGTTGGCTACCGAGCATTCTTCTCCTGTTACCCGGACCATCAGTCGACTCCCATCCATGGCAATCGACTGCTCAAGCCATCAGTCGACTGCCCCAATGCTGGTAGTCGACTAATAGGTAATTTCTTGTAGTCGAACACCAGTCGACTCTGAGTAGTTCGACTGGCCATACTCTCAATCAACTACTGCAAGTCGACTCAGCTACAAAGTGTCAAAATACTTGACCAATCGATTGGTCCAAAGCCCCACTCACCTGATAACCTCAAACATGAGGTTTAACCCCAAGTATGATGCCCTCATACTTGCTAGACCACCCTTAGCCTAGACCAAAGCTTTCTAGCCACCACCGTAAGCCTCACGCCTATCGAATCCCTCTAAGTCATCCATGACTTTTTTATCTATACGCTAGCCTTCAGGTGCTTCCATTGGCTATTGTCATGCTAAGCTAGTCTATACCGCCAAGGCACATTGGAGTTATGCTACCAAAACTCCGCTTGGACCTTACACCGCCAACCATTGGACTTATGCTGCCAAGACTCCACTCTTGAACATTACGCTGCCAATATCACCCCTTGGATTTTCCTTGCCAACCCGTGTTGGACTTTCCATTTGCCAAGACTCAAACTTGGACTTTCCCTTACCAAGACCCATGCTTGGACTTTCCATGCCAAGTACCCATGACTTCGACTTTCCCTTGATATGGTCAACCCCATGTCAACCATATAGTTAAACAATGGTCAAATCATCGTCAAACATCAAAATACCACTCGGCCAAACTCGAGTCCGTTCAATCATGACCCGGGTCGATTGCACTAAAAATCTCCCCAAAATATTGTCAAACAAAAAAATACTACTCGAGTCTAACTCGAGTCTGGTCAATCATTACCTGGGCCGATTGCACCAACAATCTCCCCCTTTTTGATGTTTGACAAAAAACCACAAAACCATTGAGTTAGACTACCTAACTCAAATCTCCTTATCAATTCTCCCAAATTGGTAATTTCATAAATTCTCCCCCATTTTGACATATATCAAAAAGGTTCTCTCCTCAAGGGTGTCAATGTCTCATATCCCAATTAGATTTTACAATCTTTCCCTTGGCTCAAAAACACCTAGGATGTCTTCACTCTTCCTAGTGATAAGTCCCATATCACTTAAGAGAGACTTCCTATAAACTCTCCTAATTTCTAAATTGGGCATCTCACATTCCCATTTCTCCCTCTCATGAGGAAGAACAACATCCATCATCCCATGATGGATACCTCCCCCTAAAGGCTTGCTCTCTTTTGACCGTTGCACCAACAATATCCTTGGAGAGTTCCTAAGTCTATAGGAACACTAAACCATCAAAATTAAGGGAAAAAGTTCAAACATGAACTCTCACACACCTTGAAATTGATACACCCTAAACAACTCTCCTAATATATATCTAATGGAATTTCACCCTTTCTAATGCTTTCCAAAGAATATCCTAGGGTTAGGAGCAGTTAGGGTAACCTAACATAGCTGAAATATGGGATAAACATCCTTGTTTACCCGAAATCAGCTCTGTAGTCGACTCTTACAGTCACCAGTCAATTTCCATTGACGCCAGTTGACTGCCATAGGCAGTAGTCGACTAATTTCTACAAATGTAGAAATAAAAATTCAGAAATGATTTTCGAAAAATCATAAGTAATTATACGTTGAAAATTCATACGCACATTTCTTATAACAAATATATTGGGTGAAAAATATTTAAAAATTAAATTACCCATAAAATTAGCCGTTTGACACAAAGTTCAAAACCATTGAAAAGTTCAATGTTTTGGCCCTTCTTTGTATCAACTCCATCAATGGTGATTGCTATCAAAAGATAGACTTCACCAAGGTTTTCTAAAATGTTTTTGAAAACCTATATTGGATCATGATCAATGGGCTCAATGCACATGACTTGCACATTAGCTTTCCCCAAGATCCACTCATGGCATAAAATGAGTTTGAGTTCATCTAAATGCAAAAACGATGCACCTTGAACTTAACTCATTTCCTAGCATCTCACATATGTCTAAGGTGTATGAAAACACATACAAGTCAATTTTATGTGAGATGTGAGTTTTGATTATCCTAATCTAAGGCCTCATGCATTTTCTAAGAAAACTCTACTTGATTCACTTATACATGGGACTTCAAGTCATGCCATAGTCCTTAAATCAATTTTCATTAAACCTAAATGCATGAAATATGATCATACCATAAATATAACATATATATGCATGACCAATGATCATGATGTCATGACATATGCGACCTCGCTTTGATACCACTTGTTGAGGAATTGACCATCGCTAAAGGGGAGGTGAATAGCATTTTGATGTTGCGTGATGGAATTCATTTGCGTGCTTGCTTATGATTGTGAGTATGCAATAGCATATAGAAATAATTCAAACAAATACACAATCACAATCACAAATACAAGCACAAGAACACAACAATATAATGTGGTTCGGAACCTCAAGGTTCCTACTCCACGGGTTGAGCTCAACGAGCTTGAGTGATGACAACACCACTAATAAAAATCCTTCTCGACAACACATCGTAGGCAGAGAAATCTCATACAAAGATTACAACAGTAATACAACAAAAATATAAGAAAATACAATAGAATGATATTAAAGAAAACTTTACAAAGAGCTTTTAGATGCTTGCTTGTTTTGTTGCTTGAGCTTTAATTGGAGACCCTGAATTGCACCAGCAAATCACCCCAAATTTCCCTAAGAAACCTTAGCCAAATCCTCCTCCACGAGCTTCTTTTAAAGGTTCACCTCGGGCTGAATTCCACCTAGCAGTCGACTGATCGTGATGATCAGTCGACTGCTCATGTAGTCATTGTGAGACAACAATTTAATCCACGTTGGATAAGTTCCAACGGATACACTGGCAGTCGACTACAATAACCCAATAGTCGATAACTAGGGTCGTAGTCAACTGACCAGTCGACTACTAAGCATTCTGCTTCCGTAACCCCGACCATCAGTCGACTGCCATCCATGGCAGTCGACTACTCAAGAAATAAGTCGACTGCCAGGCTATTTCCTACAATTGAACACTAGTCGACTCTGAGCAGTTCAACTGGCCATAATCCCAGTCGACTGCTGCAAGTCGACTCGGTTGCCAAGTATCAAAACACTTGACCAATCGACGGGTCCAAAGTCCCAGTCTACTGATAACCTCAAACATGAGGTTTAACCCCAAGTTTGATGTCCGCATACTTGATAGACCACCTTTAGCCTAGACCTAAGCCTTCTAGCCACCTCCGTCAGCTTCACACCAATCAGATCCCTCCAAGTCATCGATGACTTGTTCATCCTTATGCTAGCCTTCAGGTGCTTCCATCGGCTATTGTCATGCTAAGCTGGTCTATATTGTTGGAGGATCGTGACCCTGCTAGAATGTTGGTGCAGGGGCACTAGATAATCGAACCTAGGTTTTGATTATGGCAAAGTTCCAAAGTTATGGTTATATTGTTATCTCATGAGCTGAATTAAGTGTGCAAGAAATGGTTAAGCTAAGCCGAAGGTCAGCGACACCCGGAGAATCCCGAGTCGGGAAATCATGGTGGTCGGGCGACACCGGGGGAACTTCGTGGGAGTCGAAGAATATAGGTGGAAGACCGGAAGAAAAGTGACAGGTCATAAAGGACCAGAGATAAGCACGAGTGTGAAGAGAGATGATAAGGTTGTGTCCTCTCTACGGGGACAACCATAGGTGGCAATCCGACTAAGACTTCTAGTGGAAGGTCTAGGTCGAGATTGGACGGTAAGGAAGCATTATATTTACCATTTTTCATGCTAAACTCTTACTGTAGGGAAGTGCCTAGGCTGGCAGTCGACTGATGCACATCAGTCAACTGATGGAAGGCATCAGTCCACTGATGGCGACGAATCAGCCTTTTGCACTAGTTCAAATAGGATAATGTTTGGAGAGTCCACTTTGCGATAAGATAAGGTGCCACCTCGTGATAAGTTCCAAAAGTTGAAGATCTTAATCTATACTTATTCCAAGGGACAAATCTATAAAAGGAGGTGAGGTCTTCAAACCAAAGATCATCCATCTTGCTCTCAAATTGCTCCCACAACGACAAAGCTCTAACGTCTTCATAACGCCGATGCAATGCTAAGTTCAGAATATCTTCACCAATGCAACAAGTATTAGTTTTTATTTATTGTATTCTTGGTTTTAATCATAACATGGTGAGGTAAGCTTGTTGCCTCATCCTCGTGTTTTCGGTTTTTGTGATCGTTGTCTCCTACCTCCAACGAGGAGAAGACTCTATAGTGGATTGCCCCTTCGTACGCGGTCAAGGATCGTGGGGCATTATATTACCAGTCGGTGGGCTGTGAACCAAGTAAAAATAAATTGTGTTATTTTTTTCTCATTGTGCTTGCTCTTATTTTAACATCGAAAAGAAAGATTTTACGCTCGCTATTCACCCCCCTCTAGCGATGCTTCTTGATCCAACAATTGGTATCAGAGCGGGGGAGCTAAGATTTGGTGAAAGCACCAATCTAGCACTTTTTTTTTGCTTTCTTTTCATATTTTTTGATTCGTGAATTACTCCTATTATTTCTCCCTCACTACTAATCCATGATGAAGACTTGGTACCCTTTTTTTGGTTGTGTATATGCAAGTATTTCGCTTTTGGAGTAGCCGACGGTAAAACGGGCATAACTTTTCGTACAAGTGGACCCATAAAATATGCTACCTACTAAATTAAATCTCTCTCAGAGATCTACACTTCTTATAAGGGCTTTCCCTTGTAACAAGCTGTCTTCATCCCCAAAAACTAACGTTTAGTACCCTTTCAGGGAGATCGAAGGTTGTAAGTGCGAAGTTTTTTGTTTAATCTTTTATCTCTTGTTTATTCCTTATTATTTCTTGCATTACTAATCCAAGACTAAGTCTTGGAATTCCTTTTGGTTTTTATTCATGTTTTTCAAGATAATTAATGACCCACATTGAGGGGTATAGTACCACCCGACCTCCTTTCTTTAATGGAAATGATTTCCGTTATTGGAAAGGTCGGATGGAGTATTTCATGAAAACACAAGTCGAGACTTGGATAATAATCCAAACCGGCTTTGCTCTACCCACCAATGATCAAGGGGAGCCCTTGGATTTCGACAAGTGGACCAATGCAACCAAGAGGCAAATTGAAGCCGATGCAAAAGCAACCCAAATGTTGCAATGCGGCTTATTCAAGGAGGAGCTCAACCGAATTGGACTATTCATTAGCGACTAAGACCTCTGGAACAAATTAATTATTCTACATGAAGGGACGTCCGATGCTAAGGTATGCAAAAGAGATTTACTATTCAATAAATTGTATAATCTAAATATGCAGGATCATGAGACCACTTCGCAACTCCATGCACGGATCCAAGACATCTTGAATGGTCTACATGCCATCGGACAAAAGGTAGACAATCGGGATATAATATGGTATGATCTTAATGCTTTTCCTAGGACCACCTTGTGGGCATCCATAGTTTATGCCTACAAGGTATCTAGAGATCTATCTAAGGTTAGGTTAGATGAACTTTTTTCATAATTTGAGTTACATGAACAAACTAATGTGGTCTCGGTCGAGAAAGATGTAGCATTGTTTGCAAGACGAAGACAAAAAGAAAAGTGCAAGATACCTCTCGAAGAAGAAGAATCCGAAGGTGAATCCGAATCGGAATTCGAAAAGGAGATAGAGGCCGAACTAATCAATCTAGTTCGGAGAATCATCAAAAAGAAAAGGGAGTACTTGAAGAGCAAGAAACCCCCATAAACATACACATGCTATGGGTGCAACAAGAAGGGAAATTACAAGTCGAAGTGCCCAATACTCAAGAACAAGCCATCTCAATCCAAGCAAGCTTTTCATGCAATGTGGGAGGAGGGAGAAGATCTGGCATTCATGGCGAAACCGGTAGAGTCCGAGTCCAAGTCCGAAGTCGACTATGAATCCTACTTTGACTCCGAGGATGAATTCAATTCAAGACTCAAACCCAGATCAAAAGAAAAGATTAAGGTAAGTCATTCATTAATTTCAAACTTATATAATGCAATTAAGTTGCTAAATAGAAAATTAAATAAATCCGAGTCTAGAGTTGAGTCGTTACATGAGGAGGTTGAAACCCTCAAGCAAGAGGCTACCCTAACCTCTTCAACTAGTCAAGTTCAAGAGGGAAACTCAATTCAAGTTGAAAAACTTGAGGAGAATTCTCTCTTGAAAGGACGAGTTCAAGAAGTCGAGGCTAGGTTGGAAAGGTTCACGTTGGGATCCAAGAATCTTAACCGACTACTTGGAACACAAAAAGCCGTGTACAACAAAGCAAGACTCGGATTTAGGTCAAGGGCTACGAATAGATCTTATATGTCTATCTTGAATCGTAGTCATCAACGAGTCCAAGCATGGGTCCCAAAGGTTTTATTGAACTCACATATAAGGACCAATATGTTTTGGATTCCTCAGGATCAAGTCCACTTTGTGGATATACCATATTGGTTCAATGGTCCAAGGGGAGCTAACACTAAAATAATATACGCACTTTCATAGCAAAATCATTGCATGATTAGTTATTAGTATGACAAGATAGGACAAATAGTTAGTCAACTTTGATAATATAGTATCAGGACATGACGAGATGATAGTACGTTAGGGAAACAACATCTCGTGTATTCAAGCTAGATAAGGCATATCTAGCTTGGGTCACTTGGCTGAGTTGAACTAACTGAAGCTACCTTGTCGTATCCTAAACTAGTTAGACTAGTAAGTAACCCTAAGTGACTTAAGTGATATTTTCTTGAATTTGGCTTTGTCTAAGGAAGTGGTCGTTGTTCCGATCAAAGAAGGCCCCTGTGCCTCGCCACGACCAAGAAGTCAGTTTCTCAAAAAGTTATTTAACGATCTAAAGGTTAAATCCGAATCTAATCAAAGGTTGACTATCTTTAATCAAGTTCAAATCATCTCACAAAACATATAAGGTGAACACATTCTGAGACACATAGAATTGGTGAGATGTTAAGGATAATTGAAATACACTTAACATAACCTTTTCAAAATGCTACCTATTTTCTCAACTATTGTACTTAACGAATATTTACAACTCTCTAGGCCAAAGTTTAGCGCCCCCTACATCTCTTATACTTCATATATTTGATTAATGGGGAAAGCAAACTAACCCTAAGAGTTATATTACAAACCTTTAGATTATTGGTGCAGAGGGACAAAACTCGAACCAATCTATCTAACTACTGCTAGACGCATGCTTGGGCTCATAGTTGATTTATCTTTTCTAGACACATGTTATTTTTAAACCCCTATTTTATATAAAAATCTCGACACCTTTTTTAATTTATGACAAATGAGGGAGAAGAGCGGAAGTTAAGGGGGAGTAATAAAAATTTAATTTTTAAAAAATTCAAGGTATCTCTTTCAAAACTCACCTAGGGTTAAGGGGGAGTTTTTGAAAGGATGTTTATCATTTACTCTTGTTTTTTGCTTTAATTTTGTCCCTTAACTTTGTGTTAGTTTGTCATAGATCATAAAGGGAGAGATTGTTGGTGCAGGGGCACCAGATAATCGAACCTAAGTTTTGATTATGGAAAAGATCCAAAGTTAAGGTCATATTATTATCTCATGAGATGAATTAAGTGTGCAGGAAATGGTTAAGCTAAGCTGAAGGTCAGCGACACCCAGAGCTCCCCAGTTGAGAAATCGTGGTGGTCGGACGATAATGGGGAAACTTCGTGGGAGTCGAAGAACTTAGGTGGAAGACCGGAAGCAAAGCGATAGGTCATAAAGTGTTGGTGCAGGGGCACCAGATAATCGAACCTAGGTTTTGATTATGGAAAAGATCCAAAGTTAAGGTAATATTGTTATCTCATGAGTTGAATTAAGTGTGCAGAAAATGGTTAAGTGATGCACACAGACGCGACCTCAAATCTCGTGACGGATATCGTCGAGGACTCAAAGCGCATACTCACGCTCAATGCCCGCAAGTGCACGGATGTCATCAAGTAATAAAGATTATTGATCCCACAGGGACTGGGATTTGAATAAAAATATACATAGTGGTTATAATTGTTCGAACATGATCTCTAAGAGGTTACGATTGGTGAGGGTTGTTGATGGACTCTACTCTGTACGGTGTCACACGGAGGAGGAAAGGAATGTGCCGAGGTCCTCAAAGGTGATTCTAGGACTTCGGTTTCACTTGCGTATCAGAGAACAACATTGTCAATTGGTGTTGTCTAGATGTTTACCTATGGTTTTGTGAAAGGAACATCATACACTCTCCCGTAGAGCCGCCGCATTCACCGGGAGCTATCTCCGCCAACAAGGACGAGATAGAGGGTACGAGGATGTCAAATCAATCCCTATGGTGGATCGTTTCCGATTCCATCGCACCCTTTTCCCCGCAGTTGCAAGAGATCAGGTTTACCCCTGGTTCCTTAATCAAATCTCCTAAATTTTAGATTACGAGGGCTATCACCACCTCGTATCACCTAAGCACAGCAGAAAGAAAGCCAAACACACGTAGATATAATAAAGAGCAACTACCAATTGTCAAATCAAACTCTTGGCCAGAATTAAACATGAACCAACATTGTTTATGTACACAAGCTACTCTCTAATCCTAGAATCGAAAGTACTACTCCATAAATACGAAGGAAGAATCATAGAGCATGTTTAAGTTTGAATACAATAGGAATAAATTACAGAAATAGAGATATACAATGCTTTCGTGATCTTCTCTCCGGCATTGTATTGCAAGGTGTGGACCTCCGGCGGTGTTCTTCCTTCTTATTGTGAGTTACCGAAGCTTTTTAGGGCTTCGGTGTGCTGTCCTAGCCATCATGCCTCCCCCCTAGGGTTTGGGTGGAGTCATTCTTATATAGATATCGCCTCAGACCGCTGTAAAATCTAGAAAATCCCTAGTCTTGCAAATTCGTAGGGCCGCCACACGGCCGTTTGTTTCCACACGGCCAGGCTGTGTATGGCCCTGGGGTGTTGATCTTCGCCCATTGGACATGGCCGTGTGAATCCACACGCCTTGGTCGTGTCCCACTCTGCTTCTAGCTGCGAAAGTCCTTCTTTTGCTCCAAAAATGCATCTTTTTCACCCAAAAAGCTAACCTGCACACAAAAGTACAACGAGCAGACATCCGAATCAGAAAATAGGCAATGCGTGCAAGAATAGAGTAACATATGCATGAAACTAACACAAAATGTAACAAGATGTGAGCGAAAACTACTCCTAAAACCCTATATGTTTTGCTCACATCACTTCCCCAGACTTAAATCTTTGCTTGTCCTCAAGCAAACCTCAGTCCCATAAAATTTTAAAAAGATATTGTTCAATAATTAGCATGCTAACTAAATTTATTAGGTGGTATTTACAATCAAAGCAAAACAGATATGTTCTAAAAATTCACTAAGTTAGCTCCTCTTGCTCATGCTAGGCGAACCATTCTTAGAGGATGCTCGTTCCAAGGTGAGTTAAGTCGTCACCCCATAGCTTTCCTAAGGTTTCTGGCTCTTAGGCACTTACTTGCCCAAAGTGAGGGTCATCCCCTAGATCTATCATAAAGTCTCAAAGGCGTGCTCGGTATTGAGAGAAATTGGTAGGTGTTTCTCCAGTAACCTAACTCGGTCTCAAAGTGGCACCTAGTCATTTCCACCCACGACAACTCTTTTTTTATCCCTCATAATCTCTCCTTTTTTTTCTTTCTTCTCTCTCTTTTTTTTTCTCATTTCTTTTTCATTTTTTTCCATTTTTTTTTCCATTTTTTCTCTTTTATTTTATTTTCGGCTCACAGGGATTTTGATTTTTCCGAATGGGCTTACATAATCTGAGCATCTTCTGTAACTAAAATGCTAAACCTTGAGTCACCTATGGATTCCAATGTACTAGACTACTGAAGTGAATCATAACTACATATGTACTAGATTCTCCCTTTCAGAATGTTCAACATGTGTAAGTGCAAAAAAATAAAGCTAACCAATGTAAGTCTAGAACATTCAATAGAGCGAATAAAATAAAATACCACAAGATAAATGGAGTTAAGCTACCTATGGGAACAACTCATGCAAGCAACTTTCAAAAATACTATTAAGGTAGCTTTACAGACACCAAAAATTAAGTACTGAAAGAAACTCAACAACTCATGCATGCATGAACAAATGAATGAAAATACCAGAAAAGAAACTACTGCTAGGAAACAAAACAAAATAAACCTTGGGGTCTCCCCCCCAGACTTAAATGAAAATATACCTCTAATATGGTGGACGAGATGGAAAGTCTGGGAGCCTGGACATCTCTGGATCCTGGGAGAACCTGCTGCTAAGCCGTTGATGCCACATATACATGTGGTCGATCTAGGAGCTGGTGGATGCAGCGGCTGTTCGGTGCTCCTCCTCCCTAGCCCACTACTCCTGTTGGGCATGCATGTGCTATCGCATCTCCCTATGGTAGGCTGCCTGATCCTGGTGACGAACAACCTCCTCCTGAAAGTATATGCGGGCCTCATCGTAGAACTCCTCAACCTGCTGGAAATGCTCCCAGAATCCCTATAACTCCGCTTGTTGGTAGGTGCTCTACTTCTCCCATCGCTGCCTCTGTGTCTACTGCTCAGTGTAAATGTCGTTGAGACATGATCGAAACTTCGAGAAATCGAACGCTGACGTACCTGAATTCTGCTCAAAAGTAGAAAAATATGGTGGTGCAGGTGTAGGCTCATGTCGGCGTGGACTAGGTGGGCTCCTATGCATGTATGGACTGGAGGGAGAGTGATATAAAGGTGGAGAGATGGGCACTGATGTGGATGGTCCCTCGTGGGGAGGGGACTCCACTATCAGGTCCAAGCGTTAGTTGGCGCGTATACCGATGGTGGTACGATCTGGGTCAGGGAGCCTAAGTGTCATAAGATTTTTCCTTACATAGCATAAGGAGTCTTCTTCTTTCACAATCATCTTCATGGCCATGCATACTCCAAGGTTAATCCTAGGGCTCCCCTCTATTTTGGTACAGTAGGCACCTATGTCGAACCTGAGTTTTGATTATAGCAAATGATACAAAGATAAGCTCATATTGTTATCTCATGAGCTAAATCAAGTGTGCAGAAAAGTGTCAACACTGGAGCTGAAGGCTAGCGACACCTAGAGGAAGTTGTGGTGGTCGGACGACACTCGAGTGATTTCAGAGGAAGTCGAAGGAATCGAGTGGAAGGCCAGAAGCGAAAGCGACATAGTAAGTATCGAGGTAAAGCTCATGTGTGTGAGAGTAAGAGAGGTCATATCCTCCTTACGGGGATGATCTTAAGCGTAGATCCAACCAAAGACATCCTAAAGATGGTCTAGGATGAGATCGGACGGTCAGCGGTCGTCGAAATAATAATTTTGTTAAGCTAACTTTGCCCTGCAGCTAGCATTATTCGATTGCCGTCTATCAGTCTACTGCCTACAGTCAGCATTCGACTGATGATGCCATCAGTCGACTGATGATGGCCATCAGTCGACTAATGGTTAAGGATCAGCTTCGAGGAGTCAAGGCTTATCACCTCATTTCAAGGGGGGCGGTGCTCAAATCTTATTGGCTGAAGTTTCTTTCGAGAAGGGGCTCAAAGGCTATAAAAGGAGGGCCTCTCCTAGGGTTTTCTCATCAATTCTAAGTACTAAAAAGCCTCCGCAATGCTACGACTCTCCGACGACTCTAACTCCTCAACCAAGTGTATTATGACATGACAAGAGGAATCATGGTTGTGGCACCGACGACTCGGTCACTCACACCCAAGACTCATCCACAAGATGAGTCAGAGTTACTTAGTCAGAGGTTTGCCTAACTTTAATAACTTGAATAATAAAATATGTAATGCTTGTCAACAAGGTAAACAATCTAGGACACAACATCAACTAACTAATCAAGAATGAAACAAAAGTGTTCTTGAGCTCCAACACATGGATCTATTTGATTCACATGGAGCTAAGTCAATAATGAGAGTAAATTCTGCTTAGTCATAATTGATGACTATTCTATATTTACTTGGGTTAGGTTAATCAAACACAAAAGTGATACCCTAGATCAATTAATCAATCTATTTAGACTAATAGAAAATTAACAAATCCTTAAAATCAAAAGACTTAGGACTGATCATGGTGGTGAATTCCAGAATCACAGGTTTACAGAATTCTATAACATAAATGGATACCACCATGAGTTCTCTTGCCCTAGAACCCCACAATAGAATGACCTAGTAGAACATAAAAATAGAACTCTACAAGTAGCCGCTAGGACAATGTTAAACGATTATAACCTACCCGATAGGTTTTGGGCAGAAGTCGTAAGTACGACATGTTATGTCCAAAATAGGATCCTTTTGGTAAAGAGGCACCTTAAGACCTCATACGAGATTAATCATGACAAAATACCAAACATCAAGTACTTTAGGGTATTTGGGTGTAAGGTACATATCCTAAACACTAAGGATTACCTAGGGAAATTTACATCCAAAACCTCGACCGGAATCTTCCTATGATATTTGACTACAAGTAGAGCTTATAGAGTATATAACCATGACACCCTTAGAGTCGAGGAGAATATCAATGTAGTATTTGATGAAGGACACAAACCTACAAAACCCCCAGCAACCCCAATTAGTGAGTCGATTCATACCAGACTCAACTCTGATCGAGAGATCAAGTCTAGTATTAATTGTGACCTAAGTCACCAAGTCATTCTATTGACCAAGTGGTAGATGACTCTAACCAAACGAGGACTCAAACGAGTCATCCTATTGATCAAGTGGTAGATGCCCCAAATCCAAACCAAACTAGGACTCAAACGAATCATCTTATCGACCAAGTGATAGGTGATCCAAGCCTAGGAGTTCGAACTAGAGCCTCATACAGAAACCTTTGTCAAATCTCCTTGATTTCCAAAATTGAACCCAAAATTATTGACCAAGCTCTTCTTGATCCCGATTGGATTATTGCAATGCAAGAAGAGCTGGCTTAATTCACTAGGAATGAAGTATGGGAATAAGTACCACCATCTAAAGATAAAACAATCATTGGAACAAGGTGGGTGTTTAGAAATAAACTTGATGATAAAGGTGAAGTAGTTAGAAATAAAGCTAGACTAGTCGCTAAAGGGTTTAGTCAAGTCGAAGGTTTAGATTACGACGAGACCTATGCTCCAGTAGCTAGGTTAGAGTCCATTCGAATGTTATTATCATATGCTGCACATCGAGGATTTAAGTTGTTTCAAATGGATGTAAAGTCAGCATTCTTGAATGGATACATTAAAGAAGAGGTTTATGTTAGTCAACCCCCCGGTTTCAAAAGTCTAGATAAACCTGACCATATTCTTAGGTTAAAGAAAGTTCTCTATGGAATTAAACAAGCTCCTCGAGCTTGGTACGAGAGGCTTTCAGTTTATCTTAAGTCCAAAGGATTTAACCAAGGTGTAGTTGATCCAACCCTTTTCGTAAAAACCCTAGATAAAGACATATTCATAGCCCAAATCTACGTATATGATATTATTTTTGGATCCACCAACTCGATCCTACTGAATGAAATCACTTCACTTATGGAAAGTGAATTTGAAATGAATTTAGTAGGTGAGTTGAGTTTCTTCTTAGGTCTACAAATTAAACAAACTAAATATGGAATATATCTACATCAACGCAAATATACTAGTGAATTAATTAAACAATTTGGAATGCAAGACGCTAAAATTATTAATACCCCAGTGGAAACTAATGTAAATATAGAAGAAGATGTAATTGGAAATTAAATTTATTTAAAATACTATATGAGCATAATAGGGAGTCTTCTTTACTTAACTGCGAGCCTACCTGATATCCTATTTGCAGTAAGTATGTGCGGAAGGTTCCAAACCTGTGCTAAGGAGTCTCACCTAACTCTAGTTAAGCGTATCCTTAGATATCTAAAGGGTACACTTAATGTCGATATTTGGTACCCTAGATCTACCGAGTTCGAACTAACCGGCTACTCCGATTCAGACTATGCCGGTAGTAAGCTCGATAGAAAGAGTACGAGTGGTTGTTGTCAACTTCTCAGCTCTAGTCTAGTGAGTTGGTGCAGTAGGAAGCAACACTGTGTTGCCTTATCTACCACCGAAGTCGAATACATCGCGATGGGTGAGTGTGTTACTCAGCTTCTTTTGATGAAGAACACTCTCCGAGACTTTAAGTTAGACTTTACGAACACTAAACTCCATTTAGATAACATTATCTCAATTAACCTAACTAAGACTCCGATATGTCACTCTAGGACCAAACATATAGAGGTCAAACACCATTTCATTCGAGAACATGTGGCCAACGGAGCCATACAACTCGAATACGTCGAATCGAAGTCTAACTTGGCAGACCTATTTACTAAACTCCTACCCAAAGCCGAATTCAGTCTATTAAGATGAAAATTGGGCATGTACGTAGTAGAATAGGAACTTAGAAATTATATTTTCTTACTTCTCATTTTTATGGAACTAGCATAGGACATACCTTAGATATCATGCACATATAGATTTAAGGAGCCAATACATGTCACAACACATAGGACTAATGTGTTTGTGTACTTAGCCACATAGATGGGCGTGAGATGTTAGGACCTTACTCTTGGTTCCAGATGTAGAGCTAGTGCATTGCCATGAACCACGGACTATAATCATACATATTAACCGACTCTGACCAGGACTGGTTGATCTTTCATATCAATCAAGTCAAATATGAGTCGAACATTTTAAAGATGAGCTTATTTTTAGTATATTATTTTAAAAAATAATATGGAACATGCTTGGACTTTAAATTTAATACATATATTCATTTTTCACACACCCCCACTCTTTTCGATATATGGAAAAAGGGGGAGAAAAAGGCCAAAGTTAAGGGATCAAATTTCTTAACTTACTTAATATTTATTCACATGGCCAAAAGTTAAGTAAATGTTTACTTTTACTTAACTTGTTTGGGTTAAAAAAAATGAAATTAACTTAAACCTATTTTTAATACTATGGCCTAACGTTAAGAAAAGGGGAGAAAGGGCCAAGTTAAGAAGTCCTCTTAACTTAAACGTTTTACTAAGGCCAACTTTAAGTAATGTTAATTACTTAAACTCTTCCTAAATAGCAACCATCGAGGGGGCGGATTAACGTCTTCTTTCAAGACTCACCCTCGGTCAAGGGGGAGGTTTCCTCAAGGGGGAGTACTTGAAGAAAATTCTTACTACTCCTACTTAATCTTTATTATTCATGTTTTTTATGCACATTATTATTCTTCATGCATATTATTTTCTTATCTTTGTATGTGGGTTTGCCATAGATCAAAAAGAGAGAGATTGTTGGTGCAGTAGGCACCTAAGTCGAACTTGAGTTTTGATTATAGCAAACGATACAAAGTTAAGCTCATATTATTATCTCACGAGCTAAATTGAGTGTGCAGAAAAGTGCCAACGCTAGAGCTGAAGGCTAGCGACACCCAGAGGAAGCTGCGGTGGTGGGGTAACACTCGAGTGATTTCGGAGGAAGTCGATGGAATCGAGTGGAAGACCGGAAGCAAAAGCGACACAGTAAGTATCGAGGTAAAGCTCGTGTGTGTGAGAGTAAGAGAGGTCGTATCCTCCTTACAGGGAAGATCTTAGCGTAGATCCGACCAAATACATCGTATAGATGGTCTTGGATGAGATCGGACGGTCACCGGCCATCGAAATAATATTTTTGTTAAGCTAATATTGCCCTGCAGCTAGCATTAGTCGACTGCTAGCTTGGAGTGTTGGGAGATCGGTATGGCCGGCTAGAGGGGGGTGAATAGCCCTCGTTCGTTGGATGTCGTAATTCGTTCGTTCTTGTGGCGTTGCTTGTCTACGATTGTTGTTAGCGCAGCGGAATAACAATAATAATGAAACTAACAACAATACACAATCACACAACACAAGATATACGTGGTTCAGAACCGAATGGTTCCTACTCCACGGGCGAGCTCACCGAGCTCTAGTTATGCGCACGACACTAACTATAACACTCCTTTTCGACAACATGTCGAAGGTGGAGAAGCCTCTCACAAGCAATTACAATGTAATATAGAAATACAAGCAAATACACAAATACAATACACAAGAAAACTTTCACCGATTGCTTTGATCGCTTTGCTTGTTGCTTGCTTTGATTGGCTCTTGAAGGACTGGAATGCAGCAACAATTCCCCTCCAATAGCTCCACAAAAACCATGGCAAAAACCTCAATCTCGAGCTCCTTTTATAACCTGCATCGAGCTGTTTTCGCGCCTAGCAGTCGACTGCCAAAAGGCCCTAGTCGACTGCCCCTGTAGTCGTTGTCTCACAACGGCCAGATCCACGTTAGACAAGTTCCAACGGATCACCTACCAGTTGATTGACGATGCCCATCAGTCGACTGGTGACCTAGTAGTCGACTGCCCAGTCGGCTATGGAGCGTTCTGTGCTCGCGACACTCCCATCACGATCGCCATCCTCGGCCGATCATTGCCATCGCTATCGATCATTGCGATCCATGGCGCATCGCCAAGCACAAAACCCTAGCCTTACACTAGTCGAACCCTAGTCGACTTGGACCATTCGAACCGGCACCTATGCCAGTCGACTGACGTCGGGCAAAACCTCAAACACCAAGTTGTTTGAGCATCTGACCGTCGGGTAAACCCTCAAACATCAAGTTTGAGCCTCCGACACTCAGTCTTAGCCACTTGGCCAAGTTCACCTTATCCCTCATGGAGTTCCCCACTAAAGATCTCTTCCCTCGGCCTACGTCCCTCGGATGCGCCATGTGCATGGCTTCGCAACGCCATCCTTCGTGTCTCATACCCTAGAAGTATGGTTCCCTTTGGGCTCACTCCATTCGCTCCCCGTCCGGCGGTCCCTCGGATGCACCAAGCGCACGACTTCGCAATGCCATCCTTCACCGACTCAAGGACCCCGAGCCTAGTGACCTTACCAAGTCCTCAAGACTTCCCAAATGCACCAAGCGCACGGCTTCGCAATGCTTTGGACTTTCCTATGCCAAGCACCAAGCGCACGGCTTCGCTATGCTTTGGTCTTTCCCATGCCAAGGCTTCCCCCTTGGACTTCCACACCAAGCTCAATGCTTGGATTTTCCATGCCAACCCCATGTTGGACTTTCCCATGACAATCCCATGTCATGAGTTTTGTCCATCATCAAAATACTATCAAGGTACTGCTCGAGTCGAACTCGAGTCAACCTGGGCCGATTGTACTAACAATCTCCCCCTTTTTGATGATTGACTAAACTACCATCTCAAGTCTACCAATTCTCCCATATTGGCAATTCTCATATCCCAATGAGAATTCCAACGAACCTTAATTGGTAACTTGGTAACTTCTCCCCCTTTTTGACACTACATCAAAAAGGTCCTCCCCAAGGGTATGAATGTCTCATATCCCAATGAGATCTTACAATCTCTCCCTTTGAGGAACACATGCCTACAATCTTTCTAGTGATCCCATATCACATAAAGAAAGGAAACCCAATTTTCCTCCCATGAGGAAATACACATCCATCTTCCCATGATAGATACCTCCCCCTAGAGGCTTGCTCTTCCTTGACCATTGCTCCAACAATGTTCTTGGAGAGTCCCTAAGCCAATAGGAACATTAACCAAGTCAAAATTAAGGTAAAGTTCAACAATGAACTCTTATCCACCTTAAAATTGATACTCACCCTCAACCCAACTCCTAATCCATGTCCAATGGATTTCCACCCTCTCTAATGCTCTCCCAAGCATATCCTAGGGTTAGGAGTGGTTAGGGGACCTTAACCTAGCTTAACATGGGCCTAACCAACAAGATTTACCCGAAATTAGCTTGGGCAGTCGACTGAAATCAAAAATCAATCCAGCCATTTCATCACGACCGCCACCATGGCAATGATCGATAATCGATTTGAAGCAAAGATTTCAGAAATGGATTTCCGAAATCCATAAGTAAATATACATAAGTTTAAAATTCTTGAAATTTGGTATGTATATTACTTATCATAAACACTATGGGTGAAAAATATTGGAAAATTATTTTACCCATTAAATTAGGATATTGATACAAAGTCCAAACATTAAGAAAAGCTGCAATAAAGAGCCCTCTTTGTATCATCCCATTCAATGGTGATAGCTATCAAAAGATAGGCTTCACCAAGGTTTTTCAAACCTTTATTTTCTTTTTCCTAAACATCTCACCAATATCTAGATGTGTAAAACACATACAAGTCAAATTTTTGTGAGATGTGGGTTTTGTTTTGTTTATGTTCTTATGCATATTTCTAGGCAATATTATTTGATTCCCATCAAATCATGCCATAGTCCTTAACTTCATTTTAATTTATGCATGATGATGATTATGGCATAGATATGATATAAGTAAAACCATATGACAATATCATGATGTCATGGCATGTGAATGAGATCTAGGCATAAATGACATCTAAATATAAATCTAAACATGATCATGACATTTTTATAGATAAGAATGAAGATGATGTCATGACATGGCAAGACAAACAAATCATGACAACTAAAATATACTGAGGTATAGAATACCTAGGTGTTAAAATCAATTTGTCATTTCTAGAGATTAAACCAATTTTGCCTTAATGTCATTCATCTCCCTAGTGTGCCAAAAACTCAAAATGGCACACCATGACTTCTATGACCTAATTGTGGCAATTTAAATCATTTTTAACTTCTCAAACCATATTGGCACACCATAATGTGTCAACTCACAATGGCTAGGTTAACCACCCATCCACTTAGGGTTGACACACCCTAACCCATTTAGCGTGAATCAATCACGCTCTTAGGAACCCAATATCTATTGGAGCTCCTTGGGTTAACAAGGTATTCCCTAGGGATAACTTCCCTAGATACCTTCCTAATGACCCTTTTTGGCTTTGAAGCCATAGTCAAATGGGTCTTACTTGGGTCAACTCTAGAGGTGACTCCTCCATTGACCTTCTTAGTGGCAACATTTGATTTCTTTGAGGTGTTAGCCACTAAACACATACCATGGCTAGACTTAGGGATGGCTTCCCTATTAGCCTTGGTTTGTCTAGACCTAGATGATGTTCCATAATTAAATGGAACATTATGGTAGGACATAGGTTTGTGACCCAAACCCTTATTGCCCTTAGATGTTTCTTGTTTCCTAGGTCTTGACTTTTGTGCATTAGACCCCTTAACCGAGTTTGATATTATTGCTAGGGTCTTCTCCAATTTTTCTAGCCTTGACCTCAAGGCTTGGTTTTCTAACTCTAATTTTCCCAATTTTGACTTTTCATTTATCTTTGGGAAATGTTCTTCTTCTGAGGCATGTGTCTACCCTTCTTAGGGTTAATGCCTAGATGGTTTTCAACTCTCCTAATGGACTCTTTAGGTAAAATAGGTCCAGAATTATGAGTCCTAGGTTTGTCCTTAGTTATATGAACAAGCTTGGCACCTAAGCAATAAACCTTATTATTTCTCCTAGCATGCTTTTCATTGATAATAGCAAGAAAGCTAAAATAATTCTTAGCATGCTTTTTAACTCTAGGAATTAAAGATGCATTAAGTAAATTTACCTTAGGGTTAGCTTTAGGAGCTCCTCCTACATGAGTTGCACCTTCTTGCCCTTTCTTCCTCCCCCTAGGGCATTGGCTTCGATAGTGTCCCTTTAATGCAATAAAGCACACAATGTGCTCTTTGCTCTTGATTTTGGGAACACCGGCATCCTTTGACTTTGGATTGACTTTTGGTGTCGATGCCTTTTCCTTAGCCAATTTAGGGCATTTGCTCTTGTAATGCCCCTTCTCCCTACCCTCAAAGCATATTATGTGATTTTTATTTAAAATTACAACACTTGAGTTACCTAGGGAGTTGGTGGAGGCCTCTTCACTTCTTCCGGAGGTAGAAGCTTCATTTTGATCTTGCTCCGGAATCGAAATCCTTTCCTCCCCCTCAACGCTAGAGGTGGAGGTCTCCACCAAGTCATCCACATCTTCAAAAGTGGATGGTGATTCTTCTTCGACATTCTCCTCTACTTGTGCCGATTGGGAATTTTCTTGGAATTTCATTACCTTATTCTATAATTCCCTTGCATCCCTATAATCACCCAATCTAGACCAAATAGTGTTAGGTAACAAATCACTAATCAACTTGATTACATTGAGATTTGTCTTGAAGTCTTTGATTTGCTCTTGGGTCCATTTTGACTTCTCAATTGGCTTGGTGTACTTGTCCTTAGGCATTTCAAAACCGTTTTCTATAATAATCATAAAATCAAAATCGGTTTCTAAGTATACCTCCATTTTTCTTCTCCACCATAGAAAGTCTCCGTCGAATTTGGGTGGTTGAAGGTTGTAGTCGGCCATCTTATAGTGCTCTCGCGGCGGTTAGTCCTTGAAGAGCGACCTCTGCTCTGATACCACTTGTTGGGAGATCGGTATGGCTGGCTAGAGGGGGGTGAATAACCCTCATTCGTTGGATGTCGTAATTCGTTCGTTCTCATGGCGTTGCTTGTCTACGATTGTTGTTAGCGCAGCGGAATAACAATAATAATGAAACTAACAACAATACACAATCACACAACACAAGATATACGTGGTTCGGAACCGAATGGTTCCTACTCCACGGGCGAGCTCACCGAGCTCTAGTTATGCGCACGACACTAACTATAACACTCTTTCTCGACAACACGTCGGAGGTGGAGAAACCTCTCACAAGCAATTACAATGTAATATAGAAATACAAGAAAATACACAAATACAATACACAAGAAAACTTTCACCGATTGCTTTGATCGCTTTGCTTGTTGCTTGCTTTGATTGGCTCTTGAAGGACTGGAATGCAGCAGCAATTCCCCTCCAATAGCTCCACACAAACCATGGCAAAAACCTCCATCTTTAGCTCCTTTTATAACCTGCATCGAGCTATTTTCGCACCTTGTAGTCGACTACCAAAAGGCCCCAGTCGACTGCCCCTGTAGCCGTTGTCTCACAACGGCCAGATCCACGTCAGATAAGTTCCAACGGATCACCTACGCCGATCGATGATGCCCATCACCGATCGGTGACCTAATAGTCGATCGCCTCCATATCTACAGAGCGCTCGCTCGCGACATTCCCATCACCGATCGCCATCCTCAGCCGATCGCTATCGACATCACCAATCGCACCATGGCCCGATCGCCCAAAGACAAAACCCTAGCCTTACACCAGTCGAACCATAGTCGACTTGGTCCAGTCGAACCGGCACCAATGCCAGTCGACTGACGTCGGGCAAAACCTCAAACATCAAGTTGTTTGAGCATCCGACCATCAGGTAAACCCTCAAATATCAAGTTTGAGCCTCCGACACTCAGTCTTAGCCACTTGGCCAAGTCAACCTTATCCCTCATGGAGTTCCCCACTGAAGCTCTCTTCCCTCAGCCTACGTCCCTCGGATACGCCAAGCGCACGGCTTCGCAACGCCATCTTTCGCGTCTCATACCCTAGAAGTATGCTTCCCTTTGGGCTCACTCCATTCGCTCCCCGTCCGGCGGTCCCTCGGATGTACCAAGCGCACGACTTCGCAATGTCATCCTTCCCCGACTCAAGGACCCCGAGCCTAGTGAACTTACCAAGTCTTCAAGACTTCCCAAATGCACCAAGCGCACGGCTTCGCAATGCTTTGGACTTTCCCATGCCAAGCACCAAGTGCACGGCTTCGCAATGCTTTGGTCTTTCCCATGCCAAGGCTTCCCCCTTGGACTTCCACACCAAGCTCCATGCTTGGATTTTCCATACCAACCCCATGTTGGTCTTTCCCATGACAATTGTTAGCAATGTGCTAGTCCTCGAAATGCTCATTGGCTCCCATGTCCCCGGATTACAATTTTCACTAATGAAAACTAATCCGGATGGGATGAGTTTCCTAAGCACAACCAATTCGTCGTCGTGGTAACGACTCGAGTGATCGCTTGAACAAACTAGTTGTTCAAGCAACCAACTCTCCTAGTCGATTAGCCGCGGAAGAGACGACGGACGGATCGCCGGTAGTATAATCAACATATACTAACATAAAGAACATAAGCTAGCATATCAAATAAGAACATGCAAAGATCATAAATAAAAGTTAATAAAACTTTTATACCTCTTGATCTTCTATCGTATCTCCTAACCTCCTTGTAGACTTCGTGTGGGCGAAGATCCTCCACAAGTCGAAGCTTTTAGATCTTCTTCAATCCAAAGAAAGAAGAACTCTCTTTCCCTTCTTGCTTGAGCCAACCACCAATCCACAAAGGATTGATGCCGCCGGCCCCAAGAATAGAGAGAACATAATGGAAACAACCAAGCAACCGAACTAGGGACAAACCCTAGCTCCTTGTGCTGCCGGCCAAGAGGAAAACAAGAGGAAAAGAGGAATAGGTTGGGCACCACCAAAGGTATAGGAAAAAGGATAGGAACCGGCCAACACCCTAGGAAGAAGAAGAACACTTCCCCTATAGTTGCCACCTACCTTACCTTCCAAACTCTAGCCGCCCAACCAAGCTTCCTTTAAATTTCTTGCCGCCCAAGGTAGAGGTAGAGAAGGTAGTGGTCGGCCAACCCTTAGAAGGAAGAAGATGAGCCCTTCCCCTATAGTTGCCGCCCAACCTAACTTCCAACCTAGCCGCCCAATCCAAAGAGCCAAACCCTAATCTAATTAGGGTTTCCTCCATAGGTTTCTTGCCGCCTAAGCATGGTGGAGAGGAGAGATCTAGGAGCTAGCCACCTTCAATGAAGAAGACAAGCTCCTCCATATGTTGCCGCCCACCCTCCTTCATCACCTTGGCCGCCCAACCTAAGGAGCCAAAACCCTAATTAGGGTTTCCTCCATGAGGTTGCTTGCCGCCCAAGCATACTAGGCAAAACCCTAATTTCCTTAGCATCCATCATGAACCATTAACCCTTGTTGCCGGCCAACCCATAGCCATCCTTTTATAGAGTTAGGGTTAGGCCTTGGTTTAATCTCCACCTTCAGTTCTAGGGTTTTAATCTCAACCGTCGGATTTAGAGATTTAATCTCAACCGTCGGATTCAGAGATTTAATCTCAACCGTCGGTTCTAGGAATTAATCCCAACCGTCGGATCTAGAGATTTAATCTCAACCGTCGGTTCTAGGAATTTAATCCCAACCGTCGGATCTAGAGATTTAATCTCAATCGTCGGTTCTAGGAATTTAATCTCAACCGTCGGATTTAGAGATTTAATCTCAATCGTCGGCTCTAGGAATTTAATCCCAACCGTCGGATTTAGAGATTTAATCTCAATCATCGGTTCTAGGAATTTAATCCCAACCGTCGGATCTAGAGATTTAATCTCAATCGTCGGTTCTAGGAATTTAATCCCAACCGTCGGATCTAGAGATTTGTTTTCCATCATTTGATCTAGACTTCATGAGGTTTATATAAGGCTACGATAGGGACCATGAGGAGGAGTTGGGTCTTGGCCACCCGATGGATCGGAACCACACAAACTTCATTCATTAATGATGTTCCATTCCACTAGAGGATCATCATCGAACTACCTCACCAACCCCCATAAATTAATATGGGCTCCATATATTATTTGTACATTTATCTCCCCGTATTTAAGATATCGAATGTCCGTCAATCGATTGATTTACTGACCATCAATCAATTAACATCTAACTCCTCGAGTAACCTTATCATCATGTTGACTAAGTCAACCCGCGAGGTTTACATGATAAACCTTATGAGCTCCTCAAGGGGACATTATCAACCTAATATATAGGACACGGATTCCTCCTATAATCAACGGCACACCATGTAAATAATATCATTTCCCAACTTACCGGGCATATTGATTTAATCCATAGAAATCTCACCCTCTGGTAAATCAAAGAAATAAATACTAAGTACATGTGCCCGTTATTATATCGGGATTAAGAGCATGTACAACATAATATCCGAGGTCCGATTCAATTATGTAGTCAGCAATAAATTGAATCACCTCTATGTCAGTCCTGCTCAATACACCTAAGTGTACTAGTGTAACTCTATGTTCAAGATAAAACAATACCAAGCTACACTACAACCATGCCAATGGTTTGTCCAAGACCATCATGGTTGTGAGCCTCTACTTATACTCTAAAAGGGACTGATAACATGATCTTCTGTGCCATCACCCAAGCACCATGTTATCTACAATGTAAAGTATTAGACAATATGCACAACATATAATAAATATAAAAGTGCAAACAATGATCATGTGATTCTTATTTTAAAATAAAGATGTTCATACTAAAGAGCTAGGCTTTCAGTATACATCCCAACAATCTCCCACTTATACTAAAAGACTATGCTGTCATTATACTGCCATACATTTGATTCCCCTTCCCTCCACATGCCTATCAAAGCTCTCGCTAGAAGGGCCTTAGTGAAAAGGGTCTACCAGGTCATCCTCTGATGCAATCCAGGCAACATCAACTTCTACCTCCTTAACGATTTCTCGTATCAGGTGGTACTTGCACTCTATGTGTTTACTAGCCTTATGGGCTCGTGGTTCCTTCGAGTTTGCAACTGCACCATTATTATCACAATAAATTGTGATAGTTCTGGGCAAACCAGGAATCACATCCAAGTCCATCAGGAAGTTCCTGAGCCACCCAACTTCTTTGGCCGCCTAAGAGGCTGTCATACAGTCAGCTTCCATGGTAGAGTCCACCATGCATTTCTGCTTGACACTCTTCCATACTATTGCTCCACCTCCAATAGTAAACACAAAACCTGAGGTAGACTTACTGTTATCCCTATCAGATTGGAAATCAGAATCTATGTAACCCATAGGGAGTAATTTGTCTACCCGGTAAACTAGCATATAATCCCTAGTCCTTCTCAGGCACCACAATATATGCTTTATCGCAGTCCAATATCCCTATCCTGGATTACTCTGATATCTGCTGACCATGGCCACGGCAAAGCAGATATCTGGTCTCGTACAGAGCATCGCATACATGAGGCTTCCTACTGCCGAAGCATAAGGAACCACCTTCATCTCCTCTATCTCCTCAGATGATCTAGGACACATCTCCTTAGATAAAGGAACTCCATGCCTGAAAGGTAGAAAACCCTTCTTGGAGTTTTGCATGCTAAAACGATCCAAAATCATGTCTATGTATGAAGCTTGGGATAAGCACAACAACCTTGATCCCAAGGTTGTGACCCACTTCTCCCAAGTCGTTCATACCATACTGTTTGGACAACCATACCCTTACGTCTGATAACATTTCAATGTTGTCGCCAACCACCAAAATGTCATCTACGTATAGTACAAAAATACCACTACGTTTCCGTCACATCTCTGATATACACAAGACTCATCCGAACTTTGAATAAATCCATAAGACTGGATTTACCTCCTCAAAGCGGATGTTCCAAGACCTCGAAGCTTGCTTCAATCCACAAATGGACCGATTAAGCTTACATACAAGATACTTTTTGCCCTTAGCAATGAATCCCTCTGGTCGCTTTATATAAATGGATTCCTCAAGACTTCCACTAAGGAAATGCATCTTGACATCCATCTGTCACACCTCATAAATTCATATGAGCTGCTATACATAGGAGCTCCCAGACCTGATTTGAATCCATAGATTCAATCTCAGTATTTATTTCACTTTGCAAAGATGTTGCATCTATATCTTGGATTACCTCGTCATATGTCCAGGGATCAGGTTCATGTTCGCCATGGACCAAATCGGAAGATTCTCCCAAGAACATGAATCTATCAGGTTGTCTCACAACCCTCCCACTACGACGAGGTAACACCTGTATATCCTCTGTGACACGTGGTGCAGTGACATATGGTATATCCTCTTGCAGGTAGGCATCAAGTCGACTTCTATCAACTCCTCAAGAATAATCCTACTCGTGGGCTTGTGGTTCATCACATAGTCCTCCTCTAGAAATCTGGCATTCGTAGTAACGATCACCCTCTGATCTCTAGGACTATAAAACAAACCACCCTTCGTTCCCCTAGGATAGCCAACGAACATGCATACTTCTGTATGAGGTTCCAACTTATCAGCCTTCAGCACATGTGCTGGACTCCCCATATCCGAATATGTCTTAGACTAGGCTTCCGCCTAGTCCACAATTCTGTGGGAGTAGAAGGCATTGATTTAGATGGAACAAGGTTCAGAATGTATACCGTCGTATCTAGGGCATATCCCCAGAACGAATCTGGCAAGTCAGAATAACTCATCATCGATCTAACCATCTCCATAAGAGTCCTCTTCCTTCGCTACGCTACACCATTCTGCTGGGGTGTGCCAGGTGCAGACAATTGGGATTGAATCCCAGCCTCTGATAAGTAATTCCTAAACTCTCCCAAGAGGTATTCACCACTACGATCAAATCGTAGTGTCATCTTGAATAATTGTCTATGAAAAAGATGAAATATTCAAAACTATCTCTTGCCTGGATAGACATAGGACCATATGAATCAGAATGAACCAATTCCAACACATCTTTGGATCTATACCCCTTGGCCTTGAAAGGCCTCTTGGTCATCTTACCTTTCAAGCAAGATTCGCAGGTTGGGAGATCCTCCACCACTAATGAACTCAAAGGTCCATCAGCTATCAACCTTTGAATTCTGCTTAGGTTAATATGACCAAGCCTAAGATCCCAAAGATATGTTTGGTTCATTTTCGAAGGTTCTTTTCTCTTATTGGAATTAGAAGATGAGTTAATAACTTCTATTTGCATCGTGGGAGCTCGTGGTTCAAGTCATAAATTTCCTATCTATGTACCTGAATAGATAATGTCCCTATTCCTTTTATAACAAATCTGTCATCAAAAGAAATAGATTATCCATCCTCAATTTAGAAACTGAAAGCAATTCTTTCTAAACAAAGGCACATAAAGAAAATTTCTAAGAACCAAAAACTTTATTTTTCTCAAAAGATAAATAAAACATCTCCCACTGCAATAGTCGCCATCTTCATGGCATTGCCCAAGTAAATTGTAATATCCCCTTTAGCTAGTCGTCGGGTTTCCTGGAACCCCTGCAAAGTATTGCAGACATGATTAGTGGCTCTCGTATCTACTCACCAGGTGCCGATAGATAACACCGCTAACCATGTTACAACGACTAGACCAAAAGATATACTTTTGTTCTTGCTTCGGATTGGGATAATCCTTCTTCTCATGTCCGGTCTGCTAGTAAGTGAAGTATTTGCCTTTCGGCTTATTCACTCCTCCCTGAGATCCTCCCACCACCTTTGCTCCACCTTGTTTCTTCTTCTTCTTGCTTAGAAGTAGAAACCTTTTGAGCAACCATGGCTTGAGGACACTCTTTGAAGAGTGTATACTTGTACTTCTTAGCAAATAAGACAACATCTAGATTCTTTTCCAATCAACATTAACTAGATGAAGTTTATTTCCTTTAGTATTACAACAAGTGGACTGAAAATCAATTTTGAAAATCCTAAGAATCACATAGATCATTGCTTTAGATTTCAAATATTATTGATTCCTCAAAACAATAAAATCCCGAAATCAACCAACACCTCAAAACACCGAGAATTTCGCATGCCACGATAGTGTGGACGTATACGAATTCTACATTTGTAAGAGGAGGTTTTACCCATTAATTTTATTATCTTGTCAACCTTACTTTTTGACAAATAAAATTAATAGTTGGTTCCTCTTTGGCCCTACAAATAAAAGCAGTGACTCCGATGGGGAGGATACTTTTTATTTGCATCTAAGTGTGCACCATTACACGATACTAAGGGAATTATCTCGGATTATGTGCCTTACCGATGGGGAAGTACACACGCTCCTAAATAATTTTCTATAACCATTATTTGACCTAGTGATCCGCAAACAAACTTATCCGATGGGGAGGAAGGCACTCAGAGCCGACGCGCAAGTTTGTTGCATCACATGTCAAATTGTAATGGAGGCCGCGGGAATTAATTAAAATATCCCTCTCCCACTTAGTAATTTGAAAATGAGGAATTTTCAAGCACACACAACATGCATATAAAACAAATAAGCAATAAATATGGAAAAATAGAATTTTTCCAACTATTATGGTTTTGTTCTCCAATACGCATCCCGTCGTGTTGCCACCTCATCCGCTCCTCCTACGCCATGTACGAGCCATCCAGAGATCCGAGCCGAGTATAAAACCTATTTTATTTTACATCCATCGATCCTATACTCCACGAGGGAGTGTACATGAAATCTAGATCGAAAGTAAAATAAAATAAAGAGTGGCTAAACAATGCTGTATTTAATTACAAAAATTAAATACTAATCTAGCCTCGTCAACCCCGAGGATTCAAATAATATATAATCATACACAAACAATCACATACACACATATAGCCATAATAGTCGGATCTTATGCCTGCAACCAAAAAGTTAGCCTACGCACATCCTACTATTATCCGGCATACAAAATATATGATATGTGCATGAAAGTAACCGAATCCAAAAACACACAAAACCGGAAACCATGGCTCTGATACCAGTTGTTAGCAATGTGCTAGTCCTCGGAATGCTCATTGGCTCCCATGTCCCCGGATTAAAATTTTCACTAATGAAAACTAATCCGGATGGGATGAGTTTCCTAAGCACAACCAATTCATCGTCGTGCTAACGACTCGAGTGATCGCTTGAACAAACTAGTTGTTCAAGCAACCAACTCTCCTAGTCGATTAGCCGCGGAAGAGACGACGGACGGATCGCCGATTTTTGTGTTTCTTATCGGGGTCCATGATTATACAAATACATGCAAATGTAAACTAGTATAATCAACATATACTAACATAAAGAACATAAGCTAGCATATCAAATAAGAACATGCAAAGATCATAAATAAAAGTTAATAAAACTTTTATACCTCTTGATCTTCTATCATATGTCCTAACCTCCTTGTAGACTTCGTGTGGGCAAAGATCCTCCACAAGTCGAAGCTTCTTAGATCTTCTTCAATCCAAAGAAAGAAGAACTCTCTTTCCCTTCTTGCTTGAGCCAACCACCAATCCACAAAGGATTGATGCCGCCGGCCCCAAGAATAGAGAGAACATAATGGAAACAACCAAGCAACCGAACTAGGGACAAACCCTAGCTCCTTGTGCCGCCGGCCAAGAGGAAAACAAGAGGAAAAGAGGAATAGGTTGGGCACCACCAAAGGTATAGGAAAAAGGATAGGAACTAGCCAACACCCTAGGAAGAAGAAGAACACTTCCCCTATAGTTGCCACCTACCTTACCTTCCAAACCCTAGCCGCCCAACCAAGCTTCCTTTGGATTTCTTGCCGCCCAAGGTAGAGGAAGAGAAGGTAGTGGCCGGCCAACCCTTAGAAGGAAGAAGATGAGCCCTTCCCCTATAGTTGCCGCCCAACCTAACTTCCAACCTAGCGGCCCAATCCAAAGAGCCAAACCCTAATCTAATTAGGGTTTCTTCCATAGGTTTCTTGCCGCCTAAGCATGGTGGAGAGGAGAGATCTAGGAGCTAGCCACCTTCAATGAAGAAGACAAGCTCCTCCATAGGTTGCCGCCCACCCTCCTTCATCACCTTGGCCGCCCAACCTAAGGAGCCAAAACCCTAATTAGGGTTTCCTCCATGAGGTTGCTTGTCGCCCAAGCATACTAGGCAAAACCCTAATTTCCTTAGCATCCATCATGAACCATTAACCCTTGTTGCCGCCCAACCCATAGCCATCCTTTTATAGAGTTAGGGTTAGGCCTTGGTTTAATCTCCACCGTCGGTTCTAGGGTTTTAATCTCAACCGTCGGATTTAAAGATTTAATCTCAACCGTCGGATTTAGAGATTTAATCTCAACCGTCAGTTCTAGGAATTAATCCCAACCGTCGGATCTAGAGATTTAATCTCAACCGTCGGTTCTAGGAATTTAATCCCAACCATCGGATCTAGAGATTTAATCTCAATCGTCGGTTCTAGGAATTTAATCCCAACCGTCGGATTTAGAGATTTAATCTCAATCGTCGGTTCTAGGAATTTAATCCCAACCGTCGGATTTAGAGATTTAATCTCAATCGTCGGTTCTAGGAATTTAATCCCAACCGTCGGATCTAGAGATTTAATCTCAATCGTCGGTTCTAGGAATTTAATCCCAACCGTCGGATCTAGAGATTTGTTTTCCATCATTTGATCTAGACTTCATGAGGTTTATATAAGGCTACGATAGGGACCATGAGGAGGAGTTGGGTCTTGGCCACCCGATGGATCGGAACCACACAAACTTGATCCATCAATGATGTTCCATTCCACTAGAGGATCATCATCGAACTACCTCACCAACCCCCATAAATTAATATGGGCTCCATATATTATTTGTACATTTATCTCCCCGTGTTTAAGATATCGAATGTCCGTCAATCGATTGATTTACTGACCATCAATCAATTAACATCTAACTCCTCGAGTAGTACCACTCAACCTTATCATCATGTTGACTAAGTCAACCCGCGGGGTTTACATGATAAACCTTATGAGCTCCTCAAGGGGACATTATCAACCTAATATATAGGACACGGATTCCTCCTATAATCAACGGCACACCATGTAAATAATATCATTTCCTAACTTACCGGGCATATTGATTTAATCCATAGAAATCTCACCCTCTGGTAATCAAAGAAATAAATACTAAGTACATGTGCCCATTATTATATCGGGATTAAGAGCATGTATAACATAATATCCGAGGTCCGATTCAATTATGTAGTCAGCAATAAATTGAATCACCTCTATGTCGGTCCTGCTCAATACACCTAAGTGTACTAGTGTAACTCTATGTTCAAGATAAAACAATACCAAGCTACACTACAACCATGCCAATGGTTTGTCCAAGACCATCTTGGTTGTGAGCCTCTACTTATACTCTACAAGGGACTGATAACATGATCTTCTGTGCCATCACCCAAGCACCATGTTATCTACAATGTAAAGTATTAGACAATATGCACAACATATAATAAATATAAAAGTGCAAACAATGATCATGTGATTCTTATTTCAAAATAAAGATGTTCATACTAAAGAACAAGGCTTTCAGTATACATCCCAACAACAATCCCATGTCATGAGTTTTGTCCATCATCAAAATACTATCAAGGTACTGCTCGAGTCAAACACGAGTCAACCTGGGCCGATTGCACCAACATGGAGGACTCGACTGCCGTCTATCAGTCGACTACCTACAGTCAACAATCGACTGATACTGCCATCAGTCGACTGATGTTGGCCATCTGTCGACTGATGATGGCCATCAGTCGACTGATGGTCAAGGATCAGCTTCGAGGAGTCAAGGCTTATCACCTCATTTCAAAGGGGGAGGTACTCAAATCTTATTGGCTAAAGTTCCTCTCGAGAAGGGGCTCAAAGGCTATAAAAGGAGGGCCTCTCCTAGGGTTTCTCATCAATTCTAAGTGCTTAAAAGCCTCCGCAACGCTACAACTCTCCGACAACTCTACATCGACGAAGTGCTGTCGAAACACCAACAACCCTAGCTTAATTTCTATTTCCTAGTTGTTGGTATAATCTTACTTTGTCGTCTCTTTAATATTGCAATTCTTTTTTTTAATCAATATTTTCTATCGTTGCATTTTACCTTAATAGAAGAGAGGGTTTTTCTCTCAATCTTTTACTTTCAAAGGTTTTTTTAATCATCAAACTCCTACCTCTAACGAGGAGGAGTGTTTTAGTGAATTTCTCTCTGTACACGGTCTAGGACCATCAGGGCCTTGGAGTAGTAGCCGAAGACTACGAACTAAGTAAAAAATCTACTTGTCTCTTTTAGTTTTCATTTACCTTTCCGTTGCATTTAATTGTCTACCGAACGAAGTCGAAGAAAAAGTTTTATCGCTATTCACCCCCCTCCCCCTCTAGCGATCCGCTCGATCCAATACTCTATACTCTCTAATGTTATGTAATCGTACCCCATACTATAGCAAATTTGGGTAAGTAGGCCTCCCACATTGATCTCTCTGCGTGCTGCTTTTCCCATCTTCACTAAGTGTCTGATAAAGTGGGACCCTACATCGATGCTATTCCTTTCTTGTAGCATATCCTATAGGCAAAGCAGCTTGCTAGCTCTAACTACTCTGTCACTCTCCCCACGACCAAATATAGTACTGGCTATGACGCAGTGAAGGTATCGAAAGATGGGGTTTTGGAGGCGCAATGCTTTGGCCCTAGAAGGGTCATAAGCATGCTCCCCCGTCAACTCGGTCCAACATTCCCGAGAGTTGAACCCAATAAGGGTTCTTCTCTCTCCCCCACTTGGTAAGCCAAAGCATGAGTTCATTTGGTGAAGGGTCCACTCACGCTCAATGTTAAAAAGTTTAAAAGTTATCCTACCCTCCTCGCTCTCTCTACCCGTTAAAACTTCCACCTCTAAGGAACTTAAAAATTCCAAAACTATCCTATGTACCTATTAGCAGTAAGTTTATGAGTAGAGAGAATATTGTAGCTATTAGCAGTAAGTTTTATTCCCATAATCTCTTCCCACCCCATTTTTGCAAATAGGGCTTGCATATCTCCCAACAACTCTAAAGATTCTAGCAAATCCTCATCTATGTACCTATTAGTAGTAAGTTTATGAGTAGAGAGCATATTGTACCTATCTCTTTGTTCATTATTGTGAAAAAGTTGAGTGGGTAGGGCGTTACCCTCTTCCGGAGCTTGAGGGGCATCGGTTCTCCTTGTTCGTCGCTCCAAGGCACTGGATCAGGGTGCTACGGTCTTGGTCCTCCTCATCTTTGCTTATTTTGGCTTCTTTAGACCTTCAAAATGCTTCTAGATGGTGGGGAAGATGAAATCACACAGCTAGGGCAAGAACTTTTGAAGCACACGATGCAAATGAGGTGAAAACACACAGCTCGCCCCTTTTAACCTCGTGTGCCATGGCCGTGTGAAAACACACGGCCAGACCATGTGCGCCTCTGGTCAGTCGGGCATGGCCGTGGGAAAACACACGGGCAGGTCGTGTTTCCCCCTTTTTCCACCCATTTATGCACCACAGTCCAAATTTTCTAATGCACTTCACCGTGTAGGCTAATCTAGATTTCATTTTTGCCTAGCAAAGTTCTTTTCTATTCCTAACTCTAAATGGAATGGAAATCAAAACTAAAAATCAAACAAATGTATGCAATGTAATAGAAAAGGGAAATCTAAAACTAAACTTGAGTTGCCTCCCAAGAAGCACTTTGTTTAGGGTCGTTTAGCTCGACCGCACTCTACTATCAACTCGCTCTGGTGGTTTAGTGAACCACCATTCTCCGTCTCGGGATTTTTTGGCTATTTTTCTTGAAGAGTCGAAGCAACAAGTGTTGGGACACTTGTAGGCTTCAATGACCGAGAAAAACTCTCCGGAATGGCAAAATCTAGCTTTAGGTTTTTGGGACAGTGACTTAAGTCACTGTAAGATCTAGATGGGACACTTGCAAAGTTTATTTGTGAGTAGGGCCACTGCCCCAAACCCCGAAAGGGCCATTGTCTCGAGATCGCGCCCGGAAATTGCTTAGCTGGACCGTTACGAAGATGTGACTCATAAAATTGAAAAAAAAAAGGAAAAATTATAGAAATTTTCTGTAAAATACATAATTTAGAATTATGTATAATTCTGTGATGGTCATGGCCTAAGAACCTCAATATGATTGGATGATAAATGTGTTATAATTTATAATACGGCCTGTGTACCGTTTTTGTGGTTGTGCATGTTGTATAGGGTATGCGACCTGTGTGTTGTGCCTCTTCTTTTAAAATTCTACTTGTAAATAGTTTTAGACTCGAATGTAACTCGAGTTTCATGTTTGTAATATACAAAATGGAGCGGTGGAAGGTCAACTAGTAGACGGAGTTACGAGAAGGGTGCCGACGACACATGACGGTCAAACGAGGCACTTGGAGAAGCCGCTAACCCTAGGTTGATCGTCCAATCTTCTCATTGGCTTGAGAAGATCGTAGTATGGGCATGACCACATCACAATTAATTGATATATATCTATATATATATATATATATATATATATATATATATATATATATATATATATATATATATATGTTGATATATATATATATATTTATTTATTTTTGCTTGTATGTATGTGATGCATGCTAGTGAATTTTGCTTGTATGTATATGATGCATGCTAGGATATTTTTCTTGTATGTATATGATGCATGCTAGAATAATGCTTGTATGTATGTGATGCATGCTAGTATAGGGCAATAAAGACCTTAATGCATATATGATACACATTACGATTAGATTAGATCTTAATCGAATCAACTTGAAAATGTCTACCAAGTCTGGATACCCATCACTACCTCGATCATTTGTAGTTGTTGAATCTGCCAAAGCAGAGCAACACATATTATCTTGGTAGGGTGCGGAGGGACATATTATCATGGCTTGGGTTAGAGTAAGCTCAATTAGATTGAGTAAAACAAGTTAACTCAATTGGATTGAGTAGAACTATAGGCATATTCCAACCGTTGGAAAGATAGGATAAGATCGTATGTACACTAAATCTTGGGTGATTTATCCAAAGCTAACTTAAGGCCTTTTGTAAATGTGGGTTTTGATCCTATAAAAAAGAGTTGCATAGAGATGTAATCGGTATTGTGTTACCTACCGATCATACTATGTCTTGGGCGATTTAGCCAAAGCTAACTCAAGGCGTTGTATGATGTGGATCTTGTCCCGTAATAATTATAGCTAGTTTGTATGAATATAGTAATGTGGTTTGATCATATCCATAACTCGATTCTACAAAAGTCCTATAATTCAGTGAGAGCATCATTTGATTAAAGGTCTAATTAAATGATAAATGGAATATGATATTAATTTTTTTGCATTGTGTATGTTGTAGATTACCATGTCGACAAACACGAACACTCTCTCCCTGCGTTCTGTCCTAGAGAAGGACAAGCTCAATGGAGCAAATTTCCTGGACTGGTACACGAACCTGAGAATTATTCTCACCCAAGAAATAAAATTGTATGTCCTGGAGCAACCTATTTTGGAGGCACCTCCTGCCACTGCCTCGCGAACTGACAAAGATGCTTACAAGAAGCATCAAGGTGATGCATTAGATGTGTCATGTCTCATGCTCGCGACCATGAACTCTGAGCTTCAGAAGCAACACGAGTTCATGAATGCTTATGATATGGTTCAACATCTTCGTCAACTATATCAAAGACAAGCAAGGCACGAGAGATATGAGATCTCTAAGGCATTGTTTCAGTCCAAGATGCAAGATGGGACTCCCGTAGGTCCATATGTACTCAAGATAATTGGGTACATAGAAAACCTATAGAGATTGAGATTCCCACTTGACCAAGAGCTAGCCACTGACTTGATCTTGCAATCTTTGCCACAAATCTACAATCAATTTGTCATGAATTACAACATGAATGAAATTGATAAGCCACTGCCTGAGATGCTCAGCATGTTGAGAAATGTTGAGCTCAACCTTAAGAAGGGAAAATCTGACTCCATTTTGATGGTGCAAAAGAAGAAAGGCAAGGGTAAGCCTAAAGGTAAGGGAAAGTCCCAAACCAAGGGTAAAGGCAATGAACTGAAACCGAAAGGAGGGGTGGCTAAAGAAGAAGGGACTTGCTTCCACTGCAAGAAAGCTGGAAACTGGAAGTGTAACTGGAAAGCATACCTAGAAGATCTTAAGAAGAAGAGAAGTGAAACTTCTACTTCAGGTATAAATATTATAGAGGTTAATCTATCTATTTCTTCATCATAGGTTTTAGATATCGGATGTGAATCTCACATTTGTACAATTGTACAGGCGCTAAGAAATAGGAGGACATTGACAAAGAGTGAGGTGGACCTATGAGTAGGCAATGGAGCAAGTGTTGTTGTTGTTGCTGTAGGAACATATGATCTATCTCTGCCCTCAGGGCTTGTACGAGAACTAGATGAATATTGTTATGTGTCTGCTTTGACTAAGAATATAATTTTGGTTTCTTGTTTGGACAAGAAAGGATTTACATTTATAATAAAGAACAAATATTGTTCAGTTTATTTAAATGATATGTTCTATTGTAGTGCACCTCTAATGAACGGACTCTACTTTCTAGACTTAGAGAGCCCCATCTATAACATAAGTATCAAAAGGTTCAAGTCAAATGAGTTGAACCAAACCTATCTCTGGCATTGTCGCTTAAGTCACATAAATGAGAGTTGCTTATCTCAGATCCATAAGGATGGGCTGCTGGACTCATTTGATTTTGAATCATATGAGACATGCGAGTCTTGCCTTTTAGACAAGATGACCAAGTCTCCCTTTAGTGGACACAACGAGAGAGAAACATATTTGTTAGGACTTATACATGGTGATGTATGCGGTCCTTTCAATGTTGTTGCTAGAGGTGGTTACAGGTACTTCATTACATTTACTGATAACTTCAATAGATATGGTTATGTGTATTTGATGACACATAAATCTAAATCCTTTGAAAAGTTCAAAGAATTCAAGAATGAAGTACAAAACCAAATTGGAAAGAGTATTAAGATACTTCGATCAGATCGAGGTGGTGAATACCTTTGCCATGAATTTCATGACTATCTAGTTGAGTTTGGAATTCTATCCCAACTTACTCCTCCTAGAACACCACAGTGGAATTGTGTATCCGAAAGGAGGAATCGCACGCTATTAGATATGGTACGATCTATGATGAGTCATACACATCTTCCTATATTTTTTTGGGGATATGCTCTAGACACAACATCCTTCACACTTAATCGGGTACCATCCAAGGTTGTGATAAAGACACCATATACGATATAGACAGGGAGAAATCCCAAGATGTCATTCATGAGGATTTGGGGTTGTGAGGCTTACGTTCGACGTCAAGTCTCGGACAAACTAGGACCCAAATCCAATATGTGCTATTTTGTTTGATATCCCAAGGAGACTAAGGGATATTACTTCTACATTCCTGGTCAGCACAAAGTGTTTGTGGCAAAGACTGGGATTTTTCTAGAAAGGGATTTTGTTTCTAGAAAAACTAGTGGGAGTACGTTCGATCTTGAAGAAATTCAAGATAAGGACCATAGCACTGAGGCCTTGATGGAGGTTGAACAGGAACCACAAAGAGTTGTGGGTGATGAGTGTTAGTAATATATGAGAGATGTCCTAAGGCAATCGCCTTATGTTTGAACCATTTATATGATAAATGAAGATTCACTATTTGAGTATACATGTTTTCATGTATTTGATTAGATCTTAAACTCATTTACTGAATGTCCACGATACGATTCACAACATGAGAGAATTTGTGATTGGATCACAACTAGTGAGTATCTCTACATGTGTAATTGTGATGTATCGGAATTATCCATAGTCGATGCATTGATGGATTTGGACACCAACGATTCTGTCGAGACTAGCACGAGGTATACTCTTTGGTGTATCCAAGCAGTTGATTCTCACTAGTTGAATACATTGTGATGTCCAGAGTTAATCGTCGATGCTAGTTATGGTAACTAGTTCATTGGAGTGACCAGCCGTAAGACTTCATATGGTTCTATGCATATATAGATATGTCAATAAAGTTCTTACTGCAACTTAAGTACGATGTTCCTTTGACTTGCGGTATTCAAGTCATCTTGATCATAAAGACTTATGCTTTGACATCTTAAGCAAGCATCTCTGAGGAGATCTGGACCTGGGATGATTGGGTATAAGTCGAAGTGATCGAAGGTGTTTGAATAGCCTATAAAGGATTCACCACTCCTTGCGAGGAGATGTATACCCATGGCCTCTCGTTGGATTGTTACTAAAGTCTTTGGCCAAAGCATTACATGTTTAGAGTAAGGTACTCTTGGATACATGTGCAGTAACTAGAATCCGTAGGACAAGGAAACGATACTTGGGCTAGGTGTTAGATAGTCAACCTAGTGGGGACTGACACTATAGACCATGTCCTGAACCAAGTGGGTATAAGATGAATGAAGGGAATGGGGCACGATTCATTGTAGCTGCTAAAGGGTTTCAGAAATAGTTATGGATCAACCGTTGATCTTTTTAGTTAATTGGGGATCATGATGTACTACTAGGTGCCACTCATGATCATTCTATAATTAATGGTTAATTATAGATGGCCAACATAAACCAAAAATCTATTTGGTCACACGCATAATGAGCGTAATCCGAAGGATTTAAAACAAGCTTGAGAATGAGATTCTCAGACCGAGAGAAACTAGTTTTGGTTGGACCAAACAAGGAGAAAGCATGAAATCATTTCAGTCGCAATGGAAGCGTGGATGGGCCGTGTCTTATGAAAGTAGGGATGTATACTGAAAAGTCTATCTTTTGTATGAACATCTTTATTTTGAAATAAGAATCACATGATCATTGTTTGCATATTTATATGGTTATGCAATATTGTGTAATACATTAAATTGTAGATAACATGGTGTGTGGTGTCACACGGGAGATTATGTTATCGGCTCCTTGTAAAGTATAAGTAAAGTCTCACAACCGAGATGGCTTTGGACAAACCATCGGAATGGTTGTAGTGTGATTTGGTATTGGTTTGTCTTGACCATCGAATCACACTAGTGTACTTTGTGTGTATTGAGCAGGACCGACTTAGAGATGATTCGATTTATTGCGGACTACATAATCGAATCAGACCTCAGATATTATTTTGTACATGCTCTTAATCCCAATATAATAACAGGCACATATACTTAGTAGTCATCTCTTTGATTTACCAATGGGCGAGATTTATAGATTAAATTGATAGGCTCGGTAAGTTGGGAGATGATATTATTTATATGGTGTGTCGTTGATTATAGGAGGAAACCGTGTCCTATATATTAGGGTGATGATGTCCCCTTGAAGAGCTCATAAGGTTCATCATGTAAACCCTGCAGGTGGACTTGGTCCGGCATGATGAAAATGTTGAGTGGTACTACTCAAGGAGTTAGATGTTGATTAATTAATGGTCAGTAAATTAATTAATCGACGGACATTCGAGATCTTAAACACGAAGAGAAAATGTACAAATAATATATGGAGCCCATATTATCATATGGGGGTTGGTGAGGTAGTTCAATGATAATCCTTTAGTGGATTGGATTATCATTAATGGATCGGACTTTATGTGGCCTTGATCCATGGGTGGCCAAGATCCAACTCCTCCTCATGGTCCCTAATGTAGCCTATTAACACCTCATGAATCTTAGATCCAATGGATAGAAACAAAAATCTAGATCCAAAGGTAGAGATTAAATCTCTAGATCTGACGGTTGAGATTAAATCTCTAGATCTGACGGTTGAGATTAAATCCCTAGAACCAATGGAGGAGATTAAATCATGGCTTGAGCCCAACTCTATAAATAGAGATCATAAAATGGGTGGCAAGATGGATGATGGCTTAAGGGGATTAGGGTTTGCTTCCTTTGGAGGCTAGGAATCCTAGTTGGTTTAGGATTAGGTTTGGGTGGCTCGGGTTTAAGGGAGCTAGGAGTGGGCGGCAACTAGTGGAGGAGTTTTTCTTCTTCTTCCTAAGGTTTGGCCGGTTCCTCCCTTCTTCCCTTTACCTTGTCCGGTGCTCATCCTAATCTTCTTCCCCACTTCCATGGCCGGCCATTAGGAGAGCTAGGATTAGTGTTTGGAAGCTTAGGGTTTACAAGGCTTGGGTGGCACCAAATAATGAAGTAATTTGCTTTCTTCTTCCTTTCCCATGGTGGTCGGCGCCCACAACCCTCTTTCCACCCCTTGGTCGGCATCCAAAACCCTATTTTCCTTCTCCTTGTGTGGTGGAAACAAGACATAGGGGTTTCCCTTGGTGTCTTGGCCGGTTTCCACCATTATCTCCTTCTCCTTGTTGGCCGGCAGCAAGCATTCTCCTTGTTGCTTGTTGGTTGGCTATAGGAAGGAGATGAGCCTTGTTTTTATTCTTCCTCTTGCTTTGGAAGAGAAAGGAAGGAAGATTTGCGATCTAGGAGGTTCGACTTTTGGTAGATCATCGCCCACACGATGTCCAAAAGGAAGAAGGTCATACATTAGAAGATCGAGAGGTATACCTATTCTTCTTTCTCTTTTTGTTACTTGCTTGGTTTTGTTTTTCAACTATGAGCATGATATAAATCTGTATATGGCTAAATAATACTTGGATCTCGAGCATAAACACAAGAACCGGCGATCCGGACATCGTCTATTCCACGGCTACTCGTAGAATAAAGGATGTTCGCTTAAACAACGAGTTTGTTCAAGTGATCTCTCTAAACGAATAGCACGACGATGACTTGGTTGTTTGGGAAATTCCTTTTGTCTAGGATTAATTTTTTTAATCCGGGGACATCGAAGGGATCACCATGATCAAGCAACCGAGGTGAGATGGGAAGCGAAGTTTCCCCTCACGGACTCGATAAGCAAAACCCATTAAATTGGTATTAGAGCTTCCTGGGCAAAACCCTACAATTGGTATCAGAGCCAAGGTTTTCGATTTTGTGTGTTTAGGATTCGGTTAATTTTTATGCACTTTTCATGTATTATATGTGCCGGATAATAGTAGGATATGCGTACTTTAACTTTTTGGTTGCAGGCATAGGATCCGACTATTATGGTCATATGTGTGTATGTGATGGTATGTGTGTAAATATTTATTTTATTGAATCCTCGGGATTGACGAGGCTAGTATTTGATTTTTTTTTAAATTATATACGACATTGTTTAGCCACTCTTTATTTTATTTTACTTTCGATCTAGATTTCATGTACACTCCCTCGTGGAGTATAGGATCAATGGATGTAAATTAAAATAGGTTTTAGTCTCAGCTCGGATCTCCCGATGGCTCGTACATGGCGTAGGAGGAGCGGATGAGATGGCGATGCGACGGGAGTCATATTGAAGACAAAAGCCATAATAGATGGAAAATAATTTATTTTTTATATTTGTTGCTTTTTGTTTGATATGCATGTCGTAGGCTAGGAAAATTCCTCAATTTAAAATTACTAAGTTGGAGAGGGAATTTTTAAAATTCCCACGGCCTCCATTACGATTTGACAAGTGATGCAAACAAACTTGCGCGTCGGCTCTGAGTGCCTTCCTCCATATCGGATGAGTTTGTTTGTGGATCACAAGGTCAAATATGGTTATATGGAACTATCAAGGAGCATGTGTACTTCCCCATCGGAAGGCACATAACCCGAGATAATTACCTTGGTACCGAGTAATGGTGAACACTTAGATACAAATATAAGTATCCTCCCCATCGGAGTCACTTCTTTTATTTGTTGGGCCAAAGAGGAACCAACTATTAATTTTACTTGTCAAAAAGTTAGGTTGACAAGATAGTAAAATTAATGGGTAAAACCTCCTCTTACAAATATGGAATTCATATACGTGCACACTATCGTGGCATACGATATTCTCAGTGTTTTGAGGTGTTGGTTGATTTTGAAATTTTATTGTTTGAGGAATCAATAATATTTTGAAATCTACAGTAATGATCTATGTGATTCTTAGGATTTTCAAAATTGACTTTCAGTCCACTTGCTATGATACTAAAGGAAAATTATCTTACTGTACATAATTATGATGATTGGAAAAGAATCTAGATATTGTCTTATCTGCTAAGGAGTACAAGTATGCACTCTTCGAAGAGTGTCCTCAGGCCATGGTTGCTCAGAAGGTTTCTACTTTTAAGCCGAAAGGAAAGAAGAATAAGAAACAAGGTGGAGCAAAGCTGGTAGGAGGATCTCAGGGAGGAGTGAAGAAGCCGAAAGGCAAGTACTTCACTTGCAAGTAGGATGGACATTAGAAGAAGGACTGTCCCAATCTGAAATAGAACAAAGGTATATCCTTCGGTCTAGTCGCTGAAACATGGTTTATAGTGTTATCTACCGGCACCTGGTGTGTAGATACGGGAGCCTCTGATCATGTCTACAATACTTTACAGGGGTTCCAGGAAACCCGACGACGAGATAAGGGAGAGATTAGCGTTTACTTGGGCAATGTCATGAAGGTGGCGGCTATTGCAATGGGAGATGTTTTATTTATCTTTTGAGAAAAATAAAATTTTGGTTCTGAAAAATTCCCTTTATGTACCTTTATTTAGAAATAATTTAGTTTCAGTTTCTAAATTATTTATGGATGGATATTCTATTTCTTTTAATGACAGAGTTGTTATAAAAAGGAATAGGGAAAATATCTGTTCAGGTACATTGATAGGAAATTTATACACACTTAAACCAAAACCTCCCACGATGCAAATTGAAGTTAATAACTCATCTTCTAATTCCAATAAGATAAAATAACCTTCGAAGATGAACCAAACATATCTTAGGCATCTTAGGCTTGGTCATATTAACCTAAGCAGAATTCAAAGGTTGATAGCTGATGGACCTTTAGGTTCATTAGTGGTGGAGGATCTCCCAACTTGTGATTCTGTTGGTGCAATCGGCCCAAGTTGACTCGAGTTTGACTCGATCAGTACCTTGATAGGATTTTGATGATAGACAAAACTCATGACATGGGATTGTCATGGGAAAATCCAATCATGGAGCTTGGTGTGGAAAAGTCCAAAGCATTACGATGCCGTGCGCTTGGTGCTTGGCATGGGAAAGTCCAAAGCATTGCGAAGCCGTGCGCTTGGTGCTTGGCATGGGAAATCCAAAGCATTGCGAAGCCGTGCGCTTGGTGCTTGGTGAGAAATGCATTGCGAAGTCATGCACTTGGTGCATGTGGGAAGTCTTGAGGACTTGGTAAGTTCACTAGGCTCGGGGTCCTTGAGTCGGTGAAGGATGGCATTGCGAAGCCGTGCGCTTGGTGCATCCGAGGGACCGCCGGACGGGGAGCGAATGGAGTGAGCCCAAAGGGAAGCATACTTCTAGGGCATGAGACGCGAAGGATGGCGTTGCGAAGTCGTGCACTTGGCGCATCCGAGGGACGTAGGTCGAGGGAAGAGAGCTTCGGTGGGGAACTCCATGAGTGATGTGGACTTGGCCAAGTGGCTAAGACTGAGTGTCGGAGGCTCAAAAAACTTGGTGTTTGAGGTTTTTCCTGACGGTAGTCGACTGGCATAGTTTCCGGTTCGACTGGTCCAAGTCGACTAGAGTTCGACTGGTGTAAGGCTGCGTTTTGGTGCTTAGCGATCGCCATGGTGCGATCGGCCATCGATGTCGGCGGGATCGTGATGGAATGTCGCGAGCACAGAACGCTCTGTAGCCAACTGGGCAGTCGACTACTAGGTCACCAGTCGACTGATGAGGGCCATCAGTCAACTGGTAGGAGATCCGTTGGAACTTGTCCGATGTGATCTTTCCGTTATGAGACAACGGACACAGGGGCAGTCGACTGAGGCCTTTTGGCAGTCGACTGCTAGGCGCGAAAACAGCTTGATGCAGGTTATATAAGGAGCTCGAGTTGGAGGATTTCGGAAAGCCTTTTGTGAAGCTATTGGAGGGGAATTGCTGCTGCATTCCAGACTTTCAAGAGCTATCTAAAGCAAGCAACAAGCAAAGGATTCAAAGCAAGCGTTGTAAAGTGTTCTTTACGTGTATTTCGTATTTGTCTTTGTATTGCTTGTATTTCGTTACTTAGTGTAATTTCTTGTGAGAGGTTTCTCCACCTCCGACGTGTAGTCGAAAAGGAGTGTTATAGTTAGTGTCGTGCGCATAACTAGAGCTCGAGGAGCTCGCCCGTGGAGTAGGAACCATTCGGTTCCGAACAACGTATATCGTGTGTGTTTGCATGTGCTTATTTGTTGTTAGTATTATTATTGTTTTATTGATTCCGCTGCGCTAACGACAATCGTAGACGAGCACGTACGACGAACGAACGAATTACGACATCCATCGTACGAGGGCTATTCACCCCCCCTCTAGCTGGCCGTACTGATCCCCTACAAGTGGTATCAGAGCAAGCCTCTAGGGGGAGGTATCCATCATGGGAAGATGGATGTGTATTTCCTCATGAGAGGAAATTTGGGTTGCCTCTCTTTAAGTGATATGGGATCACTAGAAAGATGGTAGGCATGGTTTCCTCCAAGGGAGAGATATAAGATCTCATTGGGATATGAGACATTCATACCCTTGGGGAGGACCTTTTTGATGTAATGTCAAAAAGGGGGAGATGTTACCAAGTTACCAATTAGGGTTCGTTGGAATTCTCATTGGGATATGAGAATTGCCAATATGGGAGAATTGGTAGACTTGAAATGGTAGTTTTGTCAATCATCAAAAAGGGGGAGATTGTTGGTGCAATCGGCCCAGGTTGACTCGAGTTTGACTCGATCAGTACCTTGATAGGATTTTGATGATAGACAAAACTCATGACATGGGATTGTCATGGGAAAATCCAAGCATGGAGCTTGGTGTGGAAAAGTCCAAAGCATTGCGAAGCCGTGCGCTTGGTGCTTGGCATGGGAAAGTCCAAAGTATTGCGAAGCCGTGCGCTTGGTGCTTGGCATGGGAAATCCAAAGCATTGCGAAGCCGTGCACTTGGTGCTTGGTGAGAAATGCATTGCGAAGCCATGCGCTTGGTGCATGTGGGAAGTCTTGAGGACTTGGTAAGTTCACTAGGCTCGGGGTCCTTGAGTCGGTGAAGGATGGCATTGCGAAGCCGTGCGCTTGGTGCATCCGAGGGACCGCCGGACGGGGAGCGAATGGAGTGAGCCCAAAGGGAAGCATACTTCTAGGGCATGAGACGCGGAGGATGGCATTGCGAAGCCGTACACTTGGCGCATCCGAGGGACGTAGGTCGAGGGAAGAGAGCTTCGGTGGGGAACTCCATGAGTGATGTGGACTTGGCAAAGTGGCTAAGACTGAGTGTCGGAGGCTCAAAAAACTTGATGTTTGAGGTTTTTCCTGACGGTAGTCGACTGGCATAGTTTCCGGTTCGACTGGTCCAAGTCGACTAGAGTTCGACTGGTGTAAGGCTGCGTTTTGGTGCTTGGCGATCGCGCTATGGATCGGCAATGATCGATATCGACAGCAATGATCGCCGAGGGATGGCAATGATCGATGGGAATGTCGCGAGCACAGAACGCTCCGTAGCCGACTGGGCAGTCGACTACTAGGTCACCAGTCGACTGATGAGGGCCATCAGTCGACTAGTAGGAGATCCGTTGGAACTTGTCCGACGTGGATCATGTCGTTGTGAGACAACGGACACAGGGGCAGTCGACTGGGGCCTTTTGGCAGTCGACTGCTAGGCGCGAAAATAGCTTGATTTAGGTTATATAAGGAGCTCGAGTTGGAGGATTTCGAAAAGCCTTTTGTGAAGCTATTGGAGGGGAATTGTTGCTGCATTCCAGACCTTCAAGAGCCATCTAAAGCAAGAAACAAGCAAAGGATTCAAAGCAAGCGTTGTAAAGTGTTCTTTACGTGTATTTCGTATTTGTCTTTGTATTGCTTGTATTTCATTACTTAGTGTAATTGCTTGTGAGAGGTTTCTCCACCTCCGACGTGTAGTCGAAAAGGAGTGTTATAGTTAGTGTCGTGCGAATAACTAGAGCTCGAGGAGCTCGCCCGTGGAGTAGGAACCATTCGGTTCCGAACCACGTATATCGTGTGTGTTTGCGTGTGCTTATTTGTTGTTAGTATTATTATTGTTTTATTGTTTCCGCTGCGCTAACGACAATCGTAGACGAGCACGTACGACGAACGAACGAATTACGACATCCATCGTACGAGGGCTATTCACCCCTCCTCTAGCCGGCCGTACTGATCCCCTACAGATTCTTGCTTGGAGGGTAAGATGACCAAGAGGCCTTTTAAGGCCAAGGGGTATAGAGCCAAAGATGTGTTAGAATTGGTTCATACTGATTCGTATGGTCCTATGTCTATCTAGGCAAGAGGTAGTCTTGAATATTTCATATTTTTCATAGATGATTATTCAAGATATGGATGACACTACGATCTGATCATGGTAGTGAGTACCTCTTGGGATAGTTTAGGAATTACTTATCAGATGCTGGGATTCAATCCATATTGACTACACCAGGCACACCCCAGCAGAATGGTATAGCAGAGCGAAGGAATATGACTCTTATGGAGATGGTTAGATCGATGATGTGTTATTCTGAGTTGCTAGATTCGTTCTGGGGATATGCTCTAGATACAGTGGTGTACATTCTGAACTTAGTTCCATCTAAATCAGTGTCTTCTACTCCCACAAAATTGTGAGCTGGGCGAAAGCCCAGTCTAATACATATTTGGATATGGGGGAGTCCAGCACATGTGCTGAAGGCAGATGCTGGTAAGTTGGAACCTCGTACAAAAGTATGCATTGTGGTTGGCTATCCTAGAGGAACGAAGGGTGGTTTGTTTTATAGTCCTAGAGATCAGAGGGTGATCGTTAGCACGAATGCTAGATTTCTAGAGGAAGACTATGTGATGAGCCACAATCCTAATAGTAAAATTGTTCTGGAGGAATTAAAAGGGAAAGTCACTTCTTTAGTACCACCGGTACGAGAGGATATACCACAAGTCACTGCACCGCGTGTCACAGAGCATACACAAGAGATACCTCGTCATAGTGGGAGGGTTGTTAGACAGCCTCAAAGATTCATGTTCTTGGGAGAATCTTCTGATTTTGTCCCTGGCGAACATGAACCTGATCCCTGGACATATGACGAGGCAATCCAAGATAAAGATGCAGCATCTTAGCAAAGTGCAATGAATGCTGAGATTGAATCTATGGATTCAAATCAGGTCTGAGAGCTAATAGAGCCACCCGATGGTGTAAAAACCATTGAATACAAGTAGATCTACAAGAAAAAGAGAGGAATGGATGGGAAGGTTGAGACCTTCAAAGCGAGTCTTGTTGCGAATGGGTATACACAGAAAGAGGGTATCGATTATGAGGAGACCTTTTTGTCGGTAGTCATGCTTAAGTCTATCCGGATTCTCTTATGCATAGCAGCTCATATGGATTATGAGGTGTGACAGATGGATGTCAAGACAGCTTTCCTTAATGGAAGTCTTGAGGAAAACATCTATATTATGCAACCAGACAGATTCATTGCTAAGGGCAAAGAGCATCTTGTATGTAAGCTTAATCGGTCCATTTATGGATTGAAGCAGGCTTCGAGATCTTGGAAACATCCGCTTTGACGAGGTAATCCAGTCTTATGGATTTATTCAAAGTCCGGATGAGTCTTGTGTATACAAGAGATGTGACAGAAACGTAGTGTATTTCTTGTACTATACGTAGATAACATTTTGGTGATTGGCAACAATATCAAAGTGTTATCGGGCGTAAGGGTATGGTTGTCCAAACAGTTTGATATGAAGGACTTGGGAGAGGTGGGACACATCCTTGGGATCAAGGTTATAAGGGATCGCAGGAAAAGGATGTTATGCTTATCCCAAGCTTCATACATAGAAACGATTATGGATCGTTTTAGTATGCAGAACTCCAAGAAAGGTTTTCTACTTTTCAGGCATGGAGTTCTTTTATCTATGGAGATGTGTCCTAGAACATCTGAGGAGATAGAGGAGATGAAGGCGGTTCTATATGCTTCGACAGTAGGAAGCCTCATGTATGTGATTCTATGTACGAGACCCGATATCTGCTTTGCTATGGGCATGGTCAGTAGATATCAGAGTAATCCAGGACAGGGACATTGGACTGCCGTAAAGCATATATTGAAGTACCTGAGAAGGACTAGGGATTATATGCTAGTTTACCAGGCAGACCAATTACTCCCTGTGATTTACACGGATTCTGACTTCCAATCAGATAGGGATAACAGTAAGTCTACCTCAGGTTTTGTGTTTACTTTGGGAGGTGGAGCCATTGTATGGAGGAATGTCAAGCAGAAATGTGTGGCGGACTATACCATGGAAGTTGAGTATGTGGCGGCCTCTGAGGCGGCCAAAGAAGCTGTGTGACTCAGGAACTTCCTGATTGACTTGGATGTGATTCCTGATTTGCCCAGTACTATCACAATTTATTGTGATAATAATGGTGCAGTTGCAAACTCGAAGGAAACACGAGCTCATAAGGCAAGTAAACATAGAGCGCAAGTACCACCTGATATGAGAAATCATAAAGGAGGTAGAAGTTGTTGTCGCCTAGATTGAATCAGAGGATGATCTGGTAGACCCTTTCACTATGGCCCTTCTAGCGAGTGTTTTGATAGGCATGTGGAGGGAAGGGGAACCAAATGTATGGCAGTATGAGGATAGTATAGTCTTTTAGTATAAGTGGGAGATTGTAGGGATGTATACTGAAAAGTCTATCTTTTGTATGAACATCTTTATTTTTAAATAAGAATCACATGATCATTATTTGCATATTTATATGGTTATGCAATATTGTCTAATACATTACATTGTAGTTAACATGGTGTGTGGTGTCACACGGGAGATTATGTTATCGGCTCCTTGTAAAGTATAAGTAAAGGCTCACAACCGAGATGGATTTGGACAAACCATCGGAATGGCTATAGTGTGATTTGGTATTGGTTTGTCTTGACCATAGAATCAAACTAGTGCACTTTGTGTGTATTGAGCAGGAACGACTTAGAGGTGATTCGATTTATTGCTGACTACATAATCGAATCGGACCTCAGATATTATTTTGTACATGCTCTTAATCCCGATATAATAATGGGCACATATACTTAGTAGTCATCTCTTTGATTTACCAATGGACGAGATTTATAAATTAAATCGATATGCTCGTTAAGTTGGGAGATGATATTATTTATATGGTGTGCCGTTGATTATAGGAGGAAACCATGTCCTATATATTAGGATGATGATGTCCCCTTAAGGAGATCATAAGGTTCATCATGTAAACCCTGCAGGTGGACTTGGTCAGGCATGATGAAAAGGTTGAGTGGTACTACTCAAGGAGTTAGATGTTGATTAATTAATGGTCAGTAAATTAATTAATCAATGGACATTCGAGATCTTAGTCACGGGGAGAAAATGTACAAATAATATATGGAGCCCATATTATCATATGGGGGTTGGTGAGGTAGATCAATGATAATCCTTTAGTGGATTGGATTATCATTAGTTGATCGGACTTTATGTGGGCTTGATCCATGGGTGGCCAAGATCCAACTCCTCCCCATGGTCCCTAATGTAGCCTATTAACACCACATGAAGCTTAGATCCAATGGATAGAAACAAAACCCTAGATCCAAAGGTAGAGATTAAATCTCTAGACCCGACGGTTGAGATTAAATCTCTAGATCCGACGGTTGAGATTAAATCCCTAGAACTAATGGAGGAGATCAAATCATAGCTTGAGCCCAACTCTATAAATAGAGATCATAAAATGGGCGGCAAGATGGATGATGGCTTAAGAGGATTAGGGTTTGCTTCCTTTGGAAGCTAGGAATCCTAGTTGGTTTAGGATTAGGTTTGGGTGGCTAGGGTTTAAGGGAGCTAGGGGTGGGCGGCTACAAGTGGAGGAGTTTTTCTTCTTCTTCCAATGGTTTGGCCAGTTCCTCCCTTGTTCCCTCTACCTTGGCCAGTGCTCATCCTAATCTTCTTCCCCACTTCCTTGGCCGACCATTAGGAGAGCTAGGATTACGGTTTGGAAGCTTAGGGTTTAGAAGGCTTGGGTGGCACCAAATAAGGAAGTAGTTTGCTTTCTTCTTCCTTTCCCTTGGTGGCCGGCGCCCACAACCCTCTTTCCAGCCCTTGGCCGGCATCCAAAGACCCTATTCTCCTTCTCCTTGTGTGGTGGAAACAAGACTTAGGGGTTTCCCTTGGTGTCTTGGCCGGTTTCCACCATTATCTCCTTCTCCTTGTTGGCCGGCGGCATGCATTCTCCTTGTTGCTTTTTGGTTGGCTATAGGAAGGAGATGAGCCTTGTTTCTATTCTTCCTCTTACTTTGGAAGAGCAAGGAAGGAAGATTTACGATCTAGGAGCTTCGACTTTTGGTAGATCGTTGCCCACACGACGTCCAAAAGGAGGAAGGTCATACATTAGAAGATCGAAAGGTATACCTATTCTTCTTTCACTTTTTGTTACTTGCTTGGTTTTGTTTTTCAACTATGAGCATGATATAAATCTGTATATGGCTAAATAATACTTGGATCCCAAGCATAAACACAAAAATCAGCGATCCGGACATCGTCTATTCCGCGGCTACTCGTAGAATAGAGGATGGTCGCTTGAACAACGAGTTTGTTCAAGTGACCTCTCTAAATGAATAGTAGGACGATGACTTGGTTGTTTGAGCAATCCCTTTTGTCTAGGATTAATTTTTTTAATCCGGGGACATCGAAGGGATCGCCATGATCAAGCAACCGAGGTGAGATGGGAAGCGAAGTTTTCCCTCATGGACTCGATAAGCAAAACCCATTAAATTCATATGAGAGCTTCCGGGGCAAAACCCTACAATGAAGACATGATGGATGAACCAAATTTGTTTGGTTCTAATCCAATAGTGGAGAATAAACCAAAGGGGTTTGGTTTGTTTTAAACCAATGAACCAAAGTTGGTTCGGTTCGTTTTAACTTAAAATAGACCAACATGGTTTGGTTTATTTTAACTTAAATTAATGGAGCGGGTTAACAGGCTTTTGGTTATGATCCGATAACCATTAGAAGAATTTGTTCTCTATAAAATAGGGCTTAAGGGTTTTGTGAAAACCTAATCCAAGCAATCCATAGTTGCCGCCCACCCCTCCTCTCCTCTAGTGGACGGCACCCAACCCTAGCCGCCACCCAGCTTTGTGCCGCCATCCAAGCTAGTTGTCGGCGTCCAAGCTTCAGCCGGTGATCCTCTGGCGACCCTCCGGTGATCTTCTTTGGGTCCGGCGACAAGGTGAGCATCAAGCTTTCTTATTTGGCCTGCCCCTATTCCTCCACCAAAGCTGTCCAGTTTTCTGGACAGCTTGTTTATTTGTGTCGGAGCATCATTTGGACGACATTTGAAGATCCGACAGCGGTTTCCTTGCCGGGGATTCAATCTCCGGTAATCCTCATAGGTGGAGGATGAAGGATTCGTCAAACGGTTGACGAATACCTCTCCGGAGAAGCGAGTTTTTGAGGATTCGTTTTGAATCCGAATTTTTGATTCGGATTGTGATCTTCTCTTGATCACATCATCATCGACAGGAGGCTAGTAACTCATACGAAGACGAGGCTCGTGACTTTGTGAAGTCATCCTGAAGATACTCAGCATGGATACGGATAGAGGAAATTCTAGCGAGGATCGCTCCAGTTGATGCCTTTCCCGCTACATGTGATACGTCTGGTATACATAGTATAAATTTCTTTTTATTGCAAAATTTGAATTTACAGTTATGTCTACACATGTTGTACTATGCATGCGTGTGGTGTGTGTGTTGTAATAAATTAGATTTATTATTTTTATTTCTTTCGCTGTGCACATGTTTGCGAAACATGTTCGAACACACACTCGCCCCGGTGCCGGAAACCCAACAGTGGTATCAGAGCCCAGGTTGTGTTTCGACATAATCGCAAAATTGTTTTGCCATAGTCATAATGGTATTTATGGAAATTTTCTATTTTTGGAAAGTTAAAAGTATTTATGGAAATTTTTAATTTTGGAAAGTCTAGAAGTATTTATGGAAATCTTCTACTTTTGGAAAGTTAGAAGTATTTATGGAAATTAATATTTTTTCCATAAATAAAATATTTGATTAGATTTGGAAATTTGTTTCCTAATTTAATCATGATTTAATTTGGGAAATCAAATCTTAAAATATTTTATTTCCATAAGTAGTTTTGATGAATTTAGAAAATTTATTTCCTAAATTGACTTTCCTTAATCAACACTTTCCAGAAATAAAATATGTGATTAGATTTGGAAATTTATTTCCTAATTTAATCATGATTTGATTTGAAGAATCAAATCTCAAACATATTTTATTTCCATAAATAGTTATGACATATAAGAAAATTTTGTACATGTCATAATTGTTTGTCATGTAATTGCATTAGATGCATATCATTATGCCATGCATGTCGTGACATGTAGATGTATGTCATATATGTCATGTCATGTAAATAATAGTTATTTGCAAGCAAAGATGATGAGACATAAAAAAAATCCTTACTCGATATTAAAGCCTACGCCTTCCATTAATATGGTTAGAATCAGAGTTCTGTTTCTTGTTTGGGTTGTTGGACTCTCTCCAAGCCCGGCTCGAACCCGAACATGTTCAAACCATGGAATAGTTTAATACTAATATGGTAAGAGTCAGAGGTCAATCGTTAGCTTTGGTTGTTGGACTCTCTCCAAGCCGGGCTAATTGGTTGAATGCGCTATAATCATATTAAAACTATTTCTCAATTAATGGGTTGACTTTAACCTAGAGCATCGGCTTGTTGGATTGTCTCCAAGGTCGATGTGAAGGGAGGTGAAGTTGGGTGCTATGCATATGATGAATACTTGTTAATGTGTTAACAATTCGATGTATGTGTGAACATTCAATTAGTTGATAGCACATTGTGATAGTTGCATATATGTGATATGCAATCGGTATATTTGATACCTACCATCGTATTTATGAATGACTTGATGGACTCTCTCCATGGTTGTTCATATATATATTGGATATCAGCCCATTCGGAGATGGACCTACGATCTCTCGAAGTGATTTTGGGGTTTTTGAAATTCGAAAAATGAATGACATTTATGAATGTATATTGTTGCATTTTAAAATTATTTTCTCATATATGCTCATTTTGTATTTCTAGGTTAATCAATTGATCATGACGTCTTTGAATTTGCACACTATTTTGGATTCAAACAAATTGACAGGGCCTAACTTCCTGGACTGGCTTAGAAACTTGAGAATTGTTCTCAAAGCAGAAAAGCTAGCATATGTCCTTGAAGAGCCTCTTCCCAACCGTCCTAGGGACGATGTAACTCCAGACCAATTGTTGGCCTATCAGAAACATGTGGCAAATTCTGAACTGGCGAGATGTATCATGTTAGCTGCAATGGTACCTGAGCTTCAAAAGCATCATGAGCATATGGATGTTAATACCATAGACTTCCATCTTCATGAGTTGTTTGATGAACAAGTGAGATCCAAAAGATTCGAAGTTTCCAGGCTCCTCTTCACCTCTAAGATGCAAGAAGGTTCGTCTATAGTGCAGTTTGTGCTAAAGATGAACGGGTACATCGAGCGGCTAGCCACCCTCGGGTTTGTGATGGATCATGAGTTAAGTATTGACTTAAATCTGCATTGTTTGCCGAAGAGTTTCTCACAATTTGTGATGAACTATCGGATGATCAAATTAGAATCCACTATTCCTAAGCTCCTCAATATGCTGAAGACTGTGGAGCCTTCTGTGAAGCATGAGGAGAAGGTGGTTCTGTTAGTTGATTCCTCAAAGAAAGGTTCTAAGAGGAAGAAAAAGGAACAGAAGAAAGGGAAGAACAAGAAGGCTAAGAAGGCAGAACCAGCACAAAAGGGCACTTGCCATCATTGTGGCAAGGAAGGCCACTGATGAAGAAACTGCAAGATTTATCTTGAGTCCATGAAGAAGAAGAAGACATCTGATGCCCCATCCTCTTCAGGTATCTTCGTTATTGATTGTCATTCTATTTCCTTAGACACTTGAGTATTGGATACTGGGTGTGGCTAATGACATACAGGGGCTAAGGAATAGAAGAAGACTCGTCAGAGAGGAGTCAAATTTGTGAGTTGGCAATGGAGCAAAGGTTGCTGCGGTCGCCATCGGAACTTATTTGCTGAAGCTGCCTAGTGGACTAGTCTTGGAACTGGACAATTGCTATATAACTTTGAATGGCATACTTTATGGACCTAGAACTTTGAGCAATGGTATTTATACGTTGGACGTATCCAGTGACATTTTCAATATCGAAGCGAGCAACAAGCATGCTCGAAAGGATAATCAATTAGACTCCTACATATGACATTGTCGTCTTGGCCATGCAAGCAAGAAACATATGTTCGAATTACATGATGTGGAATTCTAGAATCGTTTGAATTGGATTCATATGATACATGTGAATCATGCTTAAAAGGCAAGATGACTAAGTTACCTTTTATAGGAAAAGGTGAACGAGTGGGAGAGTTGCTAGGTCTAATACATACTGATGTATATGGTGTTAGTAATATATGAGAGATGTCCTAAGACAATCACCTTATGTATGAACCATTTATATGATAAATGAAGATTCACTATTTGAGTATACATGTTTTATGTATTTGATTGGATCTTAAACTCATTTACTGAATGTCCACGATACGATTCACAGCATGAGAGAATATGTGATTGGATCACAACTAGTGAGTATCTCTACATGTGTAATTGTGATGTATCGGAATTATCCCTAGTAGATGAATTGATGGATTTGGACACCGTCAATTCTGTCGAGACTAGCACGAGGTATACTCCTTGGTGTATCCAAGCAGCTGATTCTCACTGGCTAGAGACATAGTGATGTCCGGAGTTAATCGTGGATGCTAGTTATGGTAACTAGTTCATTGGAGTGACCAGCCGTAAGACTTCATATGGTTCTCTGCATATATAGATATGTCAATGAAGTTCTTACTGTAGCTTAAGTGCGATGTTCCTTTGACTTGCGGTATTCAAGTCATCTTGATCATGGAGACTTGTGCTTTGACATCTTAAGCAAACATCTCTAAGGAGATGTGGACCCGGGATGATTGGGTATAAGTCGAAGTGATCGAAGGTGTTTGAATAGCCTATAAAGGATTCACCACTCCTTACGAGGAGATGTATACCCATGGCCTCTCGTCGGATTGTTACTAAAGTCTTTGGCCAAAGCATTACATGTTTAGAGTAGGGTACTCTTCGATACATGTGCAGTAACTAGAATCCGCAGGACGAGGAAATGATACTTGGGCTAGGTGTGACGTAGTCAGCCTAGTGGGGACTGACACTATAGACCATGTCCTGAACCAAGTGGGTATAAGATGAGTGAAGGGAATGAGGCACGATTCATTCGAGCTGCTGAAGGGTTTCAGAAATAGTTCTGGATCAATCGTTGATCTTTTCGGTTAATTGGGGATTATGATGTACTACTAGGTGCCACTCATGATCATTCTATAATTAATGGTTAATTATAGACGACCAACATAAACCGAGAACCTATTTGGTCACACGCACAACGAGCGTAATCCAAAGGATTTAAAACGAGCTTGAGAATGGGATTCTCAGACCGAGAGAAACTAGGTTTGGTTGGACCAAACATAAAGCGAGCATGAAATCATTTCAGTCGCAATGGAAGTGTGGATGGGCCGAGTCTTATGAAGACATAATGGATGAACCAAAATGGTTTGGTTCTAATCAAATGGATGAGAATAAACCAAAGGGTTTGGTTTATTTTAAACGAATGAACCAAAAGTTGGTTCGGTTCGTTTTAACTTAAAATAAACCATCATGGTTTGGTTTATTTTAACTTATCTTAATAGAGCGGGTTAACGGGCCTAATAGTTATGATCCAATAACCATTAAGAGAATTAGTTCTCTATAAAAGAGGGCTTAAGGGATAATTAATCCCTAATCCAAAACCCTTGCCCTAAGGTTGCCGCCCACCTCATCCTTGGAGATTTCGGCGCCAACCCTAGGTGTGCCGCCCAGTTTGTTGTGCCGCCGTCCATCTCCTTGCCGGCGTCCAAGCTTCAGCCGGTGAACCCTCCGGCGACCCTCTGGTGATCTTCCTAGGCCTCGGTGAAAAGGTGAGCACTTGGCTTCCTTGTTTTGGCTGGCGCCTACTCCTCCACCAAGCTGTCCAGTTTTCTGGACAGCTTCTTCTCCTCTCGTCGGAGCATCGTTTGGACGACGGTTTGAGCTCTGACAGCGGCTAAACTACCGGGGATTCGATCTCTGGTAATCCTCTGAGGTGGAGGATGAAGGATTCATCAATTGGTTGACGAATACCTCTCCGGAGAAGCGAGTTTTTGAGAACTCGTATTAGGATCCGAATTTGGATTCGGATCGTGATCATCTCTCGATCATGTCGTCTTCAACACGAGGCTAGTAACCTGTACGAAGACGAAGCTCGTGGCTTAGCGAAGTCATCCCGAGGAATTCGGCGTGGATACGGATAGAGACGATTCTAGCAAGGATCGTTCCGGTTGATGCCGTTCCCGCTACACGTCATACGAAAGGTATAACGTAGATAAATTTCCTTTTATTGCAAATTTAAATTTACGGTTATGTCTACACTTGTTGTAATATGCATGCGTGTGTTGTGTGTGTTGTAATAAATGTAGATTTATTATTTTTATTGCTTCCGCTGTGTTCATGTTTACGAAACGTGATCGAACACACACACGCCGCGGTGCCGGAAACCCAACAGTGGTATCAGAGCCCAGGTTGTGTTTCGACATAATCGTAAAATGGTTTTGCAATAGTCATAATGTTATTTCTGGAAATTTTCTAATTTTTGAAATTTAGAAGTATTTATGGAAATTTTTCAATTTTGGAAAGTCTAGAAGTATTTATGGAAAACTTCCACTTTTGGAAAGTTGGAAGTATTTATGGAAATTGATATTTTCCATAAATAAAATATTTGATTAGATTCTGGAAATTTGTTTCCTTATTTAATCATGATTTGATTTGGGAAATCAAATCTTAAAATATTTCATTTCCATAAGTAGTTTTAATGATTTAGGAAATTGGTTTCCTAAATATATTTTCCTTAATCAAATAATTCCATGAATAAAATATGTGATTAGATTTGGAAATTTTTTTCCTAATTCAATTATGATTTGATTTGGAGAATCAAATCTTAAACATATTTTATTTCCATAAATAGTTATGACATATAAGGAAATTATATACATGACATAATTGTATGCCATGTAATTGCATTAGATGCATAACATTATGCCATGTGTGTCGTGACATGTAGATGTATGCCATGTATGTCATGACATGTAGATAATAGTTATTTGCATGCAAAGAGGATGAGACATAAAAACCCTTAAACAATATTAAAGCCTACACCTTCCATTAATATGGTTAGAACCAGAGTTCCGTTTCTTGTTTGGGTTGTTGGACTCTCTCCAAGCCCGGCTCGAACCCGAATATGTTCAAACCATGGAATAGTTTAGAACTAATATGGTAAGAGTCAGAGGTCAATCGTTAGCTTTGGTTGTTGGACTCTCTCCAAGCTGGGCTAATTGGTTGAATGTGCTCTAACCATAATAAAACTATTTCCCGATTAATGGGTTGGCTTTAACCTGGAGCATCGGCTTGTTGGACTCTCTCCAAGGTCGATGTAAAGGGAGGTGAAGTTGGGTGCTATGCATATGATGCATACTTGTTAATGTGTTAACAACCCGATGTATGTGTGAACATTCAATTAGTTGATAGCACATTGTGATAGTTGCATATACGTGATATGCAATTGGTATAGATAATACCTACCGTCGTAGTTATGAATGACTTGTTGGACTCTCTCCAAGGTTGTTCATAACTATGATGGATATCAGCCCATTCGGAGATGGACCTACGATCTCCCGAAGTGATTTCGAGGTTTTTGAAATTCGAAAAAAAAATGAATGGAATTTATAAATGTATATTAATGCATTTTAAAAAAATCATTTTCTCATATATGCTCGTTTTGTATTTCTAAGATTGATCATGATGTCTTTGAATTTGCGTTCCATTTTGGATCCGAATAAATTGACTGGGCCGAGCTTCTTGGACTGGCTTAGAAGCTTGAGAATTATTCTCAAGGTTGAAAAGCTTGCAAATGTCCTCGAAGCGCCTCTTCCCGCCCGTCCTAGTGACGATGCAACTCTGGACCAATTGTTGGCCTATCAGAAACATGTGAGTGATTCTGAACAAATGAGTTGCATCATGCTAGCCGCGATGGAACCCAAGCTACGAAAGCAGCATGAGCATATAGATGCTCATATCGTAGTCCTTCATCTTTGTGAATTGGTTGATGAGCAAGTGAGATTTGAAAGGTTCGAAGTCTCAAAGCTCCTCTTCACCTCTGAGATGCTAGAAGGTTCATCTGTGGTACTGCTCAATATGCTGAAGACTGTGGAGTCTTATGAGAAGCATGAGCAGGGGACGGTGCTGTTAGTTGATTCCTCGAAGAAAGGTTCTAAGAGGAAGTCAAAGGAATAGCAGAAGGGAAAGAAGAGAAGGGCTAAGAAGGTAGAACTAGCACAAAAGGAAACTTGCCATCATTATGGCAAGGAGAGCCATTTGCGAAGAAAGTACAAGATTTATCTTGAGTCCGTGAAGAAGAATAAGGCATCGGATGCCCCATCTTCTTCAGATATCTTCGTTATTGATTGTCATTCTATTTCCTTAAACACTTGGGTATTGGATACTGGGTGTGGCTTACATATATGTAATGACATACATGGGCTAAGGAATAAAAGAAGACTCGTTAAGGGAGAGCCAAATTTACGTCTTAGGAATGGAGCAAAGGTTGCTGCACTCGCCATCGGAACGTATTTGTTGAAACTCCCTACAGGACTTGTCTTAGAACTTGACAATTGCTTTTATGTTCCTTCGTTGATAAAGAACATCATTTCTATTTCTTGTTTAAATAGAAATGGGTACCATTAGACTTTTAGTAACAATTGTTGTTACATAACTTTGAATGGAGTTCTTTATGGGACTGGAATTTTGAGCAATAACATTTATACGTTGGACGTATCCAGTGACATTTTCAATATCGAAGTGAGCAACACACATGCTCGAAAGGGTAATCAATTAGACTCCTATATGTGGCATTGTCGTCTTGGCCATGTAAGCAAGAAATGCATGTCCGAATTACACCGATGTGGAATTCTGGAATCGTTTGAATTGAATTCATACGATACATGCGAATCATGCTTAAAAGGCAAGATGACTAAGTTACCTTTTACTGGAAAAGGTGAACGAGTGGGAGAGTTACTAGGTCTAATACATACTGATATATGTGGACCTATGTCAACTCAAACATTAGGAGGCTATAACTACTTCATTACCTTCACCGATGATCACTCACGGTTTGGGTATGTGTTCTTGATGAAACACAAGTCTGAAGCCTTTGAAAGATTCAAAGAGTTCAGAAATGAAGTAGAGAAACAACATGACAAGAGTATTAAAATACTTCGATCGGATCGAAGTGGTGAATACTTGAGTCAGGAATTTCTTGATTACCTAAGAGACAATGGTATATTGTCTCAATGGACTCCGCCCTATACACCACAGCATAATGGTGTATCTGAGAGGCATAACCGGACCTTGTTGGACATGGTCAGGTCAATGATGAATCATGCGACTCTTCCCAAGTCCTTTTGGGGTTATGCACTTCAGACAGCTGTTTACTTGTTAAACAGAATGCCTACCAAGGTAGTCTCAACTACTCCATATGAGATATGGAATAGTAAGAAACCTCATGTATCTTACTTGAAGATATGGGGTTGTCCTGCTTATGTGAAGCGGACTGTATCAGACAAATTGGATGCTAAGTCTGATAAATGTCTATTTGTTGGATACCCTAAGGAAACAAGGGGTTACTGTAGGGAAATCTCGTATGCCAAATGGCATATGCGCAACGGAAAATAGGATCCCTTCCAAGTGATCCATGCGAAAGCAAACTCGTATAAAATAAATTTCTCTAAACCAAGCCTATCTTATAGGAGAGTTCTACCTTTGTTGCGTGCCCTTTGCAATCCCGCTTTTCCTTTCGGTTTGTTGGATCTTTAGCACGTTCAAGTGTCCGTGCCTCTATACGTATCCACACGAGTACGCTCTTGTCTCACAAAAGGAAAACTAGAAGAGCTCTCCTTTACTTCTTGCTAGAGAAGTCCCTAAAGGAGAGGAAGAGAGGGCAAAGGAGAAAGGAAGAAGAAGACTCCTCTTCTTGCTATCCTGCACTCACAAACACCACACAACAATAAGCTCTCTCCAAGCCTTAAGCTCCCAACAACCACACTCCACCACAACAACAATTGCTATCCAAAAGATGCTTTGGCCGGCCACTCCATGGGGCCTTTTATAGGGTTGGCAAAACCCTTTCACCTCCTACAATTTAATGCAATCCATTGCATTGAGACCCCTTTTGTTTTGGCCGGCCACTTAAGGAGACAAAAACCATTTTGTCCCCTTCCACCTTAACTAGCTTAGGTGGATGCTTAGGTGGATGCTTAGGTGGCATGCTTATGTGGTATTCTTATGTGGCATTCATGCATGTTGAATTAATCTTATTAATTCAATTAAGCTTATGTTATCATATTGAATTAATCTTATTAATTCAATTAAGCTTATGTTATCATATTGAATTAATCTTATTAAATCAATAAGGCAACATATTGAATTAATCTCATTAAATCAATTAGCTAAAATTCTCATTAAGCTTAAAGTCCAAAACCATTTTGTACTTAAGCTTATTCCCATATTATTCTAGTCAAACTAGAATACTCTAATTCCTCTAATTATCATGCTCTTTGTGTGTGACCCTATAGGCTCTCATAACGTTGGCAGTGGACCTAAACTCTTTTAGATACACAAGCAATGAGCGGCATCTAGCAATACATCATTGCTACCCAAGTTACGAGATAAGTCAAGATCCGACTAACCTTTCCGTGACTACTATAATATATGACCGTGTCCTTCTATCCTTGATATCAGATTGATCAATGAGGCATAGACCGTGTCATCCTCGATCAATCTATGTGTTTCTTGATCCCTGAGTAAACTAACTCAAACAAATGAGCTCAATATCTCATATTGACTCATTCGAGCATGGCCATGCGCTTTAGTAGTTCTACTCAATCAAGGGGCCCACCGATATCACTCCCGTCATATGGAAGGGATAGATCCCATCTACATCACTCACATCCCTCCGCATAATTTGTTACATACCCAGTAATCGCCTTTATGGTCCACCCTGTCACGGGTGACGTTTGACGATACCAAAGTACATAACTCCTTATGTAGGGAACCGTAGTGACTTCAGGTCTAAGGACTATTCATACCAATAGTCACATGAGAAAGTTTATGACACTCATATAACGATCCATGAAACTTGTTCGATTATATATTCTCCAATATATACCCATGTGTCAACTTGATATCATATATCCATGACTTGTGAGATCAAGTCATCAATTGACCTACATGCTAGTCTTTATGTATTAATATTGCCCTTGCATATTAATACTGACTAGAACATTTAGGAAAGTGTTCTCTCTGACCTCTCATAATCAATTCACGCCAATTGATGTGCTTTGTAGATAAGAACCTACTTTTCTAGGGCATTATTATATTTAAATTAGGCACAAGCAAGATGTAAATATAATAACCAATCCTTGCCTTTATAGAATATGATACAAAATGTTCCCTATTCAACCATCACATGATTGGTTCTAGGGCTTTAACTAACAATCTCCCACTAGCACTAGTACCAATCACTATGATATCTAATACCTAGTGACCTAGTGTGACCATCATGCTTCCTCCGTGCCAAAGCCTTGGTCAATGGATCTGCGATGTTAGCTTCATTGATTCTGCAGATATCCTCACATCTCCTCTATCGATGATCTCGAATGAGATGGAAGCGCCATAGATGTGTTTGGTCGTGATGTGATCGAGGTTCCTTAGCTGTGCAATAGCCCCATTGTTGTCACAATAGAGGTCTATTGGATCTGCAATGCTAGGAACTACCCCAAGTTCACCGATGAACTTGCAGCCAAATGCCTCCTTTTCACGTGATCGATGTCGCAATATACTCGGTTGTAGAATCAAGAATCGTGTCTCGCCGAACTCTTCCAACTCACGGCTCCACCATTCAGTGCAAAACACGCACTCGATTGCGATCTATAGTCATCCTTGTCTGCTTGGAAGCTTGCATCACCGTAACCCTTTACGCTTAGCTCCTCATTGCCTCCAAATATCGTGAAATATTCTTTCGTTCTTCGTAAGTACTTAAGAATATTTTTGATCGCTATCCAGATGACTTTCACCGATCCGATCGGTATCTACTCGCCATGCTCAAAGCATACGAGACGCCGTGAGCAGTACAAAGCATGGCGCATATGATAGACCCTATAGCTGATGCATAAGGGATCTTATCCATGCGATCTCTCCTCCTTAGAAGAGGGACATTGAGTCTTGAAAGACTCACACCATGTGATAAAGGCGTAAACCCTTTCTTAGAATTTTGCATAGCAAAACGATCTAGCACTTTATCAATGTACGATTCGACTTAGGCCAAGTAATCTTCTAGATCTATCTCTATAGATCTTGATGCCTAGAATATAGGCAATTACCTAAGTCCTTCATCGAGAAACAATTCCCTAACCACATCTTCACAGACCGGAGTGAGGGAATATCATTTCCGATGAGAAGTATGTCATCTACATACAAGACAAGAAATACAACTGGTTCCACTATTTCTCTTGTAGACACAAGGCTCATCTTCATTCTTGATGAAACCAAACTCTTTGATTGCATCATCGAATCAAGATTCCATGAGAGGCTTGCTTTAGTCCATAAATGGACCTTTGCGCTTGCATACCTTCAGATGCTTGATCTTCAAAACCTCGTTGTGTCATGTACACATCCTCGAGTAGCTTTCCATCTGTAAAAGCGGTTTTGACATCCATCCGCCAGATCTCATAATCATGGTAGGTCGAATAGCAAGTATGATCCGAATGGATTTAAGCATCGCAATCGTGAAAAGGTTTCTTCATAGTCAATACCATGAATTTGTTTGAACTTTAGCCACCAATCTACCTTTATAGGTATGCTTATTACCATCCATGTCTTTTTACTTTAAAGACCCACTTACACCCAATGGGTTTTACCCTTCGTGGATCAACCAAAGTCCATACTTGGTTAGTGTACATGGATTCCATTTTGATCTCATGGCCTCTAGCCATTTCTCGAACTGGGCTCATCATAGCTTCTTTATAGGATGTAGGCTCGCCAAGATTGATAAGCAATACATCACCGCTGTCACCAAGAGAAAAGAATATCTCTGGGTTGACGACGGATCCTATTAGATCTACGAAGAGGTTGGTCTACTTGAATGTGTTTGTTCCACAACTCTTGGGCAACAATTTCTCATCCACAACACTTTGTGGTTCCTGCTCATTTTCCATCGAAGCCTTAGTGTTATCATCATCTTGAACTTCTTCAAGATGAATTTTACTCCCACTAGTATTTCTAGAAATAAATTCTCTTTCTAGAAAGACAAAGATTTCGCAACAAACACCTTGCCAAGTGTGGATTGTAAAAGTAATATCCCTTAGTTTCCTGGGATATCCTACAAAATAACACTTATCCGATTTGGGTCCTAGTTTATCCGAGACTTGACGCCTAACATAAGCTTCACAACCCCAAATCTTTATAAAAGACATTTTGGGACTCTTCCTCCCATATCAGATATGGTGTCTTTTCTACGGCTGATGGAACGCGATTAAGTGTGAAAGCTACTGCCTCTAGAGCTAAACCCCAAAAGGAAGTAGGTAGATCCCTGCTCATCATCGATCGTATCATATCTAATAGAGTACGATTTCTCTCGTGATACACCATTCCATTGTGGTGTTCCAGGGAGTGAGTTGGGATATTATCCCACACTCACCAGTGATCACGAAACTCTTGACTAAGGTATTCACCACCTCGATCCGATCAAGTAGCTTAATACGCTTACCAAGTTGGTTTTGTACTTCATTCTTGAATTCTTTGAACTTTTCAAAGGATTCTCGACTTATGTCTCATCAAATATAAGTAGCCAAATCTACTCATATCATCGCTGAAAGTAATAAAGTACTTATAGCCTCCTCCGCTTCGACATTGAAAGGGCCACATACATCAAGATGTATGAGTCCTAACAAAGTCCGCCTTCTCTCGCCATGTCCACTAAATGGAGTTTTAGTCATCTTTCCTAAAAGACAAGACGATACCTCATATGATTCAAAATCAAATGAGTCCAATAATCCATCTTTATGGAGTTGGGATATGCTTTTTCATTTATGTGACCTAGGCGATGCGCTGTAGATATGTCTGGTTCAAATCATTCGATTTGAACCGCTTGGTATTTACGTTATAAATTGGGTTATCTAAATCTAGAACATAGAGACCATTCATAAGTGGTGCATTACAATAGAACATTTCATTTAAATAAATGGAACAACATTTGTCCTTTATTATAAAAGAAAAGTTTTTCTTGTCTAAACAAGATACGTAAATTATGTTCTTTGTTAATGCGGTACATAGAAGCACTCTCTAGTTCTAAGATAAGCCCAAGGCAAAGACAAAGAATATGTTCCTACAAATACAAGAAAGAACTTTTGCGCCATTGCCTACTCGTAGGTCCACTTCACCCTTTGCCATTATTCTACTATTTCTCACCCTCGCACATTAGTACAAATGTGAGATGCACATCCGATCTAATACCCATGTAGAAGAAATAGATAGATTAACTTCTATAACGTATACCGAGGCGTAAGTCCCACTTCTCTTGTTCTTTACTTCCTCAAGGTAGACTTTCAGCTCCGCCTAAAGGTCCAGCCTTACCAAGCAATGGAAGCATCCCTTCCTTAGGTACTTTACCTTTACCCTTTGAAGTGGATGAATTGGCCTTGCCTTTGGCTTGGGTCTTACCCTTGCCTTTGCGCTTACCTTTGTCCTTCTTGACCATTAGTACATTACTAACTTTCTTCTTGAGATTTGGTTCAGCAGTTCTTAACATGCTGAGAATCTCAGGCAAAGGTTTATCAATTTCATTCATGTTATAATTCATGACGAATTGATTGTATGCTTCCGCAATGATTGCAGGATAACATCGCTTGCCAATTCTTGCCTGGAAAACCTAGTCTTTCAAGGTTCTCAACGTACCCAATCATTTTGAGTACGTGAGTTCCTACAGGTGTTCCTTCTTGCATCTTGCATGCAAAAAGAGCCTTAGACACTTCAAAACGCTCATGCCTAGCTTGTCCTTGATATAGTTGTTTCAAATGCTCAACCATATCATAGGCATCCATGTTCTCATGTTGCTTCTGAAGCTCAGAGTTCATGGTGGCAAGCATAAGGCATGACACATCTAATGCGTCATCTTGATGCTTCTTATAAGCATCCTTTTCATCATAGAGGGCGGGTATTTCAGGGGTAGACTGCTCTAGGACATATAGTTTGCGTTCTTGCTTGAGGATAATCCTCAAGTTCCTATACCAGTCAAGAAAGTTTGCTCCATTAAGCTTGTCCTTCTCAAGGACAGATCGCAAGTTGAGGGGGTGTGTCGTGTTAGATGACATGGTGATCTACAACATTAAAAAACAAAGTTAAGTATCATACCTATATCAATTAATTAGGCCTTTAATTAAATGAGGCTCCCACTAAATTCTCATAGCTACTATTTAGCTATAAATTTATATGGGATAAAGATCCACATCATAATTCGTCTTGAGTTAGCTTTGGCTAATCGCCCAAGACGTAGTATAATTAGGTAGGCAATCTTTTGCCAATTACATCTGATGTAACTCTTTAATAGCTTTGGTTAAGTTTTAGATTAGTTTAGTGCTTATTCCTAAACCAGCTTCCAGGCTGTGGCGAGGCACAGGGGCCTTCTTGGATATCGGAGCAACGACCACTTCTAAGACAAAGCTGATGTTCGGAAATCACACAAAACTAATGTTAACACTTATGTTCAAAGCTAATATATGCCTCTACTTTCTTAACCAATTAAGAAAACACTTAATTAAGTCTTAACCAAGACTGATAGCGGGACATCACGATTGTCCACTCGCACCCCTCTAAGATAAAATGCATTGCTTTGCTTTGGCAAACCCAATAACAAATGATCGAGGAAGTAGTGAGTACCAACTTTGGTAGGCATATCGTTTAGACTTATTAAGAAATAAACATGTATCATATACATGTTAGCATACATCACATATAAGCTAAACTAATCATGCATCACATACAAGCTAAACTAACCGTGTCATGGTTATGGCCCTTATTCTACAATCTTCTCAAGACAATGAAAAGATTGATTGGTCTACCTAGGGATAGCATCTTCTCCTAAGTGCTTCCTTTTGGTTGTCTTGTGTGTTGACCTCCTCCTTGTAACCTCATCCTCCAATGGACCCTCCATCCTTGTTTTGTACATTACAAAAGGAGAAATACTCGAGTTACATTCGAGTCTAAAACTAATTTTACAACAAGAATATTAGGAGAAAGGCACGACACGCAGGCCGTATTAAGAATTACAACACACAATCACAAACTTTTTGGGACTAGGCCATAACCATGCACCATGTCATTTTAACTTTTAAAAGACATTGGATATTTTATTATGTTTGACAATTGCTAATGCAATTATTAACTCATAATAAAATTTATCCTACTTCTATATCATATATAAAATAGAGAAAACCTATTTTTATACGATCTTCTAAGTGGCTCGATACTACCTTGTAGGAAATCTCGATGCCAAATGGCATATGCAAGAATGGAAAATAGGATCCCTTCCAAGTGATCCATGCAAAGCAAACTCGTATAAAATAAATTTCTCTAAACCAAGCCTATCTTATAGGAGAGTTCTACCTTTGTTATGCGTGCCCTTTGCAAATCCCGCTTTTCCTTTCGGTTTGTTGGATCTTTAGCACGTTCAAGTGTCCGTGCCTCTATACGTATCCACACGAGCACGCTCTTGTCTCACAAAAGGAAAACTAGAAGAGCTCTCCTTTACTTCTTGCTAGAGAAGTCCCTAAAGGAGAGGAAGAGAGGGCAAAGGAGAAAGGAAGAAGAAGACTCCTCTTCTTGCTATCCTACACTCACAAACACCACACAACAATAAGCTCTCAAGCTCTCTCCAAGCCTTAAGCTCCCAACAACCACACTCCACCACAACAACAATTGCTATCCAAAAGATGCTTTGGCCGGCCACTCCATGGGGCCTTTTATAGGGTTGGCAAAACCCTTTCACCTCCTACAATTTAATGCAATCCATTGCATTGAGACCCCTTTTGTTTTGGCCGGCCACTTAAGGAGACAAAAACCATTTTGTCCCCTTCCACCTTAACTAGCTTAGGTGGATGCTTAGGTGGATGCTTAGGTGGCATGCTTATGTGGTATTCTTATGTGGCATTCATGCATGTTGAATTAATCTTATTAATTCAATTAAGCTTATGTTATCATATTGAATTAATCTTATTAATTCAATTAAGCTTATGTTATCATATTGAATTAATCTTATTAAATCAATAAGGCAACATATTGAATTAATCTCATTAAATCAATTAGCTAAAATTCTCATTAAGCTTAAAGTCCAAAACCATTTTGTACTTAAGCTTATTCCCATATTATTCTAGTCAAACTAGAATACTCTAATTCCTCTAATTATCATGCTCTTTGTGTGTGACCCTATAGGCTCTCATAACGTTGGCAGTGGACCTAAACTCTTTTAGATACACAAGCAATGAGCGGCATCTAGCAATACATCGAGATAAGTCAAGATCCACTAACCTTCCGTGACTACTATAATATATTGTCCTTCTATCCTTGATATCAGATTGATCAATGAGGCATAGACCGTGTCATCCTCGATCAATCTATGTGTTTCTTGATCCCTGAGTAAACTAACTCAAACAAATGAGCTCAATATCTCATATTGACTCATTCGAGCATGGCCATGCATTTTAGTAGTTCTACTCAATCAAGGCCCACCGATATCACTCCCGTCATATGGAAGGGATAGATCCCATCTACATCACTCACATCCCTCCGCATAATTTGTTATATACCCAGTAATCGCCTTTATGGTCCACCCTGTTACGGGTGACGTTTGACGATACCAAAGTACATAACTCCTTATGTAGGGAACCGTAGTGACTTCAGGTCTAAGGACTATTCATACCAATAGTCACATGAGAAAGTTTATGCCACTCATATAACGATCCATGAAACTTTCTCATGGTGGGTCAGTTCAGTATATATTCTCCAATATATACCCATGTGTCAACTTGATATCATATATCCATGACTTGTGAGATCAAGTCATCAATTGACCTACATGCTAGTCTTTATGTATTAATATTGCCCTTGCATATTAATACTCGACTAGGAACATTTAGGAAAGTGTTCTCTACAGCCTCTCATAATCAATTCTGCCAATTGATGTGCTGTAGATAAGAACCTACTTTTCTAGGGCATTATTATATTTAAATTAGCTGGCACAAGCAAGATGTAAATATAATAACCAATCCTTTGCCTTTATAGAATATGATACAAAATGTTCCCTATTCAACCATCACATGATTGGTTCTAGGGCTTTAACTAACAGTTACCAATTCTATCATCCTGTGGAATAAAAGGTGTTTGTTTCAAGGCATGCTGTGTTTCTAGAGAAAGAGTTTCTCTTGCAAGAAAACAGTGGGAGTGTCATCGAGCTTGAGGAGGCTCGAGAGACTCAAATAGACATTGATGAGATACCTGGTGAAGCACAACAGTCGACAACTCATAGTGATGAGGAATCGGTTGGACCTATTGTTGTTAGTGAAAGCCCTAGAGCCAATCATATGATGATTGTTGTATGGACTTTATTGTATCATATTCCTATTTATAAAGGCATGGTTATTATATTTACTTGTATTGGTGCCAAATAACTAAATATAATAATGTCCTTGAGTAGTAGGTTCTTATCTATATCAATCGATTGGTTGAATCGATAATGAGATGATATAGAGAACACTACTCTTAATCATTCCTAGTCGAGTATTAACATTCAGGGACAATGTTAATGCATAGAGACTAGCATGTAGGTCAACAAGATGACTTGATCTCACAAGTCATGGATATGAGATATCAAGTTGACACATGGGTATGCATTGGAGAATGTATACTGAATGACCCGCCATGAGAAAGTATCATGGATCGCTATATGAGTGTCATATACTTTCTCATGTGGCTATTAGTATGACTATTAGTCCTTAGACCTCAAGTCACCATGGTTCCTACATAAGGAGTTGCATACTTTGGCCACAAACGTCCACCCGTAAATGGGTGGACTTTAAAGACGACATCGGGTATGTAACGAATTACGGAGGGATGTGAGTGATGTAGATGGATCTATCCTCCTATATGACGGGGTGACATCGATATTCTTGATAGAGTGAGACCACGAAGTGCATGGTTATGCCCAAATGAGTCAATATGAGATATTGAGCTCATTTGATTAGAGTGAGTCTACTTGGAGTTCAAGATTTAGATTATGCAGAGGATGACACGGTCTATGCCTCGATTGGTCAATCTAGATGTCAAGGATAGAGGGACATTGTCACATATTGTGAGAGTCACAATTAGTAGTCACAAAGGTGATGTTGAGCTCAACATTCTTGTAACTTGGGTAGCAATGATGTGTTGCTAGATACCGCTCATTGCTTATGTTCCTAAATCGGTTTAGGGACATTGCCAACGCTTATAAGAACCTATAGGGTCACACACACATAAGAGCAATTAGATGGAGATTAGGTTCATATGATGAACCATGAGGATTAGGTTCATGGGATGAACCAAATTGGATTAAGAGTAATCCAAATTAGACTAATTGAGTTAGACTCAAGTTGATTCAAGTGTTGAATGAGTCTAATTGAGATTTGATTCATCAAATCAATTTAAATTAATGAATAGAGATTCATTAAATTAAATTGACTTGAGTCAAGTGGTTAGATTTGATCAACCATGGGAGATTAGAGGTCAAGTTTGACTTGACTTGAGAGGGATGATGAAAGGTCAAGTTTGACTTGACCAAATGCCATGTCATGATGATGACTAGGCATGGCCGGCCAATGATGATACTCCACATCATCATTGACTTTGTCAATTGGTGCCATCTCATGAGGGAGACCAAGGGACATGGGAGTTACATGCATGCATGTAACTCCCTCTCCATAATGTGGCCGGCCAACACTTTAGGGGTTTCATGGGTGAAATTCATTTTGTGTGTAACTCTCCATAACTTCATCTTCTTCCTTGGAACCTTTTCTCTCAAGCTCTCCCTCTCCCATCCCTCTCTTTTGCCGAACCAACCAAGGAGTGCTAGCACACTCAAGGTTGAGTTTTCTCCACCTATTGCTTGTGTGGATACCATAGAGGAGTGTGCACTTGACACTCTCGAGTTCCGGCGAACTTTTTTGGACGAGCGGGATAAGCGAAGGGCGTCGCTACGAGGGTAACGTTCTAACCTCTTAGATCTAAGGTAGATCTAGGATTTCTGTAAGCACATACATGTAATTATAATTTTTATACTTCGCACGGATCCGTGGCCGGGGCTTCCGAGGTTTCCGCAACGCAAAAAGCGGTTTTTGCGGCTCGGAAAAACCCAACAGTGGTATCAGAGCCACGTGCGAAGCATGTATGTGTTTCGTTTTTGTAGTTTTTATATTAGATATAAAAATTACATATTTATATGTTTCTGTAAATTTTCTTATTTTATAGAATTTTTGGGTATTTTTCTCGTAGAGTCGAAACAACGAGTGTTGGGACACTCGTAGGCTTCAACCGTCGAGAAAAACTCTCCGAATCGGCGAGTTCTCGCTTTAGGTTTTTGGGACAGCGACTTAAGTCGCTGTAAGATCATTGTAGGGACACTCGCGAAGTTTATTTTGTGAGTAGGGGCGCTGCCCCTATCCCCGAAAGGGGCCATGTCCCGCGATCGCGCCCGGAAACCGCTTAGCGGGACCATTTCGGAGAGGTGACTCATAAATTCAAAATAAATTAGGAAAAATTATAGAAATTTTCTGTAAAAATACATAATTTAGAATTATGTATAATTATGTGATTGTTATGGCCCAATAACCCAATTGGATTGGATTATATGTGTTGTAATTCATAATACGGCCTGCGTGCCGTTTTGTGGTTGTGCGTGTTGTAAAGTGTTTGCGACCTGCGCGTCGCACCTCTTCTTTTAATATTCTAGTTGTAAATAGTTTTAGACTCGAATGTAACTCGAGTTTCGTATTTGTAATGTACAAAAATGGAGCGGTGGAAAGTCCACTTGAAGACGAGCTTACGAGAAGGGTGACGACGACACATGGCGGTCAATGGAAGCGCTTGGAGAAGCCGCTAGCCTTAAGTTGACCATCCGATCTTCTCATTGGCTTGAGAAGATCGTAGTAGGGCCATGACTATATCACATTTAATGATATATATATATGTTGATATATATATATATGTATATTTAATTGATTTTGCTTGTATGTATGTGATGCATGCTAGTAGAAACATGTTTGTATGTATATGATGCATGCTAGGTTAATTTTCTTGTATGTATATGATGCATGCTAGAATAATTAATGTATGTATATGATGCATGCTAATATAGGATAATAAAGGCCTAAATGCGTATAAGATACACATTACGATTAGATTAGATCATAATCGAATCAACTCGAAAATGCCTACCGAGCCTTGATACCCATCACTACCTCGATCATTTGTTGTTGTTGAATCTGCCAAAGCAGAGCAACGCATATTATCTTGGTAGGGTGCGGAGGGACAATCTTGGTCCCGCCTATCACGACTCGGGTTAGAGTAAGCTCAATTAGATTGAGCAAAACTAGTTAACTCAATTGGATCGAGTAGAACTATAGGCATATTCCAATCGTTGGAAAGATAGGTTAAGATCGCATTTACACTAAATCTTGGGCGATTTAGCCAAAGCTAACTCAAGGTCTTTTGTAAATGTGGGTCTTAATCCTATAAACAAGAGTTGCATAGAGATGTAATCGGTAATGTGTTACCCACCGATCGTACTAAGTCTTGGGCGATTTAGCCAAAGCTAACTCAAGGCTTAATATGATGTGGATCTTGTCCCGCAAGAATTATAGCTAGTTTGTATGATGTTAGTAATATATGAGAGATGTCCTAAGGCAATCGCCTTATGTATGAACCATTTATATGATAAATGAAGATTCACTATTTGAGTATACATATTTTATGTATTTGATTGGATCTTAAACTCATTTACTGAATGTCCACGATACGATTCACAGCATGAGAGAATTTGTGATTGGATCACAACTAGTGAGTATCTCTATATGTGTAATTGTGATGTATCGGAATTATCCCTAGTCAATGAATTGATGGATTTGGACACCATCAATTCTGTCGAGACTAGCACGAGGTATACTCCTTGGTGTATCCAAGCAGCAGATTCTCACTGGCTGGAGACATAGTGATGTCCAGAGTTGATCGTGGATGCTAGTTATGGTAACTAGTTCATTGGAGTGACCAGCCGTAAGACTTCATATGGTTCTCTGCATATATAGATATGTCAATGAAGTTCTTACTGTGGCTTAAGTGCGATGTTCCTTTGACTTGCGGTGTTCAAGTCATCTTGATCATGGAGACTTATGCTTTGACATCTTAAGCAAACATCTCTAAGGAGATGTGGACCCGGGATGATTGGGTATAAGTCGAAGTGATCGAAGGTGTTTGAATAGCCTATAAAGGATTCACCACTCCTTGCGAGGAGATGTATACCCATGGCCTCTGGTCGGATTGTTACTAAAGTCTTTGGCCAAAGCATTACATGTTTAGAGTAAAGTACTCTTCGATACATGTGGAGTAACTAGAATCCGTAGGACGAGGAAATGATACTTGGGCTAGGTGTGACGTAGTCAGCCTAGTGGGGACTGACACTATAGACCATGTCCTGAACCAAGTGGGTATAAGATGAGTGAAGGGAATGGGGCACGATTCATTCGAGCCAAGGGTTTCGTAAATAGTTCGATCAACCGCTTGATCTTTTGCTAATTGGGGATCATGATGTACTACTAGGTGCCACTCATGATCGTCTATAATTAATGGTTAATTATAGACGGCCAACATAAACCGAGAACCTATTTGGTCACACGCACAACGAGTGTAATCCAAAGGATTTAAAACGAGCTTGAGAATGGGATTCTCAGACCGAGAGAAACTATGTTTGGTTGGACCAAACATAAAGCGAGCTTGAAATTGTTTCAGTCGCAATGGAAGCGTAGATGGGCAGTGTCTTATGAAGACATAATGGATGGACCAAAATGGTTTGGTTCTAATCCAATGGATAAGAATAAACCAAAGGGTTTGGTTTATTTTAAACGAATGAACCAAAAGTTGGTTCGGTTCGTTTTAACTTAAAATAAACCATCATGGTTTGGTTTATTTTAACTTATCTTAATGAAGCGGGTTAACGGGCTTTATGGATATGATCCATTAACCATTAAGAGAATTAGTTCTCTATAAAATAGGGATTAAACCCTAACCCTAAACCTAATCATTGAGTTGCCGCCCAACCCCTCCCTCTCCTATTCGGCGCCCAACTCCAAGCTGCCGCCGCCCAGCCCTAAGGTCCTCCAACCGGCGTCCAGAAGGTTGCTTCCTTCCTCCTCGCCGGCGTCTAGCTGCTGCCGGAAGAGTTCCGGTCATCCTCCTTAGGTTTGGCATCAAGGTGAGCACTTTGCTTCCTTGGTTTTGGCCGGCGCCTACTCCTCCACCAAGCTGTCCAGTTTTCTGGACAGCTTCTTCTCCTCTCGTCGGAGCGTCGTTTGGACGACGGTTAGTGCTCCGACAGCGGCTAACATACCGGGGATTTGATCTCCGGTAATCCTCTGAGGTGGAGGACGAAGGATTCGTCAATCGGTTGACGAATACCTCTCCGGAGAAGCAAATCTTGAGGACTTGTTTTAGGTCCGAATTTGGATTCGGACCGTGATCATCTCTCGATCACGTCGTCTTCAACACGAGGCTAGTAACCCGTATGAAGACGAAGCTCGTGGCTTGGCGAAGTCATCCCGAGGAGCTCGGCGTGGATACGGATAGAGACGATTCTTACGAGAATCGTTCCGGTTGATGCCGTTCCCGCTACACGTCATACGGAAGGTATAACGTAGTCTAATTTCCTTTTATTGCAATTTTAATTTACGGTTATGTCTACACTTGTTGTAATAGCATGCGTGTGTTGTGTGTGTTGTAATAAATAGGAGTATTTATTATTTTTAATTGCTTCCGCTGTGCTCATGTTTACGAAACATGATCGAACACACACGCCGCGGTGCCGGAAACCCAACAGTGGTATCAGAGCCCAGGTTGTGTTTCGACATAATCGTAAAAATGGTTTTGCGATAGTCATAAAGTATTTCTGGAAATTTTCTAAATTTTGGAAATTTAGAAGTATTTATGGAATTTTTCAATTTTGGAAAGTCTAGAAGTATTTATGGAAATCTTCCACTTTTGGAAAGTTGGAAGTATTTATGGAAATTGATATTTTCCATAAATAAAATATTTGATTAGATTCTGGAAATTTGTTTCCTAATTTAATCTTGATTTGATTTGGGAAATCAAATCTTTAAAATATTTTATTTCCATAAGTAGTTTTGAAGATTTAGGAAATTGGTTTCCTAAATAGATTTTCCTTAATCAAATAATTCCATGAATAAAATATGTGATTAGATTTGGAAATTTGTTTCCTAATTTAATTATGATTTGATTTGGAGAATCAAATCTTAAACATATTTTATTTCCATAAATAGTTATGACATATAAGGAAATATTGTACATGACATAATTGTATGACATGTAATTGCATTAGATGCATAACATAATGCCATGTGTGTCGTGACATGTAGATGTATGACATGTATGCCATGCCATGTAGATAATAGTTATTTGCATGCAAAGAGGATGAGACATAAAAACCTTTAAACAATATTAAAGCCTACACCTTCCATTAATATGGTTTGAACCAGAGTTCCGTTTCTTGTTTGGGTTGTTGGACTCTCTCCAAGCCCGGCTCGAACATGTTCAAACCATGGAATAGTTTAATACTAATATGGTAAGAGTCAGAGGTCAATCGTTAGCTTTGGTTGTTGGACTCTCTCCAAGCTGGGCTAATTGGTTGAATGCGCTCTAACCATATTAAAACTATTCTTGATTAATGGGTTGGCTTTAACCTGGAGCATCGGCTTGTTGGACTCTCTCCTATGTCGATGTTAAGGGAGGTGTTGTTGGGTGCTATGCATAAGATGCATACTTGTTTATGTGTTTACAACCCTATGTATGTGTGAACATTCAATTAGTTGATAGCTCATTGTGATAGTTGCATATACGTGATATGCAATCGGTATAGATGATTCCTACCGTCGTAGCTATGAATGACTTGTTGGACTCTCCAAGGTTGTTCATAACTATGATGGATATCAGCCCATTCGGAGATGGACCTACAATCTCCCGAAGTGATTTTGGGGGTTTTTGAAATTCGAAAAATGAATGGGATTTATAAATGTATATTGATGCATTTTAAAATCATCTTTCTCATATATGCTCGTTTTGTATTTCTAAGTTAATAAATTGATCATGATGTGTTTGAATTTGCGTTCCATTTTGGATTCAAATAAATTGACTGGGCCGAACTTCTTGGACTGGCTTAGAAACCTGAGAATTGTTCTCAAGGTGGAAAAGCTTGCATATGTCCTTGAAGAGCCTCTTCCTGACCGTCCTAAGGACGATGCAACTCCAGACCAAATGTTGGTCTATCTGAAGCATGTGGCAGATTCTGAGCTGGCGAGTTGCATCATGCTAGCGGCGATGGTACCTGAGCTGCAGAAGCAGCATGAGCATATGGATGCTAACACTATGGTCTTCCATCTTCATGAGTTGTTCGATGAGCAAGCGAGATCCGAAAGGTTCGAGGTCTCTAGGCTCCTCTTCACCACGAAGATGCAAGAAGGTTCGTCTCAGAGTACAGGTTTGTGCTAAAGATGAACGGGTACATCGAGCGGCTAGCTACCCTCGGTTTTGTGATGGATCATGAGTTAAGTATTGACTTAATTCGCATTGTTTGCCCAAGAGTTTCAATTTGTGATGAACTATCGGATGAACAAATTGGAATCCACCATTCCCGAGCTCCTCAATATGCTGAAGACTGTGGAGCCTTCTGTGAAGCATGAGGAGAAGGCGGTTCTGTTAGTTGATTCCTCAAAGAAAGGTTCTAAGAGGAAAGGCAAAAGAACAGAAGAAAGGAAAGAAAAAGGCAAAGAAGGCGGAACCAGCGCAAAAGGGCACTTGCCATCACTGTGGCAAGGAAGGCCACTAGCGAAGAAACTGCAAGATTTATCTTGAGTCCATGAAGAAGAAGAAGGCATCCGATGCCCCATCCTCTTCAGGTATCTTCGTTATTGATTGTCATTCTATTTCCTTAGACACTTGGGTATTGGATACTGGGTGTAGCTCACATATATGTAATGACATACAGGGGCTAAGGAATAGAAGAAGACTTGTCGAGGGAGTCAATTTGCAGTTGGCAATGGAGCAAAGGTTGCCGCGCCATCATCGGAACTTATTTGTCAAGCTCCTAGTGGACTAGTCTTGGAACTGGACAATTGCTATTATGTTCCTTCTCTAATAAAGAACATTGTTTCTATTTCCTGCTTAAATAGAAATGGTTTCCATTTAACGTTTAGTAACAATTGTTGTTATATAACTTTGAATGACGTACTTTATGGAACTGGAACTTTGAGTAATGGCATTTATACGTTGGACGTATCCAGTGACATTTTCAATATCGAAGCGAGCAACACGCGTGCTCGAAAGGATAATCACATAGACTCCTATATGTGGCATTGTCGTCTTGGCCATATAAGCAAGAAACGCATGTCCGAATTACACCGATGTGGAATTCTGGAATCGTTTGAATTGGATTCATACGATACATGCGAATCATGCTTAAAAGGCAAGATGACTAAGTTACCTTTTACGGGAAAAGGTGAACGAGTGGGAGAGTTACTAGGTTTAGTACATACTGATGTGTGTAGACCTATGTCAACTCAAGCATTAGGAGGCTATAGCTACTTCATTACCTTCACCGATGATCACTCACGGTTTGGGTATGTGTTCTTGATGAAACACAAGTCTGAAGCCTTTGAAAGGTTCAAAGAATTCAGAAATGAAGTAGAGAAACAACATGACAAAAGTATTAAAATACTTCGATCGGATCGAGGTGGTGAATACTTAAGTCAAGAGTTTCTTGATTATCTAAGAGACAATGGCATATTGTCTCAATGGACTCCGCCCTATACACCACAGCATAATGGTGTATCTGAGAGGCGTAACCGGACCTTGTTGGACATGGTCAGGTCAATGATGAATCATGCGACTCTTCCCAAGTCCTTTTGGGGTTATGCACTTCAGACAGCTGTTTACTTGTTAAACAGAATGCCTACCAAGGTAGTCTCAACTACTCCATATGAGATATGGAATGGTAAGAAACCTCATGTATCTTACTTGAAGATATGGGGTTGTCCTGCTTATGTGAAGCGGACTGTATCAGACAAACTGGATGCTAAGTCTGATAAATGTCTATTTATTGGATACCCTAAGGAAACAAGGGGTTACCAATTCTATCATCCTGTGGAACAAAAGGTGTTTGTTTCAAGGCATGCTGTGTTTCTAGAGAAAGAGTTTCTCTTGCAAGAAAACAGTGGGAGTGTCGTCGAGCTTGAGGAGGCTCGAGAGACTCAAATAGACATTGATGAGATACCTGGTGAAGCACAACAGCCGATAACTCATAGTGATGAGCAATCGGCTGGACATACTGTAACACCACATCTTCGTAGATCTGGTAGAACACGCAACATTCCTGAGAGATATGGATTTCTCATAAGTGAATCAAACGACGTGTTACTCATTGATGATGAGGAGCCTACCAGTTATGAAGAAGTGCTGACAAGTTCAGAAAGGGATAAATGGCTTGATGCCATGAAGTCGGAAATGGATTCCATGTATGAAAACCAAGTTTGGAACTTGGTTGACCCACCTGAAGGCATCAAGCCTATAGGGTGCAAGTGGGTTTTCAAGAGGAAAACCGACATGGATGGTAATGTGATTACCTATAAGGCTAGATTGGTGGCAAAAGGATATCGTCAAAAGCAAGGTGTTGATTATGACGAAACCTATTCGCTCGTAGCTATGCTTAAATCCATTCGGATGCTCCTGGCCATAGCGGCTCATTATGATTATGAGATATGGCAGATGGATGTGAAAACAGCTTTCCTTAATGGAAACCTGCTCGAGGACGTGTATATGATACAGCCTGAGGGTTTCACATCTGTTGATAAAACCAAGGTATGCAAATTGCGACGATCCATTTATGGATTGAAGCAAGCATCCAGGAGCTGGACTATCCGTTTTGATGAGACGATCAAAAAGTTTGATTTCTCACAAAATCCAGACGAACCTTGTGTGTACAAGAAGGTTAGTGGGAGTGCAGTCGTGTTCCTAGTATTGTATGTCGATGACATATTACTTATAGGAAACGATGTGTCAATCTTACAGTCAGTGAAGGTTTGGTTATCCAAGACATTCTCCATGAAAGACCTGGGAGAAGCAACCTACATCCTTGGGATTAAGATCTATAGAGATAGATCGAAACGGTTGCTTGGTCTTTCGCAGTCTACATATATAGACCGAGTGCAAAGAGGTTTAGCATGTCAATCCAAGAAAGGTTATCTCGCCGTGTGCATGGGGTACACCTTTCAAAGTCTATGTGTCCGCGCACGTAAGGCGAGAGGATTTGAATGAGTAAGATTTCCTATGCATCCGCAATAGGATCTATCATGTATGCTATGTTATGTACGAGGCCCGATGTATCGTATGCTCCGAGTGTCACGAGCAGATACTCACCGATCCAGAATGGATCATTGGGCAATGTTAAGACGATCCTTAAGTACTTAAGAAGAACTAAGGATGTGTTCCTAATATATGGAGAAGGGGACATGGTGATACGACGGGTATACAGATGCCTTCGAGACACAAGGATGATTCCAGGTCTCAGTCTGGATACGTGTTCACCTTGAATGGGGGCGCAGTGAGTTGGAAAGGTTCCAAACAAGAGACTGTAGCGGATTCTACCACTGAGGCAGAATATATTGCAGCTTCGGAAGCAGCAAAGGAAGCGGTTTGGATCAAGAAGTTCGTTCATGAACTTGGTGTGATTCCGGCCATTGTTGAAGCAATACCGGTCTACTGCGACAATAATGGAGCAATTGCACAGGCGAAAGAGCCAAGGTCTCATCAACGATCCAAACATGTGCTTCGCCGCTATCATCGTCAGTAGGAACGAAATACAAATCGAGAAAATTCCCACTGAAAGGAACTTAGCGGATCCCTTGACTAAAGCATTACCTCAAAGCAAGTTTGAGGGTAATGTTAGAGACTATGGTATTGGATACCGTAGCGATTGGCATTAGGCCAAGTGGGAGTCTGTTAGTAATATATGAGAGATGTCCTAAGGCAATCGCCTTATGTATGAACCATTTATATGATAAATGAAGATTCACTATTTGAGTATACATATTTTATGTATTTGATTGGATCTTAAACTCATTTATCAATGTCCACGATACGATTCACAAAGATGAGAGAATTTGTGATTGGATCACAACTAGTGAGTATCTCTACATGTGTAATTGTGATGTATCTAATTATCCTAGTCAATGAATTGATGGATTTGGACACCATCAATTCTCGAGACTAACGCGAGGTATACTCCTTGGTGTATCCAAGCAGATTCTCACGGCCGAGACATAGTGATGTCCGAGTTGATCGTGGATGCTAGTTATGGTAACTAGTTCATTGGAGTGACCACCGTCCGTAAGACTTCATATGGTTCTCTGCATATATAGATATGTCAATGAAGTTCTTCTGTGGCTTAAGTGCGATGTTCCTTTGACTTGCGGTATTCAAGTCATCTTGATCATGGAGACTTATGCTTTGACATCTTAAGCAAACATCTCTAAGGAGATGTGGACCCGGGATGATTGGGTATAAGTCGGTGATCGAAGGTGTTTGAATAGCCTATAAAGGATTCACCACTCCTTGCAGGAGATGTATACCCATGGCCTCTCGTCGGATTGTTACTAAAGTCTTTGCCAAAGCATTACATGTTTAGAGTAAAGTACTCTTCGATACATGTGGAGTAACTAGAATCTGTAGGGACGAGAAATGATACTTGGGCTAGGTGTGGCGTAGTCGACCTAGTGGGATCGACACTATAGACCATGTCCTGAACCAAGTGGGTATAAGATGAGTGAAGGAATGGGGCACGATTCATTCGAGAAGGGTTTCGTAAATAGTTCGATCAACATTGATCTTTTCGGTTAATTGGGGATCATGATGTACTACTAGGTGCCACTCATGATCGTTCTATAATTAATGGTTAATTATAGACGGCCAACATAAACCGAGAACCTATTTGGTCACACGCACAACGAGTGTAATCCAAAGGATTTAAAACGAGCCTGAGAATGGGATTCTCAGACCGATAGAAACTATGTTTGGTTGGACCAAACATAAAGCGAGCTTGAAATTGTTTCAGTCGCAATGGAAGCGTGGATGGGCAGTGTCTTATGAAGACATAATGGATGGACCAAAATGGTTTGGTTCTAATCCAATGGATAAGAATAAACCAAAGGGTTTGGTTTATTTTAAACGAATGAACCAAAAGTTGGTTCGGTTCGTTTTAACTTAAAATAAACCATCATGGTTTGGTTTATTTTAACTTATCTTAATGGAGCGGGTTAACGGGTTTTATGGATATGATCCATTAACCATTAAGAGAATTAGTTCTCTATAAAATAGGGATTAAACCCTAACCCTAAACCTAATCATTGAGTTGCCGCCAACCTCCCTCTCCTATTCGGCGCCTAACTCCAGCCGCCCAGCCCAAAGTTCCTCCAACCGGCGTCCATAAGGTTGCTTCCTTCCTCCTCGCCGGCGTCGAGCTGCTGCCGGAAGAGTTCCGGTCATCCTCCTTAGGTTTGGCATCAAGGTGAGCACTTTGCTTCCTTGGTTTTGGCCGGCGCCTACTCCTCCACCAAGCTGTCCAGTTTTCTGGACAGCTTCTTCTCCTCTCGTCGGAGCGTCGTTTGGACGACGGTTAGTGCTCCGACAGCGGCTAACATACAGGGGATTTGATCTAAGGTAATCCTCTCAGGTGGAGGACGGCGATTCGTCAATCGGTTGACGAATACCTCTCCGGAGAAGCAAGTCTTGAGGACTTGTTTTAGGTCCGAATTTGGATTCGGACCGTGATCATCTCTCGATCACGTCGTCTTCAACACGAGGCTAGTAACCCATACGAAGACGAAGCTCGTGGCTTGGCGAAGTCATCCCGAGGAGCTCGGCGTGGATACGGATAGAGACGATTCTTACGAGAATCGTTCCGGTTGATGCCGTTCCCGCTACACGTCATACGGAAGGTATAACGTAGTCTAATTTCCTTTTATTGCAATTTTAATTTACGGTTATGTCTACACTTGTTGTAATAGCATGCGTGTGTTGTGTGTGTTGTAATAAATAGGAGTATTTATTATTTTTAATTGCTTCCGCTGTGCTCATGTTTACGAAACATGATCGAACACACACACGCCGCGGTGCCGGAAACCCAACATATGAATCTAGTAAAAGTGGTTTGACCACATCCATAACTCGATTCTACAAAATTCCCATAATTTAGTGAGAGCATCATTTGATTAAAGGCCTAATTAAATGATAAAAGGAATATGATATTAATTCTCTGCATTGTATGTTGTAGATAACTATGTCGACAACCACGAACACTCTCTCTCTGCGTTCTGTCGCCAGAAGGACAAGCTCAATGGAGCAAATTTCTGGGTGGTATGCAGGAACGAGAATTGTTCTCACCCAAGAAAGGAAGTTATGCGTCTGGAGCGGCCCATTCGGAGGCACCTCCTTGCCCTTTGCCTGTGACAAAGATGCTTACGAAGCATCAAGATGATGCATTAGATGTGTCATGTCTAATGCTCGCGACCATGAACTCGAGCTTGAAGCAACACGAGTTCATGAATGCTTATGATATGGTTGGACATCTTCGTCAACTATATCAAGGACAAGCTAGGCATGAGAGATATGAAGTCTCTAAGGCATTATTTGGGTCCAAAATGCAGAAGGGACTCCGTAGGTACATATGTACTCAAGATGATTGGAGTGCGTAGAAAACCTACAAAGGTGGGATTCCCACTTGGCCAGAGGCGGCCTTGACCTAATCTTGCAATCTTTGCCACAAGCCTTCAATCAATTTGTCATGAATTATAACATGAATGAAATTGATAAGCCATTACTGAAATGCTCGGCATGTTGAAGCTATGAGCTTAACCTTAGAAGGGTAAATCGCCATTTTGATGGTGCGAGAAGAAAGAAAGCAAGGGCAAGCCTAAAGGTAAGGAAAGTCCCAAGCCAAGGGCAAAGGCAAGAACTTAAACCCAAAGGAGGGGTAGCCAAGGAAGGGGCTTGCTTCCCTTGCAAGGAAGCAAGACAACTGGAAGCGTAGCGCAAGGCATGAAGATCTTAAGAAGAGAAGTGAGACTTCTACTTGGTATAAATGTTATAGAAGTCAATCTATCTATTTCTTCATCATGGGTATTAGATCGGATGTGCATCTCACATTTGTACCAATGTGCGGTGAGAAATAGCAAGGCATTGACAAAGGCGAGGTGGACCTCTGAGTAGGCAATGGAGCAAGGGTTCTTCTTTGTCATTGTAGGAACTTATGATCTATCTACGCCCTCAGGCTTGTACTAGAATTAGAAGAATGTTGTTATGTACTGCTTTAACTAAGAACATCATTTGATTTCTCGTTTGGACAAGAAAGGGTTTTCATTTATAATAAAGAACAAATGTTGTTCAGTTTATTTAGATGATATGTTCTATTGTAGTGCACCTCTAATGAACGGACTCTACTTTCTAGACTTAGAGAGCCCTATCTATAACATAAGTACCAAGAGGTTCAAGTCAAATGAGTTGAACCAAACCTATCTCTGGCATTGTCTCTTAGGTCACATAAATGAGAGTCGCTTATCTCAGCTCCATAAGGATGGGGTGCTAGACTCATTTGATTTTGAATCATATGAGACATGCGAGTCTTGCCTTTTAGGCAAGATGACCAAGACTCCCTTTAGTGGACATAGCGAAAGAGCAACAGATTTGTTAGGACTTATACATAGTGATGTATGTGGTCCTTTCAATGTTGCTGCTAGAGGTGGTTACAGGTACTTCATTACATTTACTGATGACTTCAGTAGATATGGTTATGTGTATCTTATGACACATAAATCTGAATCCTTTGAAAAGTTCAAAGAATTCAAGAATGAAGTACAAAACCAGCTTGGCAAGAGTATTAAGATACTTCGATCAGATCGAGGTGGTGAATACCTTAGCCATGAGTTTCGTGACTATCTAGCTGAGTGTGGGATTCTATCCCAACTCACTCCTCCTGGAACACCACAGTGGAATGGTGTATCCGAAAGGAGAAATCGTACCCTATTGGACATGGTACGATCTATGATGAGTCACACAGATCTTCCTATATCCTTTTGGGGATATGCTCTGGACACAGCAGCCTTTACCCTTAACCGTGTACCATCCAAGGCTGTGGTAAAGACACCATATACGATATGGATAGGAAAAAATCCCAAGATGTCTTTTATGAGGATTTGGGGTTGTGAGGCTTACGTTCGACGTCAAGTCTCAGACAAACTGGGACCCAAATCCGATAGGTGCTATTTTGTTGGATATCCCAGGGATACTAAGGGATATTACTTCTACATTCCCAGTCAGCACAAAGTGTTTGTGGCAAAGACTGGGGTTTTTCTAGAAAGGGATTTTGTTTCTAGAAAAACTAGTGGGAGTACCTTCGATCTTGAAGAAATTCAAGATAAAGACCATAGCACTGAGGCCTTGATGGAGGTTGAACAGGAACCACAAAGTGTTGTGGGTGATGAGGTTGTTGCACAAAGAGTTGTGGAACAACCACCTGTTCAAGTAGACCTACCTCTTCGCAGGTCTGATAGGGTACGTCGTCAGCCTGAGAGATACTCATTTCTCTTATCTGACCATGATGACGTTATTCTCATTGAGAATGAGCCTACCTCCTATCAGGAAGTTGTGATGAGCCCAGATTCTGAGAAATGGCTAGACGCCATGAGATCCGAGATGGAATCCATGTAGACTAACCAAGTATGGACTTTGGTTGATCCACCTGAAGGGGTCAAACCCATTGGGTGTAAGTGGGTCTTTAGGAGAAAGACTGACATGGATGGACTTACGCATACCTATAAGGGCCGATTGGTGGCTAAAGGTTTCAAGCAAATTCATGGTATTGACTATGATGAAACCTTTTCTCCAGTGGCGATGTTTAAGTCCATTCGGATCTTGCTTGCTATTGCAGCATACCACGATTATGAGATCTGGCAGATGGATGTCAAAACCGCGTTTCTGAATGGAAACATACTCGAGGATGTGTACATGACACAACCTGAGGGTTTTGTAGATCCACAAAGACATCTTGGGAAGGTTTGCAAGCTGCATAGGGCCATTTTTGGGCTTAAGCAAGCTTGTCGTAGCTGGAATCTTCGATTCGATGATGCGATCAAACAGTTTGGTTTCATCAAGAATGAAGATGAACCCTGTGTCTACAAGAGGGTTAATGGGAATACAGTTGTCTTCCTTGTATTGTATGTGGATGACATACTGCTCATTGGGAATGACATCCCTTAGCTCTGATGCAGTGAAGACTTGGCTGGGGACGTGCTTCTCAACGAAGGACTTAGGTGAAGCAGCCTATATTCTAGGCATCAAGATCTATAGAGATAGATCTAAGAGATTGCTTGGCCTAAGTCAGAGTACATACATTGACACGGTATTACTTCGGTTTGCCATGCAGAATTCCAAGAAAGGACTTCTGCCGATGTCACATGGTGTGAGTCTTTCGAAGACTCAAAGTCCCTCTTCTAGAGAGGAGAGAGACCGCATGGATAAGATCCCTTACGCATCTACTATAGGATCTATCATATGCGCCATCTTTGTGTACTAAATCACGATGTCTCGTATGCTTTGAGCATGAGTAGATACGATCGAGATCGGTGGCGTCCTTTGGATAGCAGTCAAGAATATTCTTAAGTACTTGAGAAGGACTAAAGAATATTTCTTGATATTTGGAGGCGATGAGGAGCTAGCTGTAAAGGGTTATAGCGATGCCAGCTTCCAAACTGACCAGGATGATTATAGATCGCAGTCAGGGTTCGTGTTTTGCTTGAATAGGTAGCACTGTGAGCTGGAAGAGTTCCAAGCAGGACACACTTATTGATTCTACAACAGAGGCCGAATATATCGGTGCTTCCATCTCATTCGTGATATTGTCGATCGAGGAGATGTGAAGATTTGCAGAGTACCCACAGAGGCTAACATCGCAGATCCCTTGACCAAGGCTTTGGCACAAAAAAAGCATGATGGTCACACTAGGTCATTGGGTATTAGATACTACGATGATTGGCATTAGTGCTAGTGGGAGATTGTTAGTGAAAGCCCTAGAGCCAATCATATGATGATTGTTGTATGGACTTTATTGTATCATATTCCTATTTATAAAGGCATGGTTATTATATTTACTTGTATTGGTGCCAAATAACTAAATATAATAATGTCCTTGAGTAGTAGGTTCTTATCTATATCAATCGATTGGTTGAATCGATAATGAGATGATATAGAGAACACTACTCTTAATCATTCCTAGTCGAGTATTAACATTCAGGGACAATGTTAATGCATAGAGACTAGCATGTAGGTCAACAAGATGACTTGATCTCACAAGTCATGGATATGAGATATCAAGTTGACACATGGGTATGCATTGGAGAATGTATACTGAATGACCCGCCATGAGAAAGTATCATGGATCGTTATATGAGTGTCATATACTTTCTCATGTGGCTATTAGTATGACTATTAGTCCTTAGACCTGAAGTCACCATGGTTCCCTACATAAGGAGTTTCATACTTTGGCTTCGTCAAACGTCACCCGTAAATGGGTGGACTATAAAGGCGATTACTGGGTATGTAACGAATTATGCGGAGGGATGTGAGTGATGTAGATGGGATCTATCCCTCCTATATGACGGGGGTGACATCGATATTCTTGATAGAGTGAGACCACAAAGTGCATGGCCATGCCCAAATGAGTCAATATGAGATATTGAGCTCATTTGATTAGAGTGAGTCTACTTGGAGTTCAAGATTTAGATTGTACCGAGGATGACACGGTCTATGCCTCGATTGGTCAATCTAGATGTCAAGGATAGAGGACATTGTCACATATTGTGAGAGTCACAATTAGTAGTCACAAAGGTGATGTTGGAGCTCAACATTCTTGTAACTTGGGTAGCAATGATGTGTTGCTAGATACCGCTCATTGCTTATGTTCCTAAATCGGTTTAGGGACATTGCCAACGTTAAAAGAACCTATAGGGTCACACACATAAGAGCAATTAGATGGAGATTAGGTTCATATGATGAACCATGAGGATTAGGTTCATGGGATGAACCAAATTGGATTAAGAGTAATCCAAATTAGACTAATTGAGTTAGACTCAAGTTGATTCAAGTGTTGAATGAGTCTAATTGAGATTTGATTCATCAAATCAATTTAAATTAATGAATAGAGATTCATTAAATTAAATTGACTTGAGTCAAGTGGTTAGATTTGATCAACCATGGGAGATTAGAGGTCAAGTTTGACTTGACTTGAGAGGGAAGATGAAAGGTCAAGTTTGACTTGACCAAATGCCATGTCATGATGATGACTAGGCATGGCCGACCAATGATGATACTCCACATCATCATTGACTTTGTCAATTGGTGCCACCTCATGAGGGAGACCAAGGGACATGGGAGTTACATGCATGCATGTAACTCCCTCTCCATAATGTGGCCGGCCAACACTTTAGGGGTTTCATGGGTGAAATTCATTTTGTGTGTAACTCTCCATAACTTCATCTTCTTCCTTGGAACCTTTTCTCTCAAGCTCTCCCTCTCCCATCCCTCTCTTTGGCCGAACCAACCAAGGAGTTCTAGCACACTCAAGGTTGAGTTTTCTCCACCTATTGCTTGTGTGGATACCATAGAGGAGTGTGCACTTGACACTCTCGAGTTCCGGCGAACTTTTGGACGAGCGGGATAAGCGAAGGGCGTCGCTACGAGGGTAACGTTCTAACCTCTTATATCTAAGGTAGATCTAAGATTTCTGTAAGCACATACATGTAATTATAATTTTTATACTTCGCACGGATCCGTGGCCGGGGCTTCCGAGGTTTCCGCAACGCAAAAAGCGGTTTTTGCGGCTCGGAAAAACCCAACAATTGTAACACCACATCTTCATAGATCTGGTAGAACACGCAATATTCCCGAGAGATATGGATTTCTCATAAGTGAATCGAACGACGTGTTACTCATTGATGATGAGGAGCCTACCAGTTATGAAGAAGTGCTGACAAGTTCAGAAAGGGATAAGTGGCTTGGTGCCATGAAGTCGGAAATGGATTCCATGTATGAAAACCAAGTTAGGAACTTGGTTGACCCACCTGAAGGGATAAATCCCATAGGGTGAAAGTGGGTTTTCAAGAAGAAAACCGACATGGATGGTAATGTGATTACCTATAAGGCTAGATTGGTGGCGAAAGGATATCGTCAAAAACAAGGTGTTGATTATGACGAAACCTATTCGCCTGTAGCTATGCTTAAATCCATTCGGATGCTCCTGGCCATAGCGGCTCATTATGATTATGAGATATGGCAGTTGGATGTGAAAATAGCTTTCCTTAATGGAAACCTGCTCGAGGACGTGTATATGATACAGCCTGAGGGTTTCACATCGGTTGATAAAACTAAGGTATGCAAATTGTGACGGTCCATTTATGGATTGAAGCAAGCATCCAGGAGCTGGAATATCCATTTTGATGAGACAATCAAAAAGTTTGATTTCTCACAAAATCCAGACGAACCTTGTGTGTACAAGAAGGATAGTGGGAGTGCAGTCGTGTTCCTAGTATTGTATGTCGATGACATACTACTTATAGGAAACGATGTTTCAATCTTACAGTCAGTGAAGGTTTGGTTATCCAAGACATTCCCCAAAAAAGACCTAGGAGAAGCAACCTACATCCTCGGGATTAAGATCTATAGAGATAGATTAAAACTGTTGCTTGGTCTTTCGCAGTCTACATATATAGACCGAGTGCTAAAGAGGTTTAGCATGTCGGAATCCAAGAAAGGTTTCTTACCCATCAGGCATGGGGTACACCTTTCGAAGTCTATGTGTCCACGCACAGAAGACGAGAGGATTTGCATGAGTAAGATTCCCTATGCATCCGCAATATGATCTATCATGTATGCTATGTTATGTACGAGGCCCGATGTATCGTATGCTCTGAGTGTCACGAGCAGATACCAGTCCGATCCAGGATTGGATCATTGGGTGGCTGTTAAGATGATCCTTAAGTACTTGAGAAGAACTAAGGATGTGTTCCTAAAATATGGAGAAGGGTACATGGTGATACATGGGTATAAGGATGCCAGCTCCAGACAGACAAGGATGATTCCATGTCTCAGTCTGGGTATGTATTCACCAAGAATGGAGGCGCAATAAGTTGGAAAGGTTCTAAGCTTGACGCTATAGCGGATTCTGCCACTAAGGCAGAATACATTGCAGCTTTGGAAGCAGCAAAGGAAGCGGTTTGGATCAAGAAGTTCATCTCTGAACTTGATGTGGTCTCATCAATGATCCAAACATGTGCTTCGCCGCTATCATCTTATCAGAGAGATCATCAGTAGGAACGAAATAAAAATCTAGAAAATTCCCACTGAAAGGAACTTAGCGGATCCCTTGACTAAGGCATTACCTCAAAATAATTTTGAGGGTCATATTCGAGCTTATGGTATTGGATACCGTAGCAATTGGCATTAGGCCAAGTGGGAGTCTGTTAGTAATATATGAGAGATGTCCTAAGGCAATCGCCTTATGTATGAACCATTTATATGATAAATGAAGATTCACTATTTGAGTATACATGTTTTATGTATTTGATTGGATCTTAAACTCATTTACTGAATGTCCACGATACGATTCACAGCATGAGAGAATTTGTGATTGGATCACAACTAGTGAGTATCTCTACATGTGTAATTGTGATGTATCGGAATTATCCCTAGTAGATGAATTGATGGATTTGGACACCTTCAATTCTCTCAAGACTAGCACGAGGTATACTCCTTGGTGTATCCAAGCAGCTGATTCTCACTGGATGGAGACATAGTGATGTCCGGAGTTAATCGTGGATGCTAGTTATGGTAACTAGTTCATTGGAGTGACCAGCCGTAAGACTTCATATGGTTCTCTGCATATATAGATATGTCAATGAAGTTCTTACTGTAGCTTAAGTGCGATGTTCCTTTGACTTGCGGTATTCAAGTCATCTTGATCATGGAGACTTGTGTTTTGACATCTTAAGCAAACATCTCTAAGGAGATGTGGACCCGGGATGATTGGGTATAAGTCGAAGTGATCGAAGGTGTTTGAATAGCCTATAAAGGATTCACCACTCCTTACGAGAAGATGTATACCCATGGCCTCTCGTCGGATTGTTACTAAAGTCTTTGGCCAAAGCATTACATGTTTAGAGTAGGGTACTCTTCGATACATGTGCAGTAACTAGAATCCGCAGGACGAGGAAATGATACTTGGGCTAGGTGTGATGTAGTCAGCCTAGTGGGGACTGACACTATAGACCATGTCCTGAACCAAGTGGGTATAAGATGAGTGAAGGGAATGAGGCACGATTCATTCGAGCTGCTGAAGGGTTTCAGAAATAGTTCTGGATCAATCGTTGATCTTTTCGGTTAATTGGGGATCATGATGTACTACTAGGTGCCACTCATGATCGTTCTATAATTAATGGTTAATTATAGACGACCAACATAAACCGAGAACCTATTTGGTCACCGCGCTGTGGCGTAATCCAAAGGATTTAAAGCGAGCTTGAGAATGGGATTCTCGGGAGAGAAACTAGGTTTGGTTGGACCAAACATAAAGCGAGCATGAAATCGTTTCAGTCGCAATGGAAGCGTGGATGGGCCGAGTCTTATGAAGACGTAATGGATGAACCAAAATGGTTTGGTTCTAATCAAATGGATGAGAATAAACCAAAGGGTTTGGTTTATTTTAAACGAATGAACCAAAAGTTAGTTCGGTTCGTTTTAACTTAAAATAAACCATCATGGTTTGGTTTATTTTAACTTATCTTAATGGAGCGGGTTAACGGGCCTAATAGTTATGATCCAATAACCATTAAGAGAATTAGTTCTCTATAAAAGAGGGCTTAAGGGATAATTAAGCCCTAATCCAAAACCCTTGCCCTAAGGTTGCCGCCCACCTCATCCTTGGAGATTTCGGCGCCAACCCTAGGTGTGCCGCCCAGCTTGTTGTGCCGCCGTCCATCTCCTTGTCGGCATCCAAGCTTCAGCCGGTGAACCCTCCGGCGACCCTCTGGTGATCTTCCTAGGCCTCGGTGAAAAGGTGAGCACTTGGCTTCCTTGTTTTGGCTGGCGCCTACTCCTCCACCAAGCTGTCCAGTTTTCTGGACAGCTTCTTCTCCTCTCGTCGGAGCATCGTTTGGACGATGGTTTGAGCTCCGACAGTGGCTAAACTACCGGGGATTCGATCTCTAGTAATACTCTGAGGTGGAGGACGAAGGATTCGTCAATTGGTTGACGAATACCTCTCCGGAGAAGCGAGTTTTTGAGAACTCGTATTAGGATCCGAATTTGGATTCGGATCGTGCTCTCGATCATGTCGTCTTCAACACGAGGCTAGTAACCCGTACGAAGACGAAGCTCGTGGCTTAGCAAAGTCATCCCGAGGAACTCGGCGTGGATACGGATAGAGACGATTCTAGCGAGGATCGTTCCGGTTGATGCCGTTCCCGCTACACGTCATACGAAAGGTATAACGTAGATAAATTTCCTTTTATTGCAAATTTAAATTTACGGTTATGTCTACACTTGTTGTAATATGCATGCGTGTGTTGTAATAAATGTAGATTTATTATTTTTATTGCTTCCGCTGTGTTCATGTTTACGAAACGTGATCGAACACACACACGCCGCGGTGCCGGAAACCCAACATATGGACCTATGTCAACTCAAGCTTTAGGAGGCTATAGCTACTTCATTACCTTCACCGATGATCACTCACGGTTTGGGTATATGCTCTTGATGAAGCACAGTTTTGAAGCCTTTGAAAGGTTCAAAGAATTCAGAAATGAAGTAGAGAAACAACAAGACAAGAGTATTAAAATACTTCTAACGGCTCGAGGTGGTGAATACTTAAGTCAAGAGTTTCTTGATTATCTATGAGACAATGGTATATTGTGTCAATGGACTCTTCCATATACACCACAGCATAATGGTGTATCTGAGAGGCGTAACTGGACCTTGTTGGACATGGTCAGGTCAATGATGAATCATGCGAATCTTCCCAAGTCCTTTTAGGGCTATGCACTTCAGACAACTATTTACTTGTTAAACAGAATACCAACCAAGGTAGTCTCTACTACTCCATATGAGATATGGAATAGTAAGAAACCTCATGTATCTTACTTGAAGATATGGGGTTATCCTGTTTATGTGAAGCGGATTGTATCAGACAAATTGGATGTTAAGTATGATAAATGTCTATTTATTGGATACCCTAAGGAAACAAGGGGTTACCAATTCTATCATCTTATGGAACAAAAGGTGTTTGTTTCAAGGCATGTTGTGTTTTTAGAGAAAGAGTTTCTTTTGCAAGAAAACAGTGGGAGTGTCGTCGAGCTTGAGGAGGCTCGAGAGACTCAAATAGACATTGATGAGATACCTGGTGAAGCACAACAGTCGATAACTCATAGTGATGAGCAATCGGCTGGACCTATTGAAACACCACATCTTTATAGATCTGGTAGAACACGCAATATTCCTGAGAGATATAGATTTCTCGTAAGTGAATCGAACGATGTGTTACTCATTGATGATGAGGAGCCTACCATTTATGAAGAAGTTCTGACAAGTTCAGAAAGGGATAAGTGGCTTGAAGCCATGAAGTCGGAAATGGATTCTATGTATGAAAACCAAGTTTGGAACTTGGTTCACCCACCTGAAGGCATCAAGCCTATAGGGTGCAAGTGGGTTTTCAAGAAGAAAACTGACATGGATGGTAATGTGATTACCTATAAGGCTAGATTAGTGGCGAAAGGATATCATCAAAAGCAAGGTGTTGATTATGATGAAATCTATTTGCCTGTAGCTATGCTTAAATCCATTCGGATGCTCCTGGCCATAGCGGCTCATTATGATTATGAGATATGGAAAATGGATGTGAAAACAACTTTCCTTAATGGAAACCTGCTCGAGGACGTGTATATGATACAGCCTGAGAGTTTCATATCGGTTGATAAAACCAAGGTATGGAAATTGCGACGGTCCATAAATGGATTGAAGCAAGCAACCAGGAGTTGGAATATCCGTTTTGATGAGACAATCAAAAAATTTGATTTCTCACAAAATCCAGATGAACTTTGTGTGTAGAAGAAGGTTAGTGGGAGTGAAGTCGTGTTCCTAGTATTGTATGTCGATGACATATTACTTATAGGAAACGATGTTTCAGTCTTACAGTCAGTTAAGATTTGGTTTTCCAAGACATTCTCCATGAAAGACCTGGGAGAAGCAACCTACATCCTCGGGATTAAGATCTATAGAGATAGATCGAAACGGTTGCTTGGTCTTTCGCAGTCTACATATATAGACCGAGTGCTAAAGAGGTTTAGCATGTCGGAATCCAAGAAAGGTTTCCTACCCATCAGGCATGGGATACACCTTTCGAAGTTTATGTGTCCGCGCACAGAAGATGAGAGGATTTGCATGAGTAAGATTCCCTATGCATCCGCAATAGGATCTATCATGTTTGCTATATTATGTACGAGGCTTGATATATCGTATGCTCTGAGTGTCACGAGTAGATACCAATCTGATCCATAAATGGATCATTGGGCGGCTGTTAAGACAATCCTTAAGTACTTGAGAAGAACTAAGGATGTGTTCCTAATATATGGAGAAGGGGACATGGTGATACGCGGGTATATGGATGTCAGCATCCAGATAGATAAGGATGATTCTAGGTCTCAGTCTAGATACGTGTTCACCTTGAATGGGGGCGCAGTGAGTTGGAAAAGTTCCAAACAAGACACTGTAGCTGTTGGCAATGTGCTAGTCCTCGGAATGCTCATCGGCTCCTATGTCCCCGAATTAAAATTTTCACTAATGAAAACTAATCCGGATGGGATGAGTTTCCTAAGCACAACCAATTCGTCATCGTGCTAACGACTTGAGCGATCAGTTGAACAAACTAGTTGTTCAAGCAACACAACTCTTCTAGTCGGTTAGCCGCGAAAGAGACGACGGACGGATCGCTGGTTTTTGTGTTTCTTATCGGGGTCAATGATTATACAAATACATGCAAATGTAAACTAGTATAATCAACATATACTAACATAAAGAACTTAAGCTAGCATATCAATAAGAACATGCAAAGAACAATAATAAAAGTTATAAAACTTTTATACCTCTTGGTCTTCTATCGTATGTCCTAACCTCCTTGTAGACTTCGTGTGGGTGAAGATCCTCCACAAGTTGAAGCTTCCTAGATCTTCTTCAATCCAAAGAATGAAGAACTCTCTTTCCCTTCTTGCTTGAGCCAACCACCAATCCATAAAGGGTTGATGCCGCCGACCCCAAGAATAGAGAGAATAATATGGAAACAACCAAGGAACCGAACTTGGGACAAACCCTAGTTTTGGTGCCGCCAGCCAAGATGGAGTGAATAGGAGAAAAGGAATATGTTGGGCGCCGGCCACGGTGGAGGGAATAGAGGAAGGAGCCGGCCACACCCTAGGAAGAAGAAGACCTCCTCTCCTATAGTTTCCCCCCAACTTCCTTGCAATCCCTAGCCGCCCAACCTAAGGAGGAAACCCTAATTAGGGTTTCTCCTTAGGCTTTCTTGCCGCCCAACCATGGTGGAGAGAAGAGATCTAGGAGCTAGCCACCTCCAAGGAAGAAGACAAACTCCTCCACAAGTTGCCGCCCACCCTTCATTCCCATCCATGGCCGCCATTGCAAAGGAGCCAAAACCCTAATCAAATTAGGGTTTCCTCCATAAGGTTCCTTGCCGCTCAAGCATGGTGGAGAGAAGAGATCTAGGAGCTAGCCACCTCCAAGGAAGAAGACAAACTCCTCCACAAGTTGTCGCCCACCCTTCATTCCCATCCATGGCCGCCCAACCTAAGGAGCCAAAACCCTAATTAGGGTTTCCTCCTTAAGTTGCTTGACGCCCAAGCAATGCTAGGCCAAACCCTAATTTCCTTAGCATCCATCATCAACCATTAAAAACTTCTTGCCGCCCAACCCATAGCCACCCTTTTATAGAGTTAGGGTTTAGGCCTTGGTTTAATCTCCACCGTCGGTTCTAGGGTTTTAATCTCAACCGTCGGATCTAGAGATTTAATCTCAATCGTCGGTTCTAGGGTTTTAATCCCAACCGTCAGATCTAGATATTTAATCTCTACCGTCGGTTCTAGGAATTTAATCCCAACCGTCGGATCTAGAGATTTGTTTTCCATCATTTGATCTAGACTTCATGAGGTTTATATTAGGCTACGATAGGGACCATGAGGAGGAGTTGGGTCTTGGCCACCCGATGGATCGGAACCACACAAACTTGATCCATCAATGATGTTCCATTCCACTAGAGGATCATCATCGAACTACCTCACCAACCCCCATAAATTAATATGGGCTCCATATATTATTTGTACATCCATCTCCCCGTGTTTAAGATATCGAATGTCCATCAATTAATTGATTCACTGACCATCAATTAATTAACATCTAACTCCTCGAGTAGTATCACTCAATCTTATCATCATGTTGACTAAGTCAACCTACAGGGTTTACATGATGAACCTTATGAGCTCCTCAAGGGGACATCATCAACCTAATATATAGGACACGGTTTCCTCCTATAATCAACGACACACCATGTAAATAATATCATTTCCCAACTTACCGGGCATAATGATTTAATTCATAGAAATCTCACCCTCTGGTAAATCAAAGAAATAAATACTAAGTACATGTGCCCGTTATTATATCGGGATTAAGAGCATGTACAACATAATATCCGAGGTCCGATTCAATTATGTAGTCAGCAATAAATTGAATCATCTCTATGTCGGTCCTGCTCAATACACCTAAGTGTACTAGTGTAACTCTATGTTCAAGATAAAACAATACCAAGCTACACTACAACCATGCCAATGGTTTGTCCAAAACCATCTTGGTTGTGAGCCTCTACTTATATTCTACAAGGAACTGATAACATGATCTTCTGTGCCACACCAAGCACCATGTTATCTACCTTGTAAAATATTAGACAATATGCACACATATAATAAATATAAAGTGCAAACAATGATCATGTAATTCTTATTTCAAAATAAAGATGTTCATACAAAAGAGCTAGGCTTTCAGTATACATCCTAACAATCTCCCACTTACACTAAAAGACTATGCTGTCATCACTCTGCCATACATCTGATTCCCCTTCCCTCCACATGCCTATCAAAGCTCTCGCCAGAAGGGCCTTAGTGAAAGGGTCTACCAGGTCATCCTCTGATGCAATCTAGGCGACAGCTTACTTCTACCTCCTTTACGATTTCTCGTATCAGGTTGTACTTGCACTCTATGCATTTACTTACCTTATGGGCTCGTGGTTCCTTCGAGTTTGCAATTGCACCATTATCACAATAAATTGTGATATTTCTGGGCAAACCAGGAATCACATCCAAGTCCATCAGGAAGTTCCTGAGCCAACCAACTTCTTTGCCCGCCTAAGAGGCTGCCACATACTCAGCTTCCATGGTGGAGTCTGCCACGCATTTCTGCTGGACACTCCTCCATACAATGGCTCCACCTCCTAAAGTAAATACAAAACCTGAGGTAGACTTACTGTTATCCCTATCAGATTAGAAATCGGAATCTATGTAACCCACAGGGAGTAATTGGTCTGCCCGGTAAACTAGCATATAATCCCTAGACCTTCTCAAGCACTACAATATATGCTTTACCGCAGTCCAATGTCCCTGTCCTGGATTACTCTGATATCTGCTGACCATGCCCACGACAAAGCAGATATCTAATATAGTACAGAGCATCGCATACATGAGGCTTCCTACTGCCGAAGCATAAGGAACCGCCTTCATCTCCTCTATCTTCTTTGATGTTGGGACACATCTCTTTAGATAAAAGTACTCCATGCCAAAAAGGTAGAAAACCTTTCTTGGAGTTCTGCATGCTAAAACAATCAAGATTGTGTCTATGTATGAAGCTTGGGATTAGCACACTAACCTTGATCCCAACGATGTGTCCCACTTCTCCCAAGTCCTTCAAAATTGTTTGGACAATCATACCCTTACGTCTGATAACACTATGATATTGTTGCCAACTACCAAAATGTCATCTACGTATAGTACAAGAAATACCACTACATTTTCGTCACATCTCTTGTATACACAAGACTCATCCGTACTTTGAATAAATCCATAAGTCTGGATTTACCTCATCAAAGCGGATGTTCCAAGACCTCAAAGCTTGCTTCAGTCCATTAACGGACCGATTAAGCTTACATACAATACGCTCTTTGCCCTTAGCAATGAATCCCTCTGGTTGCTTCATATAGATGTTTTTCTCAAGACTTCCATTAAGGAAAGCTGTCTTGACATCCATCTATCACACCTCATAATCCATATGAGCTGCAATGCATAAGAGCTCCCAGACTTGACTTGAATCCATAGATTCAATCTCAGTATTCATTGCACTTTGCCAAGATATTGTATTTATATCTTGGATTGCCTCGTCGTATGTCTAGGGATCAGGTTCATGTTTGCTAGGGACCAAATCAGAAGATTCATCCAAAAACATGAATCTAAGAGGCTGTCTAACAACCCTCCCACTATGACGAGGTATCATTTGTGTATCCTTTGTGACACGCGGTGCAGTGACATGTGGTATATCCTCTTGTACCGGTGGTACTAAAGAAGTGACTTCTCTTTTAACTCCTCCAGAACAATTTTACCCTTGGGCTTGTGGCTCATCACATAGTCTTCCTCTAGAAATCTGGCGTTCGTGTTAACGATCACCCTCTGATCTCTAAGACTATAAAACAAGTCAGAATAACTCATCATCGATCTAACCATCTCCATAAGAGTCCTATTCCTTCACTCTGCTACACCGTTCTACTAGGGTGTGCCAGGTGCAGTCAATTGGGATTGAATCCCAACCTCTGATAAGTAGTTCCTAAACTCTCCCAAGAGGTTCTCACCACCACGATCAGATCGTAGTGTCATCCATATCTTGAATAATCATCTACAAAAGAGATGAAATATTCAAGATTACCTCTTGCCTAGATAGCCATAGGACCACACAAATCAGAATGAACCATCTCTAACACATCTTTGGCTCTATACCCCTTGGCCTTAAAAAGGCCTCTTGGTCATCTTACCCTCCAAGCAAGATTCGGAGGTTGGGAGATCCTCCACCACTAATGAACCCAAAAGGTCCATCAGCTATCTACCTTTGAATTCTTCTTAGGTTAATGTGACCAAGCCTAAGAAGCCAAAGATATGTTTGGTTCATATTCTAAGGTTCTTTTCTCTTATTGGATTTAGAAGATGAGTTATTAACTTCAATTTGCATCGTGGGAGGTTTTGGTTCAAATTTCCTTTCAATGTAACTGAATATATATTCTCCCTATTCCTTTATAACAACTCTGTCATTAAAAGAAATAGAATATCCATCCATAATAATTTAGAAACTGAAACTAAATTCTTTCTAAATAAAGGTACATAAAGGGAATTTTCCAGAACCAAAGTTTTATTATTCTCAAGAGATAAATAAAACTTCTCCCACTGCAACGCCGCCACCATCATGGCATTACCCAAATAAATGGTAATATCCCCTTTAGCTAGTCATCGGGTTTCCTAGAACCCCTGCAATAGTATTGCAGACATGATTAGTGGCTCTCGTATCTACACACCATGTGTCGATAGATAACACCGCTAACCATGTTACAACGACTAGACCAAAGGATATACTTTTGTTCTGCTTAGGATTGGGACAGTCCTTCTTCCAATGTCCATCCTGCTTGCAAGTGAAGTACTTGCCTTTCGGCTTCTTCACTCTTCCCTGAGATCCTCCCACCATCTTTGCTTCACCTTGTTTCTTCTTCTTCTTGCCTTTCGGCTTAGAAGTAGAAACCCTTTTGACTAATGATGGCTTGAGGACACTCTTTGAAGAGTGCATACTTGTACTCCTTAGCAGATAAGACAATATCTTGAATCTTTTCCAATCAATATTATTTGGATACAGTAAGTTTATTTCCTTTAGTATCACAATAAGTGGACTGAAAGTCATTTTGAAAATCCTAAGAATCACAATGATCAAAACTTTAGATTTCAAATATTATTGATTCCTCAAAACAATAAAATTCCGAAATCAACCAACACCTCAAAACACCGAGAATATCGCATGCCACGATAGTGTGGACGTATACGAATTTTACATTTGTAAGAGGAGGTTTTACCCATTAATTTTATTATCTTGTCAACCTTACTTTTTGACAAATAAAATTAATAGTTGGTTCCTCTTTGGCCCTACAAATAAAAGCAGTGACTCCGATGGGGAGGATACTTTTTATTTGCATCTAAGTGTGCACCATTACACGATACTAAGGGAATTATCTCGGATTATGTGTCTTACCGATGTGGAAGTACACACTCTCCTAAATAATTTTCTATAACCATTATTTGACCTAGTGATCCGCAAACAAACTCATCCGATGGGGAGGAAGGCACTCAGAGCCGACGTGCAAGTTTGTTGCATCACACGTCAAATTGTAATGGAGGCCGCGGGAATTAATTAAAATATCCCTCTCCCACTTAGTAAATTAAAAATGAGGAATTTTCAAGCACACACAACATGCATATAAAACAAATCAGCAATAAATATGGAAAAATCAGAATTTTTCCAACTATTATGGCATTGTTCTCCAATATGCGTCCCGTCGTGTCGCCACCTCATTCGCTCCTCCTATGTCATGTACGAGCCAACCGGAGATCCGAGCCGAGAATAAAACCTATTTTATTTTACATCCATCGATCCTATACTCTACGAGGGAGTGTACATGAAATCTAGATCGAAAGTAAAATAAAATAAAGAGTGGCTAAACAATGTCGTATTCAATTACAAAAATTAAATACTAATTTAGCCTCGTCAACCCCGAGGATTCAAATAATACACATACAATCACACACAAACAACCACATACACACATATAGCCATAATAGTCGGATCTTATGCCTGCAACCAAAAAGTTAGCCTACGCACATCCTACTATTAACCGACATACTCAATATATGATATGTGCATGAAAGTAACCGAATCCAAAATACACAAAATCGGAAACCGTGGCTCTAATACCATTTGTTGGCAATGTGCTAGTCCTCGGAATGCTCATCGGCTCCCATGTCCCCGAATTAAAATTTTCACTAATGAAATCTAATCCGGATGGGATGAGTTTCCTAAGCACAACCAATTCATCGTCGTGCTAACGACTTGAGCGATCAGTTGAACAAACTAGTTGTTCAAGTAACACAACTCTTCTAGTCGGTTAGCCGTGGAAGAGACGACGGACGGATCGCCGGTTTTTGTGTTTCTTATCGGGTCAATGATTATACAAATACATGCAAATGTAAACTAGTATAATCAACATATACTAACATAAAGAACTTAAGCTAGCATATCAATAAGAACATGCAAAGAACAATAATAAAAGTTATAAAACTTTTATACCTCTTGGTCTTCTATCGTATGTCCTAACCTCCTTGTAGACTTCGTGTGGGCGAAGATCCTCCACAAGTTGAAGCGTCCTAGATCTTCTTCAATCCAAAGAATGAAGAACTCTCTTTCCCTTCTTGCTTGAGCCAACCACCAATCCATAAAGGATTGATGCCGCCGGCCCCATGAATAGAGAGAATATTATGGAAACAACCAAGGAACCGAACTAGGGACAAACCCTAGTTTTGGTGCCGCCGGCCAAGATGGAGTGAATAGGAGAAAAGGAATATGTTGGGCGCCGGCCACGGTGGAGGGAATAGAGGAAGGAGCCGGCCACACCCTAGGAAGAAGAAGACCTCCTGTCCTATAGTTGCCCCCCAACATCCTTGCAATCCCTAGCCGCCCAACCTAAGGAGGAATCCCTAATTAGGGTTTCTCCTTAGGCTTTCTTGCCGCCCAACCATGGTGGAGAGAAGAGATCTAGGAGCTAGCCACCTCCAAGGAAGAAGACAAACTCCTCCACAAGTTGCCGCCCACCCTTCATTCCCATCCATGGCCGCCATTGCAAAGGAGCCAAAACCCTAATCAAATTAGGGTTTCCTCCATAGGGTTCCTTGCCGCCCAAGCATGGTGGAGAGAAGAGATCTAGGAGCAAGCCACCTCCAAGGAAGAAGACAAACTCCTCCACAAGTTGCCGCCCACCCTTCATTCCCATCCATGGCTGCCCAACCTAAGGAGCCAAAACCCTAATTAGGGTTTCCTCCTTAAGTTGCTTGTCGCCCAAGCAATGCTAGGCCAAACCCTAATTTCCTTAGCATCCATCATCAACCATTAAAAACTTCTTTCCGCCCAACCCATAGCCACCCTTATATAGAGTTAGGGTTTAGGCCTTGGTTTAATCTCCACCGTCGGTTCTAGAGTTTTAATCTCAACCGTCGGATCTAGAGATTTAATCTCAACCGTCGATTCTAGGGTTTTAATCCCAACCGTCAGATCTAGATATTTAATCTCTACCGTCGGTTCTAGGAATTTAATCCCAACCGTCGGATCTAGAGATTTGTTTTCCATCATTTGATCTAGACTTCATGAGGTTTATATTAGGCTACGATAGGGACCATGAGGAGGAGTTGGGTCTTGGCCACCCGATGGATCGGAACCACACAAACTTGATCCATCAATGATGTTCCATTCCACTAGAGGATCATCATCGAACTACCTCACCAACCCCCATAAATTAATATGGGCTCCATATATTATTTGTACATCCATCTCCCCATGTTTAAGATATCGAATGTCCGTCAATTAATTGATTCACTGACCATCAATTAATTAACATCTAACTCCTCGAGTAGTACCACTCAACCTTATCATCATGTTGACTAAGTCAACCTACAGGGTTTACATGATGAACCTTATGAGCTCCTCAAGGGGACATCATCAACCTAATATATAGGACACGGTTTCCTCCTATAATCAATGACACACCATGTAAATAATATCATTTCCCAACTTACCGGGCATATTGATTTAATCCATAGAAATCTCACCCTCTGGTAAATCAAAGAAATAAATACTAAGTACATGTGCCCGTTATTATATCGGGATTAAGAGCATGCACAACATAATATCCGAGGTCCGATTCAATTATGTAGTCAGCAATAAATTGAATCACCTCTATGTCGGTCCTTCTCAATACACCTAAGTGTACTAGTGTAACTCTATGTTCAAGATAAAACAATACCAAGCTACACTACAACCATGCCAATGGTTTGTCCAAAACCATCTTGGTTGTGAGCCTCTACTTATATTCTACAAGGAACTGATAACATGATCTTCTGTGCCACACCAAGCACCATGTTATCTACCTTGTAAAATATTAGACAATATGCACACATATAATAAATATAAAGTGCAAACAATGATCATGTAATTCTTATTTCAAAATAAAGATGTTCATACAAAAGAGCTAGGCTTTCAGTATATATCCTAACAGTAGCGAATTCTACCACTGAGGCAGAATACATTGCAGCTTCGGAAGCAGCAAAGGAAGAAGTTTGGATCAAGAAGTTCATTTATGAACTTGGTGTGGTTCCAACCATTATTGAAGCAATACCGGTCTACTGTGACAACAATGGAGCAATTGCACAGGCGAAAGAGCCAAGGTTTCATCAACGATCCAAACATGTGCTTCGCCGCTATCATCTGATCAGAGAGATCATTAGTAGGAAGGAAATACAAATCGAGAAAATCCCCACTGAAAGGAACTTATCGAATCCTTTGACTAAGGCATTACCTCAAAGTAAGTTTGAGGGTCATGTTAGAGCTTATTGTATTGGATACCGTAGCGATTGGCATTAGGCCAAGTGGGAGTTTGTTAGTAATATATGAGAGATGTCCTAAGGTAATCGCCTTATGTTTGAACCATTTATATGATAAATGAAGATTCACTATTTAAGTATACATGTTTTCGTGTATTTTATTAGATCATAAACTCATTTACTCAATGTCCACGATACGATTCACAACATGAGGGAATTTGTAATTGAATCACAACTAGTGAGTATCTCTACATATGTAATTGTGATGTATCGGAATTATCCATAGTCGATGAATTGATGGATTTGGACACCATTGATTCAGTCGAGACTAGCACGAGGTATACTCGGTGTAACAAGCAGCTGATTCTCACTGGCTGGAGACATTGTAATCTCCGGAGTTAATCGTGGATGCTAGTTATGGTAACTAGTTCATTGGAGTGACCAGCCGTAAGACTTCATATGGTTCTCTGCATATATAGATATGTCAATGAAGTTCTTATTGCAGCTTAAGTGCGATGTTCCTTTGACTTACGGTATTCAAGTCATCTTGATCATAAAGACTTATGCTTTGACATCTTAAGCAAGCATCTCTGAAGAGATGTGGACATGGATGATTGGGTATAAGTTGAAGTGATCAAAGGTGTTTGAATAGCCTATAAAGGATTCACCACTCCTTGCGAGGAGATGTATACCCATGCCCTCTCGTTGGATTGATACTAAAGTCTTTGGCCAAAGCATTACATGTTTAGAGTAAGGTACTTTTGGATACATGTGTAGTAACTAGAATTCGTAGGACAAGGAAATGATACTTGGGCTAGGTTTGACGTTGTCAACCTAGTGGGGACTGACACTATAGACCTTGTCCTCAACCAAGTGGGTATAAGATGAGCGAAGGGAATGGGGCACAATTCATTGTAGCTGCTGAAGGGTTTCAGAAATAGTTCTGGATCAACCCTTGGACCTGAAGTCACCATGGTTCCCTACATAAGGAGTTGCATACTTTGTCTTCGTCAATTGTCACCCATAAATGGGTGGACTATAAAGGCGATTATGCTAGTGAAAGCCCCAGAGCCAATCATGTGATAATTGTTGTATGGACTTTATTGTATCATATTCCTATTTATAAAGGCATGGTTATTATATTTACTTGTATTGGTGCCAAATAACTAAGTATAATAACGTCCTTGATTAGAAGGTTCTTATCTATATCAATAAATTGGTTGAATCGATAATTAGATGATATAGAGAACACTACTCTTAATCATTCCTATTCAAGTATTAACATTCAGGGACAATGTTAATGCTTAAAGACTAACATGTAGGTCAACACGATGACTAGATCTCACAAGTCATGGATATGTGATATCAAGTTGATACATGGGTATGCATTGGAGAATGTATACTGAATGACCCACCATGGGAAAGTATCATGGATCGTTATATGAGTGTCATATACTTTCTCATATGACTATTAGTCCTTGGACCCGAAGTCACTATGGTTCCCTACATAAGGAGTTGTATACTTTGGCTTCGTCAAACGTCACCCGTAAATGGGTGGATTATAAAGGTGATTACTGGGTATGTAACAAATTATGAGGAGGGATGTGAGTGATATAGATGAGATCTATCCCTCTTCTATGACGAGAGTGACATTGTTATTCTTTATAGAGTGAGACCACGAAGTTCTTGGCCATGCCCAAATCAGTCAATATGAGATATTGAGCTCATTTGATTAGAGTGAGTCTACATGGAGTTCAAGATATAGATTGTATCGAGGATGACACGGTCTATGCCTCAATTAGTCAATCTAGATGTCAAGGATATAGGGACATTGTCACATATTGTGAGAGTCACAATTAGTAGTCACAAAGGTGATGTTGGATCTCAAGATTTTTATAACTTGGGAAGCAATAATGTGTTGCTAGATACCGCTCATTGCTTATGTTCCTAAATCGGTTTAGGAGCATTGCCAAGATTACGAGAACTTATAGGGTCACACACATAGGGCAACTAGATGGAGATTAGGTTCATATGATGAACCATGAGGATTAGGTTCATGGGATGGACCAAATTGGATTAAGAGTAATCCAAATTAGACTAATTGAGTTAGACTCAATTTGATTCAAGTGTTGAATTAGTCTAATTTATATTTGATTCATTGAGTCAATTTAAATTAATGAAATAGAGATTCATTAAATCAAATTGACTTGAATCAAGTGGTTTGATTTGATCAACCATGGGAGATAAAAGGTCAAGTTTGACTTGACTTGAGAGGGAAGATGAATGGTCAATTTTGACTTGACCAATTGCCTTGTCATGGTGACTTGGCATGAGGGCCGACCAATGATGATGTTCCACATCATCATGGACTTATCTTGTGGTGCCACCTAATGAGGAAGACCAAGAGCCATTGCCTCTTGGAGTTACATGCATGCATGTAACCTCCCAGCTTGAAGTGGCCGGCCACTTTATTCATTGTGCGAAGTTATTTTGTGATTAACTTTATCTTCTTCCTTGCTTCTTCCTCTCATGCTCTCCCAATCCTCCTTGGCCAAAACATCCATGAGTGCTAGCACACTCTAGGTTGATTTTCTCCACCATTTTTCCGTGTGGATACCAATAGAGGAGTGTACACTTGACACTCTTGAGTTCCGGCAAAGCGTTTGGATGAGTGAGATAAGCGAAGGGCGTCGCATCGAGGGTAACGCTCTCATCATGTAGATCTAAGGTAGATCTAGGTTTCCATAACACATACATGAATTTATTTTTGCTATACTTTGCACGGATCCGTGGCCGGGCTTCCAAGGTTTTCGCAACGCAAAAAGCGGTTTTTACGGCTCCAAAAATCCAACATTGGTATTCGAGCCACGTGTGAAACATCTATGTGTTTTAAATTTGTAGATTTTATATTAGATATAAAAAATTACATAATTTTATGTTTTTGTAAATTTCCTATTTTTCTAGATTTTTGGATATTTTTCTCGAAAAGTCGAAGCAACAAGTGTTGGGACACTTGTAGGCTTCAACCACCGAGAAAAACTCTCAGAAACGGCGAGTTCCCGTTTTAGGTTTTTGGGACAGCGACTTAAGTCACTGTAATATTAAGTAGGGACACTTATAAAGTTTATTTTTATGAGTAGGGGCGCTGCCCTTATCCCCGAAAGGGGCCTTGTCCTGCAATCGCGCCCGGAAACCGCTTAGCAGGACCGTTACGGAGAGGTGAATCATAAAATTGAAAAAAAAGGAAAAATTATAGAAATTTCTGTAATATAGATAATTTAGAATTATGTATAATTCTATGATGGTCATGGCCCAAGATCCCCAATATGATTGGATGATAAATGTGTTATAATTCATAATACAGCCTGCGTGTCATTTTTGTGGTTATGGATGTTGTATAGGGTATGCGACCTGCGCGTCGTGCCTCTTCTTTTAAAATTCTAGTTGTAAATAGTTTTAGACTCGAATGTAACTCGAGTTTAATGTTTTTAATATACAAAATGGTGTTGGGTTTCCGGCACCGCGGCGTGTGTGTGTTCGATCATGTTTCGTAAACATGAGCACAGCGGAAGCAATTAAAATTAATAAATATATATTTATTACAACACACACAACACACGCATGCATATTACAACAAGTGTAGACATAACCGTGAATTAAAATTTGCAATAAAAGGAAATTTATCTACGTTATACCTTTCGTATGACGTATAGCGGGAACGGCATCAACCGGAACGATCCTCGTAAGAATCGTCTCTATCCGTATCCACGCCGAGCTCCTCGGGATGACTTCGCTAAACCACGAGCTTCGTCTTCGTACGGGTTACTAGCCTCGTGTTGAAGACGACGTGATTGAGAGATGATCACAATCCGAATCCAAATTCGGATCCAAAACCGAGTCCTCAAAACTCGATTCTCCGGAGAGGTATTCGTCAACCGTTTAATGAATCCTTCGTCCTCCACCTCAGAGGATTACTGGAGATCAAATCCCCGGTAAGTTATCCGCTGTCGGAGCACTAACCGTCGTCCAAACGACGCTCCGACAACAAAGAAACAAGCTGTCCAGAAAAACTGGACAGCTTTTGGTGGAGGAATAGAGGCCGGCCAAAGGAGATGTGGAGCTCACCTTATCACCGAACCCACAAGAGATCACCGGAGGGTCGCCGGAGCATCGCCGGCTGAAGCTTGGATGCCGGCGGCAAGGAGGTGGCAGCAGCTCCATGAAGTTGGCGGCAACACCATGTTGGGCGGCAACAACAAAAGGGGGCTAGGGTTGGGCGGCCAAAACTTCATTAGCATTAGGGTTAGGGTTTAAGCCCTATTTTATAGAGAACTAATTCTCTTAATGGTTAATGGATCATATCCATAAAGCCCGTTAACCCGCTCCATTAAGATAAGTTAAAATAAACCAAACCATGATGGTTTATTTTAAGTTAAAATGAAACGAACCAACTTTTGGTTCATTCGTTTAAAATAAACCAAACCCTTTGGTTTATTCTCATCCATTGGATTAGAACCAAACCATTTTGGTCCATCCATTATGTCTTCATAAGACACGGCCCATCCACGCTTCCATTGCAACTGAAACAATTTCATGCTCGCTTTATGTTTGGTCCAACCAAACATAGTTTCTCTCGGTCTGAGAATCCCATTCTCAAGCTCGTTTTAAATCCTTTGGATTACACTCGTTGTGCGTGTGACCAAATAGGTTCTCGGTTTATGTTGGCCGTCTATAATTAACCATTAATTATAGAGCGATCATGAGTGGCACCTAGTAGTACATCATGATCCCCAATTAACCGAAAAGATCAACGGTTGATCCAGAACTATTTCTGAAACCCTTCAGCAGCTCGAATGAATCGTGCCTCATTCCCTTCACTCATCTTATACCCACTTGGTTCAGGACATGGTCTATAGTGTCGGTCCCCACTAGGTCGACTCACGTACACCTAGCCCAAGTGTCATTTCCTCGTCCTACGGATTCTAGTTACTCCACATGTATCGAAGAGTACCTTACTCTAAACATGTAATGCTTTGGCCAAAGACTTTAGTAACAATCCGACGAGAGGCCATTGGTATACATCTCCTCGCAAGGAGTGGTGAATCCTTTATAGGCTATTCAAACACCTTCGATCACTTCGACTTATACCCAATCATCCCGGGTCCACATCTCCTCAGAGATGTTTGCTTAAGATGTCAAAGCATAAGTCTCCATGATCAAGATGACTTGAATACCGCAAGTCAAAGGAACATCGTACTTAAGCCACAGTAAGAACTTCATTGACATATCTATATATGCAGAGAACCATATGAAGTCTTACGGCTGGTCACTCCAATGAACTAGTTACCATAACTAGCATCCACGATCAACTCCGGACATCACTATGTCTCCAGCCAGTGAGAATCAGCTGCTTGGATACACCAAGGAGTATACCTCGTGCTAGTCTCGGCGCGATGGTGTCCAAATCCATCAATTCATCGACTAGGGATAATTTCGATACATCACAATTACACATGTAGAGATACTCACTAGTTGTGATCCAATCACAAATTCTCTCATGCTGTGAATCGTATCGTGGACATTCAGTAAATGAGTTTAAGATCCAATCAAATACATAAAACATGTATACTCAAATAGTGAATCTTCATTTATCATATAAATGGTTCATACATAAGGCGATTGCCTTAGGACATCTCTCATATATTACTAACAGACTCCCACTTGGCCTAATGTCAATCGCTACGGTATCCAATACCATAAGCTCTAACATGACCCTCAAACTTATTTTGAGGTAATGCCTTAGTCAAAGGATCCGCTAAGTTCCTTTCAGTGGGAATTTTCTCGATTTGTATTTCGTTCCTACTGATGATCTCTCTGATAAGATGATAGCGGCGAAGCACATGTTTGGATCATTGATGAGACCACATCAAGTTCAGAGATGAACTTCTTGATCCAAACCGCTTCCTTTGCTGCTTCCAAAGCTGCAATGTATTCTGCCTTAGTGGCAGAATCTGCTATAGTGTCAAGCTTGGAACCTTTCCAACTTATTGTGCCCCCATTCAAGGTGAACACGTATCCAGACTGAGACTTGGAATCATCCTTGTCTGTCTGGAAGCTGGCATCCGTATACCCGCGTATCACCATGTCCCCTTCTCCATATATTAGGAACACATCCTTAGTTCTTCTCAAGTACTTAAGGATTGTCTTAACAGCCGCCCAATGATCCATTCCTGGATCGGACTGGTATCTGCTCGTGACACTCAGAGCATACGATACATCGGGCCTCATACATAACATAGCATACATGATAGATCCTATTGCGGATGCATAGGGAATCTTACTCATGCAAATCCTCTCATCTTCTGTGCGCGGACACATAGACTTCGAAAGGTGTACCCCATGCCTGATGGGTAAGAAATCTTTCTTGGATTCCGACATGCTAAACCTCTTTAGCACTCGGTCTATATATGTAGACTGCGAAAGACCAAGCAACCGTTTCGATCTATCTCTATAGATCTTAATCCCGAGGATGTAGGTTGCTTCTCCCAGGTCTTTCATGGAGAATGTCTTGGATAACCAAACCTTCACTGACTGTAAGATTGAAACATCGTTTCCTATAAGTAGTATGTCATCGACATACAATACTAGGAATACGACTGCACTCCCACTAACCTTCTTGTACACACAAGGTTCGTCTGGATTTTGTGAGAAATCAAACTTTTTGATTGTCTCATCAAAACGGATATTCCAGCTCCTGGATGCTTGCTTCAATCCATAAATGGATCGTCACAATTTGCATACCTTGGTTTTATCAACCGATGTGAAACCCTCAGGCTGTATCATATACACGTCCTCGAGCAGGTTTCCATTAAGGAAAGCTGTTTTCACATCCATCTGTCATATCTCATAATCATAATGAGCCGCTATGGCCAGGAGCATCCGAATGGATTTAAGCATAGCTACAGGCGAATAGGTTTCGTCATAATCAACACCTTGCTTTTGACGATATCCTTTCGCCACCAATCTAGCCTTATAGGTAATCACATTACCATCCATGTCGGTTTTCTTCTTGAAAACCCACTTGCACCCTATAGGCTTTATCCCTTTAGGTGGGTCAACCAAGTTCCAAACTTGGTTTTCATACATGGAATCCATTTCCGACTTCATGGCACCAAGCCACTTATCCCTTTCTGAACTTGTCAGCACTTCTTCATAACTGGTAGGCTCCTCATCATCAATGAGTAACATGTCGTTCGATTCACTTACGAGAAATCCATATCTCTTAGGAATATTGCGTGTTCTACCAGATCTACGAAGATGTGGTGTTACAATAGGTCCAGCCGATTGCTCATCACTATGAGTTGTCGGCTGTTGTGCTTCACCAGGTATCTCATCAATGTCTATTTAAGTCTCTCGAGCCTCCTCAAGCTCGACAACACTCCCACTATTTTCTTGCAAGAGAAACTCTTTCTCTAGAAACACAGCATGCCTTGAAACAAACACCTTTTGTTCCACAGGATGATAGAATTGGTAACCCCTTGTTTCCTTAGGGTATCCAATAAATAGACATTTATCAGACTTAGCATCCAGTTTGTCTGATACAGTCCGCTTCACATAAGCAGGACAACCCCATATCTTCAAGTAAGATACATGAGGTTTCTTACCATTCCATATCTCATATGGAGTAGTTGAGACTACCTTGGTAGGCATTCTGTTTAACAAGTAAACAGCTGTCTGAAGTGCATAACCCCAAAAGGACTTGGGAAGAGTCGCATGATTCATCATTGACCTGACCATGTACAACAAGGTCCGGTTACGCCTCTCAGATACACCATTATGCTGTGGTGTATAGGGCGGAGTCCATTGAGACAATATGACATTGTCTCTTAGATAATCAAGAAACTCTTGACTTAAGTATTCACCACCTCGATCCGATCGAAGTATTTTAATACTTTTTTCATGTTGTTTCTCTACTTCATTTCTGAATTCTTTGAACCTTTCAAAGGCTTCAGACTTGTGTTTCATCAGGAACACATACCCAAACCGTGAGTGATCATCGGTGAAGGTAATGAAGTAGCTATAGCCTCCTAAAGCTTGAGTTGACATAGGTCCACATACATCAGTATGTACTAGACCTAGTAACTCTCCCACTCGTTCACCTTTTCCCATAAAAGGTAACTTAGTCATCTTGCCTTTTAAGCATGATTTGCATGTATCGTATGAATCCAATTCAAACGATTCCAGAATTCCACATCGGTGTAATTCGGACATGCGTTTCTTGCTTATATGGCCAAGACGACAATGCCACATATAGGAGTCTATGTGATTATCCTTTCGAGCACGCGTGTTGCTCGGTTCGATATTGAAAATGTCACTGGATACGTCCAACGTATAAATGCCATTACTCAAAGTTCCAGTTCCATAAAGTACGCCATTCAAAGTTATATAACAACAATTGTTACTAAACGTCAAATGGAAACCATTTCTATTTAAGCAGGAAATAGAAACAATGTTCTTTATTAGAGAAGGAACATAATAGCAATTGTCCAGTTCTAAGACTAGTCCACTAGGGAGCTTCAGCAAATAAGTTCCGATGGCGACCGCAGCAACCTTTGCTCCATTGCCAACTCGCAAATTTGACTCCCCTCTGACAAGTCTTCTTCTATTCCTTAGCCCCTGTATGTCATTACATATATGTGAGCCACACCCAGTATCCAATACCCAAGTGTTTGAGGAAATAGAATGACAATCAATAACAAAGATATCTGAAGAAGATGGGGCATCCGATGCCTTATTCTTCTTCACGGACTCAAGATAAATCTTGCACTTTCTTCGCAAATGGCTCTCCTTGCCATAATGATGGCAAGTTTCCTTTTGTGCTAGTTCTACCTTCTTAGCCTTTCTCTTCTTTCCCTTCTGCTGTTCCTTTGACTTCCTCTTAGAACCTTTCTTCGAGGAATCAACTAACAGCACCGTCCCCTGCTCATGCTTCTCAGAAGACTCCACAGTCTTCAGCATATTGAGCAGTACCACAGATGAACCTCCTAGCATCTCAGAGGTGAAGAGGAGCTTTGAGACTTCGAACCTTTCGAATCTCACTTGCTCATCAACCAACTCACAAAGATGAAGGACTACGATATGAGCATCCATATGCTCATGCTGCTTTCGTAGCTTGGGTTCCATCGCGGCTAGCATGATGCAACTCATTTGTTCAGAATCACTCACATGTTTCTGATAGGCCAACAATTGGTCCAGAGTTGCATCGTCACTAGGACGGGCGGGAAGAGGCACTTCGAGGACATTTGCAAGCTTTTCCACCTTGAGAATAATTCTCAAGTTTCTAAGCCAGTCCAAGAAGTTCGGCCCAGTCAATTTATTCGAATCCAAAATGGAACGCAAATTCAAAGACATCATGATCAATTTATTGACCTAGAAATACAAAACGAGCATATTTGAGAAAATGATTTTAAAATGCATCAATATAAATTTATAAATCTCATTCATTTTTCGAATTTCAAAAACCCCAAAATCACTTCGGGAGATCGTAGGTCCATCTCCGAATGGGCTGATATCCATCATAGTTATGAACAACCTTGGAGAGAGTCCAACAAGCCATTCATAACTACGACGGTAGGTATCAACTATACCGATTGCATATCACGTATATGCAACTATCACAATGTGCTATCAACTAATTGAATGTTCACACATACATCGGGTTGTTAACACATTAACAAGTATGCATCATATGTATAGCACCCAACTTCACCTCCCTTTACATCGACCTTGGAGAGAGTCCAACAAGCCGATGCTCCAGGTTAAAGTCAACCCATTAATCGGGACATAGTTTTAATATGGTTAGAGCGCATTCAACCAATTAGCCCAGCTTGGAGAGAGTCCAACAACCAAAGCTAACGATTGACCTCTGACTCTTACCATATTAGTATTAAACTATTCCATGGTTTAAACATATTCGGGTTCGAGTCGGGCTTGGAGAGAGTCCAACAACCCAAACAAGAAACGGAACTCTGGTTCTAACCATATTAATGGAAGGTGTAGGCTTTAATATTGTTTAAGGGTTTTTATGTCTCATCCTCTTTGCATGCAAATAACTATTATCTACATGGCATGACATACATGGCATACATCTACATGTCACGACACGCATGGCATAATGTTATGCATCTAATGCAATTACATGGCATACAATTATGTCATGTATATAATTTCCTTATATGTCATAACTATTTATGGAAATAAAATATGTTTAAGATTTGATTCTCCAAATCAAATAATAATTAAATTAGGAAACAAATTTCCAAATCTAATCACATATTTTATTCATGGAATTATTTGATTAAGGAAAATCTATTTAGGAAACCAATTTCCTAAATCATTAAAACTACTTATGGAAATTAAAATATTTTAAAATTTGATTTCCCAAATCAAATCATGATTAAATTAGGAAACAAATTTCCAGAATCTAATCAAATATTTTATTTATGGAAAATATAAATTTCCATAAATACTTCCAACTTTCCAAAAGTGGAAGATTTCCATAAATACTTCTAGACTTTCCAAAATTGAAAAATTTCCATAAATACTTCTAAATTTCCAAAATTTAGAAAATTTCTAGAAATACATTATGACTATCGCAAAACCATTTTATGATTATGTCGAAACACAACCTGGGCTCTGATACCACTGTTGGGTTTCCGGCACCGCGGCGTGTGTGTGTTCGATCATGTTTCGTAAACATGAGCACAGCGGAAGCAATTAAAATTAATAAATCTATATTTATTACAACACACACAACACACGCATGCATATTACAACAAGTGTAGACATAACCGTGAATTAAAATTTGCAATAAAAGGAAATTTATCTACGTTATACCTTTCGTATGACGTATAGCGGGAACGGCATCAACCGGAACGATCCTCGTAAGAATCGTCTCTATCCGTATCCACGCCGAGCTCCTCGGGATGACTTCGCTAAACCACGAGCTTCGTCTTCGTATGGGTTACTAGCCTCGTGTTGAAGACGACGTGATCGAGAGATGATCACAATCCAAATCCAAATTCGGATCCAAAACCGAGTCCTCAAAACTCGATTCTCCGGAGAGGTATTCGTCAACCGTTTGATGAATCCTTCGTCCTCCACCTCAGAGGATTACTGGAGATCAAATCCCCGGTAAGTTAGCCGCTGTCGGAGCACTAACCGTCGTCCAAACGACGCTCCGTCAACAAAGAAACAAGCTGTCCAGAAAAACTGTACAGCTTTTGGTGGAGGAATAGAGGCCGGCCAAAGGAGATGTGGAGCTCACCTTATCACCGAACCCACAAGAGATCACCGGAGGGTCGCCGGAGCATCGCCGGCTGAAGCTTGGATGCCAGCGGCAAGGAGGTGGCAGCAGCTCCATGAAGTTGGCGGCAACACCATGTTGGGCGGCAACAACAAAAGGGGGCTAGGGTTGGGCGGCCAAAACTTCATTAGCATTAGGGTTAGGGTTTAAGCCCTATTTTATAGAGAACTAATTCTCTTAATGGTTAATGGATCATATCCATAAAGCCCGTTAACCCGCTCCATTAAGATAAGTTAAAATAAACCAAACCATGATGGTTTATTTTAAGTTAAACGAACGAACCAACTTTTGGTTCATTCGCTTAAAATAAACCAAACCCTTTGGTTTATTCTCATCCATTGGATTAGAACCAAACCATTTTGGTCCATCCATTATGTCTTCATAAGACACGGCCCATCCACGCTTCCATTGCATCTGAAACAATTTCATGCTCGCTTTATGTTTGGTCCAACCAAACATAGTTTCTCTCGGTCTGAGAATCCCATTCTCAAGCTCGTTTTAAATCCTTTGGATTACACTCGTTGTGCGTGTGACCAAATAGGTTCTCGGTTTATGTTGGCCATCTATAATTAACCATTAATTATAGAACGATCATGAGTGGCACCTAGTAGTACATCATGATCCCCAATTAACCGAAAAGATCAACGGTTGATCCAGAACTATTTCTGAAACCCTTCAGTAACTCGAATGAATCGTGCCCCATTGCCTTCACTCATCTTATACCCACTTGGTTCAGGACATGGTCTATAGTGTCAGTCCCCACTAGGCTGACTACGTCACACCTAGCCCAAGTATCATTTCCTCGTCCTACGGATTCTAGTTACTCCACATGTATCAAGAGTACCTTACTCTAAACATGTAATGCTTTGGCCAAAGACTTTAGTAACAATCCGACGAGAGGCCATGGGTATACATCTCCTCGCAAGGAGTGGTGAATCCTTTATAGGCTATTCAAACACCTTCGATCACTTCGACTTATACCCAATCATCCCGGGTCCACATCTCCTCAGAGATATTTGCTTAAGATGTCAAAGAATAAGTCTCCATGATCAAGATGACTTGAATACCGCAAGTCAAAGGAACATCGCACTTAAGCCACAGTAAGAACTTCATTGACATATCTATATATGCAGAGAACCATATGAAGTCTTACGGCTGGTCACTCCAATGAACTAGTTACCATAACTAGCATCCACGATCAACTCCGGACATCACTATGTCTCCAACCAGTGAGAATCAGCTGCTTGGATACACCAAGGAGTATACCTCGTGCTAGTCTCGACATAACTGATGGTGTCCAAATCCATCAATTCATCGACTAGGGATAATTCCGATACATCACAATTACACATGTAGAGATACTCACTAGTTGTGATCCAATCACAAATTCTCTCATGCTGTGAATCGTATCGTGGACATTCAGTAAATGAGTTTAAGATCCAATCAAATACATAAAACATGTATACTCAAATAGTGAATCTTCATTTATCATATAAATGGTTTATACATAAGGCGATTGCCTTAGGACATCTCTCATATATTACTAACAAATGGAGCGGTGGAAGGTCCACTACTAGACGGAGTTATGAAAAGGGTGTCGAAGACACATGGCGGTCAAAGGAGGTAAGGAGGTGCTTGGAGAAGCCGCTAACCCTAGGTTGACCGTCCGATCTTCTCATTGGCTTGAGAAGATCGTAGAAGGGCCAAGACCACATAACAATTAATTTATATATATATATATATATATATATATATATATATATATATATATATGTATTTGTTTTGCTTGTATATATGTGATGCATGCTAGGATATTTTTCTTGTATGTATATGATGCATGCTAGAATAATGTTTGTATGTATGTGATGCATGCTAGTGTAGGGTAATAAAGGCCTTGATGCATATATGATACACATTACAATTAGATTAGATCTTAATCGAATCAACTCGAAAATGCCTACCAAGTCTTGATACCCATCACTACCTCGATCATTTGTAGTTGTTAAATCTGCCAAAGCAGAGCAATGCATATTATCTTGGTAGGGTGCAGAGGGACAATCTTGATCCCGCCTATCACGGCTTGGGTTAGAGTAAGCTCAATTATATTGAGTAAAACTAGTAAACTCAATTGGATCGAGTAGAACTATAGGCATATTCCAACCGTTGGAAAGATAGGATAAGATCGCATTTACACTAAATCTTTGGCGATTTAGCCAAAGCTAACTCAAGGACTTTTGTAAATGTGGGTCTTGATCCTATAAACAAGAGATGCATAGAGATGTAATCGGTAATGTGTTTCCTACCGATCATACTAAGCCTTTGGTGATTTAGCAAAAGCTATTTCAAGGCGTAGTTGTAGGGATGTATACTGAAAAGTTTATCTTTTGTATGAACATCTTTATTTTGAAATAAGAATCACATAATCATTGTTTGCATATTTTTATGGTTATGCAATATTGTCTAATACTTTACATTGTAGATAACATGGTGTGTGGTGTCACACGAGAGATCATATTATCGGCTCTTTGTAAAGTATAAGTAAAGGCTCACAACCGAGATGGCTTTGGACAAACCATCGGAATGGTTGTAGTGTGATTTGATATTGGTTTGTCTTGACCATAGAATCACACTAGTGCACTTTGTGTGTATTGAGCAGGGCCGACTTAGAAGTGATTCGATTTATTGTTGACTACATAATCGAATCAGACCTCCGATATTATTTAGTACATGCTCTTAATGGCGATATAATAACGGGCACATATACTTAGTACTCATCTCTTTGATTTACCAATGGGCGATATCTATAGATTAAATCGATAGACTCAGTAAGTTGGGAGATGATATTATTTATATGGTGTTCCATTGATTATAGGAGGAAACTGTGTCCTATATATTAGGATGATGACGTCCCCTTGAGGAGCTCATAAGGTTCATCATGTAAACCCTGCAGGTGGACTTGGTCTGACATGATGAAAAGGTTGAGTGGTACTACTCAAGGAGTTAGATGTTGATTAATTAATGGTCAGTAAATTAATTAATCGAAGGACATTCGAGATCTTAAACACGGGGATAAAATGTACAAAAAATATATGGAGCCCATATTATCATATGGGGGTTGGTGAGGTAGATCAATGATAATCCTTTAGTGGATTGGATTATCATTAGTGGATCGTACTTTATGTGGGCTTGATCCATGGGTGGCCAAGATCCAACTCCTCCTCATGGTCTCTAATGTAGCCTATTAACACCTCATGAAGCTTAGATCCAATGGATGAAAACAAAACTCTAGATCCAAAGGTAGAGAATAAATCTCTAGATCCGACGGTTGAGATTAAATCTCTAGATCCGACGGTTGAGATTAAATCCCTAGAACCAATGGAGGAGATTAAATCATGGCTTGAGCCCAACTCTATAAATAGAGATCATGAAGTGGGCGGCAAAGAGGGCATGGCTTAAGGGGATTAGGGTTTGCTTCCTTTGGAGGCTAGGAATCCTAGTTGGTTTAGGATTAGGTTTGGGTGGCTAGGGTTTTTGGGAGCTATGGGTGGGCGGCAACTCAAGGAGGAGTTTTTCTTCTTCCTCCTAAGGTGTGCGGTTCCTTCCATCTTTCCTCTACCTTGGCTTGTGCTCATCCTAATCTTTTTCCCCACTTCCATGGCCGGCCATAAGGAGAGCTAGGACTAGGGTTTGGAGGCTTAGTGTTTAGGAGGCTTGGGTGGCACCAAATAAGGAAGTAGTTTGCTTTCTTCTTCCTCTCCTTTGGTGGCCGGCACCCACAACCCTTTCCCAGCCCTTGGCCGGCATCCAAAGACCCCTTTTTCTTCTCCTTAGATGGTGGAAACAAGGTTACATATTGCTAATAGATGTGAAGCGTATTGGTATTTCTTGTACTATCGTAGATGACATTTTGGTGGTCAGCAACAATTGTTGCTTGTTGGTTGGCCATAGGAAGGAGAAGAGCTTTGTTTCTATTCTTCCTCTTGCTTTGGAAAAGCAAGGAAGGAAGATTTGTGATCTAGGAGCTTCGACTTTTGGTAGAGCGTCGCCCACACGATGTCCGAAAGGAGGAAGGTCATACATTAGAAGATCGAGAGGTATATCGATTCTCTAATTTTTATATGTTACATGTTTGTATTTGTTTTTCAATTATGAGCATGATATAAATCTATATATGGATAAAAAATACCTGGATCCCGAACATAAACACAAAAACCGGCGATACGGACATCGTCTATTCCGTGGCTACTCGTAGAATAGAGATTGGTCGCTTGAACAACGAGTTAGTTCAAGTAACCTCTCTAAACAAATAGCACGACGATGACTTAGTTGTCTGGGCAATCCTTTTTTTCTAGGATTAAATTTTTAATTTGGGAACATCGAGGGGATCGCCATGAACAAACGACCAAGGTGAAGTGGGAAGCGAAGTTTCCCCTCACGGACTCGATAAGCTAAAACCATTAAATTGGTATGAGAGCTTTCGGGGAAAAAACCCCGACAATAGTATGATGTGGATCTTGTCCTACAAGAATTATAGCTAGTTTGTATGAATCAAGTAATGCGGTTTGACTACATCCATAACTCGATTCTACAAAAGTCCTATAATTCAGTGGGAGCATCATTTGATTTAAGGCCTAAATAAATGATAAATGGAATATGATATTAATTTTTCTGCATTATGTATGTTGTAGATTACCATGTCGACAAAAACGAACACTCTCTCCCTGCGTTCTATTCTTGAGAAGGACAAGCTAAATGGAGCAAATTTCCTGGACTGGTACAGGAACGTGAGAATTGTTCTCACCCAAGAAAGGAAACTGTACATCCTGGAGCAGTCAATTCCGGAGGCACCTCCTGCCACTTCCTCGTGAACTAACAAAGATACTTACTAGAAGAATCAAGATGATGCATTAGATGTGTCATGTCTCATGCTCGCGACCATGAACTCTGAGCTTCATAAGCAACATGAGTTCATGAATGCTCATGATATGGTTGAACATCTTCGTCAACTATATCAAGGACAAGCAAGGCACGAGAGATATGAGATCTCTAATGCACTATTTCAGTCCAAGATGCAAGAAGCGACTCCCGTAGGTCCATATGTACTCAAGATGAATGGGTACATCGAGAACCTAAAGAGGTTGGGATTCCATCTTGGCCAAGAGTTGGCCACTGACTTGATCTTGCAGTCTTTGCCACAAGGCTACAATCAATTTGTCATGAATTACAACATGAATGAAATTGATAAGCCACTGCCTGAGATGCTCAACATGTTGAGAACTGTTGAGCTCAAACTTAAGAAGGGAAAATCTAACTTCATTTTGATGGTGCAAAAAAAGAAAGGCAAGGGCATGCCTAAAGGTAAGGGAAAGTCCCAAGCCAAGGGCAAAGGCAAAGAATTGAAACGGAAAGGAGGGGTGGCCAAAGAAGGGGCTTGCTTCCACTGCAAGGAAGCTAGAGACTGGAAGCCTAACTGTAAAGCATACCTAGAAGATCTTAAGAAGAAAAGAAGTGAGACTTCTACTTCAGGTATAAATGTTATAGAAGTCAATCTATCTATTTCTTCATCATGGGTATTAGATACCAGATGTGCATCTCACATTTGTACCAATGTGAAGGCGCTGAGAAATAGTAGGGCATTGACAAAGGGTGAGGTGGACCTAGGACTAGGCAATGGAGCAAGAGTTGCTGTTGTTGCTGTAGGAACTTAAGATCTATGTTTGCTTTCTAGGTTTGTACTAGAATTAGATGAATGTTGTTATGTGTCTGCTTTGACTAAGAACATAATTTTGGTTTCTTGTTTGGACAAGAAAGGATTTACATTTATAATAAAGAACAAATGTTGTTCAGTTTATTTAAATGATATGTTCTATTGTAGCGCACCTCTAATGAACGGACTCTACTTTCTAGACTTAGAGAGCCCCATCTATAACATAAGTACCAAAAGGTTCAAGTCAAATGAGTTGAACCAAACCTATCTCTGGCATTGTCGCTTAGTCACATAAATGAGAGTCGCTTATCTCAGCTCCATAAGGATAGACTGCTGAACTCATTTGATTTTGAATTATATGAGACATGCGAGTCTTGCCTTTTAGGAAAGATGACCAAGACTCCCTTTAGTGGACACAACGAGAGAGAAACAGACTTGTTAGGACTTATACATAGTGATGTATGCGGTCCTTTCAATGTTTGCTGCTAGAGGTGGTTACAGGTACTTCATTACATTTACTGATGACTTCAGTAGATATAGTTATGTATATTTGATGACACATAAATCTGAATCCTTTGAAAAGTTCAAAGAATTCAAGAATGAAGTACAAAACTAACTTGGCAAGAGTATTAAGATACTTCAATCAGATCGAGGTGGTGAATACCTTAGCCATGAGTTTCGTGACTATCTAGCTGAGTGTGAGATTCTATCCCAACTCACTCCTCCTGGAAAACCACAGTGGAATGGTGTATCCGAAAGGAGGAATCATACCCTATAAGATATGGTATGATCTATGATGAGTCACACAGATCTTCCTATATCATTTTGGAGATATGCACTAGACACAGTAGCCTTCACACTTTACCGTGTAACATCCAAGGTTTTGATAAAGGTACTATATACGATATGGACAGGGAGAAATCACAAGATCTCTTTCATGAGGATTTAGGGTTGTGAGGCTTACGTTCGACGTCAAGTCTCAGACAAACTGGGACCCAAATCCGATAAGTGCTATTTTGTTGGATATCCCAAGGACAATAAGGGATATTACTTCTACTTTCCCAGTCAGCACAAAGTGTTTGTGGCAAAGACTGGAGTTTTTCTAGAAAGTGATTTTGTTTTTAGAAATACTAGTGGGAATACGTTTGATCTTGAAGAAATTCAAAATAAGGACCATAGCATTGAGGCCTTGATGGAGGTTGAACAGGAATCACAAAGTGTTGTGGGTGATGAGATTGTTGCACAAAGATTTGTCGAACAACCACCTATTCACGTAGACCTACCTCTTCGCAGGTCTGATAGGGTACGTCGTCATCCTGAGAAATACTCATTTCTCTTGTCTGACCATGATGACGTTGTGGTCATTGAGATTCAGCCTACCTCCTATCAGGAAGCTGTGATGAGCCCAGATTCTGAGAAATGGCTAGAGGCCATGAGATCCGAGATGAAATCCATGTACACCAACCAAGAATGGACTTTGGTTGATCCACCGGAAGCGGTCAAACCCATTGGGCGTAAGTGGGTCTTTACGAGAAAGACTGACATGGATGGAATTACGCATACCTATAAGGGCCGATTGGTGGCTAATGGTTTCAAGCAAATTCATGGTATTGACTATGATGAAACCTTTTCTCCAGTGGCGATGTTTAAGTCCATTCGGATCATGCTTGCTATTGTAGCGTACCACGATTATGTGATCTGGCAGATGGATGTCAAAACTGTGTTTCTGAATGAAAACTTGCTCGAGGATGTGTACATGACACAACCTGAGGGTTTTGTGTATCCACAGTATACTGGGAAAATATGCAAGCTGCAAAGGTCCATTTATGGGCTAAAGCAAGCTTCTCGGAGCTGGAATCTTCGATTCGATGATGCGATCAAATAGTTTGGTTTCATCAAGAATTGAAATGAACCCCGTGTTTACAAGAGGGTTAATGGGAACAAAGTTGTCTTCCTTGTATTGTATGTGGATGACATACTACTCATTGGAAATGACATCCCTTCGCTACAGTCTGTGAAGACTTGGCTGGGGGCGTGCTTCTCAATAAAGGACTTAGGTGAAGCAACCTGTATTATAGGCATCAAGATCTATAGAGATAGATCTAAGAGATTGCTTGGCCTAAGTGAGAGTACATATATTGACACAGTATTATTACGGTTTGCCATGCAGAATTCTAAGAAGGGACTTTTGTCGATGTCACATGGTGTGAGTCTTTCGAAGACTCAAATTCCCTCTTCTAGAGAGGAGAGAGACCGCATGGATAAGATGCCTTACGCATCTGCTATAGGATCTATCATGTATGTCATGCTGTGTACTCATCCTGATGTCTCCTATGCTTTAAGCATGACAAGTAGATACCAGTCAGATCTAGGTGAGCATCACTGGATAGCAGTCAAGAATATTCTTAAGTACTTGAGAAGGACTAAAGAATATTTCTTGATATTTGGAGGCGATGAGGAGCTAGCTGTAAAGGGTTACAATGATACCAGCTTCCAAACTTACCAGGATGATTATAGATCATAGTCAGGGGTTCGTGTTTTGCTTGAATGGCGGCGATGTGAGCTGGAAGAGTTCGAAGCATGACACAATTGCTCATTGTACAAAAAAAGCCGAGTATATCACTGCATCAGAGGCAGTAAAGGAGGCAGTTTGGATCCGCAAGTTTATTATTGAGCTTGGGGTGGTTCCTAGCATAGCAGATCCTATAGAGCTCGATTGTGACAACAATAGAGCCATTGCACAGGCTAAGGAACCTCGCTCACACCAGCAGACCAAACACATACTACGGTGCTTCCATCTCATTCGAGTGATTATCGATAAAGGAGATGTGAAGATTTACAGAGTACCCATAGAGGCTAACATCGCAGATCCCTTGACCAAGGCTTTGGCATGGAAAAAGCATGATGGTCACACTAGGTCATTGGGTCTTAGATACTACGGTGATTGGCACTAGTACTAGTGGGAGATTGTTAGTGAAAACCCTAGAGCCAATCGTGTGATAATTATTGTATGGACTTTATTGTATCATATTCCTATTTATAAAGACATGGTTACTATATTTACTTGTATTGGTGCCAAATAACTAAGTATAATAACGTCCTTGAGTAGAAGGTTCTTATCTATATCAATCGATTAGTTGAATCGATAATGAGAAGATATAGAGAACACTGCTCTTAATCATTCCTAGTCAAGTATTAACATTCAGGGACAATGTTAATGCGTAGAAACTAGCATGTAGGTCAACACGATGACTGGATCTCAAAAGTCATAGATATGAGATATCATGTTAACACATGGGTATGCATTGGAGAATGTATACTGAATGACCCGTCATGAGAAAGTATCATGGATCGTTATATGAGTGTCATATACTTTCTCTTGTGACTATTAGTCCTTGGACCTGAAGTCACCATGGTTCCCTACATAAGGAGTTGCATACTTTGGCTTCATCAAACGTCACCTGTAAATGGGTGGACTATAAAGGCAATTACTGGGTATGTAACAAATTATGTGGAGGGATGTGAGTGATGTAGATGGGATCTATCCCTCCTATATGACGGGAGTGACATCGTTATTTTTGATTGAGTGAGACCACGAAGTGCATGGCCATGCCCAAATGAGTCAATATGAGATATTGAGCTCATTTGATTAGAGTGAGTCTACTTGGAGTTCAAGATATAGATTGTACCGAGGATGACACGGTCTATGCCTCAATTGGTCAATCTAGATGTCAAGTATTGAGGGACATTGTGATAGGTTTTTCTTATCGAGTCCGTGAGGGAAAACTTCACTTCCCACTTCACCTCGGTCGTTTGTTCATGGCGATCCCATCGATGTCCCCGGATTAAAAATTTAATCCTAGACACAAGGGATTTTCGAAACAAACAAGTCATCGTCGTGCTATTCGTTTAGAGAGATCACTTGAACAAACTCGTTGTTCAAGCGACCATCCTCTATTCTGTTAGGGCAATATCTTGCCGTAATATGGTTTTGATGGTGTGGCAAAGGGTTTAAGTTAGTTTGATATGTTGATTTGATATGTGCATTGAAGTCGTGCAGGACTTAGTAATTCGCACATGGAGCCATGGCGAGTTTCACACTCATGACTCGTGCCTTGAGTCTGTGAAGGATAGCTTTGCGGAAGCTGTGCGCTTGGAGCATCCGAGGGACCGCCGGACGAGGAGCTTGGAGTGAAGCCGGAGGAAGTAGACTTCGAGGCAAGAGACACGAAGGAGCATTGCAGAGCCGTGCGCCTGATGCTGCCGAGGGACGTGGCCGCGAACGAAGAGAACTTCAAAGGCGAGGACTCCGAGGGATGAGAGTGAGCGATTGTAACCCGGGAAGGGTAGCTCTTAGGTGAAACTTGGCCATTTGGCCAAGTGTCGGATGAGTTTTCCCGACACCAGTCGACTGCCATGTCATGGCAGTCGACTGCTCTGAGTCGATGGGTCGATCGACTGGTCTAATGTGGCTGAATCAAGTTGATCAGTCGACTGACAGCATGGGCAGTCGACTGATGGCTTGATCAGTCGACTGCCAAGGGACGGCAGTCGACTGATGTCACTGTGCACGGGCACAGAATGGAGTCGACCTCGTTGAGGACTCGACTGGTTGACATCAGTCGACTGATGGGTGCCATCAGTCGACTGATGCCAGTACCGTTGGATAGTATCCAACGTGGAAAGCGGCCGTTATTGGGCAACGGCTACAGCACCAGTCGACTGATGGGTGCCATCAGTCGACTGCTCCTGTGTCAACGGGAAGAAACCCTCTTCCTCTATAAAAAGGAAGGGGGTAAGGGTTTGGGAGGCTAATGCTTACACTCTAACACTCTCCCAAAGTTCCCTAAAGCTTTCCATCCTCTTACCCAAGCTTATTTTCATTATACTTGTAAGAGGAGTGTTGATTGTAAAGAGGTTACCTCCACCTAGCTTTGTGCAAAGGAGAGATCTAGTGGATAGATTGCGGAGTGATTCACCGTGGACGAATCGGACCGTGGATTAGCGGCGTAGCCGTGAACCACGTTACATCTCCGTGTTTGTATTGCTTGCTTATATTTTGTTTGTCTTTGTTTGTATTTGTATATTCCGCTTGCGCTAACGTTTTGTAGATGAGCAAAATACGATGACCAACGAACGAGGGCTATTCACCCCCCTCTAGCCGGTCATTCGTACTATACTGATCCCCTACAAGTGGTATCAGAGCCAGGTTGTTTGTCGAGGACTAACCGCCACAACAAGCAAATTTTCGAAATGGCCGGCTCCAACATCCATCCTCTGAAGTTTGAAGGAGAATTCGCTTGGTGGAAGAAGCGAATGGAGGTATTTTTCGAAACGGATTTTGACATTATGATTACAATGGAATCCGGTTTCGTTTTGCCTAGGGATGAAGAAGGGAAGCCAATAGAGAAATCTAGGTGGACCAAAAGGCAAAGGGAAGAGCACCTTGCAAATTCAAAAGCCAAGCATCATCTCTTCAATGTGCTCCCCCAACAAGAAATCAACCGAATAGGAGAATGCCTAAGCGCCAAGGAGATGTGGGAGAAGCTAATTGAGCTTCATGAAGGCACATCCGAGGCAAAGCTAGCAAGGAGAGATCTCCTCCGCTCCCAACTATCCAACATTAAATTAGAAAAGGGAGAAAAGGTAATTTCTTTGCATTCTAGATTCAAAGAAATTTTAAATGGACTAACAAGTGTAGGAGAAAGGCTCTCCAATCGCGATATGATAATGAAGGCCATAGATGCTTTCCCCCGATCATCCAAGTGGAGTTCAATGGTGGACTCATTTTACATTTCAAAGAATCTAGAGGTAAGTACTCTAGATGAATTTTTCTCCACTATGGAATTACATGAATCTAGGCTTGAAGGAATACAAGAAGAGCCAAAAATACAACCTTCAAGGGGAGTAGCATTATTGGCAAATAAGGGGAAGAAGAAGATGGAATTCCCCTCCTCCGATGATGATGAAGCGTCTTCCTCCTCCTCCATGGATAGCACCGAAGAAGCCTATATGGTAAGGAGGGTAAGACGTGCATTTAAAAATTTTAGATTTGATAAATCTCATGATAGGAATAGAAGACCAAGGGGGAAGGTCATATGCTACAATTGCCAAGGAGAGGGGCACATAAGGGACAATTGTCCTCTCCTAAACAAGAGCAAGGAAGAGAGGAAAAAGAAAGAAGAAAAGAAGAAGAAAAAGGGGAGCAAGAAAAAGAAGGAAGAGGAGAAGAAGACAAAGGAAAAGGGAAAGGCTAAAGCTCTCAAGGCAAGGACTTGGGATGATCCATCCTCATCCTCCTCATCATCATTGGATGAGGAGAATGCCTTTGTCACCAATTTGGCCTTAATGGCCTTTGATGACTTGGATTGCTCTTCATCCGAAAATGAAGAATCAAGCTCAAGTGGGGAGAGCTCAAATGAAGGGGGAGCTTCTACATCCTCATCATCCGAAGAAGAAGAGGACATGAAAACTATGGTAACGAAAGCCTCTCCTAAGAAAATAGTTTCCATAATTTCTAGTTTAACTAAGGACTTATTTGGAATGAAAAAGAAAAATAAAAGCATGCTTGTTCAAATTAAGGATTTAGAGTATAAGCTAGAAAATGCATGCTCACATGACCTTTATGTGCCATTAGATGTTAGTGATGCATGCATAGAAGAAAATTGGGCTTTAAGGGAAAAGGTAGATTATTTAACCAAAGCCCTAGAGAAATTCACAATAGGATCCAACACATTAAATATGATTATTGGGAGCCAAAGAGCTAGCTTCAATAAAAAGGGCCTAGGCTACAAGGAAAAGAAAAATGAAAAGGCCTACAAATGTCTTATAGCTAGGGGACAAGATAAGAAGAAAGTAATAGCTAGGAAATGGATCCCCAAGGAATACTTAGTGAACCCAATAGGAAAGAACTTATTTTTGGTTCCAAAATCCATCCTTATGGGTTAGAATAACCCCTAGGGTAGTCAACCACATGGACCTAACCTATATCATATTTTGGTTGACTTAGGATGACGGGACAATATTTTTTAGATAGTGTTGGGTGATGATAACGTGCCCATAAATAGATAATATTGCTTAAATCATGATGATTGATGTAATTCCTATGTATATTTACAATCATGATTTATGTTTTTGAAATTTGGCACGTTATCATGAGAAATAGGTTTGAATCATGCTTTAGGTAATACTTTGTTTGTTATCATCATATAATACCTAATGCATGACTATTATTTGATGAATACATGAGTTTAATGATCATAATGTGAAATTAATTCATATATGTCATTATGATCATGTAGGATGTTAGGTTGATACTTAACCATGATAGAATTGCATGAATATATTGGTTAAGTATATACAAATACCCCCTAGGATGCATCTCACACTCACTATAGGCTAACTTAATTGAAAACCTAGCATGAGTGAGATGTTAGGATGATACAAATGTCCACTAATGCTTATGGCATTTAGATGGTCATTTAAAGTATCAAAATAGCAATAATAGACCAATCATGGGGAAGACTTATGTTTAATTCATAGACATATTGCCCAAAGATCATGGTTGGATATCTCATATGTTTTCAAAACAATTTCTTACCTTAAAATATATGTATTCATATTTTGAAACAATTGGATGCAAGACTAGGTGTTAAAATGGATACTCTTATGATCAAAAACCTAGTAGTTTTTAAAGCCTTTGGATTTTTGGCAAATACGTGGAAATATAATGATTTTTCATGAAAACATATTTTTCACTGATAGATATACTTAAAATAAATATGTTCCCCAAATTTCATGATTTTTTGAATTTTTTGGAATTTTTAATGTATTTCTGAAATTCGGTCTGAAAATCAGAAAATCACAAAATCCACGTGCGCTGAGTATCCAACTCATTGATCGATGGCTGAATATCAGACCAGTAAAAGCAAAATTCTGATTTTAAATCAACTTATGGTATTTTCCTTCTATTAGACTTGATGCCATGTGTTTTTAACTTAGTAATAATCTTTTTGATGGTGTCAAAGGGAGAGAAATAATTATGTTTAAGTTAATTATTTTAGGGAGAGAAATTTATGATAGGGGGAGAAATTTACATAGAGAGTTTCATGGATTAAGGGGGAGTTGCATGTTGCTATATCATGTTTATGTTTACATGCTTTCTTTCCTTTAAAATTTATATCAAATGTTTTTACCTAACTTAAACGGATTGCCACACATCAAAAAGGGGGAGATTGTTAGGGCAATCTCTTGTCGTAATATGGTTTTGATGGTGTGGTAAAGGGTTTAAGTTAGTTTGATATGTTGATTTGATATGTGCGTTGAAGTCGTGCAGGACTTAGTAATTCCCACATGGAGCCATGGCGAGTTTCACATCTCATGACTCGTGCCTTGAGTCGGTGAAGGATAGCTTTGCGGAAGCCGTGCGCTTGGAGCATCCGAGGGACCGCCGGACGAGGAGCTTGGAGTGAAGCCGGAGGAAGTAGACTTCGAGGCAAGAGACGCGAAGGAGCATTGCAGAGTCGTGCGCCTGATGCTGCCGAGGGACGTGGCCGCGAACGAAGAGAACTTCAAAGGCGAGGACTCTGAGGGATGAGAGTGAGCGATTGTAACCCGGGAAGGGTAGCTCTTAGGTGAAACTTGGCCATTTGGCCAAGTGTCGGATGAGTTTTCCCAACACCAGTCGACTGCCATGTCATGGCAGTCGACTGCTTTGAGTCGATGGGTCGATCGACTGGTCTAATGTGGCTGAATCAAGTTGATCAGTCGACTGACAACATGGGTAGTCGACTAATGGCTTGATCAGTCGACTGCCAAGGGACGGAAGTCGACTGATGTCACTGTGCACGGGCACAGAATGGAATCGACCTCGTTGAGGACTCGACTGGTTGACATCAGTCGACTGATGGGTGCCATCGATCGGTCGATGCATCTGGATGGATAGTATCCAGCGTGGAAAGCGGCCGTTATTGGGCAGCGGCTCTGATGCCGATCGATGGGTGCCATCGATCCTCTGTGTCAACGGGAAGAAACCCTCTTCCTCTATAAAAAGGAAGGGGGTAAGGGTTTGGGAGGCTAATGCTTACACTCTAACACTCTCCCAAAGTTCCCTAAAGCTTTCCATCCTCTTACCCAAGCTTATTTTCATTATACTTGTAAGAGGAGTGTTGATTGCAAAGAAGTTACCTCCACCTAGCTTTGTGCAAAGGAGAGATCTAGTGGATAGATTGCGGAGTGATTCACCATGGACGAATTGGACCGTGGATTAGCGGCGTAGCCGTGAACCACTTTACATCTCCGTGTTTGTATTGCTTGCTTATATTTTGTTTGTCTTTGTTTGTATTTGTATATTCCGCTTGCGCTAACGTTTTGTAGACGAGCAAAATACGACGACCAACGAACGAGGGCTATTCACCCCCCTCTAGCCGGCCATTCGTACCGTACCGATCCCCTACATATTCTACGAGTAGCCGCGGAATAGATGATGTCCGGATCGTCGGTTTTTGTGTTTATGCTCGTGATCCAAGTATTATTTAGCCATATACAGATTTATATCATGCTCATAGTTGAAAAACAAATACAAGCAAGTAACCATCCATACAAAACATGCATATAATTAAAAAGCAATTATAAACATAATACAAAAGAACACTAATCAAAATAAATAAGATTATACCTATTGTTATACCTCTTGATCTTCTATTGTATGTCCTTCCTCCTTTCGGACGTCGTGTGAGCGACGTTCTACCAAAAGTTGAAGCCTCCTAGTCACCAATCATCCTTTCCTTGTTCACTCCGAACAAAGGAACATCCTAAAACAAAACTCATCTTCCTATCTAGAACCGGCCACCAAGTCTATAAACTCGATGTTGCCGCCGAACAAGGAAGAGAACATGGACTATGTAACCAACCAAAGGAGAAACAACAAGGGCACGGGCACCGGCCAACACTTGGAGAAGAGAAAGGAAAACACTCCTTCTCCTTGTTGCCACCCAAACCCTAAACTAAGCTCTCCTAATTTCTGGCCAAGGATGAAGGGAATAAGAATAGATTGAGCTTTGGCCAAGGTAGAGGGAAGAAGGAAGAGGGGCCGGCCAACCTTAGGAAGAGGAAGGAGAAGCTTCCTCCCCTTGTTGCCGCCCACCACCAACACCCAAACCCTAACCCTAGCCACCCACTCCTATTCCTATCCCAACTAGAATTGGTTGCCGCCCATGAAAAGCAACCCTAATGCCATCCATCATAAGCCATAGATCAAGGGGAGAAGCTTGGGTGCCAGCCAAACCAAGGAGAGAAGAAGGAGGAAGGGTTTCGGCCACCAAACGAAGAAGAAGAAAAAAACTTTCCTTAATGTGGCCACCCAAAACCCTAACCTCCCTTGCTCTTGCCGCCCAAAACCCTAGCCCCCTTTCCTCTCCATTGTGTTGCCACCCACCCCTAGTCCACCCTTTTATAGAGTTAGGGATAAGCCTTGGTTTAATCTCCACCATTGGTTCAAGGGATTTAAACTCAACTGTCAGATTTAGAGATTTAATCTCAACCGTCGGATCTTAGATATTTAATCTCTACCTTTGGATCTAGAGTTTTGTTTCTATCCATTGGATCTAAGCTTCATGAGGTGTTAATATGCTACACTAGGGACCATGAGGAGGAGTTGGATCATGGCCACCCATGGATCAAGCCCACATAAAATCCGATCCACTAATGATTATCCATTCCACTAGAGGATTATCATTGATCTACCTCACCAACCCCCATAAATTAATATGGACTCCATATATTATTTGTACATTTTCTCACCGTGTTTAGGATCTCGAATGTCCGTCGATTAATTAATTTACTGACCATTAATTAATCAACATCTACTCCATAAGTAGTACCACTAAACCTTTTCATCATGTCGGACCATGTCTGTTGGGTTTCCGGCACCGCGGCGTGTGTGTGTTCGATCATGTTTCGTAAACATGAACACAGCGGAAGCAATAAAAATAATAAATCTACATGTATTACAAGACACACAACACACGCATGCATATTACAACAAGTGTACACATAACCGTAAATTTAAATTTGCAATAAAAGGAAATTTAACTACGTTATACCTTTCGTATGACGTGTAGCGGGAACGGCATCAACCGGAATGATCCTTGCTAGAATCGTCTCTATCCATATCCATGCCGAGTTCCTCGGGATGACTTCGCTAATCCACGAGCTTCATCTTCGTATGGGTTACTAGCCTCGTGTTGAAGACGACGTGATCGAGAGATGATCACGATCCGAATCCAAATTCGGATCCAAAATGAGTCCTCAAAACTCGCTTCTCCGGAGAGGTATTCGTCAACCGATTGACGAATCCTTCGTCCTCCACCTCAGAGGATTACCGGAGATCGAATCCCCGGTAAGTTATCCGCTGTCAGAGCTCTAACCGTCGTCCAAACGACGCTCCGACGAGAGGAGAAGAAGCTGTCCAGAAAACTGGACAGCTTGGTGGAGGAGTAGGCGCCGGCCAAAAACAAGGAAGCCAAGTGCTCACCTTTTCACCGAGGCCTAGGAAGATCACCGGAGGGTCACCGGAGGATCACCGGCTGAAGCTTGGTCGCCGGCAAGGAGCTGGACGCCGGCACAAGGGGTTTGGGCGGCCAAGGAGCTTGGGCGGCCAAGGAGCTTGGGCGGCAACTAGGTTTAGTGCTCTTCCAATTAGGGCTTAATTATCCATTAAGCCCTCTTTTATAGAGAACTAATTTTCTTAATGGTTATTGGATCATAACCATTAGGCCCGTTAACCCGCTCCATTAAGATAAGTTAAAATAAACCAAACCATGATGGTTTATTTTAAGTTAAAACGAACCGAACCAACTTTTGGTTCATTCGTTTAAAATAAACCAAACCCTTTGGTTTATTCTCCTCCATTGGATTAGAACCAAACCATTTTGGTTTATCCATTAAGTCTTCATAAGACTTGGCCCATCCACGCTTCCATTGCGACTGAAACGATTTCATGCTCGCTTTATGTTTGGTCCAACCAAACCTAGTTTCTCTCGGTCTGAGAATCCCATTCTCAAGCTCGTTTTAAATCCTTTGGATTACACTGGTTGTGCGTGTGACCAAATAGGTTCTCGGTTTATGTTGGCCATCTATAATTAACCATTAATTATAGAACGATCATGAGTGGCACCTAGTAGTACATCATGATCCCCAATTAACCGAAAAGATCAACGGTTGATCAACTATTTCGAAACCCTTCAAATCGAATGATTCGTGCCCCATTCCTTCACTCATCTTATACCCACTTGGTTCAGACATGGTCTATTGTGTCATCCCCACTAGTGACTACGTCACACCTAGCCCAAGTATCATTTCCTCATCCTACGGATTCTAGTTACTCCACATGTATCGAAGAGTACCTTACTCTAAACATGTAATGCTTTGGCCAAAGACTTTAGTAACAATCCGACGAGAGACCATGGGTATACATCTCCTCGCAAGGAGTGGTGAATCCTTTATAGGCTATTCAAACACCTTCGATCACTTCGACTTATACCCAATCATCCCGGGTCCACATCTCCTTAGAGATGTTTGCTTAAGATGTCAAAGCATAAGTCTCCATGATCAAGATGACTTGAATACCGCAAGTCAAAGGAACATCGCACTTAAGCCACAGTAAGAACTTCATTGACATATCTATATATGCAGAGAACCATATGAAGTCTTACGACTGGTCACTCCAATGAACTAGTTACCATAACTAGCATCCACGATTAACTCCGGACATCACTATGTCTCCAGCCAGTGAGAATCAGCTGCTTGGATACACCAAGGAGTATACCTCGTGCTAGTCTCGACAGAATTGATGGTGTCCAAATCCATCAATTCATCGACTAGGGATAATTCCGATACATCACAATTACACATGTAGAGATACTCACTAGTTGTGATCCAATCACAAATTCTCTCATGCTGTGAATCGTATCGTGGACATTAAGTAAATGATTTTAAGATCCAATCAAATACATAAAATATGTATACTCAAATAGTGAATCTTCATTTATCATATAAATGGTTCATACATAAGGCGATTGCCTTAGGACATCTCTCATATATTACTAACAAAGTCCACCTGCAGGGTTTACATGATGAACCTTATGAGCTCTTCAAGGGGACATCATCATCCTAATATATAGGACATGGTTTCCTCCTATAATCAACGACACACCATATAAATAATATCATCTCCCAACTTATCGAGCCTATCGATTTAATCTATAAATCTCGCTCATTGGTAAATCAAAGAAATGAATACTAAGTATATGTTCCCGTTATTATATCAGGATTAAGAGCATGTACTAAATAATATCTGAGGTCCGATTCAATTATGTAGTCAATAATAAATCAAATCACCTCTAAGTCGGTCCTGCTCAATACACACAAAGTGCACTAGTGTGATTCTATAATCATGACAAACCAATACCAAATCACACTACAACCATTCCGATGGTTTGTCCAAAGCCATCTTGGTTGTGAGCCTTTACTTATACTTTACAAGGAGCCGATAACATGATCTCCCGTGTGACACCAGACACCATGTTATCTACAATGTAATGTATTAGACAATATTGCATAACCATGCAAATATGCAAACAATGATCATGTGATTCTTATTTCAAAATAAATATGTTCATACAAAAGGTAGACTTTTCAGTATACATCCCTACACATTGTCACATATTGTGAGAGTCACAATTAGTAGTCACAAAGGTGATGTTGGATCTCAACATTCTTGTAACTTGGGTAGAAATAATGTGTTGCTAGATACCGCTCATTGCTTATGTTCCTAAATCGGTTTAGGAGCATTGCCAATGATACAAGAACCTATAGGGTCACACACAAAGGGCAATTTGATGGAGATTAGGTTCATATGATGAACCATGAGGATTAGGTTCATGGGATGGACCAAATTGGATTAAGAGTATCCAAATTAGACTAATTGAGTTAGACTCAATTTGATTCAAGTGTTGAATGAGTCTAATTTATATTTGATTCATTGAGTCAATTTAAATTAATGAATAGAGATTCATTAAATCAAATTGACTTGAATCAAGTGGTTAGATTTGATTAACCATGGGAGATAATAGGTTAAGTTTGACTTGACTTGAGAGGGAAGATGAATAGTCAATTTTCACTTGACCAATTGCGATGTAATGGTGGCTTGGCATGGGGGCCGACCAATGATGATATTACACATCATCATGGACTTATCATGTGTGAAAGTAGGAAAGTTCGCTTCCCACTTCAACTCGGTTGCTTGTTCATGGCAATCCCATCTTCGTCCCCGGATTAAAAAAATTAATCCAAGACAATTAGGGATTACCCAAGCTACCGTTTCTTCATCGTGCTATTCGATTAGAGTGGTTACTTGAACAAACTTGTTTTTCAAGAAACCAACTTCTATTCTATGATTAGTTGCGGAATAGACGATGTACAATCGCCGATTTTTGCGTTTGTATTCGGGGTCCAAGTAAATTAGCCACATAACAAAACATACAACATGCATATAATTGAAAAACAATTATAGACATAATTCAAAAGAATATAAACAAGCTTTATACCTCTCGATCTTCTATTGTATGTCCTTCCTCCTTTTGGACATCGTGTGGGCGATGATCTTCCAAAAGTCAAAGCCTCCTAGATCACCAATCTTCCTTTCTTTGTTCACTCCGAACAAAGAAAGATCATAAAACAAAACTCTTCACCTTACTTGCGCCAACCACCAAGCACCAACTTGGAGTCCGCCGGCCTCATGGAGTGGAAAGGATTTGCCGGCCAAAAGATGAAGAAGAAGAGGTTGGGGCGCAGCCCAAACCCAAGGAAGAGGATGCCCTAGAGCCGGCCAAGAGGAAGGAGGAGAACAACCAAAGCCTTACCTCTTGTTGCCGCCAACCCAAACCCTAATCCCCTTGGGTTTCTTGCTGCCCAAGCCAAGGAGAGCAAACCCTAGAATCTCTCAACCCCTGTGTCGCCCAAGCCTTGGCTCCCCTTTTATAGATTTAATCCATACCTCCTTTTAATCTCAAACGCCGGATCTAGGGATTTAATCTCAATCGTTGGATCTAGAGATTTAATCTCAACCATCGGTCTTAGAGATTTAATCTCCACCGTCGGATCTAAAGATTTAATCTCCACCGTCGGATCTAGAGATTTAATCTCCACCGTCGGATCTTGAGATCTAATCTCCATCGTCGGATCTAGAGTTTCATTTTTCATCATCGGATCTAGGCTCCATGAGGTTTTAATAGGCTACAAAAGGGACCATGAGGAGGAGTTGCATCTTGGCCACCTAATGGATCAAGCCCACATAAAGTCCGATCCATTAATGATAATTCATTCCACTAGAGGATTATCATTTATCTACCTCACCAACCCCCATAAGTTAATATGGGCTCCATATATTATTTTTACATTTATCTCCCCGTGTTTAAGATCTCGAATGAACATCAATTAATTAATTTACTGACAATTAATTAATCAACATCTAACTCCATGAGTAGTACCACTCAACCTTATCATCATGCCGGACCAAGTCCTCCTGCAGGGTTTACATGATGAACCTTATGAGCTCCTCAAGGGGACATCATCATCCTAATATATAGGACACGGTTTCCTCCTATAATCAACGGAACTCCATATAAATAATATCATCTCCCAACTTACCGAGCATATCAATTTACTCTATAAATCTCGCCCATTGGTAAATCAAAGAAATGAATACTAAGTTTATGTGCCCGTTATTATATCGAGATTAAGAGCATGTACAACAAAATATCTGAGGTCTGATTCGATTATGTAGTCAGCAATAAATCAAATTACCTCTAATTCGGTCCAGCTCAATACACACAAAGTGTACTAGTGTAATTTTATGGTCAAGACAAATCAATACTAAATTACACAACAACCATACCAATGGTTTGTCCATAACCATCTCGGTTGTGATCCTTTACTTATACTTTACAAGGAACTGATAACAGGATCTCCCGTGTGACACTACACATCATTTTATCTACAATGTAATGTATTAGACAAAATGCATAACCATAAATATGCAAACAATGATCATGTGATTCTTATTTCAAAATAAAGATGTTCATACAAAAGATAGATTTTTCATTATACATCCCAACAATCTCCCACTTATACTAAAAGACTTTGCTGTCCTCAAACTGTCATACATCTGATTCCCATTCCCTCCACATGTCTATCAAAAGCTCTCGCTAGAAGGGTCTTAGTGAAAGGTTCTGCCAGGTTATCGTCCGATGCAATCTTGGCCACAACAACTTCTCCTATCTTTATGATTTCTCATATTAGGTTGTACTTGTACTCTATGTGTTTACTTGCCTTATGGGCTAGTGGTTCCTTCGAGTTTGCAACTGCACCACTATTATCACAAAAAATTGTGATAGTTCTGGGCAAACCAGGAATCACATCCAAGTCTATCAAGAAGTTGCTGAGCCACACAACTTTTTTGGCCGCCTTAGAGGCCATTTGTTGAATCGAAAGTGCGCTAGAGGGTGAATAGCGATCTGTCGTCAAGTTTTGCAATAAGTAAAAAGCAAGTAGAGAATGCACAGCGGAAATATAAAGTAGACAAGATATTTTTACGTGGTTCACAATCTTTCGATTGCTAATCCACGGCCCTAGTGATCCTTGATCACGTACGGAGGGCAATTCACTAAAACCACTCCTCTTCGTTGGAAGTAGGAGCAACGATTACAAAAAGAAATCAAGGCAAAGGGACACTCCCCCTTTCCTTGTTACGATTAAAGCACAAAGACAATTTAAAGAAGTAGAACTTAAATAAATATACCGACAACTCTTATAAGTAGAAGATGTAGCTTTCGTTGTCGGCGGCACTTCGTCGTAGCAAATGTGAGTAGTAGTAGCGGCGTTACGACGGCGTGTTGAGAGCTCTTGAATTCTTGTTATTTGCTTGGCTTGAACATGTCTATTTATGGATATTGATCTATGAATTTAGACATAGGTAGTGTCCAAGGTGAGGTTCTTATCCCCCAATACTTGTTCATCCACATCCTTTGCGCCAACTCAAGGATGAGGTGTTTCATCCAACCACCTTGTGCCACCTCCAACCTCCTTGTGCGCCAACTCAAGGATGAGGTGTTTCATCCAACCACCTTGTGCCACCTCCAACCTCCTTGTGCGCCAACTCAAGGATGAGGTGTTTCATCCAACCACCTTGTGCCACCTCCAACCTCCTTGGGCGCCAACTTGAGGATGAGGTGTTTCATCCAACCACCTTGTGCCACCTCCAACCTCCTTGGGCGCCAACTTGTTGGAGCCATTCAACTTGCCACATCATGGGAGCCAACCATCTTGTGCCAACTCACCTTATTTTGGGCGTCCACCACAAGGAAGCTTGGTGATGGTTTGGATGTCCACCTTGATGCCACATCACCCTTTGTACCAAAACACGAGTCAAGTCCAAATTCACCCCCTTGAAATTCGAGCTCTTCTCGAGGTGGAACTTGACTAGCAGTTGGCTTGTAGTCAAAGGGTTTTGGAATTTGCTTAAAATATAAAATACGATGGTTCTAACCATCGATCTCGACCTAGACCTTCCATTGGAGGTATTGGGTCGGATCTACGCTAACGACCTTGCTTCGCTTTCACACGAGCTTACCTTGTAGCCTCGCTTCCGGTCTTCACCCAGTACCTCGGCTTCCTCAAAGTCCCTCTGGCGTTGCGACCACCTCGGTTCCCACCGGTGTCGCGAACCTTCCGCTCAACTTTAGCATTTCTCGCACACTTAATTGAGCTCGTAAGATAACAAATATACCCTTAACTATTGAGCCTTTTGCCATAATCAAAATACCGGTTCGACTTTGGTGCCCTTGCACCAACAATCTCCCCCTTTTGATTAATGGCAAACCTAAATGTTAAGGAAAATTAACATAAAAGAAGCTAGCATAATGATTAAGCATGAATGAGCTAGCATAAAGATTAAATATGAATGAGCTAGCATAATGATTAAGCATGAATGAGCTAGCATAAAGATTAAATATGAATGAGCTAGCATAATGATTAAGTATGAATGAGAAATATTATTGTTTCAAGTTCTCCCCTTTGAGGTAACTCCCCTTGACCAAGGTGAGTTCTTGAAAAATAATTTTACTCCCCTTAATAGTTGCTTAAGTAAACGGAATTACTTAATATAAAAGGTAATAATTTTGTTTACTTTCTTCCTTACTTTTGTGACTTTCTCCCCTTTTGCCTTAACTCAAAAAGTTTGTAAATATATTTTAGGGTTTGTAAGTCCAAGCAAGTTCCCAATATAAATATATATTTTTTTAAATAATAATAAGCTTGAAAATATGTTCATCTAAAATGTACAACTCGGTTGGACTTGATTGATATAGAATGATCAATAAGTCTTGAAGGAGTTGATTAATTTAAATAATTATACTCCATGGTTCATGTCGATGCACCGAATCTACATCTGAACTGTGAGTAAGGTCCTAACATCTCACGCGTCTCGTGGCTAAGTACACAAACACATTAGTCCTATGTGTTGTGAGATGTGTTGGCTCCTTAAATCTATAGGTATATGATTTCTAAGGTAAGACTTAGGCTAATTTCATAAAAGAAGCAAAAGTAGAGTACATATATAGAAAAATTTAAATCCTACTCTATTACTACGCACATACCTAACTTTCGTCTTAATAAACTAAATTCGGCCGGGTAGTGGTTTGGTGAAGATGTCCGCTAGGTTTGATTTGGACTCAACATACTCTAGTTGTATAGTTCCATTAGTTACATGTTCCCTAATGAAGTGGTGTTTAACTTCTATATGTTTTGTCCTAGAATGACATATTGGATTTTTAGTTAAGTTAATTGAACTAATGTTATCTATGTAGGTTTTAATGTTGTTAAAGATTAAGCTAAAGTCTTGGAGAGTGTGCTTCATCCACGAGGTGAGAGACACACTCACCCATCGCAACGTATTCCGGTGGTAGATAAGGCAACGCAATCGCTTCCTCTGCACTAACTTACTAGACTCGGGATTTGACAACAACCACTCGTGCTCTTTCTATCGAGTTTACTACCGGCATAGTCGGTCGAGTAGCCGATTAGATTAAACTCGGTAGATCTAGGGTACCAAATACCTACGTTTAGCGTGCCCTTTAGATATCTAAGGATACGCTTGACTAGGGTTAGGTGAGACTCCTTGGCACAGGTTTGTAACCTTGCGCATACTTACCGCGAATAAAATGTCGTCGGCTCGCGGTTAAGTATAGGAGACTTCTATTGCGCTCTATAGTATTTTAGGTCAACGGGTTTTCCTTCTACATCTTCGTTTATATTAACATTAGTTGCCATAGGTGTATTGATTATTTTAGCATCTTGCATTCCAAATCGATTTATTAAGTCCTTAGTATATTTTTGTTGATGTAAATATATTCCATCTTTAGTTTGTTTAATTTGTAAACCTAAGAAGAAACTTAACTCTCCCACTAAATTCATTTCAAATTCACTTTCCATAAGTGAGATGAATTACGTTTAGCGAGGATCGAGTTGGTAGTTCCAAAAATTATATCATCTACATAGATTTGGGCTATAAAGATTTCTTTTCCTACGGTTTTAACGAATAAGGTTGGGTCGACTAAACCTTGGTTGAATCCTTTGGACTTAAGATAGATCGAAGCCTTTCGTGCCAAGCTCTTGGGGCTTGTTTGAGTCCATATAGGGCTTTCTTAAGTCTAAGGACATGGTCGGGTTTATCTAGATTTTCGAATCCGGAGGTTGGTAGCGTAAACTTCTTCCTTAATGTATCCATTCAAAAATGCTGACTTGACATCCATTTGAAACAATTTAAAACCTCGATGTGCGGCATATGCTAACAACATTCGGATGGACTCTAGTCCAGCTACGAGGCGTAGGTCTCATCGTAATCTAAACCTTCGACTTGACTAAACCCTTTTGCGACTAACCTAGCTTTATTTCTAACTACTTCACCTTTATCATCAAGTTTATTTCGAAATACCCACCTTGTTCCAATAATTGATTTTTCTTTAGGTGGTGGTACTAATTCGGACTTCATTTCTAGTGAATTGAGCTAGCTCTTCTTGCATAGCAATAATCCAGTCGGGATCAAGAAGTGCTTGTTCAATAGTTTTGGGTTCGATTTTGGAAATTAACGAGATTTGACTAAGGTTTCGATATGAAGCTCTAGTTCGAACCCCTAAATTTGGATCACCTATAACTTGATTGATAGGATGATTTGTTTGAGTCTTAGTGTGACTCGGGTTAGGGTCATCTATCACTTGGTCGATAGGATGACTTGGGTGAGTTCTAGTTTGACTTGGGTTAGAGTCATCTATCACTTGGTCGATAGGATGACTTGGGTTAGGACGAGATTCAAGTTCAAGATCAGTCGGGTTCGCTATAAGTTGATTTGCTAGTTGGTTTTGTTAAGGATTGAGCGGGTTCGTGTCCTTCGTCGAAAACTATATTAATGGTTTCTTCGACTCTAAGAGTGTCGTGATTGTATACCCTATAAGCTCTACTGGTGGTTGAGTATCCTAGAAAGGTTCCAGTAGAGGTTTTGGATTTGAATTTCCCTAGGTAATCCTTAGTGTTTAAGATATGTACCTTGCATCCAAATACCCTAAAGTACTTGATGTTCGGTATTTTATCGTGATAAATCTCGTACGAGGTCTTTTGGTGCCTCTTTACCATAAGGATCCTATTTTGGACATAGCAAGCCGTACTAACGCCTCGCCCAAAATCTATCGGGTAGGTTATACTCGTTTAACATTGTCCTAGCGGCTTCTTGTAGGGTTCTATTTTTCCGTTCGACTAACCCATTTTGTTGTGGGGTTCTAGGACATGAAAACTCATGGTGGTATCCGTTTAGGTTACAGAAATCTGTAAACCTGTGGTTTTCGAATTCACCACCATGATCGCTTCTAAGTCTTTTAATCTTAAGGTTCTTTTGATTTTCGATTAACCTACAAAGATTGATTAGTTGGTCTAGGGTATCATTTTTATGTTTGATAAACCTAACCCAAGTAAATCTAGAATAGTCGTCAATTATGACTAAGCAAAATTGACTACCATTGAGTGACTTAGCTCCATGTGAATCAAATAGATCCATGTGTAGGAGATCAAGAACACTTTTGGTTCGTTCTTGATTAGTTAATTGATGTTGTGTCCTAGATTGTTTACCTTGTTGACAAGCATTACATATTTTATTATCCAAGTTGTTTAGTTTAGGCAAACCTATAACCAAGCCACTCTGACTCATCTTGTGGACGAGTCTTGGGTGCGAGTGTCCGAGTCTTCGGTGCCATAACCAAGATTCCTCTTGCTGTGTCATAAGACACTTGGTTGAGGAGTTGGGTAAATTTATTGTGTAGATGTTGCTACTCCTAGTTCCTTTAAGTATTATTTTAGATGTTGCATTTATTTTGATTACGCATTCATTTTCTAGAAATATGACCTTATAATTGTTATCACACAATTGGCTTACACTAAGTAAATTATATTGAAAGTTTTCTACTAATAAGACATTTTGAATTGTAAAGTTAGAGTTGAGCTCAATATCACGATCAGATGATTTTGAGCTTGCGTTATTTTCAAGGCTACCGATCCTTGTCGTTTGAATCGTAACCGAAAATTTGAGTTGATCCCGGTCATGTGTCGAGTACCAGCCCAACATCCATTGATCCTACACATAAGGTAGTTGGATCGGATATTGGAATTACTAAAGGGTTGTTTGTAAGTTTTAAACCTAAATCATCTCACCAATATCTACATGATCAAAACATGTTATTCCTATGTGTTATTGTGAGATGACTTTCAATTTTACTTGATTAATTTTAATGAATTTAAATTAACCAACATTAGGTTAGATTCGGAGTTAGTCTAAGCTCATCAAGTAATCTTTTCAAGAGATTAGCTTCGTGTCGTGGCGAGGCACAGAGGCCTACTTTGATCGGAACAACGACCACTTCCTTAGACAAAGCTAATTTCAAGAAATTGATAACTCGACTTACTTGAGACTACGTCTTGGTCTAACTAGTTATTTTTGAAAAGAGGCTCCCCGAGGCTCAATCTTTTCGTAGGAGTTTAGTTGGTTTATTTTTGAAAAGAGGCTCCCCGAGGCTCAATCTTTTCGCAGGATTTTAGTTGGTTATGAGTCCTATCTAACCATTCTAAAAATAAAGGAAAAACTAAGCATGCAATTTCTAAGACTTAACAAAAATACATTTTGTATTGGCTCCCCCTGGACCATTGAATCGAGTGGGTCTATTCACATAGTGAATTTGGTCCTTGGGAACCCAATACATGTTAGATCCTAAAGTTGAAATCAAAGTGGTCTTAGGGACCCATGCTTGGACATTTTTCTTATGTTGGTTTACTATAGACATATATGACTTATTGGTTGTATTTGAGTTAAACCCGAGTCCGGCCTTGTTGTACACGGCCCTTTGTGATCCAAGTAAGAGGTCAAGTCCCTTGGATCCCAAAGTGAACCTTTCCAACGTGTTCCTAAGGTCTTCGACTTGTGTTTTCAAAAGCGAGTTCTCAACTTCAAGCTTTTCAACTTGAGTTGAGTCCTCCTCTTGAATACGAGTAGTCGAAGAGGTTAGAGAGACCTCATGTTTGAGAAGGTTAACCTCCTCAATTAGGGTCTCGACCTTGGACTCGGACTTAGCTAGTTTCTTATTTAAAAATTTAATTGCACCATACAAAGTATTAAGTAACGACCGACTTACCCTTAATGATTCTTTTGAACCGGATACGGATCCGTGGCTTGTCTTGAATGGAAGCTCATCATCGGATTCGGACTCGGACTCTTCTACGGTTTCGGAGTCGTGCTCGGTCGGCTTGGCCATTAGAGCTTGGATATCGTCTTCTTCCTCCGACAACTCCTCCCAAGTAGCGTTTAGCGCTTTCTTGGTCTTTGATGCGTTATTCTTTAGCTTTGGGCACTCGGACTTGATGTGACCGAACACATGCACTCATAGCATCTAAAATTAGAAGTATTTGAATTAGATTTAGGCTTACCCTGAGTTGGTGGTCGTTGTCGTCTCTCGATCATCTTCCGCTCTACATTGACTATTTCGGATTCTATTTCGGAGTCTACTTCCGATTCGGACTCGTCTTCTTCCTTCGGGGGTGGCTTGCTTGCGGGCTTCTTCTTCTTGGAACCTGCAACTAACGCAATACTCTTCTCGGCCTGGACCACGTTAGTTTGCTCATGTAATTCAAGTTCCGAAAACAATTCGTCTAACCTAATTTTAGAAAGGTCCTTGGAGACCTTGTAGGCATCGACCATGGATGCCCACAAGGTGGTCCTAGGAAACGAGTTAAGAGAATACCTGATAAGGTCGCGATTCTCGACCTTTTGTCCGATGGCATGGAGTTGGTTGACGATGTCTTGGATTCGAGCATGTAGTTGAGTTGCGGTCTCGTTTTCCTGCATTTTCAAGTTATACAATTTATTTAAAAGTAAATCTCTTTTACATACCTTCGTGTCGTCGGTGCCTTCGTGTAGTTCCACTAGCTTGGTCCATAAGTCCTTTGCACTAATGAAGGGGCCGATGCGGTTGAGCTCTTCCTTGGACAACCCACATTGCAAGATTTGAGTTGCCTTGGCATCGACTTCTACTTGTTTTTTCATGGAATTTGACCATTGATCGTAACCCAAAGATTCACCATCTTCATTAATAGGAAGTGTGAAACCGGTTTGGATTACGATCCACATCTCGATTTGGGTTTTAAGAAAGCATTCCATCCGACCCTTCCAATAACGAAAGTCATTACCGTTGTAAAAGCGGGGGTCGGATGCTAAACCCTTCGAGATGGGCCATTTAAAAACAAGAAGGAGAACGAAAAGAATCTTGCAAAACACACCTGGAAAGAATATTCCAAGACTTTCGTCTTGGATTAGTAAGTCTTGAGGAAGTAAAAAGATATATAAAATGTATCTTGCATAAAGAAATAAACAATCAAATGCGAATGTCGTTGAAGTTCCGGAGGACAACCTTACTCGGGATCTAACCCGAAGGACAACCTTATCCGGATCCTAAAGCCTCTAATGCAATTCTATATGTAGGAGAAGATAAGCAAGTGAAATAATTATACGAAAACAGAAATAAATAAATAAAAAATCTGTAAAAAAGAAAAACAAAGCTAGATTGGTGGTTTCACCGAATCTTAGCGCCCCCGGCTCTGATACCAATTGTTGGATCGAAAGTGTCGCTAGAGGGGGGGGGTGAATAGCGATACGGTGTCGTTAAAAAGTTTTGCAATAAGTAAAAAGCAAGTAGAGAATGCACAGCGGAAATATAAAGTAGACAAGATATTTTTACGTGGTTCACAATCTTTCGATTGCTAATCCACGGCCCTAGTGATCCTTGATCACGTACGGAGGGCAATTCACTAAAACCACTCCTCTTCGTTGGAAGTAGGAGCAACGATTACAAAAAGAAATCAAGGCAAAGGGACACTCCCCCTTTCCTTGTTACGATTAAAGCACAAAGACAATTTAAAGAAGTAGAACTTAAATAAATATACCGACAACTCTTATAAGTAGAAGATGTAGCTTTCGTTGTCGTGCGTTCGTCGTAGCAAATGTGAGTAGTAGTAGCGGCGTTACGGAGCGTGTTGAGAGCTCTTGAATTCTTGTTATTTGCTTGGCTTGAACATGTCTATTTATGGATATTGATCTATGAATTTAGACATAGGTAGTGTCCAAGGTGAGGTTCTTATCCCCAAGACTTGTTCATCCACATCCTTTGCGCCAACTCAAGGATGAGGTGTTTCATCCAACCACCTTGTGCCACCTCCAACCTCCTTGTGCGCCAACTCAAGGATGAGGTGTTTCATCCAACCACCTTGTGCCACCTCCAACCTCCTTGTGCGCCAACTCAAGGATGAGGTGTTTCATCCAACCACCTTGTGCCACCTCCAACCTCCTTGGGCGCCAACTTGAGGATGAGGTGTTTCATCCAACCACCTTGTGCCACCTCCAACCTCCTTGGGCGCCAACTTGTTGGAGCCATTCAACTTGTGCCACATCATGGGAGCCAACCATCTTGTGCCAACTCACCTTATTTTGGGCGTCCACCACAAGGAAGCTTGGTGATGGTTTGGATGTCCACCTTGATGCCACATCACCCTTTGTACCAAAACAAGAGTCAAGTCCAAATTCACCCCCTTGAAATTCGAGCTCTTCTCGAGGCTGGAACTTGACTAGCAGTTGACTGTAGTCAAAGGGTTTTGGACTGCAGTACAAGTTAGCTTAAAATATAAAGTACGATGGTTCTAACCATCTGATCTCGACCTAGACCTTCCATTGGAGGTATTGGGTCGGATCTACGCTTAACGACCTTGCTTCGCTTTCACACGAGCTTACCTTGTAGCCTCGCTTCCGGTCTTCACCCGAGTACCTCGGCTTCCTCCGAAGTCCCTCTGGCGTTGCCCGACCACCTCGGTTCCCACCGGGTGTCGCAGACCTTCCGCTCAACTTTAGCATTTCTGCACACTTAATTGAGCTCGTAAGATAACAAATATACCCTTAACTATTGAGCCTTTTGCCATAATCAAAATACCGGTTCGACTTTGGTGCCCACTGCACCAACAGCCGCCACATACTCAGCTTCCATGGTGGAGTCCGCCATGCATTTCTTCTTGACACTACTCCATACAATGGCTCCACCTCCCAAAGTAAACACAAAACCTGAGGTAGACTTACTGTTATCCCTGTCTGATTGGAAGTCGAAATCTGTGTAACCCACAAGGAGTAATTGGTCTGCCTGGTAAACTAGCATATAATCCCTAGTCCTTCTCAGGTACTTCAATATATGCTTTACCGGAGTCCAATGTCCCTGTCCTAAATTACTCTGATATCTGCTAACCATGCCCATGGCAAAGCAGATATCCGGTCTCGTATATAGCATCGTATACTTGAGGCTTCTTACTGCCGAAGCATAAGGAACCGCCTTCATCTCCTCTATCTACTTAGATGTTCTAGGACACATCTCCTTAGATAAAGGAACACCATGCCTGAAAGGTAGAAAACCTTTCTTGGAGTTTTGCATGCTAAAACGATCCATAATTGTGTCTATGTATGAAGCTTTAGATAAGCACAATATCCTTTTCCTGCCATCCCTTATAACTTTGATCCCAAGGATGTGTCCCACTTCTCCCAAGTCCTTCATATCAAACTGTTTAGACAACCATACCCTTATGTCCGATAACACCTTGACATTGTTGCCAATTAACAAAATTTCATCTATGTATAGTATAAGAAATACCACTATGTTTCCGTCACATATCTTGTATACACAAAACTTATCCAGACTTTGAATAAATCTATAAGACTTGATTACCTCATCAAAGCGGATGTTCCAAGACCTCGAAGCTTGCTTCAATCCATAAATGGACCGATTAATCTTACACAGAAGATGCTCTTTGCCCTTTGCAATGAATCCCTCTGGTTGCTTCATATAGATCTTTTCCTCAAGACTTCCATTAAGGAAAGCTATCTTGACATTCATCTGCCATACCTCATAATCCATATGAGCAGCAATACATAAGAGAATTCGGATAGACTTAAGCATTGCTACCGGCAAAAAGGTCTCCTCATAATCGATACCTTCTTTCTGAGTATACCCCTTCGCTACAAGCCTTGCTTTGAAGGTCTCAACCTTCCCGTCTATTCCTCTCTTTCTTTTGTAGATCCACTTGCATCCAATGGTTTTTACACCATTGGGTGGTTCTACTAGCTCCCAGACCTGATTTGAATCCATAGATTGAATCTCAACATTCATCGCACTTTGCCAAGATACTGTATCTATATCTTGGATTGCCTCGTCATATGTCCAGGGATCAGGTTCATGCTCGCCAGAGACCAAATCAGAAGATTCTCCCAAGAACATGAATCTATCAGGCTGCTCACAACCCTCCCACTACGACGAGAAATCACCTTTGTATCCTCTATGACACGTGGTGTAGTGACTTATGGTTTATCCTCTTGTACCAGTGGTATTGAAGTAGTGACTTCCCCTTTCAACTCCTCCATAACAATCTTTCTCATGGGCTTGTGGTTCATCACATAGTCTTCCTCTAGAAATCTGGCATTCGTACTAACGATCACCCTCTAATCTCTAAGAAAATAAAACAAACCTCCTTTTGTTCATCTAGGATAGCCAACGAACATGTGTACTTCTGTACGAGGTTCCAACTTACCAGCATTTGCCTTCAACACATGTGCTGGACTCCCCCAAATCTGAATATGTCTTAGACTAGGCTTTCGCCCAGTCCACAATTCTGTGGGGGTAGAATGCACTGATTTAGATGGTACCAAGTTCAAAATATATACTGTCGTATCTAAAGCATATACCCAGAATGAATCTGGCAACTCATAATAACTCATCATCGATCTAACCATCTCCATAAGAGTCCTATTCCATCACTCTGCTACACAATTCTGCTGGGGTGTGCAAGGTGCAGACAATTGGGATTGAATCCCAGCCTCTGATAAGTAATTCCAAAACTCTCCCAAGAGGTACTCACCACCAAGATCAGATTGTAGTGTCTTGATACTTTTACATTGACGTTTCTCCACATCAGCCTTGAATTCTTTGTGTTAGTGAAAAGCCCTAGAGCCAATCATGTGATGATTGTTGTATGGATTTTATTGTATCATATTCCTATTTATAAAGGCATGGTTATTATATTTACGTGTATTGGTGCCAAATAACTAAATATAATAATATCCTTGAGTAGTAGGTTCTTATCTATATCAATCGATTGGTTGAATCGATAATGAGATGATATAGAGAACACTACTCTTAATCATTCCTAGTCGAGTATTAACATTCAGGGACAATGATAATGCGTAGAGACTAGCATATAGGTCATCACGATGACTTGATCTCACAAGTCATGCATATGAGATATCAAGTTGACACATGGGTATGCATTGGAGAATGTTTACTGAATGACCTGCCATGAGAAAGTATCATGGATCGTTATATGAGTGTCATATACTTTCTCATGTGGCTATTAGTATGACTATTAATCCTTAGACCTGAAGTCACCATGGTTCCCTACATAAGAAGTTGCATACTTTGGCTTCGTCAAACGTCACCCGTAAATTGGTGGACTATAAAGGCGATTACTGGGTATGTAACAAATTATGCGGAGGGATGTGACTGATGTAGATAGGATCTATCCCTCTTATATGATGGGAGTGACATTGATATTGTTCATAGAGTGAGACCATGAAGTGCATGGCCATGCCCAAATGAGTCAATATGAGATATTGAGCTCATTTGATTAGAGTGAGTCAACTAGGAGTTCAAGATATAGATTGTACCGAGTATGACATGGTCTATGCCTCAATTGGTCAATCTAGATGTCAAGGATAGAGGGACATTGTCACATATTGTGAGAGTCACAATTAGTAGTCACAAAGGTGATGTTGGAGCACAACATTCTTCTAACTTTGCTAGCAATGATGTGTTGCTAGATACCGAACATTGCTTATGTACGTAAATCGGTTTAGGGACATTGCCAACGTTACAAGGACCTATAGGGTCACACACAAAGGGCAATTAGATGGAGATTAGGTTCATATGATGAACCATGAAGATTAGGTTCATGTGATGAACCAAATTGGATTAAGAGTAATCCTAATTAGACTAATTGAGTTGGACTCAATTTGATTCAAGTGTTGAATGAGTCTAATTTAGATTTGATTCATCAAATCAATTTAAATTAATGAATAGAAATTCATTAAATTAAAATTGACTTGAATCAAATGGTTGGATTTGATCAACCATGGGAGATAAGAGGTCAAGTTTGACTTGACTTGAGAGGGAAGATGAAAGGTCAAATTTGACTTGACCAAATGTCATGTCATGATGATGACTTGCCATGGGGCCGTCCAATGATGATGCTCCACATCATCATGGACACATCATGGGGTGCCACCTAATGAGCGAGACCAAGAGCCATTGGTTCTTGGAGTTACATGCATGCATGTAACCCCCTTATAGTGGGTTATGAAAGTGTGAAGTTAAGGTGTGTAACTTCATCTTCTTCCTTGGTTCTTCCTCTCTTTCTCTCCCATTCCTTCTTGTCCAAAATTTCCATGAGTGCTAGCACACTCTAGGTTGAGTTTCTCCACTAGTTGTCCGTGTTGATACCAATAGAGGAGTGTACACTTGACACTCTTGAGTTCCGGCAAGCTTTTCCATAAGCGAAGGGCGTCGCTACGAGGGTAACACTCTCAACTACTAGATCTAAGGTAGATCTAGGTTTACTTAGTACATACATGTTTTTATTTTAATATATCTTCGCACGGATCCGTGGCCAGACTTCCGAGGATTCCGTAACGCAAAAAGCAGTTTTTGCGGCTCGGAAAGTCCAACAGTGGTATCAGAGCCACATGTGAAGCATGTATGTGTTTCATTTTTATAGTTTTTATATCAGCTATAAAAATTATAGATTTTTTATGTTTCTATAAATTTCTTATTTTTATAGAATTTTTGGGTATTTTTCTCGAAGAGTCGAAGCAACGAGTGATAGAACACTTGTAGGCATCAACCATCGAGAAAAACTCTCCAAAACGGCGAGTTCTCACTTTTGGTTTTTGGGACAGCGACTTAAGTCGCTGTAAGATCGTAGTAGGGACACTCGCAAAGTTTATTTTGTGAGTAGGGGCGCTACCCCTATCCCCGAAAGGGGCATTTTCCCGTGATCGCACCCAAAAACCGCTTAGCGGGACCGTTACGGAGAGGTGACTAATAAAATAAAAAACAAAATAGGAAAAATTATATAAATTTTCTGTAAAAATACATATTTTATAATTATGTATAATTCTGTGATTGTCATAGCCCAAGAACCCCAATTTGATTGGACATTAATGTGTTGTAATTCATAATACGACCTGCGTGCCATTTTTGTGGATGTGCGTGTTGTATAGTGTATGCGACCTGTGCGTCGTGCCTCTTCTTTTGAAATTCTAGTTGGAAATAGTTTTAGACTCGAATGTAACTCGAGTTTCATATTTGTAATGTACAAAATAAAGCGGTGGAAAGTCCACTTGTAGACGAAGTTACGAGAAGGGTGCCGACGACAAATGGCGGTCAAAGGAAGCGCTTGGAGAAGCCGCTAGCGCTAGGTTGACCATCCGATATTTTCATTGGCTTGAGAAGATCGTAGTAGGGCCAAGACCACATCACAGTTGATTATATATATATATATATATATATATATATTTTGATATATATATTTGATTTTGCTTGTATGTATGTGATGCATGCTAGTAGAATAATGCTTGTATGTATATGATGCATGCAAGGATAATTTTCTTGTATGTATATGATGCATGCTAGAATAATGCTTGTATGTATGTGATGCATGCTAATATAGGATAATAAAGGCCTTAATGCATATATGATACACATTACGAATAGATTAGATCTTAATCGAATCAACTCGTAAATGCCTACCAGGTCCTTGATACCCATCACTACCTCGATCATTTGTAGTTGTTGAATCTGCCAAAGCAGAGCAACGCATATTATCTTGGTAGGGTGCAGATGGACAATCTTGGTCCCGCCTATCACGGCTTGGGTTAGAGTAAGCTCAATTAGATTGAGTAAAACTAGTTAACTCAATTGGAACGAGTAGAACTATAGGCATATTCCAACCGTTGGAAAGATTGGATAAGATCACATTTACACTAAATCTTGGGCGATTTAGCCAAAGCTAACTCAAGGTCTTTTGTAAATGTGGGTCTTGATCCTATAAACAAGAGTTGCAAAGAGATGTAATCGGTAATGTGTTACCCACCGATCGTACAAAGTCTTGGGCGATTTAGCCAAAGCTAACTCAAGGCTTAGTATGATGTGGATCTTGTCCCGCAAGAATTATAGCTAGTTTGTATGAATCTAGTAATGTGGTTTGACCACATCCATAACTCGATTCTACAAAATTCCTATAATTCAGTGGGAGCATCATTTTATTAAAGGCCTAATTAAAAAATAAAAGGAATATGATTTTAATTCTCTGCATTGTATGTTGTAGATAACTATGTCGACAAACACGAACACTCTCTCTCTGCATTATGTCCTTGAGAAGGACAAGCTCAATGGAGAAAATTTCCTAGACTGGTACAGGAACCTGAGAATTGTTCTCACCCAAGAAAGGAAATTGTATGTCCTGAAGCAGCCCATTCCGGAGGCACCTCCTGCCACTGCCTTGCGAGTTGACAAAGATGCTTACAAGAAGCATCAAGATGACGCATTAGATGTGTCATGTCTAATGCTCGCGACCATGAATTCTGAGCTTCAGAATAAACACGAGTTCATGAATGCTTATGATATGGTTGAACATATTCGTCAAATATATCAAGGACAAGCAAGACATGAGAGATATGAAGTCTCTAAGGCATTGTTTGGTTTCAAAATGCAAGATGGTACTCCTGTAGGTCCACATGTACTCAAGATGATTGGGTACGTAGAAAACCTACAGAGATTGGGATTCCCCCTTGGCCAAGAGCTAGCCACTGACTTAATCTTGTAGTCTTTGCCACAAAGCTACAATCAATTTGTCATGAATTACAACATAAATGAAATTGATAAGCCACTTCCTGAGATGCTCAGTATGTTGAGAACTGTTGAGCTCAACCTTAAGAAGGCAAAATCTGACACCATTTTGATGGTGCAAAAGAAGAAAGGCAAGGGCAAGTCTAAAGGTAAGGGAAAGTCCCAAGCCAAGGGCAAAGGCAAGGAACTGAAACCCAAAGGAGGGGTGGCTAAGGAAGGAGCTTGCTTCCACTGCAAGGAAGTTGGACACTGGAAGCGTAACTGCAAGGCATACCTAGAAGATCTTAAGAAGAAAAGAAGTGAGTCTTCTACTTCAGGTATAAATGTTATAGAAGTCAATCTATCTATTTCTTCATCATGGGTATTAGATACCGGATGTGTATCTCACATTTGTACCAATGTACAGGCGCTGAGAAATAGCAGGGCATTGACAAAGGAAGAGGTGGACCTATGAGTAGGCAATGGTGCAAGGGTTGCTACTGTTGCTGTAGGAACTTATGATCTATCTCTGCCCTCTAGGCTTGTACTAGAATTAGATGAATGTTGTTATGTGCCTGCCTTAACTAAGAACATCATTTCGGTTTCTTGTTTGGACAAGAAAGGATTTACATTTATAATAAAGAACAAATGTTGTTAAGTTTATTTAAATGATATGTTATATTTTAGTGCACCTCTAATGAACGGACTCTACTTTCTAGACTTAGAGAGCCCTATCTATAACATAAGTACCAAAAGGTTCAAGTCAAATGAGTTGAACTAAACCTATCTCAGGCATTGTCGCTTAGGTCACATAAATGAGAGTCGCTTATATTAGCTCTATAAGGATGGGCTGCTAGACTCATTTGATTTTGAATCATATGAGACATGCGAGTCTTGCCTTTTAGGCACTTCGTTCAGTTGCGTATTGCTAGTGCGTCAAGCCTCTTCATTATTACCAATGGTTATCTATAGGTTTCCGCAACTCAGCGTGGAAAGAAGGTGGTTATTGAGCCTGAGTACTTCATTACATTTACTGATGACTTCAGTAGATATGGTTATGTGTATCTTATGACACATAAATCAGAATCCTTTGAAAAGTTCAAAGAATTCAAGAATGAAGTACAAAACTAGCTTGACAAGAGTATTAAAATACTTCGATCAGATCGAGGTGGTGAATGCCTTAGCCATGAGTTTCATGACTATTTAGCTGAGTGTGGGATTCTATCCCAACTCACTCCTCTTGGAACACCACAGTGGAATGGTGTATCCGAAAGGAGGAATCGTACCCTATTAGATATGGTACGATCTATGATGAGTCACACAGATCTTCCTATATCCTTTTGGGGATATGCTCTAGACATAGCATCCTTTACCCTTAACCGTGTACCATCCAAGGCTGTGATAAAGACACCATATACGATATGGACAGGGAGAAATCCCAAGATGTATTTTATGAGGATTTGGGGTTATGAGGCTTAGGTTCGACGTCAAGTCTCAGACAAACTAGGACCAAAATCCGATAGATGCTATTTTGTTGGATATCCCAAGGATACAAAGGGATATTACTTCTACATTCCCAATCAGCACAAAGTTTTTGTAGCAAAGACTGGTATTTTTCTAGAAAGAGATTTTGTTTCTAGAAAAACTAGTGGGAGTACGTTCGATCTTGAAGAAATTCAAGATAAGGACCATAGCACTGAGGCCTTGATGGAGGTTGAACAGGAACCACGAAGTGTTGTGGGTGATGAGATTGTTGCCCAAATAGTTGTGGAACAACCACCTGTTCATGTAGACCTACCTCTTCACAGGTCTGATAGGGTACGTCATCAACCTGAGAGATACTCATTTCGCTTGTCTGACCATGATGACGTTATACTCATTGAGAATGAGCCTACCACCAATCAGGAAGCTGTGATGAGCCCAGATTCTGAGAAATGGCTAGAGGCGATGAGATCCGAGATGGAATCCATGTACACCAACCAAGTATGGACTTTGGTTGATCTACTTGAAGGGGTTAAACCCATTGTGTGTAAGTGAGACTTTAGGAGAAAGACTGACATGGATGGACTTACACATACCTATAAGGGCCGATTGGTGGCTAAAGGTTTCAAGCAAATTCATGGTATTGACTATGATGAAACTTTTTCTCTAGTGGCGATGTTTAAGTCCATTCGGATCTTGCTTGCTATTGCAGCATACCATGATTATGAGATCTGGCAGAAGGATGTTAAAACTGTATTTCTGAACGGAAACTTACTCGAGGATGTGTACATGACACAACCTGACGGTTTTGAAGATCCACAGCATACTGGGAAAGTATGCAAGCTGCAAAGGTCCATTTATGGGCTAAAGCAAGCTTCTCAGACATGGAATCTTCGATTCGATGATGCGATCAAATAGTTTGATTTCATCAAGAATGATGATAAACCCTGTGTCTACAAGAGAGTTAATGGGAACACAGTTGTCTTCCTTGTATTGTATGTGGATGACATACTAATAATTGGGAATGACATCCCTTCGCCACAGTCTGTAAAGACTTGGCTGGGGACGTGCTTCTCAATGAAGGACTTAGGTGAAGCAGCTTGTATTTTATGCATCAAGATATATAGAGATAGATCTAAGAGATTGCTTGGCCTAAGTCAGAGTACATACATTGACACGGTATTACTACGGTTTGCCATGCAGAATTACAAGAAGAGACTTCTGCCGATGTCACATGGTGTGAGTCTTTCGAAGACTCAAAGTCCCTCTTCTAGAGAGGAGAGAGACCGCATGGATAAGATCCCTTATGCATCTACTATAGGATCTATCATGTATGTCATGCTATGTACTCATCTTGATGTCTCATATGCTTTGAGCATGACGAGTAGATACCAGTCAGATCCAGGTGAGCATCACTGGATAGTAGTCAAGAATATTCTTAAGAACTTGAGAAGGACTAAAGAATATTTCTTGATATTTGGAGGCGATGAGGAGCTAGCTGTAAAGGGTTACAGCGATGCCAGCTTCCAAACTGACCAGGATGATTATAGATCACAGTCAGGGTTCGTGTTTTGCTTGAATGTTGGCGCTGTGAGCCGGAAGAGTTCCAAGCAGGACACAGTTGCTGATTCTACAACAGAGGCCGAATATATCAGTGCTTCCTTCTCATTCGAGAGATTATCGATAGAAGAGATGTGAAGATTTGTAGAGTACCCACAGAGGCTAACATCGCAGATCCCTTGACCAAGGCTTTGGCACAGAAAAAGCATGATGGTCACACTAGGTCATTGGGTATTAAATACTACGGTGATTGGCACTAGTGCTAGTGGGAGATTGTTAGTGAAAAGCCCTAGAGCCAATCATGTGATGATTGTTGTATGGATTTTATTATATCATATTCCTATTTATAAAGGCATGGTTATTATATTTACGTGTATTGGTGCCAAATAACTAAATATAATAATATCCTTGAGTAATAAGTTCTTATCTATATCAATCCATTGGTTGAATCGATAATGAGATAATATAGAGAACACTACTCTTAATCATTCCTAGTCAAGTATTAACATTCAGGGACAATGTTAATGCGTAGAGACTAGCATGTAGGTCATCACGATGACTTGATCTCACAAGTCATGGATATGAGATATCAAGTTGACACATGGGTATGCATTGGATAATGTATACTGAATGACCTGCCATGAGAAAGTATCATGGATCGTTATATGAGTGTCATATACTTTCTCATGTGGCTATTAGTATGACTATTAGTCCTTAGACCTGAAGTCACCATGGTTCCCTACATAAGGAGGTGCATACTTTGGCTTCGTCAAACGTCACCCGTAAATGGGTGGACTATAAAGGCGATTACTGGGTATGTAACAAATTATGCGGAGGGATGTGAGTGATGTAGATGGGATCTATCCCTCCTATATGACGGGGGTGACATTGATATTCTTGATAGAGTGAGACCACGAAGTGCATGGTCATGCCCAAATGAGTCAATATGAGATATTGAGCTCATTTGATTAGAGTGAGTCTACTTGGAGTTCAAGATATAGATTGTACCGAGGATGACACGGTCTATGCCTCAATTAGTCAATCTAGATGTCAAGGATAGAGGGACATTGTCACATATTGTGAGAGTCACAATTAGTAGTCACAAAGGTGATGTTGGAGCTCAACATTCTTGTAACTTGGGTAGCAATGATGTGTTGTTAGATACCGCTCATTGTTTATGTTCCAAAATCGGTTTAGGGGCATTGCCAACGTTACAAGGACCTATAGGGTCACACACAAAGGGCAATTAGATGGAGATTAGGTTCATATGATGAACCATGAGGATTATGTTCATGTGATGAACCAAATTGCATTAAGAGTAATTCTAATTAGACTAATTGAGTTGGACTCAATTTGATTCAAGTGTTGAATGAGTCAAATTTAGATTTGATTCATCAAATCAATTTAAATTAATGAATAGAGATTCATTAAATTAAAGTTGACTTGAATCAAATGGTTGGATTTGATCAACCATGGGAGATAAGAGGTCAAGTTTGACTTGACTTGAGAGAGAAAATGAAAGGTCAAGTTTGACTTGACCAAATGTCATGTCATGATGATTACTTGGCATGGGGCCGACCAATGATGATGCTCCACATCGTCATGGACACATCATGGGGTGCCACCTCATGAGGGAGACAAAGAGCCATTGGTTCTTGGAGTTACATGCATGCATGTAACCCCCTTATAATGGGTTATGAAAGTGTGAAGTTAAGGTGTGTAACTTCACCTTCTTCCTTGGTTCTTCCTCTCTTGCTCTCCCAATCCTTCTTGGACGAAATTTCCATGAGTGCTAGCACACTCTAGGTTGAGTTTCTCCACCATTTGTCCGTGTGGATACCAATAGAGTGTACACTTGACACTCTTGAGTTTCGGCAAGCTTTTGGACGAGCGGGATAAGCGAAGGGCGTCGCTACGAGGGTAACACTCTCAACTTCTAGATCTAAGGTAGATCTTGGTTTACTTGGCACATACATATTTTTATTTTAATATATCTTTGCACGGATCTGTGGCTGGACTTCCAAGGATTCCATAACGCTAAAAGCGGTTTTTGCGGCTCGGAAAGTTCAACACTTTTAACTTGTCAAAGCATTCAGACTTGCAGCGCATCAAGTAAATGTATCCATACCTTGAATAATCGTCTATAAAAGAGACGAAATATTCAAAGCCACCTATTGCCTGGATAGACATAGGACCACACAAATCATAATGAACCAATTCCAACACATCTTTGGCTCTATACCCCAAGCCTTGAAAGGCCTCTTGGTTATTTTACCTTTCAAGCAGGACTCGCAGTTTGGGAAGTCTTCCACCACTAATGAATTCAGAGGTCCATCAGCTATCAACCTTTGAATTCTACTTAGGTTAATATTACCAAGCCTTAGATGCCAAAGATATGTTTAGTTCATCTTCGAAGGTTCTTTTCTCTTATTGGAATTAGAAGATGAGTTATTCACTTCTATTTGCATCGTGAGAGATTTTGGTTCTAGTGTATACACATTTCCTATCAATGCACCAGAACAGATAATCTCCCTATTCCTTTTTATAACAACTCTGTCATTAAAAGAAATAGAATATCCATCCATAAACAATTTAGATACCAAAATCAAATTCTTTCTAAATAAAGGTACATAAAGGCAATTTTTAAGAATCAAAACTTTATTCCTCTCAAAAGTCAAATAAACATCTTCCACTGCAACAGCCGCCACCTTTGTGGCATCGCCCAAGTATACGGTAATCTCTCCCTCAGCAAGTCATCTGGTTTCCTAGAACCCCTGTAAAGTATTGCAGACATAATCAGTGGCTCCCATATCTACACACCAGGTGCTGGTAGATAACACCGCTAAACATGTTTCAACGACTAGACCAAAAGATATACCTTTGTTCTGCTTCAAGTTGGGGCAGTCCTTCTTTCAGTGTCTAGTCAGCTTGCAAGTGAAGCACTTTCCTTTCGGCTTCTTCACTCCTCCCTAAGTTCCTTCTGCCACCTTTTCCCCAGCTTGTTTATTCTTCTTCTTGCCTATCGACTTAGAAGCAGAAACCTTTTGGGCAACCATGGCCTGTGCCTGAGCACTCTGATGAAATAGCCCCTCTGCTGCCTGGAGTTCTGTCAGAACCTCCGCCAACGAATACAACTTCTTGTTCATGTTGTAGTTCAGGTGAAACTGCTCAAAACTCCTAGGTAGAGACTGGAGAATGATATCAACCTGGGTTTCCCCATCGATCACATCTCCGACGACTTCCAGCTCATTAAAATGAGCTATCATCTTGAGAACATGATCCCTCATGGGTGTTCCCTCGATCATTGTGGTCGTCATTAAGTTCCTCATGGCTTCCTGCTAGCAACCCGATTCTAGTGTCCGAAAAGCTCTTTGAGATTAAGCATCATGTCATAAGCAGTGGGCATGGCTTAATGCTGATGTTGCAGTACATTTGACAAGTTGGGATGTATACTGAAAGCCTAGCTCTTTTGTATGAACATCTTTATTTTGAAATAAGAATCACATGATCATTGTTTGCACTTTATTTATATATGTGCATATTGTCTAATACTTTATATTGTAGATAACATGGTGCTTGGGTGTGGCACAGAAGATCATGTTATCAGTCCCTTGTAGAGTATAAGTAAAGGCTCACAACAATGATGGTTTTGGACAAACCATTGGCATGGTTGTAGTGTAGCTTGGTATTGTTTTGTCTTGAACATAGAGTTACACTAGTACACTTAGGTGTATTGAGCAGGACCGACATAGAGGTGATTCAATTTATTGCTGACTACATAATTGAATCGGACCTCGGATATTATGTTGTACATGCTCTTAATCCCGATATAATAACGGGCACATGTACTTATTATTTATTTCTTTGATTTACCAATGGGTGAGATTTAGATGGATTAAATCAATATGCCCGGTAAGTTGGGAAATGATATTATTTACATGGTGTGCCATTGATTATAGGAGGAAACCATGTACTATATATTAGGTTGATGATGTCCCCTTGAGGAGCTCATAAGGTTCATCATGTAAACCCTACAGGTTGACTTAGTCAACATGATGATAAGGTTGAGTGGTACTACTCGAGGAGATAGATGTTAATTAATTGATGGTCAATAAATCAATTAATTGACAGACATTCGATATCTTAAACACGGGGAGATGGATGTACAAATAATATATGGAGCCCATATTAATTTATGGGGGTTGGTGAGGTAATTCAATGATGATCCTCTAGTGGAATAGAACATCATTGATGGATCAAGTTTGTGTGGTTCCGATCCATCGGGTGGCCAAGATCCAACTCCTCCTCATGGTCCCTATTGTAGCCTATTTACACCTCATGAAGTCTAGATCAAATGATGGAAAAAAAATCACTAGATCCGACGGTTGGGATTAAATCCCTAGAACCGACGGTGGAGATTAAATCTCTAGATTCGACGGTTGGGATTAAAACCCTAGAACCGACGGTGGAGATTAAATCTCTAGATCCGATGGTTGGGATTAAAACCCTAGAATCGACGATTGAGATTAAATCTCTAGATCCGACGGTTGAGATTAAATCTCTAGATCCGACGGTTGAGATTAAATCTCTAGAACCAATGGAGGAGATTAAACCAAGGCCTAAACCTAACTCTATATATATGGGCTTAGGCTTGGGAGGCAAAGACAATGGAAAAACCTAATTGAGACAAGGTGGCTTGGGCGGCAAGAAATAGGAGGAGGTTAGGGTTAGGGTTTGGTTCATTGTGTTGGGCGGCAACAAGAAGAACAAGTTTCTTCTTCTTCTTCCCAATGATGGTCGGCAACCCTTTTCTCCTCTTCCCTCCTTGGTTTGGCCGGCGCCCAAGCTTCTCCCTTCCTTCTATGGCTTAGGTTGGATGGCATTAGGATAGCTTCCCTTGGGCGGCAATCAAATCCTAGTTGGGATAGGATTGGGGTTGGGAGGCTAGGGTTAGGGTTTTGGGATTAGGGTGAGCGGCAACAAGAAGATGAAGATCCTTTTCTTCTTCCTTCTAAGTGTTGGCCGGCCACTATCCTTGTTCCCTTTACCTTGGCCAGAGATCAACCTATTCTCCTTCCCTTCATCCTTGGCCGGAAATTAGGAGAGCTTTGTCTAGGGTTTGGGCGGCAACAAGGAGGAGGATTGTTTTCCTTTCCTTTCTCCAAGTGTTGGCCGGCGCCCATACCCTTGGTGTTTCTCTTTTGGTTTGTTTCCATACTCCATTTCATCTTCTTTGGCCGGCGGCGACATCGAGTTTATTGACTTGATGGCCGGTTCTAGAAAGGAAGATGAGTTTTGTTTTAGGATCTTCCTTTGTTCCTAGTGAACAAGGAAAGGAAGATTGGTGATCTAGGAGGCTTCAACTTTTAGTAGATCGTCGCCCACACGACGTCCAAAAGGAGGGAATACATACAATAGAAGATCAAGAGGTATAACAAGAGGTATAATCTTGTTTATTTTGATTAATGTTCTTTTGTATTATGTTTATAATTGCTTTTCAATTATATGCATGTTTTGTGTGGATGCTTGCTTTATGTATGTGTTGATTATACTAGTTTACATTTGTATGTATTTGTATAATCATGGACCCCGAAGATAAACACAAAAACCGGCGATCCGTCCGTCGTCTCTTCCGCGGCTAACCGACTAAAAGAGTTGTGTTGCTTGAACAACTAGTTTGTTCAAGCGATCGATAATGTCGTTAGCACGACGACGAATTGGTTGTGCTTAGGAAACTCATCCCATCCGGATTAGTTTTCATTTGTTGAATATTTTAATCCGGGGACATGGGAGCCGATGAGCCTCCGAGGAATAGCACGATGCCAACAATAGGTATCAGAGCTACGGTTTTCGGTTTTGTGTGTTTAGGATTCGGTTACTTTCATGCACATATCATATATTGAGTATGTCGGATAATAGTAGAATGTGCGTAGGCTAACTTTTTGGTTGCAGGCATAAGATCCGACTATTATGGCTATATGTGTGTATGTGGTTGTTTGTGTGTGAGTGTATGTATATTATTTGAATCCTCGGGGTTGACGAGGCTAGATTAGTATTTAATTTTTGTAATTAAATACGACATTGTTTAGCCACTCTTTATTTTATTTTACTTTCGATCTAGATTTCATGTACACTCCCTCTTGGAGTATAGGATCGATGGATGTAAAATAAAATAGGTTTTATTCTCGGCTCGTATCTCCGGATGGCTCGTACATGGCGTAGGAGGAGCGGACGAGGTGGCGACACGACGGGACGCATATTGGAGAACAAATCCATAATAGTTGGAAAAAATTCTATTTATTCCATATTTATTGCTGATTTGTTTTATACGCATGTTGTGTGTACTTGAAAATTCCTCATTTTCAATTTACTAAGTGGGAGAGGGATATTTTAATTAATTCCCGCGACCTCCATTACAATTTGACGTGTGATGCAATAAACTTGCGTGTCAGCTCTGAGTGCCTTCCTCCCTGCGGATGAGTTTGTTTGCGGATCACTAGTTCAAATAATGGTTATAGGAAATTATCTAGGAGCGTGTGTACTTCCACAGCGGTAAGGCACATAATCCGAAATAATTCCCTTAGTATCATGTAATGGTGCACACTTAGATGCAAATATAAAGTATCCTCCCCATCGGAGTCACTGCTTTTATTTGTAGGGCCAAAGAGGAACCAACTATTAATTTTATTTGTCAAAAAGTAAGGTTGACAAGATAATAAAATTAATGGGTAAAACCTCCTCTTACAAATATAGAATTCGTATACGTCCACACTGCGTGGCATGCGATATTCTCGGTGTTTTGAGGTGTTCGTTGATTTTGGAATTTTATTGTTTTGAGGAATCAATAATATTTGAAATCTAAAATAATGATCCATGTGATTCTTAGGATTTTCAAAATGACTTTCAGTCCACTTATTGTGATACTAAAGGAAATAAACTTACTGTACCCAAATAATAATGATTGGAAAAGAATCCAAATATTGTCTTATCTGCAAGGAAGTACATGTATGCACTCTTTGAAGAGTATCCTCAAGCCATGGTTGCTCAAAAAGGTTTCTACTTCTAAGCCGAAAGGCAAGAAGAAGGAGAAACAAGGTGGAGCAAATGTGGTGGGAGGATCTCAGGGAGGAGTGAAGAAGCCGTAAAGCAAGTACTTCACTTACAAGCAGGATGGACATTGGAAGGAGGACTGTCCCAATCCAAAATAGAACAAAAGTATATCCTTTGGTCTAGTCGTTGAAACATGGTTAGAGGTGTTATCTACCGGCACCTGGTGTGTAGATACGAGGGCCGCTAATTATGTTTGCAATACTCTGCAGGGGTTCCAGGAAACCCTACGACTAGCTAAAGGGGATATTACCATTTACTTGGGCAATGCCATGAAGATGGAGGCTATTACAGTGGGAGATGTTTTATTTATCTTTTGAGAAAAATAAAGGTTTTGGTTCTTAAGAATTTATTTTATGTACCCTTATTTAGAAAGAATTGATTTCGGTTTCTAAATTGTTTATGGATGGATAATCTATTTCTTTTTATGACAGATTTGTTATAAAAGGAATAGGGACATTATCTATTCAGGTACATAGATAGGAAATTTATAACTTGAACCACAAGCTCCCACGATGCAAATAGAAGTTATTAACTCATCTTCTAATTCCGATAAGAGAAAAGAACCTTCGAAAATAAACCAAACATATCTTTTGGCATCTTAGGTTTGGTCACATTAACCTAAGCAGAATTCAATAGGTTGATAGCTGATGGACCTTTGGGTTCATTAGTGGTGGAGGATCTCCCAACCTGTGAATCTTGCTTGGAGGGTAAGATGACCAAGAGGCCTCTCAAGGCCAAGGGGTATAGATACAAAGATGTGTTGGAATTGGTTCATTCTGATTCATATGGTCCTATGTCTATCCAGACAAGAGGTAGTTTTGAACATTTCATCTTTTTCATAGATGATTGTTCAAGATACGGATGACACTACGATCTGATCGTGATGGTGAGTACCTCTTGGAGAGTTTAGGAACTACTTATCAGAGGCTGGGATTCAATCTCAATTGACTGCACCTGGCACACCCCAGTAGAACGGTGTAGCAGAGCGAAGGAATATGACTCTTATGGAGATGGTTAGATCGATGATGAGTTATTCTAACTTGCAAGATTCGTTCTGGGGATATGCTATAGATACGACGGTATACATTCTGAACCTGGTTCCATCTAAATCAGTGCCTTCTACTCCCACAGAATTATGGACTGGGCGAAAGCCTAGTCTAAGACATATTCAGATATGGGAGTCCAGCAGATGTGCTGAAGGCAGATACTGGTAAGTTAGAACCTCGTACAGAAGTATGCATGTTCATTGACTATCCCAGGGGAATGAAGGGTGGATTGCTTTATAGTCCTAGAGATCAGAGGGTGATCGTTAACACGAACTCTAGATTTCTAGTGGAATACTATGTGATGAGCCACAAGCCCAAGGGTAAAATTGTTCTGGAGGAGTTAAAAGGGAAGTCACTTCTTTAGTACCACCGGTATAAGAGGATATACTACATGTCACTGCACCGCGTGTCACAGAGGATACGCAGATGATACCTCGTCATAGTGGGAGGGTTGTTAGACAACCTTATTGATTCATGTTCTTGGGTGAATCTTCTGATTTGGTCCCTAGCAAACATGAACCTGATCCCTAGACATACGACGAAGCAATCCAAGATATAGATACAACATCTTGGCAAAGTGCAATGAATACTGAGATTGAATCCATGGATTCAAGTCAGGTCTGGGAGCTCTTATGCATAGCAGCTCATATGGATTATGAGGTGTGGCACATGGATGTCAAGACAACTTTCCTTAATGGAAGTCTTGAGGAAAACATCCAAATGAAACGACCAGAGGGATTCATTGCTAAGGGAAAAGAGCATCTTGTATGTTAGCTTAATCGATCCATTTATGGATTGAAGCAAGCTTCGACGTCTTGGAACATCCGCTTTGAGGAGGTAAATCAGTCTTATGGATTTATTCAAAGTCTGGATGAGTCTTGTGTATACAAGAGATGTGACAGAAACGTAGTGGTATTTCTTGTACTATATGTAGATAATATTTTGGTAGTTGGCAACAATATCAGAGTGTTATCAGATGTAAGGGTATGGTTGTCCAAACAGTTTTGAAGGTCTTGGGAGAAGTGGGTCACAACCTTGGGATCAAGGTTGTTGTGCTTATCCCAAGCTTCATACATAGAGAAGATTTTGGATCGTTTTAGCATGCAGAACTCCAAGAAGGGTTTTCTACCTTTCAGTTATGGAGTTCCTTTATCTAAGGAGATGTGTCCTAGATCATCTGAGGTGATAAAGGAGCTGAAGGCGGTTCCTTATGCTTCGGCAGTAGGAAGCCTCATGTATGCTATGTACAAGACAAGATATCTGCTTTGTCGTGGGCATGGTTAGCAGATATCAGAGTAATCCAGGACAAGGACATTGGACTATGGTAAAAGCATATATTGTAGTGCCTGAGAAGGACTAGGGATTATATGCAAGTTTACCGGGCAGACCAATTACTCCCTGTGGGTTGTATGGATTGCGATTTCCAATCATATAGGGATAACAATAAGTCTACCTCAGGTTTTGTGTTTACTTAGAGAGGTGGAGCCATTGTATGGAGGAGTGTCCAGCAGAAATGCGTGGTGGACTCCACCATGGAAGCTGAGTATGTGGCAGCCTAAAAGGCGGCCAAAGAAGCTGTGTGGCTCAGGAACTTTCTAATGCACTTGGATGTGATTCCTGGTTTGCCGAGAAATATCACAATTTATTGTGATAATAATGGTGCAGTTGCAAACTTGAAGGAACCATGAGCCCATAAGGCTAGTAAACACATAGAGTGCAAGTACCACCTGATACTAGAAATCGTAAAGGAGGTAGAAGTTGTTGTCACCTAGATTGCATCAGAGGATGACCTGGTAGACCCTTTCACTAAGGCCCTTCTGGCGAGAGCTTTGATAGGCATGTGGAAGGAAGGGGAATCAGATGTATGGCAGTATGAGGACAGCATAGTCTTTTAGTATAAGTGGGAGATTGTTGGAATGTATAGTGAAAGCCTAGCTCTTTTGTATGAACATCTTTATTTTGAAATAAGAATCACATGATCATTGTTTGCACTTTATTTATATATGTGCATATTGTCTAATACTTTATATTGTAGATAACATGGTGTTTGGGTGTGGCACAGAAGATCATGTCATTAGTCCCTTGTAGAGTATAAGTAAAGGCTCACAACCAAGATGGTTTTGGACAAACCATTGGCATGGTTGTAGTGTAGCTTGGTATTGTTTTGTCTTGAACATAGAGTTACACTAGTACACTTAGGTGTATTGAGCAGGACCGACATAGAGGTGATTCAATTTATTGCTGACAACATAATTGAATCGGACCTCGGATATTATGTTGTACATGCTCTTAATCCCGATATAATAACGGGCACATGTACTTAGTATTTATTTCTTTGATTTACCAATGGGTGAGATTTAGATGGATTAAATCAATATGCCCGGTAAGTTGGGAAATGATATTATTTACATGGTGTGCCGCTGATTATAGGAGGAAACTGTGTCCTATATATTAGGTTAATAATGTCCCCTTGAGGAGCTCATAAGGTTCATCATGTAAACCCTGCAGATTGACTTAGTCAACATGATGATAAGGTTGAGTGGTACTACTCGAGGAGTTAGATGTTAATTAATTGATGGTCAGTAAATCAATTAATTGACGGACATTCAATATCTTTAACACAGGGAGATGGATGTACAAATAATATATGGAGCCCATATTAATTTATGGGGGTTGGTGAGGTAATTCAATGATGATCCTCTAGTGGAATGGAACATCATTGATGGATCAAGATTGTGTGGTTCTGATCCATCGGGTGGCCAAGATCCAACTCCTCCTCATGGTCCCTATTGTAGCCTATTTACACCTCATGAAGTCTAGATCAAATGATGGAAAACAAATCTCTAGATCCGACGGTTGGGATTAAATCCCTAGAACCGACGGTGGAGATTAAATCTCTAGATCCGACGGTTGGGATTAAAATCCTAGAACCGACGGTGGTGATTAAATCTCTAGATCCGATGGATGGGATTAAAACCCTAGAACCGACGGTTGAGATTAAATCTCTAGATCCGACGGTTGAGATTAAATCTCTAGATCCGACGGTTGAGATTAAATCTCTAGAACCAATGGAGGAGATTAAACCAAGGCCTTAACCTAACTCTATATATATGGCCTTAGGCTTGGGCGGCAAAGACAATGGAAAAACCTAATTGAGACAAGGTGGCTTGGGAGGCAAGAAATAGGAGGAGGTTAGGGTTAGGGTTTGGTTCATTGTGTTGGGCGGCAACAAGAAGAACAAGTTTCTTCTTCTTCTTCCCAATGATGGTTGGCAACCCTTTTCTCCTCTTCCCTCCTTGGTTTGGACGGCGCCCAAGCTTCTCCCTTCCTTCTATGGCTTAGGTTGGATGGCATTAGGATAGCTTCCCTTGGGCAGCAATCAAGTCCTAGTTGGGATAGGATTGGGGTTGGGCGGCTAGGTTTAGGGTTTTTGGATTAGGGTGGGCGGCAACAAGAAGATGAAGATCCTTTTCCTTTTCCTTCTAAGTGTTGGCCGGCCACTATCCTTGTTCCCTCTACCTTGGCCGGAGCTCAACCTATTCTCCTTCCCTTCATCCTTGGCCGGAAATTAGGAGAGCTTTGTCTAGGATTTGGGCGGCAACAAGGAGGAGGATTGTTTTCCTTTCCTTTCTCCAAATGTTGGCCAGCGCCCATCTCCTTGGTGTTTCTCTTTTGGTTGGTTTCCATACTCCATTTCATCTTCTTTGGCCAGCGGCAACATCGAGTTTATTGACTTGATGGCCGGTTCTAGAAAGGAAGATGAGTTTTGTTTTAGGATCTTCCTTTGTTCCTTGTGAACAAGGAAAGGAAGATTGGTGATCTAGGAGGCTTAAACTTTTGGTAGATCGTCGCCCACACAACGTCCAAAAGGAGGGAGGACATACAATAGAAGATCAAGAGGTATAACAAGAGGTATAATCTTGTTTATTATGATTAATGTTCTTTGTATTATGTTTATAATTGCTTTTCAATTATATGTATGTTTTGTGTGGATGATTACTTTATGTATGTGTTGATTATACTAGTTTACATTTGTATGTATTTGTATAATCATGGACCCCGAAGATAAACACAAAAACCGGCGATCCGTCCATCGTCTCTTCCGCGGCTAACCGACTAGAAGAGTTGTGTTGCTTGAACAACTAGTTTGTTCAAGCGATCGATCGTGTCGTTAGCACGACGACGAATTAGTTGTGCTTAGGAAACTCATCCCATCTGGATTAGTTTTCATTTGTTAAAAATTTTAATCCGCGGACATGGGAGTCGATGAGCCTCCGAGGAATAACAGGATGCCAACATGACATAGATACCAAAATGTAACATTGTGCCATCTCATCAGCCTTAATCCACTTCTTATAACTCTCCTTCACCTTTTCCTCAGGATCATCCACAGGCTTAGGAGGGCACTCTTCGAGGAGTACATGTTTGTATTCCTTAGCAGTCAAGACAATGTCAAGATTCCTCTTCCAATCAACATAATTGGGTTCAGTAAGTTTATTTTCATTCAGTATCACAGTAAGCGCATTGAAAGTCATTTTGAAAAACCTAAGAATCACATAGATCAAAATATTAGATTTCAAAAATTATTGATTCCTCAAACAATAAAATTTTAAAATCAACCAACACCTCAAGACACCGAGAATGTCGTATGCCACGATAGTGTGGACGTATACGAATTCTACATTTGTAAGAGAAGGTTTTACCCATTAATTTTACTATCTTGTCAACCTAACTTTTTGACAAATAAAATTAATAGTTGGTTCCTCTTCGGCCCTAGAAATAAAAGCAGTGACTCCGATGGGGAGGATACTCCTATATGCATCTAAGTTTTCACCATTACTCGGTACCAAGGCAATTATATCAGGTTATGTGCCTTTCAATGGGGAAGTACACACGCTCCTTAATAATTTCCTATAACCATATTCAACCCTGTGATCTGCAAACAAACTCATCCGATGTGGAGGAAGGCACTCAGAGCCGACGCACAAGTTTGTTTGCATCACATGTCAAATCGTAATGGAGGTCGTAGGAATTTATAAAAATATCCCTCTCCCACTTAGTAATTTAAAATTGAGGAATTTTCTAGCCAATGACATGCATATCAAACAATAAGCAATAATTATGAAAAAGAAATATTTTCCAACTATTATGGCTTTTGTCTCCAATATGCCTCCTGTCGTATCGTCATCTCGTCCGCTCCTTCCTACGCCATGTACGAGCCATCCGGAGATCCGAGCCGAGAATAACTATTTTAATTTACATCCATCGATTCTATACTCCACGAAAGAGTGTACATAAAATCTAGATCGAAAGTAAACTAAAATAACTGAGTGGCTAAACAATGTCATACTTAAATAAAAATAAATAAATATTAGCCTCGTCAACCCCGAGGATTCAAAAAATATACAATTACACACATACAATCACACACACATATGGCCATAATAGTTGGATCCTATGCCTGCAATCAAAAAGTTAACCTATGCACATCCTACTATTATCCGACACATATAATATATGAAAAGTGCATAAAAGTAACCGAATCCTAAACACACAAAATCGGAAACCGTGGCTCTGATACCACTTGAAGGTAGGAAACATCGCTTCCCACTTCAACTCGGTTGCTTGTTCATGGAGATCCCTTCTTCATCCCCGGATTAAAAAAATTAATCCAAGACAATTAGGGATTACCCAAGCTACCATTTCATCGTCGTGCTATTCGATTAGAGTGGTTACTTGAACAAACTTGTTGTTCAAGCAACTAACTTCTATTCAACGATTCGTCATGGAATAGACGATGTACGGATCGCCGGTTTTTGCATTTGTATTCGGGGTCCAAGTAAATTAGCTACATAACAAAACAAACAACATGCATATAATTGAAAAACAATTAAAGACATAATACAAAATAATATAAACAAGCATTATACCTCTCGATCTTCTATTGTATGTCCTTCCTCCTTTTGGACGTCGTGTGGGCGATGATCTTCCAAAAGTCGAAGCCTCCAAGATCACCAATCTTCCTTTCTTTGTTCACTTCGAACAAAGGAAGATCATAAAAAAAACTCTTCTCCTTACTTGCGCCAACCACCAAGCACCAACTCGTCGGCCTCAAGGAGTGGGAAAGGATTTGCCGGCTAAAAGATGAAGAAGAAGAGTATGGGGCGCCACCCAAACCCAAGGAAGAGGATGCCCTATAGTCGGCCAAGAGGAAGGAGGAGAAAAACCAAAGCCTTACCTCTTGTTGCCGACAACCCAAACCCTAATCCCCTTGGGTTTCTTGTTGCCCAAGCCAAGGAGAGCAAACCCTAGAATCTCTCAACCCCTGTGCCGCCCAAGCCTTGGCTCCCCTTTTATAGATTTCATCCATACCTCCTTTTAATCTCAACCATCGGATCTAGGGATTTAATCTCAATCGTTGGAACTAGAGATTTAATCTCAACCATCGGTACTAGAGATTTAATCTCCACCGTCGGATCTAAAGATTTAATTTCCACTATTGGATCTAGAGATTTAATCTCCACCGTCGGATTTAGAGATCTAATCTCTATCGTCGGATCTAGAATTTCATTTTTCATCATCGGATCTTTGCTCCATGAGGTTTTAATAGGCTACAATAGGGATCGTGAGGAGGAGTTGGATCTTGCCCACCTAATGGATCATGCCGACATAAAGTCCGATGCATTAATGATAATCCATTCCACTAGAGGATTATCATTGATCTACCTCACCAACCCCCATAAGTTAATATGGGCTCCATATATTATTTGTATATTTATCTCCCCGTGTTTAAGATCTCGAATGTCCATCAATTAATTAATTTACTGACAATTAATTAATCAACATCTACCTCCATGAGTAGTACCACTCAACCTTATCATCATGCCGGACCAAGTCGAACTGCAGGGTTTACATGATGAAACTTATGATCTCCTCAAGGGGACATCATCATCCTAATATATAGGACACAGTTTCCTCCTATAATCAACGACACACCATATAAATAATATCATCTCCCAACTTACCGAGCCTATCGATTTACTCTATAAATCTCGCCCATTGGTAAATCAAAGAAATGAATACTAAGTATATGTGCTCATTATTATATCAGGATTAAGAGCATGTATAACATAATATCTGAGGTCCGATTCGATTATGTAGTCAGCAATAAATTAAATTACCTCTAAGTCGGTCCTGCTCAATACACACAAAGTGTACTAATGTAATTCTATGGTCAAGACAAACCAACACCAAATTACACTACAATCATACCAATGGTTTGTCCATAACCATCTCGGTTGTGAGCCTTTAATTATACTTTACAAGGAACCGATAACATGATCTCCTGTGTGACACTACACATCATGTTATCTACAATGTAATGTAATAGACAAAATGCATAACCATAAATATGCAAACAATGATCATGTGATTTTTATTTAAAAATAAAGATGTTCATACAAAAGATAGACTTTTCAGTATACATCCCAACAATGTGGTGCCACCTTATGAGGGAGACCAAGAGCCATTGGCTCTTGGAGGTACATGCATGCATGTAACCTCCCAGCTTGAAGTGGTCGACCACTTTGTTCATTGTGTGAAGTTATTTTGTGATTAACTTCATCTTCTTCCTTGCTTCTTCCTCTGAAACTCTCTCAATCCTCCTTGGCTGAAACTTCATTGAGTGCTAGCACGCTCTAGGTTGATTTTCTCCACCATTTATCTGTGAGGACACCAATAGAGGAGTGTACACTTGACACTCTTGAGTTCCGTCAAAGCGTTTGGACAAGCGGGATCAGCGAAGGGTGTCGCATCGAGGGTAATGCTCTCATCATGAAGATCTAAGGTAGATCTAGGTTTCCATAACACATACATGAATTTATTTTTGTTATACTTTGCATGGATCCATGGCCGGGCTTTCGAGGTTTCCACAATACAAAAAGCGATTTTTGTGGCTCAGAAAGTCCAACAGATTACTGGGTATGTAATAAATTATGCGGAGGGATGTGAGTGATGTAGATGGGATCTATCTCTCCTATATGACGGGAGTGACATCGTTATTCTTGATAGACTCAGACCACGAAGTGCATGGCCATGCCCAAATGAGTCAATATGCGATATTGAGCTCATTTGATTAAAGTGAATCTACTTGGAGTTCAAGATATTGATTGTACCGATGATGACATGGTCTATGCCTCAATTCGTCAATCTAGATGTCAAGGATAGAGGGACATTGTCACATATTGTGAGAGTCACAATTAGTAGTCACAAAGGTGATGTTGGATCTCAACATTCGTGTAACTTGGGTAGCAATGATGTGTTGCTAGATACCGCTCGTTGCTTATGTTCCTAAATCAGTTTAGGAGCATTGCCAACGTTACAAGAACCTATAGGGTCACACACAAAGGGCAATTAGATGGAGATTAGGTTCGTATGATGAACCATGAGGATTCGGTTCATGGGATGAACCAAATTGGATTAAGGGTAATCCAAATTAGACTAATTGAGTTAGACTAAATTTGATTCAAGTGTTGAATGAGTCTAATTAAATTTGATTCATTGAGTCATTTTAAATTAATGAATAGAGATTCATTAAATCAAATTGACTTGAATCAAGTAGATTTGATCTACCATGGGAGATAAGAGGTCAAGTTTGACATGACTTAAGAGGGAAGATGAATGGTCAATTTTGACTTGACCAATTGCCATGTCATGGTGACTTGGCATGGGGGTCAGCCAATGATAATGTTCCACATCATCATCGACTTATCATGGGGTGCCACCTCATGAGGGAGAACAAGAGCCATTGACTCTTGGAGTTACATGGATGCATGTAACCCCCCCTTCCATGAAGTGGCTGGCCACTTTAAGAGGATAAATTGTGGGAAGTTAATTTGTGAGTAACTTCATCATCTTCTTCCTTGGTTGCTCCTCTCAGGCTCTCTCCGTCATCCTCTTCTTGTCGAGATTCCTCAAGCGTGCTAGCACACTCTAAGGTGTCTTCTCCACCATTTGTCCCTGTGGATACTTGTAGAGGATTGTACACATGACACTCTTCGAGATCCAGCAAAGCGTTTGGATAAGCGGGATTAGCGAAGGGCATCGCTACGAGGGTAACGTTCTCATCATGTAGATCTAAGGTAGATCTAGGTTTCCATAACACGTACATGAATTTATTTTTATATATCTTCGCACGGATCCGTGGATGGACTTCCGAGGTTTTCGCAACGCAAAAAGCGGTTTTTGCGGATCGGAAAGTCCAACATTGGTATCAGAGCCACGTACGAAGCATATATGTGTTCAGATTTTTGTACTATTTGTATTAGATATAAAAATTACAGATCATTAAGTTTCTATAAATTTCCTATTTGTATATATTTTTTGGGTTTTTTACTCGAAGAGTCAAAGCAACAAGTGTTGGGACACTTGTAGGCTTCAACCACCGAGAAAAACTCTCCAGAACGGTGAAATCTCGCTTTAGGTTTTTGGGAGAGCGACTTAAGTTACTATAAGATCTAGATGGGACACTCACAAAGTTTATTTTGAGAGTAGGGGCGCTGCCCATAACCCCGAAAGGGGCATTGTCCCGAGATTGCACCCGGAAACCACTTAGCGGAATCCTTACGGAGATGTGACTCATAAAATTGAAAAAAAGTAGGAAAAATTATTGAAATTTTCTGTAAAATACATATTTAGAATTATATATAATTCTGTGATGGTCATGGCCCAATAACCCCAATATGATTGGATGATAAATGTGTTGTAATTCATAATACGTCCTGCGTGCTGTTTTTGTGGTTGTGCATGTTGTATAGGGTATGCGAGCTGCGCGTCGTGCCTCTTCTTTTAAAATTCTAGTTTTAAATAATTTTAGACTCGAATGTAACTCAAGTTTCAAGTTTGTAATATACAAAATGGAGCGGTGGAAGGTCCACTAGTAGACGGAGTTACGAGAATGGTGTCGACGAAACATGGCGGTCAAACGAGGCGCTTGGAGAAGCCGCTAACCCTAGGTTGACTGTCCGATCTTCTCATTGCCTTGAGAAGATCATAGTAGGGCTATGAACACATCACAATTAATTTATATATGTTAGTAATATATGAGAGATGTCCTAAAGCAATCGCCTTATGTATGAACCATTTATATGATAAATGAAGATTCACTATTTGAGTATACATGTTTTATGTATTTAATTGGATCTTAAACTCATTTACTGAATGTCCTCGATACGATTCACAACATGAGAGAATTTGTGATTGGATCACAACTAGTGAGTATCTCTACATGTGTAATTGTGATGTATCGGAATTATCCCTAGTCGATGAATTGATGGATTTGGACACCATCAATTCTGTCGAGACTAGAACGAGGTATACTCCTTGGTGTATCCTGTTGGTGCAGTGAGGCACCGAAATCGAACCTGTGTTTTGATTATAGCAAAGACACAAAAGTTAAGTCTATTTTGTTTTCTCACGAGCTGAATCGAGTGTGCAGAAGATTGATATAGCTGGAGCTGAAGGCTAGCGACACCCGGAGGAAGCCGCGGTGGTCGGGCGATACTCAAGTTACTTCGGAGGGAGCCGAAGGAATCGAGTGGAAGGCCGGAAGCAAAAGCGACACGTAAGTATCGAGGTAAGCTCGTGTGTGCGAGAGTAAGTAAGGTCGTATCCTCTTTACGGGGATGATCTTAAGCGTAGATCCGACCAAAGACATCTTATAGATGGTCTAGGTCGAGATCAGATGGTCGACGACCATCGAAATTATGTTTTTATTGAGCTAACTTTGACTTGCAGCAAGCATCGATTCATTGCCCGGCTTGGAGGACTCATTGCCGTGTATCGATCATTGCGAAGGTTATCAATCGGATCTGCCATCGATCGGTGATGATGGCCATCGATCGGTGATGGTCAATGATCGATCGAGGAGTCAAGGCTTATCACTCCACCTCAAAGCGGTTTGGTGTCCATTTGTGATTGGTTGAAGACCCACTCGAAAAGGGGCTCAAAGGCTATAAAAGGAGGGCCAAACCTAGGGTTTCACCAACAATTCTAAGTGCTCAAAAGCCTCCGTTACGCTGCAACTCTACGACAACGAAGTCCTTCCATTCCGACGTCTAGGTTTAACTTTCTTTATTATTGTACGTCGGTCTTAGTTTTTGTTATCAGTTTGTCATTTATATTTCCGGAGCTTTTATCGTATACGAGGAGAGGGGGAGTGTCCCTCTACCTCAAGTTTTTTTGTATCGATTAACTCCTACCTCCAACGAGGAGGAGTTTGTTTAGTGATTTGCCCTCCGTGCGTGGTCAAGGACCACTAGGGCCTTGGAGTAGTAGCCTTCGGCTACGAACCAAGTAAATATCTTGTTTCTATTGTCTCCTTTACTTTTTGTTTTGCTTATCTTTCCGCTGCGTATATTTCTTTTGAAACAAATTCGAAAAAGTTTTTTCTTTCGCTATTCACCCCCCCCTCTAGCGAACCGCATTGATCCAACATATCCAAGCAGCTGATTCTCACTGGCTGGAGATATTGTGATGTCCGGAGTTGATCGTGGATGCTAGTTATGGTAACTAGTTCATTGGAGTGACCAGCCGTAAGACTTCATATGGTTCTCTGCATATATAGATATGTCAATGAAGTTCTTACTGTAGCTTAAGTGCGATGTTTCTTTGACTTACGGTATTCAAGTCATCTTGATCATAGAGACTTATGCATTGAAATCTTAAGCAAGCATCTCTAAGAAGATGTGGACCCGGGATGATTGGGTATAAGTCGAAGTGATCGAAGGTGTTTGAATAGCCTATAAAGGATTCACCACTCCTTGCGGGGAGATGTATACCCATGGCCTCTCGTCAGATTGTTACTAAAGTCTTTGGCCAAAGCATTACATGTTTAGAGTAAGGTACTCTTCGATACATGTTCAGTAACTAGAATCCGTAGGACGAGGAAATGATACTTGGGCTAGGTGTGACGTAGTCAGCCTAGTGGGGACTGACACTATAGACCATGTCCTGAACCAAGTGGGTATAAGATGAGTGAAGAGAATGGGGCACGATTCATTCGAGCTACTGAAGGGTTTCAGAAATAGTTCTGGATCAACCGTTGATCTTTTCGGTTAATTGGGGATCATGATGTACTACTAGGTGCCACTCATGATCGTTCTATAATTAATGGTTAATTATAGATGGCCAACATAAACCGAGAACTTATTTGGTCACACGCACAACGAGCGTAATCCGAAAGATTTAAAACGAGCTTGAGAATGAGATTCTCAGACCAAGAGAAACTTGGTATGATTGGTCAAACATGAAGCGAGCATGAAATCGTTTTAGTCACAATGGAAGCGTGGATGGGTCGTGTCTTATGAAGACATAATGGATGAACCAAAATGGTTTGGTTCTAATCCAATGGAGGAGAATAAACCAAAGGGTTTGGTTTATTTTAAACGAATGAACCAAAAGTTGGTTCGGTTCGTTTTAACTTAAAATAAACCATCATGGTTTGGTTTATTTTAACTTATCTTAATGGAGCAGGTTAACGGGCCTAATGGTTATGATTCAATAACCATTAAGAGAATTAGTTCTCTATAAAAGAGGGCTTAAGGGATAATTAAGCCCTAATCCAAAAACCCTAAACCTAGTTGCCGCACACCTCCTCTCCTTGGAGTTCTCGGCGCCAACTTCATTGCCGCCCAGCCCTTGTGCCGCCGTCCAGCTCCTTGCCGGCGTCCAAGCTTCAGCCGGTGATCCTCCGGCCACCCTCCGGTGATCTCCTTTAGGTTTGGCATCAAGGTGAGCTTTATCTTCCCTTGGTTGCCCGGTGCCTATCTCCTCCACCAAAGCTGTCCAGTTTTCTGGACAGCTTGTTCTCCTCTCATTGGAGCGTCGTTTGGACGACGATTAGAGCTCCGACAGTGGCTAACTTACCGGGGATTCGATCTCCGGTAATCCTCTGAGGTGGAGGACGAAGGATTCGTCAATCGGTTGACGATACCTCTCCGGAGAAGCGAGTTTTGAGGACTCGTTTTGGATCCGAATTTGGATTCGGATCGTGATCATCTCTCGATCACGTCGTCTTCAACACGAGGCTAGTAACCCGTACGAAGACGAATCTCTTGGCTTAGCGAAGTCATCCTAAGGATACTCGGCGTGGATACGGATAGAGACGATTCTAGCGAGAATCGTTCCGGTTGATGCCGTTCCCGCTACACGTAATACGAAAGGTATAACGTAGTTAAATTTCCTTTTATTGCAAATTTAAATTTACGGTTATGTCTACACTTGTTGTACTATGCATGCGTGTGATGTGTGTGTTGTAATAAATGTAGATTTATTATTTTTATTGCTTCCGTTGTGCTCATGTTTGCGAAACGTGATCGAACACACACACGCCGCGGTGCCGGAAACCCAACAGTGGTATCAGAGCCCAGGTTGTGTTTCGACATAATCGTAAAATGGTTTTGCGATAGTCATAATGTTATTTCTAGAAATTTTCTAATTTTGGAAATTTAGAAGTATTTATGGAAATTTTTCAATTTTGGAAAGTCTAGAAGTATTTATGGAAATCTTCCACTTTTGGAAAGTTGGAAGTATTTATGGAAATTGATATTTTCCATAAATAAAATATTTGATTAGATTCTGGAAATTTGTTTCCTAATTTAATCATGATTTGATTTGGGAAATCAAATCTTAAAATATTTTATTTCCATAAGTAGTTTTAATGATTTAGGAAATTGGTTTCTAAATAGATTTTCCTTAATCAAATAATTCCATGAATAAAATATGTGATTAGATTTGGAAATTTGTTTCTAATTTAATTATGATTTGATTTGGAGAATCAAATCTTAAACATATTTTATTTCCATAAATAGTTATGACATATAAGGAAATTATATACATGACATAATTGTATGTCATGTAATTGCATTAGATGCATAACATTATGCCATGTGTGTCGTGACATGTAGATGTATGCCATGTATGTCATGCCATGTAGATAATAGTTATTTGCATGCAAAGAGGATGAGACAAAAAACCCTTAAACAATATTTAAGCCTACACCTTCCATTAATATGGTTAGAACCAGAGTTCCGTTTCTTGTTTGGGTTGTTGGACTCTCTCCAAGCCCGGCTCGAACCCGAACATGTTCAAACCATGGAATAGTTTAATACTAATATTGTAAGAGTCAGAGGTCAATCGTTAGCTTTGGTTGTTGGACTCTCTCCAAGCTGGGCTAATTGGTTGAATGCGCTCTAACCATATTAAAACTATTTCTCGATTAATGGGTTGGCTTTAACCTGGAGCATCGACTTGTTGGACTCTCTCCATGGTCGATGTAAAGGGAGGTGAAGTTGGGTGCTATGCATATGATGCATACTTGTTAATGTGTTAACAAGCCGATGTATGTGTGAACATTCAATTAGTTGATAGCACATTGAGATAGTTGCATATACGTGATATGCAATCGGTATAGTTGATACCTACCGTCATAGTTATGAATGGCTTGTTGGACTCTCTCCAAGGGTGTTCATATCTATGATGGATATCAGCCCATTCGGAGATGGACCTACGATCTCTCGAAGTGATTTTGGGGTTTTTGAAATTTCAAAAAATGAATGGGATTTATAAATGTATATTGATGCATTTTAAAATCTTCTTTCTCATATATGCTCGTTTTGTATTTCTAAGATTGATCGTGATGTCTTTAAATTTGTGTGACATTTTGGATTCGAATATATTGACTGGGCCAAACTTCTTGGACTGGCTTAGAAACTTGAGAATTGTTCTCAAGGTGAAAAGCTTGTGTATGTCCTCAAAGCGCCTCTTCCCACCCATCCTAGTGACAATGCAACTCCGGACCAATTGTTGGTCTATCAAAAATATGTGACTGATTCTGAACTGACAAGTTGCATCATGCTAGCCGCGATGGAACCCAAATCTACGAAAGCAACATGAGCATATGGATTCTCATATCGTAGTCCTTCATCTTTATGAGTTGTTTGATGAGCAAGTGAGATTCGAAAGGTTCGAAGTCTCTAAGCTCCTCTTCACCTCTGAGATGCAAGAAGGTTCATCTGTGGTACTGCTCAACATGCTGAAGACTGTGGAGCCTTCTGAGAAGCATGAGCAGGGGATGGTGTTGTTAGTTGATTCCTCGAAGAAAGGTTCTAAGAGGGAGTCAAAGGAACAACAGAAGGGGAAGAAGAAAAAGGCTAAAAAGGCAGAACCAGCTCAAAAGGGCACTTGCCATAATTATGGCAAGTAGGGCCATTGGCGAAGAAATTGCAAGATTTATCTTGAGTTCGTGAAGAAGAATAAGGCATAAGATGCTCCATCTTTTCACATATCTTCGTTATTGATTGTCATTCTATTTCTTCAAACACTTGGGTATTGGATACTGGGTGTGACTCACATATATGTAATGACATACATGGGCTAAGGAATAGAAGAAGACTCGTTAAGGGAGAGTCAAAATTTACGTGTTGGGAATGGAGCAAAGGTTGCTGCACTCGCCATCGGAACGTATTTGTTGAAACTCCCTATAGGACTTGTCTTAAAACTGGACAATTGTTTTTATGTTTCTTCGTTGATAAAGAACATCATTTCTATTTCTTGTTTAAATAGAAATGGTTACCATTTGACTTTTAGTAACAATTATTGTTACATAACTTTGAATGGAGTTCTTTATGGGACTGGAACTTTAAGCAATGGTATTTATATGTTGGACGTATCCAGTGACATTTTCAATATCGAAGCGAGCAACAAGCGTGCTCGAAAGGATAATCAATTAGACTCCTATATGGCATTGTCGTCTTGGCCATGCAAGCAAGAAATGCATGTCCGAATTACACTGATGTGGAATTCTGGAATCGTTTGAATTGGATTCATACGATACATGCGAATCATGCTTAAAAGGCAAGATGACTAAGTTACCTTTTACAGGAAAAGGTGAACGAGTGGGAGAGTTACTAGGTCTAATACATACTGATGTATGTGGACCTATGTCAACTCAAGCTTTAGGAGGCTATAGCTACTTCATTACCTTAACCGATGATCACTCACGGTTTGGGTATGTGTTCTCGATGAAACACAAGTCTGAAGCCTTTGAAAGGTTCAAAGAATTCAGAAATGAAGTAGAGAAACAACATGACAAGAGTATTAAAATACTTCGATCAGATCGAGGTGGTGAATACTTAAGTCAGGAGTTTCTTGATTACCTAAGAGACAATGGTATATTGTCTCAATGGACTCCGCCATATACACCACAGCATAATGGTGTATCTGAGAGGCGTAACCGGACCTTGTTGGACATGGTCACGTCAATGATGAATCATACGACTCTTCCCAAGTCCTTTTGGGGCTATGCACTTCAGACAGCTGTTTACTTGTTAAATAGAATGCCTACCAAGGTAGTCTCAACTACTCCATATGAGATATGGAATAGTAAGAAACCTCATGTATCTTACTTGAAGATATGGGGTTGTCTTGCTTATGTGAAGCGGACTGTATCAGACAAATTGGATGCTAAGTCTGATAAATGTCTATTTATTGGATACCCTAAGGAAACAAGGGGTTACCAATTCTATCATCCTGTGGAACAAAAGGTGTTTGTTTCAAGGCATGTTGTGTTTCTAGAGAAAGAGTTTCTCTTGCAAGAAAACAGTGGGAGTGTCGTCGAGCTTGAGGAGGCTTGAGAGACTCAAATAGACATTGAAGAGATATCTGGTGAAGCACAACGGCCGACAACTCATAGTGATGAGCAATCGGCTGAACCTATTGTAACACCACATCTTCGTAAATCTAGTAGAACACGCAATATTCCTGAGAGATATGGATTTCTCGTAAGTGAATCGAATGACGTGTTACTCATTGATGATGAGGAGCCTACCAGTTATGAAGAAGTGCTGACAAGTTTAGAAAGGGATAAGTGGCTTGGTGCCATGAAGTCGGAAATGGATTCCATGTATGAAAAACCAAGTTTGGAACTTGGTTGACCCACCTGAAGGCATAAAGCCTATAGGGTGCAAGTGGGTTTTTAAGTAGAAAACCGACATGGATGGTAATGTGATTACCTATAAAGCTAGATTAGTGGCGAAAGGATATCGTCAAAAACAAGGTGTTGATTATGACGAAACCTATTCGCCTGTAGCTATGCTTAAATCCATTCGGATGCTCCTGGCCATAGCGGCTCATTATGATTATGAGATATGGCAGATGGATGTGAAAACAGCTTTCCTTAATGGAAACCTGCTCGAGGACGTGTATATGATACAACCTGAGGGTTTCACATCGGTTGATAAAACCAAGGTATGCAAATTGTGACGGTCCATTTATGGATTGAAGCAAGCATCCAGGAGCTGGAATATCCGTTTTGATGAGACAATCAAAAAGTTTGATTTCTCACAAAATCCAGACGAACCTTGTGTGTACAAGAAGGTTAGTGGGAGTGCAGTCGTGTTCCTAGTATTATATGTTGATGACATATTACTTATAGGAAACGATGTTTCAATCTTACAGTCAGTTATGGTTTGGTTATCCAAGACATTCTCCATGAAAGACGTGGGAGAAGCAACCTACATCCTCGGGATTAAGATCTATAGAGATAGATCGAAACAGTTGCTTGGTCTTTCGCAGTCCACATATATAGACCGAGTGCTAAAAAGGTTTAGCATGTCGGAATCCAAGAAAGGTTTCCTACCCATCAGGCATGGGGTACACGTTTCGAAGTCTATGTGTCCGCGCACAGAAGACGAGAGGATTTGCATGAGTAAGATTCCCTATGCATCCGCAATAGGATCTATCATGTATGCTATGTTATGTACGAGGCCCGTTGTATCATATGCTCTGAGTGTCACGAGCAGATACCAGTCTGATCCAAGAATGAATCATTGGGTGGCTGTCAAGACGATCCTTAAGTACTTAAGAAGAACTAAGGATGTGTTCCTAATATATGGAGAAGGGTACATGGTGATACGTGGGTATACGGATGCCAGCTCCAGACAAACAAGGATGATTCTATGTCTCAGTCTGGGTATGTATTCACCTAGAATGGAGGCGCAATAAGTTGGAAAGTTTCCAAGCTTGACACTATAGCGGATTCTGCCACTAAGGCAGAATACGTTGCAGCTTTGGAAGCAGCAAAGGAAGCAGTTTGGATCAAGAAGTTCATCTATGAACTTGATGTGGTCTCATCAATGATTCAAACATGTGCTTCGCCGCTATCATCATATCAAAGAGATCATTAGTAGAAAGGAAATACAGATCGAGAAAAATCCCACTGAAAGGAACTTAGCGGATCCTTTGACTAAGGCATTACCTCAAAGTAAGTTTGAGGGTAATGTTATAGCCTATGGTATTGGATACCGTAGCGATTGGCATTAGGCCAAGTGGGAGTCTGTTAGTAATATATGAGAGATGTCCTAAGGCAATCGCCTTATGTATGAACCATTTATATGATAAATGAAGATTCACTATTTGAGTATACATGTTTTATGTATTTGATTGGATCTTAAAATCATTTACTGAATGTCCTCGATACGATTCACAACATGAGAGAATTTGTGATTGGATCACAACTAGTGAGTATCTCTACATGTGTAATTGTGATGTATCGGAATTATCCCTAGTCGATGAATTGATGGATTTGGACACCATCAATTCTGTCGAGACTAGCACGAGGTATACTCCTTGGTGTATCCAAGCAGCTGATTCTCACTGGCTGGAGACATTGTGATGTCCGAAGTTGATCGTGGATGCTAGTTATGGTAACTAGTTCATTGGAGTGACAAGCCGTAAGACTTCATATGGTTCTCTGCATATATAGATATGTCAATGAAGTTCTTACTGTAGCTTAAGTGCGATGTTCCTTTGACTTGCGGTATCAAGTCATCTTGATCATAGAGACTTATGCTTTGACATCTTAAGCAAGCATCTCTAAGGAGATGTGGACCCGGGATGATTGGGTATAAGTCGAAGTGATCGAAGGTGTTTGAATAGCCTATAAAGGATTCACCACTCCTTGCGAGGAGATGTATACCCATGGCCTCTCGTCGGATTGTTACTAAAGTCTTTGGCCAAAGAATTACATGTTTAGAGTAAGGTACTCTTCGATACATGTTCAGTAACTAGAATCCGTAGGATGAGGAAATGATACTTGGGCTAGGTGTGACGTAGTCAGCCTAGTGGGGACTGACACTATAGACCATGTCCTGAACCAAGTGGGTATAAGATGAGTGAAGAGAATGAGGCACGATTCATTCGAGTTGCTGAAGGGTTTCAGAAATAGTTCTGGATCAACCGTTGATCTTTTCGGTTAATTGGGCATCATGATGTACTACTAGGTGCCACTCATAATCGTTCTATAATTAATGATTAATTATAGACGGCCAACATAAACCGAGATCCTATTTGGTCACACGCACAACGAGCGTAATCTGAAAGATTTAAAACGAGCTTTAGAATGGGATTCTCAGACCGAGAGAAACTTGGTTTGGTTGGACCAAACATGGAGCGAGCATGAAATCGTTTTAGTCACAATGGAAGCGTGGATGGGCCGTGTCTTATGAAGACATAATGGATGAACCAAAATGGTTTGGTTCTAATCCAATGGAGGAGAATAAACCAAAGGGTTTGGTTTATTTTAAACGAATGAACCAAAAGTTGGTTCGGTTCGTTTTAACTTAAAATAAACCATCATGGTTTAGTTTATTTTAACTTATCTTAATGGAGAGGGTTAACGGGCCTAATGGTTATGATTCAATAACCATTAAGAGAATTAGTTCTTTATAAAAGAGGGCTTAGGGGATAATTAAACCCTAATCCAAAAACCCTAAACCTAGTTGCCGCCCACCTCCTCTCCTTGGAGTTCTCGGCGCCAACTTCATTGCCGCCCAGCCCTTGTGCCGCCGTCCAGCTCCTTGCCGGCGTCCAAGCTTTAGCCGGTGATCCTCCGGCCACCCTCCGGTGATCTCCTTTAGGTTTGGCATCAAGGTGAGCTTTATCTTCCCTTGGTTGGCCGGCGCCTATCTCCTCCACCAAAGCTGTCCAGTTTTCTGGACAGCTTGTTCTCCTCTCGTCGGAGCGTCGTTTGGGCGATGATTATAGCTCCTACAGTGGCTAACTTACCGGGGATTCGATCTCCGGTAATCCTCTGAGGTGGAGGACGAAGGATTCATCAATCGGTTGACGATACCTCTCCGGAGAAGCGAGTTTTGAGGACTAGTTTTGGATCCGAATTTGGATTCGGATCGTGATCATCTCTCGATCACGTCGTCTTCAACATGAGGCTAGTAACCCGTACGAAGACGAAGCTCGTGGCTTAGCGAAGTCATCCTAAGGATACTCGGCGTGGATACGGATAGAGACGATTCTAGCGAGAATCGTTCCGGTTGATGTCATTCCCGCTACACGTAATACGAAAGGTATAACGTAGTTAAATTTCCTTTTATTGCAAATTTAAATTTACGGTTATGTCTACACTTGTTGTACTATGCATGCGTGTGATGTGTGTGTTGTAATAAATGTAGATTTATTATTTTTATTGCTTCCGCTGTGCTCATGTTTGCGAAACATGATCGAACACACACACGCCGCGGTGCTGGATACCCAATAATATATATATATATATATATATATATATATATATTTGTTTTTTCTTGTATGTATGTGATGCATGCTAAGATATTTTTCTTGTATGTGTATGATGCATGCTAGAATAATGCTTGTATGTTTGTGATGCATGCTATTATAGGGTAATAAAGGTCTTAATGCGTATATGATACACATTATTATTAAAATAGATCTTAATCGAATTAACTCAAAAATGTCTACCAAGTCTTGATACCCATCACAACCTCTATCATTTGTAGTTGTTGAATCTGCCAAAGCATAGCAACGCATATTATCTTGGTAGGTTGCGGAGGGATAATCTTGGTCCCGCCTATCACGGTTTGGGTTAAAGTAAGATCAATTAGATTGAGAAAAACTAGTTAACTCAATTGTATCGAGTATAACTATAGGCATATTACAACCTTTGGAAAGATAGGATAAGATCGCATTTACACTAAATCTTGTGCGATTTAGCCAAAGCTAACTCAAGGTCTTTTGTAAATGTCGGTTTTGATCCTATAAACAAGAGTTGCATAGAGATGTAATCGGTAATGTCTTACCTACCGATCATACTAAGTCTTGGGCGATTTAGCCAAAGCTAACTCAAGGTGTACTATGATGTGGATCTTGTCCCGCAAGAATTATAGCTAGTTTGTATGAATCTTGTAATGTGGTTTGACCACATCTATAACTCGATTCTACAAAAGTCCTATAATTCAGTGGTAGCTGTTGGAATGTATACTGAAAGTCTTGCTCTTTTGTATGAACATCTTTATTTTGAAATAAGAATCACATGATCATTGTTTGCATATTTTTATAGTTATGAAAAATTGTCTAATATTTTACATTGTAGATAACATGGTGCTTGGTGTGGCACAGAAGATCATGTTATCAGTCCCTTGTAGAATATAAGTAGAGGCTCACAACCAAGATGGTTTTGGACAAACCATTGGCATGGTTATAGTGTAGCTTGGTATTGTTTTATCTTGAGCATAGAGTTACACTAGTACACCTCGGTGTATTGAGCAGGACCGACATAGAGGTGATTCAATTTATTGCTGACTACATAATTGAATCGGTCCTCGGATATTATGTTGTACATGGTCTTAATCCCGATATAATAACGGGCACATGTACTTAGTATTTATTTCTTTGATTTACCAAAGGGTGAGATTTCTATGGATTAAATCAATATGCCCGGTAGGTTGGGAAATAATATTATTTACATGGTGTGCCGTTGATTATAGGAGGAAATCGTGTCCTATATATTAGGTTGATGATGTCCCCTTGAGGAGCTCATAAGGTTCATCATGTAAACCCTGCAGGTTGACTTAGTCAACATGATGATACGGTTGAGTGGTACTACTCGAGGAGATTAGATGTTAATTAATTGATGGTCAGTAAATCAATTAATTGACGGACATTCGATATATTAAACACGGGGAGATGGATGTACAAATAATATATGGAGCCCATATTAATTTATGGGGGTTGGTGAGGTAGTTCGATGATGATCCTCTAGTGGAATGGAACATCATTGATGGATCAAGTTTGTGTGGTTCCGATCCATCGGGTGGCCAAGACCCAACTCCTCCTCATGGTCCCTATCGTAGCCTAATATAAACCTCATGAAGTCTAGATCAAATGATGGAAAACAAATCTCTAGATCCGACGGTTGAGATTAATTCTATAGATCCGACTGTTGAGATTAATTCTCTAGAACCGACGGTTGAGATTAATTTTCTAGAACCGATGGTTGAGATTAATTCTCTAGATCCGACGGTTGGGATTAAATCTCTAGAACTGATGGTGGAGATTAAAATCTCTAGAACCAACGGTTGAGATTAAATCTCTAGATCTGATGGTTGAGATTAAATCTATAGAACCAATGGAGGAGATTAATGCAAGGCAAAAACCCAACTCTATATATAAGGCTTATTGGGTTGGGCGGCAAGGATGATGGATGGTTTAGGGGATTAGGGTTTGCTTCCTTTGGAGGCAAGAAACCCTAGTTTGTTTAGAATTTTTGGGCGGCTAGGGTTTGGGAGCAAAGATGGGCAGCAACAAGTGGAAGATGAGTTTCTTCTTCTTCCTAAGGCATGGCCAGTCCCTTCCTACTACCCTCTACCTTGGTCGGTCCACACTCTATCCTTCTTCCCCTCTTCCATGGCAGGCACATAGAAGATGATTTTCAAAGAGATTAGGGTTTTGCCTTTCCTTTGGTTGGGCGGCAAGAAATCCTAGGTTAGGGTTTGGTTGGGCGGCTAGGGTTTGGAAGTTGGAGTGGGCGGCAACTATAGGAGAGGTTCTCTTCTTCTTCCTAAGGTGTTGCCGGGACCTATCTCTATTCCCTCTACCTTGGTCGGCACTCAACTCATTCCTCTTCTCCTCTTTATTTCATCTTGGCCGGTGGCACTAGAAGCTAGGGTTTGTCCCTAGTTTGGTTCCTTGGTGGTTTCCATTATGTTCTCTCTATTCTTGGGGCTGGCGGCATCAATCCTTTGTGGATTGGTGGTTGGCTCAAGCAAGAAGGGAAAGAGAGTTCTTCTTTCTTTGGATTGAAGAAGATCTAGGAAGCTTCAACTTGTGGAGGATCTTCGCCCACACGAAGTCTACGAGGAGGTTAGGACATACGATAGAAGATCAAGAGGTATAAAAGTTTTACAACTTTTATTATTGTTCTTTACATGTTCTTATTGATATGCTAGCTTATGTTCTTTATGTTAGTATGTGTTGATTATACTAGTTTACATTTGTATGTATTTGTATAATCATGGACCCCGAAGATAAACACAAAAACCGGCAATCCGTCCGTCGTCTCTTCCGTGGCTAACCGACTAGAAGAGTTGATTGCTTGAACAACAAGTTTGTTCAAGCGATCGCTCGAGTCGTTGGCACGACGACAAATTGGTTGTGCTAAGGAAACTCATCCCATCCGGATTAGTTTTCATTAGTGAAAATTTTAATCCGGGGACATGGGAGCCGATGAGCCTCCGAGGAATAGCACATTGCCAACAGTAGCATCATTTGATTAAAGGCCTAATTAAATGATAAATGGAATATGATATTAATTTTTCTACATTGTGGATGTTGTAGATTACCATGTCGACAAACACGAAAACTCTCTCCTTGTGTTCTGTCCTTGAGAAGGACAAGCTCAATGGAGCAAATTTACTGGACTGGTACACGAACCTGAGAATTGTTCTCACCCAAGAAAGAAAAATGTACGTCCTAGAGCAGCCCATTCTGAAGGCACCTCCTGCCACTGCCTCACAAACTAACAAAGATGCTTACAAGAAGCATCAAGATGATGCATTAGATGTGTCATGTCTCATGCTCGCGACCATGAACTCTGAGTTTCAGAAGCAACACGAGTTCATGAATGCTTATGATATTGTTGAACATCTTCGTCAACTATATCAAGGACAAGCAAGGCACGAGAGATAGGAGATCTCTAAGGCATTATTTCAGTCCAAGATGCAAGATGGGACTCCCGTAGGTCCATATGTACTCAAGATGATTGGGTGCATTGAAAACCTATAATGATTGGGATTCCCACTTGGCCAAGAGCTGGCCACTGACTTGATCTTGCAGTCTTTGCTGTAGGAACTTATGACAAAGGGCGAGGTGGACCTATGAGTAGGCAATGGAGCAAGAGTTGCTGTTGTTGCTGTAGGAACTTATGATCTATCTCTGCCCTCTGGGCTTGTACTAGAACTAGATGAATGTTGTTATGTGCCTGCTTTGACCAAGAATATAATTTCTATTTCTTGTTTGGAAAAGAAAGGATTTACATTTATAATAAAGAACAAATGTTGTTCAGTTTATTTAAATGATATGTTCTATTGTAGTGCACCTCTAATGAACGGACTCTACTTTCTAGACTTAGAGAGCCCCATCTATAACATAAGTACCAAAAGTTTAAAGTCAAATGAGTTAAACCAAACCTATCTCAAGCATTGTCGCTTAGGTCACATAAATGAGAGTCGCTTATCTCAGCTCCTAAAGCCTGGGCTGCATGACTCATTTGATTTTGAATCATATGAGACATGCGAGTCTTGCCTTTTAGGAAAAATGACTAAGACTCCCTTTAGTGGACATAGCGAGAGAGCGACAGATTTTTTAGGACTTATACATAGTGATGTATGTGGTCCTTTCAATGTTATGCTAGAGGTGGTTACAAGTACTTCATTACATTTACTGATGACTACAGTAGATATGGTTATATGTATCTGATGACACATAAATCTGAATCCTTTGAAAAGTTCAAAGAATTCGAGAATGAAGTACAAAACCAACTTGGCAAGAGTATTAAGATACTACGATCAGATCGAGGTGGTGAATACCTTAGCAATGAGTTTCGTTATTATCTAGATGAGTGTGGGATTCTATCCCAAGTCACTCTTCCTGGAACACCACAGTGGAATGGTGTATCCGAAAAGAGGAATCGTACCCTATTAGATATGGTACGATCTATGATGAGTAACACAGATCTTCTTATATCCTTTCGGGGATATGCTCTAGACATAGCAACCTTCACACTTAACCATGTAACATCCAAGGCTGTGATGAAGACACCATATACGATATGGAAAGGGAGAAATCCCAGGATGTCTTTCATGAGGATTTGGAGTTGTGAGGCTTACATTCGACGTCAAGTCTCAGATAAACTGGGACCAAAATATGATAAGTGCTATTTTGTTGGATATCCCAAGGAGACTAAGGGATATTGCTTCTACATTTCCAGTCAGCATAAAGTGTTTGTGGAAAAGACTGGGGTTTTTCTAGAAAGGGATTTTGTTTCTAGAAAAACTAGTGGGAGTACGTTAGATCTTGAAGAAATTTAAGATAAGGACCATAGCACTGAGGCCTTAATGGAGGTTGAACAGGAACCACAAAGTGTTGTGGGTGATGAGATTGTTGCATAAAGAGTTTTGGAACAACAACCTGTTCAACTAGACCTACCTCTTCGCTGGTCTGATAGGGTACGTCGTCAGCCTGAGAGATACTCATTTCTCTTGTCTGACCATGATGGCATTATATTCATTTAGAATGAACCTACCTTTTATCAGGAAGCTATGATGAACCTAGATTCTGAGAAATGGCTAGAGGCCATGAGATTCGAGATGGAATCCATGTACACCAACCAAGTATGGACTTTGGTTGATCCACCTGAAGGCATCAAACCCATTGGGTGTAAGTGGGTCTTTAAGAGATAGACTGACATGGATGGACTTACGCATACCTATAAGGGCCGATTGGTGGCTAAAGGTTTCAAGCAAATTCATGGTATTGACTATGATGAAACCTTTTCTCCAATGGCGATGTTTAAGTCCATTCAGATCATGCTTGCTATTGCAGCGTACCACGATTATGATATCTGGCAGATGGATGTCAAAACCGTGTTTCTGAATGGAAACTTGCTCGATGATGTGTACATGACACAGCCTAAGGGTTTTGTAGAACCACAACATACTGGGAAAGTATGGAAGCTGCAAAGGTCCATTTATGGGCTGAAGCAAGCTTCTCGGAGCTGGAATCTTTGATTCGATGATGCGATCAAACAATTTGGTATCATTAAGAATGAAGATGAACTCTATGTCTACAAGAGGGTTAATGGAAACACAGTTGTCTTCCTTGTATTGTTTGTGGATGACATACTACTCATTGGGAATGACATCCCTTCGCTACAGTCTATAAAGACTTGGCTGGCGACGTGCTTCTCAATTAAGGACTTAGGTGAAGCAGCCTTTATTCTAGGCATCAAGATCAATAGAGATACATCTAAGAGATTGCTTGGCCTAAGTCAGAGTACATATATTGACACAGTATTACTATGGTTTGCCATGTAGAATTCCACAAAGGGACTTCTGCTGATGTCACATGGTGTGAGTCTTTCGAAGACTCAAAGTCCCTCTTCTAGAGAGGAGAGAGACCGCATGGATAAGATCCCTTATGCATCTACTATAATCATGTACGCCATGTTGTGTACTCGTCCTAATGTCACGTATGCTTTGAGCTTGCCGAGTAGATACCAGTCAGATCCAGGTGAGCGTCACTAGATAGCAGTCAAGAATATTCTTAAGTACTTGAGAATGACTAAAGAATATTTCATGATATTTGGAGGCGATGAGGAGCTAGCTGTAAAAGGTTACAGCGATGCCAGCTTCCAAACAAACCAGGATGATTATAGATCGCAGTCATGGTTTATTTTTTGCTTGAATGGTGTTGCTGTGAGCTAGAAGAGTACAAAGCAGGACATTGTTACTGATTCTACAATAAAGGCCGAGTATATCGCTACATCTGAGGCAACAAAGGAGGCAGTTTGAATCCGCAAGTTCATTACTGAGCTTGGGGTGGTTTCTAGCATAGCAGATCCTATAGAGCTTTATTGTGACAATAATGGAGCGATTGCGCAGGCTAAAGAACCTCGCTCACACCAGCGGACCAAACACATACTACGACGATTCCATCTCATTCGAGAGATTATCTGTTAGGAATCGTTGGAATGGCTAGAGGGGGGGTGAATAGCGTAGATGAAATTCGCTCGCATTTGTGTCTACAATTTCGTTAGTGCGCAGCGGAAATAGAAATAATAAAAGCGATAACGAAATAGACAACAAGCTAACACAATGATATAACGTGGTTCAGAACCGCACGGTTCCTACTCCACGGATCGAGCTCTAAAGAGCCCTAGTGATGCACACGCACTCACTAATGATAAACACTCCTTCTCGACACAAGTCGGAGGCGGAGAAACCCCTTACAATAGATCTTACAACAGTAAGAACGAAATACAAGCAATATACAATGTAAATATGAAATACAAGTAAAGAAAAAGACTTTACAACACTTGTTTTGATTGCTTGAATGCTTGGTTGCTTGCTTGCACTTGGAGACCTGATTTGCACCAACAAATCGCCCCAATAGCCCTCAAGAACCGGTTGCTTTTTCCTCCATCACGAGCTCCATATATAGCTTCAACCTGTGCTGGAAAAAGTCTATCAGTCGACTGATCGAGACCATCAGTCGACTGATGCCACTGTTGTCGTGAGACAACAGCTAGTTCCACGTTGGATAAGTCCAACGGAACTACCATCGATCGGCCCGGTGACCATCGATCGATGGAGTCCTCACTCGACCGATCAGTCTCGACTCCATCGCGTGGTCGAATTCTCGAGGCACCCGATCGGTGATCGACGATCGATCGATCATTGCTCATCGATCGGCCCGCCAACCTGAAACATGAGGTTTTAACTCAAGTATGGTTCCCCCATACTTGCTAGACCACCCTTAGCCTAGACCTAAGCCTTCTAGTCACCTCCATCAGCCTCACGCCTCTCGGATCCCTCCAAGTCATCCATGACTTGTTCATCCATCGCGCTAGCCTTCAAGTGCTTCCGTCGGCTATGTCATGCTAACGGTGTCTACACCGCCAAGGCACATTGGACTTACGCCGCCAAGACTCCGCTTGGACTTTACGCCGCCAACCATTGGACTTATGCTGCCAAGACTCCCGCTTGGACTTTACGCCGCCAATATCAAACCCTTGGACTTCTCAAATGCCAAGACTCAAGCTTGGACTTTCCCTTGCCAACCCATGTTGGACTTTCCATGCCAAGACCATGCTTGGATTTTCCTTGCCAACCCATGTTGGACTTTTCATGCCAAGACCATGCTTGGACTTTCCTTGCCAACCCATGTTGGACTTTACATTGCCAAGTGTCCGACTTGGACTTTCCATGACAATTATATTGTCATATGTTTTTGTCGAAACATCAAAACACATCAAAACATCACTCGAGCCAAACTCGAGTCCTGGTCAATCGTGACCTGGGCCGATTGCACCAACAATCTCCCCCTTTTTGATGTTTGACAAAAACCAAACAAATAATTGAGTTAGAATACTAACTCAAATCCTTTACCAATTATCCCAAATGTTCTCCGCCAAACATTCTCCCCCTTTTTGACTAACATCAAAAAGGTTTTCTCTCCAAGGAGGTCAATGTCTCATGTCCCAATGAGATCTTACAATCTCCCCCTTGATCCAAAAATACCTAGGATGCCTACCATCTTCCTAGTGATAAGTCCCATATCACTCAAGAGAGGCAATCCTATTCACTCTCCCAATTTCCAAATTGGGTTTCTAAAAATCCATAAATTTCCCAAATTGATAAAATTCTCCCCTTCAAGGAGAAAAACACATCCATCATCCCAAGATGGATATCTCCCCCTAAAGGCTTGCTGCCCCTTTACCATTGCACCAACAATGTCCTTGGGAAGTCCCTAAGCCAATAGAAACTTTAAACCGTCAAAACTAAGGTTAGAAATTCAACATTTAACTTTCCACACCTTAGAATTGATACAAACCCTAAACAACTCTCCTAATCCATATCCAATAGCTTTTCACCCTTTATAATGCTTCCCAAAGTATATCCTAGGGTTAGGAGTGGTTAGGGACCTTTTCCATGGCTGAACACGGACTAACCAAACTTAGTTTTCCCGAAATCAGCCTTGGCAGTCGACTCTGTCAGCTACGATCATTGCCACACTCATCGATCACCGACCGCCACTCAGGCGATCGATAACTGAAATTTCCGAATTTCAGTTATCAGAATCGAGTTTCAGAAAATCATAAATAATTATACGTATATCGAAAAATCACGAAATTTGATACGTATAATACCTATGACACATACAATGGGGAAAAAATGTTTGAAAAATATTTTACCCATAAAATAGTGAATTTGATACCAAACTCAAAACCATTGAAATTTTCAATGTTTTGGCCCTATTTTGTATCAACTTCATCAATGGTGATTGCTATCAAAAGATAGACTTCACCAAGGTTTTCTAAAATGATTTTAAAATGTTTTCAAAACCTTATCTTGGATCATATTCCTTGGGCTCTATGTATGTGACTTGTACACGAGCTCTCCTAATGATCCACAACTAAAATTAGATGAGTTTTAGTTCATCTAGATGCAAAAACTATGCACCTTGAACTTAGCTCATATCCTAGCATCTCACATGTATCTATGGTGTATAAATACACAATCAAGGTAAAAGACTTGTTTTGTGAGATGTAATCTATCCTAGACATTCCTTCCATCCAAACATATGGTAAAACATATGAAGCATGGTGAATACAAGACATCAAGTTGTGTGGCACTTGAGTATCACTCTCGATATTACCTTTACATCTTAACCACACATTTCTTGATATATGACCTTCCCAAGTGTGCCAATAATCAAAGGTACACACTATGACCTCTAAATCTAGAGCGTGTCAATTTTATTGATTTTCATGTTTTCAAGATATATATTGACACAACCTAAAATTCTTTGAGATTAAGACTCAAGGATATTTCCAAAGTAACCATAACCTTGAAAGTAACCTTAAGGTGCCACCTTTATTATGGTTGAGTTAACTACCCATCCAATCAAGGTTGGCACACCCTAAACCCATCTTAGCGTGAATCAATCACGCTCTTAGGAACCCAAACTCGATTTGAGCTCCTAGGGTTAATTAGATATTCCTTAGGGATAACCTCCCTAGATACCTTCCTCATGACCCTCTAGGCTTATTAGCCTTGGTCATTTTGGTCTTGCCTAGGTTAACCTTAGGGATTGCCTCCCTAACAACCTTCTCAGTGGCCATCCTAGGTTTCTTCGAAACCATGGCCAATAGGCACAAACCTTGGTCAACTCTAGGAATGACTTCCCCATTGACCTTGGTCTTCCTAGACCTAGTTTGTGCCCCATAATCAAATGGAACACTATGGTAAGTTACCTTAGGCTTAGGTTTGTGACTCAAACCTTGCTTGCCTTTGGTTGACTTTTGACTCTTAGGTCCTTGGTGTTGACTTTGACTTTTGGACCTAGAAGTTTGACTAATTGACCCTTGCATTTGATTTTTCATAACCTTAAGGGTCTTTTCAAGTTTTTCAAGCCTTGATCTCAAGGCTTGATTTTCCTTTTCTAATATCTCAATTTTTGATTTTTCATTTTCTCTTGAGATATTTTTATTTCTAGGCATATGTCTAGATTTCTTAGCATTAAAGCCTAGATGTTCTCCTATTTTCTTAATGATTTCCTTAGGTAATATATTTTTAGGGACATTAGTCCCAAATTTCTTCTTATTTCCTAAGTGAACACTCTTAGCTCCTAGGCAAATATGTCTATTATTTCTAGCATGCTTTTCATGCACAATAGCAAGACTATTAAAATTATTCCTAGCATGCTTCTTATCCCTAGAAATTGAAGGTGCATTAATGAAATATACCTTAGGGTTAGCTTTGGAAGCTCCCCCTACATGTGTAGCTCCCTCTTGGGTCTTCTTTTTCCCCTCAGGACATTGATTCCTATAATGTCCTTTTGAATTGCACTTGAAGCATATAACATGCTCCTTGCTCTTTTGACTTGGGGAACCGGCATCCTTTGACTTTTGTTGACATTTGGGCACCGGAGGAGCTTTCTTAACCTTCTTTGGGCACTTGCTCTTGTAGTGCCCGGTTTCCCTACACTCAAAGCAAATTATATGTTTTTTATTTAAAACCAAATTGCTTGAGTTACCTAGTTCGGTGGTGGAGACCGGAATTGGACTTTGGGCTTCTTTATCTTGACCGGATGTCGAAGCTTCTTCTTCTCGATGTTCCGGTATGAAGGTTCTCTCCTCCCCCTCAATCCTTAAGGTGGATGCTTCTTCCACTTCCTCCACCTCTTCCGACCCGGAAGTTGACTCCTCACTTTCTTGTGAGGATGATGATGATTCTTCTTCGGTCTCCTCCTCTTCCAAGTCTTCTTGGACCGATTCGGGATTATCGTGGAACTTGATCAACTTGTTCCACAACTCCTTGGCATCCCTATAGCTTCCTAATCTGGACAAAAAATCGTTAGGTATCAAATCAATCAACATTTTTGTTACCTTAACGGTTGTCTTGAATTTTTCCCGTTGCTCCTCGGTCCATCTCTTCATCTTGAGGATTTCGCCGTTTTCTCCTCTCGGAGCATCAAAACCTATAGTCACGGCAAACCAATTTTCTATATTCGTCATTAGAAAATATTCCATCCTACCTTTCCAATACGCAAAATGTTCACGGTTGAAGGAAGGTAGGATGTTGACATCGTCACCCAATCTTTCCTCAAATTCTATATTCTTCCCTCTAGCTTCTTGACTCCGGGTTGTTAATCCGTAGAAGAGCCCCAGGCTCTGATACCACTTGTTAGGAATCGTTGGAATGGCTAGAGGGGGGGTGAATAGCGTAGATGAAATTCGCTCGCGTTTGTGTCTACAATTTCGTTAGTGCGCAGCGGAAATAGAAATAATAAAAGCGATAACGAAATAGACAACAAGCTAACACAATGATATAACGTGGTTCGGAACCGCACGGTTCCTACTCCACGGATCGAGCTCTAAAGAGCCCTAGTGATGCACACACACTCACTAATGATAAACACTCCTTCTCGACACAAGTGGGAGGCGGAGAAACCCCTTACAATAGATCTTACAACAGAAGCAATATACAATGTAAATATGAAATACAAGTAAAGAAAAAGACTTTACAACACTTGTTTTGATTGCTTGAATGCTTGGTTGCTTGCTTGCACTTGGAGACCTGATTTGCACCAACAAATCGCCCCAATAGCCCTCAAGAACCGGTTGCTTTTTCCTCCATCACGAGCTCCATATATAGCTTCAACCTGTGCTGGAAAAAGTCTATCAGTCGGCTGATCGAGACCATCAGTCGACTGATGCCACTGTTGTCGTGAGACAATGGCTAGTTCCACGTTGGATAAGTCCAACGGAACTACCATCAGTCGACTGATGGAGTCCTCACTCGACCAGTCTCGACTCCGATTCTCGTGGCGTCTCGAGCACCAATCGTGATCGATCGACGATCGGATCGATCGGCTCGAGCCATCATCCGACCGCCAACCTATGGCGATCACGCCTTTAACTCAAGTATGGTTCCCCCATACTTGCTAGACCACCCTTAGCCTAGACCTAAGCCTTCTAGTCACTTCCATCAGCCTCACGCCTCTCGGATCCCTCCAAGTCATCCATGACTTGTTCATCCATCGCGCTAGCCTTCAGGTGCTTCCGTCGGCTATGTCATGCTAACGGTGTCTACACCGCCAAGGCACATTGGACTTACGCCGCCAAGACTCCGCTTGGACTTTACGCCGCCAACCATTGGACTTATGCTGCCAAGACTCCCGCTTGGACTTTACGCCGCCAATATCAAACCCTTGGACTTCTCAAATGCCAAGACTCAAGCTTGGACTTTCCCTTGCCAACCATGTTGGACTTTCCATGCCAAGACCATGCTTGGACTTTCCTTGCCAACCCATGTTGGACTTTTCATGCCAAGACCATGCTTGGACTTTCCTTGCCAACCCATGTTGGACTTTACATTGCCAAGTGTCTGACTTGGACTTTCCATGACAATTATATTGTCATATGTTTTTGTCGAAACATGAAAACACATCAAAACATCACTCTAGCCAAACTCGAGTCCTGGTCAATCGTGACCTGGGCCGATTGCACCAACATTATCGATAGAGAAGATGTGAAGATTTATAGAGTACCCAAAGAGGCTAACATCACAGATCCCTTGAACAAGGCTTTGGCACAGAAAAAGCATGATGGTCACACTAGATCATTGGGTATTAGATACTACGGTGATTGGCACTAGTGCTAGTGGGAGATTGTTAGTGAAAGCCCTAGAGCCAATCATGTGATGATTGTTGTATGAACTTTATTGTATCATATTCCTATTTATAAAGGCATGGTTATTATATTTACTTGTATTATTGCCAAATAACTTTGTATAATAACATCCTTGAGTAGAAGGTTCTTATCTATATCAATCAATTGGTTGAATCGATAATGAGATGATATAGAGAACACTACTCATAATCATTCCTAGTCAAGTATTAACATTCAGGGACAATGATAATGCGTAGAGACTAGCATGTAGGTCAACTCGATGACTTGATCTCACAAGTCATGGATATGAGATATCAAGTTGACACATGGTTATGCATTGGAGAATGTATATTGAATGACCCGCCATGAGAAAGTATCATGGATCATTATATTAGTGTCATATACTTTCTCATGTGACTATTAGTATGACTATTAGACCATAGACCTGAAGTCACCATGGTTCCCTACATAAGGAGTTGCATACTTTGGCTTCGTCAAACGTCACCCGTAAATGAGTGGACTATAAAGGCGATTACTGGGTATGTAATAAATTATGTGGAGGGATGTGAGTGATGTAGATGGGATCTATCCCTCCTATATGACGGGAGTGACATTGTTATTCTTGATAGAGTGAGACCATGAAGATCATGGCCATGCCCAAATGAGTTAATATGAGATATTGAGCTCATTTGAATAAAGTGAGGCTACTTGGAGTTCAAGATATAGATTGTACCGACGATGACACGGTCTATGCCTCAATTGGTCAATCTAGATATCAAGGATAGAGGGACATTGTCACATATTGTGATAGTCACAATTAGTAGTCACAAAGGTGATGTTGGATCTCAACGTTTGTGTAACTTGGGTAGCAATGATGTGTTGCTAGATACCGCTCATTGCTTATGTTCCTAAAACAATTTAGGAGCATTTCCAATGTTACAAGAACCTATAGGGTCACACACAAAGGGCAATTAGATGGAGATTAGGTTTATGGGATGAACCAAATTTGATTAAGTGTAAACCAAATTAGACTAATTGAGTTAAGCTCAATTTGATTCAAGTGTTGAATGAGTCTAATTTACATTTGATTCATTGAGTCATTTTAAATTAATGAATAGAGATTCATTAAATCAAATTGACTTGAATCAAGTGGTTAGATTTGATCAACCATGGGAAATAAGAGGTCAAGTTTGACTTGACTTGAGAGGGAAGATGAATGGTCAATTTTGACTTGACCAATTGTCATGTCATGGTGACTTGGTATTGGGGCCATCCAATGATATTGTTCCACATCATCATCGACTTATCATGAGGTGCCACCTCATGAGGGAGACCAAGAGCCATTGGATCTTGGAGTTACATGCATGCATGTAACCCCCCCCCCCCCCTTCAATGAAGTGGCCGACCACTTTAGGTGGATGAATTTTGAGAAGTTAATTTGTGAGTAACTTCATCATCTTCTTCCTTGGTTGCTCCTCTCAAGCTCTCTCCCTCATCCTCTTCTTGCCGAGATTCCTCAAGGGTGCTAGCACACTCTAAGGTGTCTTCTCCACCATTTGTCCCTGTGGATACTTGTAGAGGAGTGTAAACATGACACTCTTCGAAATCCGGCAAAGCGTTTGGATATGCGGGAAAAGCGAAGGGCATCACTAACAAGGTAACGCTCTCATCATGTAGATCTAAGGTAGATCTAGATTTCCATAACATGTACATGAATTTATTTTTATATATCTTCTCACGGATCCGTGGCTGGGCTTCCATGGTTTCCACAACGCAAAAAGTAGTTTTTGAGGCTCGGAAAGTCCAACACTTCTATGGTCGCTGCCCATTGCCCTGCTGCTGCCCATACACTCCGGATGGTTGGGGGTTTCTTGATTTATTTTTTTAGGAGAAATTCAGGTGATTTATCCATCCGAGATTGTAGGTATTAGAGTATGGGTTGTCGGGCGTTTGGTCATAGTCCCCAATCGCATCACAGTGCTCAATCTGCTCGTCTGAGGTCCCCTTCCCTCCATAGTGGTCCTCTCGATACGCTGTCGCTCCCTCTCCTAAATCAACGGCCGCACATGCAGATGAAGGATTCAAAGATTCAAACCATCTGTTGAGTGCGTCCATCCTTGCCGAAAGGTGGTCCATGGACTTAACAGTGTATCGTCCTGCCGTAGGCGTGGGTTGACCACGTTTAGAAGCTCATTGATGGTGGTTTTGTGTCACCTCTTCGATAAGCTCCTCTACTTCCTCTATGGTCTTATTCATTAGTGCTCCTCCTGCGGCAGAATCTAGGGACATCTTCGTGGCATAAGCAATCCCATTATAGAAAATGTGGATCACCAGCCAACTCTCTAGTCCTTGGTGGGGGCATTGGTAAAGTAGCCCCTTATAGTGATCTCAAGCTTCAAACAAGGACTCCCCCTCCTTCTAGCGAAAGCTCATGATAAGATGGCGCATGTGAGCAGTCTTACTTGGTGGGAAGTATTTATTCAGAAACTGCTGCTCACACTGCTCCCATGTGGTGATGCTGCTAGAGGGTAGGGAGTGAAGTCATGCATTTGCTTTATCCCGCAGTGAAAACGAGAATAGGCTCAGGCAGATCGCATCAAAAGGGACTTCGTTCATTTTCATCGTTGAGCAGATTTCGAGAAAAGCCTCAAGATGTCGGTTCGGGTCTTCAGTCGCAGCTCGCCCGAATTGGCTCTGCTGTACCATATGTATAAGTGTCGGCTTAAGCTCAAAGTTATTTGCCGAAATACACGGTCCAGCTATGCTCGGCCTGAATCCTCTAGCGCTAGGAGCTGCGTAGTCCAGTAGAGATCGGCTGCCTATGTTGACCTCAGATGCAGCTTGAACTTCCATCTTTCGCTGTGCTACTCTCCGACGGTGAAAGGTAAGCTCAATCTCTAAGTCGATCGGAATTAGACCTTCCGACCCTAGTCTTCTAAGCATACGACGAACCAAACCACAAAGGTAAGAGTGCTAATCTAATTAAAAAAATAGAAAATAAATAAATCTAGCAAATAAAAATCTAAGATGCAATAAGTAAATAGGAAACTACTGCTAAAAAGTAACAACTAAGTCTAAATATGTAAAATAGAACTAAAGCAAATAAGATAAACTAGAAAAAAAATAAAGCAAACAAATAATCTAATCCTAAGTCCGATCCAATTTATCACTGTTCGATTTGATATCGAATCGATATTCCCAAGCAAAGGCGCCAAAAACTTGATGCGCACGGACGCGACCTCGAATCTCGCGACGGAATTTGTCAAGTACTCAAAGTGCACGCTCGCGCTCAATGCCCACAAGTGCATGGATGTTGTCAAGTAATAAAGATTATCGATCCCACAGGGACTGGGATTCGAATACCAATATACTTAGTGGTTATAATTGTTCAGACGTGATCCCTAAGAGGTTATGGTGGGTGAGGGTTGTTGGTTGACTCTACTCTGTACGGTGTCACACGAAGGAGGAAAGGAGTGTGCCGAGGTCTTCAAAGGTGATTCTAGGACTTCGGTTTCACTTGCGTATCACAGAACAACGTTCTCAATTGGTGTTGTCTAGATGTTTACCTACGGTTTTGTGGAAGGGACATCATACACTCTCTCGCAGAGCCACCGCATTCACTGGGAGCTATCTCCGCCCACAAGGACGAGATAGAGGGTACGAGGATGCCAAATCAATCCCAACCGCGGACCGTTTCCGATTCCACCGCACCCTTTTCACCACAGTTGCAGGAGAGCAGGTTTACCCCTATTTTCCATAATCAAATCTCCTAAATTTTAGATTGCAAGGTCTGTCACCACCTCGTATCGCCTAAGTACAGTGGAAAGAAAGCCAAACACACGTAGATATAATAAAGAGCAACTACCAATTGTCAAATCAAACTCTTGGCCAGAATTAAACATGAACCAACATTTTTTATGTACACAAGCTACTCCCTAATCCTAGAATCGAAAGTACTACTCCATAAATATGAAGGAAGAATCACAAAGCATGTTTAAGTTTGAATACAATAGGAATAAAGCGCAGAAATAGAGATTTACAATGCTTTCGTGATCTTCTCTCCGACGTTGTATTGTATGGTGTGGACCTCCAGTGGCATTCCTCCACCCCATTGCGAGTTACCGAAGCTTTTTAGGGCTTCGGCGTGCCATCCTAGCCATCGTGGATCCCCCTTATGGTTTAGGTAGAGCCATCCTTATATAGACATCGCCTCGGACCGCTGTAAAATCTGGAAAAAGCCCTAGTCGCGCAAATCCGTCGGGTCGCCACACGGCCGTGTGTTACCACATGGCCAGGCCATGTGTGGCCCTAGGGTGCTGATATTCGCCCATTGGACACAGTCGTGTAAATCCACACGCCCTGCCCATGTCCCACTCTGTGCCTAGCTGCGAAAGTCCTTCTTTTGCTCCGAAAATGCATCTTTTTCACTCAAAAAGCTAACCTGCACACAAAAGTACAATGAGCAGACCTCCGAACCCGAAAATAGGCAATGCATGCAAGAATAGAGTAACATATGCATGAAACTAACACAAAATGTAACAATATGTGAGCGAAAACTACTCCTAAAACCCTATATGTTTTGCTCTCATCACTTCCCCCAGACTTAAATCTTTGCTTGTCCTCAAGCAAACCTTAGGTCCATAAAATTTTAAAAAGATATTGTTCCATAATTAGCATGCTAACTAAATTTATCAGGTGGTATTTACAATCAAAGCAAAACATATATGTTCTAAAAATTCACTAAGTTAGCTCCTCGTGCTCATGCTAGGCGAACCATTCTTAGGGATGCTCATTCCATGGTGAGTTAAGTCATCACCCCTTAGCTTTCCTAAGGTTTCTAGCTCTTAGGCACTTACCTGCCCAAAGCGAGGGTCGTCCTCTAGATCTAGCATAAAGTCTCAAAGGTGTGCTCGGTATTGATAGAAATTGGTAGGTGTTTCCCCAGTAACCTAACTCGGTCTCAAAGGGGCCATTTCCACCGACGACAACTACTTTTTTATCCCTCATAATCTCTCTTTTTTTTCTTTCTTCTCTCTTTTTTTTTCTCATTTTTTTTTCATTTTTTTTTCTTTTTTTCCTTTTAATTTTTTTTCGGCTTACAGGGATTTTGATTTTTTTGAATGGGCTTACACAATCCGAGTATCTCTAGTAACTAAAATGCTAAATCTAGAGTCACCTATGGATTCCAAAGTACTAGACTACTGAAGTAAATCATAACTAGGTATGTACTAGATTCTATATTTCAGAATGTTCAACATGTGTAAGTGCAAAAAAATAAAGTTAACCAATGTAAGTCTAGAACATTCAATAGTGCGAATAAAATAAAATACCACAAGATAAATGGAGTTAAGCTACCTATGGGAACAACTCATGCATGGAACTTTCAAAAATACTACTGAGGTAGCTTTACAGACACCAAAAATTAAGTACTGAAAGAAACTTAACAACTCATGCTTGCATGAACAAATGAATGAAAATATCAGAAAAGAAACTACTGCTAGGAAACAAAACAAAATAAACCTTGGGGTCTCCCCCCCAGACTTAAATGAAAATATACCTCTAATATGGTGGACGAGGTGAATAGTCTGGGAGCATGGGCATCTCTAGATCCAGGGAGAACCTAATGCTGAGCTGCTAATGCCACATATACATGTGGTCGATCTGGGAGCTGGTGGATGAAGCGACTGCTGAAGGGTTTTGCTTATTGAGTCCGTGAGAAGAAACTTCGCTTCCCACTTCACCTTGGTAGCTTGACCATGGTGATCCCTTCGATGTCCCTGGATTAAAAAAAAATTAATCCTAGACAAAAGGGATTTCCCAAACCACCAAGTCATCATCGTGCTATTCGTTTAGAGAGGTCACTTGAACAAACTAGTTGTTCAAGCGACCATCCTCTATTCTACGAGTAGTCGTGGAATAGATGATGTCCGGATCGCCGATTTTCGTGTTTCTGCTTGGGATCCAAGTATTATTTTTCCATTTACAGATTTATAACATGCTTATAATTGAAAAACAAATACAAGCAATAAAAAAAAGAGAAACGAGAATAGATATACCTCTTGATCTTCTAATTTATGACCTTCCTCCTTTTGGACGTCGTGTGGGCGATGATCTACCAAAAGTCGAAGCTCCTAGATCGCAAATCTTCCTTCCTTGCTCTTCCAAAGCAAGAGGAAGAATAAAAACAAGGATTTTCTCTTCCCTAAAACCAACCAACAAGGAGCACACAATCTCCTTACCGCTGGCCAACTAGAAAGAGGAAAAGATGATGGAAAACAATCAAGACACCAAGGGAAACCCTATATCTTGTTTCCACCACCTAAGGAGAGGGAGAAGGGAGCTTTTGGGCACCGGCCAAGGGCTGGGAAGGGCTGGAAACCAATCTGGATGCCGGTCACAAGAAGGATGAAGAAGAAACAATCACCTTCCTTATTTGGTGCCGCCCAAGCCTCCAAACCCTAAACCTAATCCTATCTCAACTAGGATTCCTTCTTGCCGCCCAAACCCTAGCTCTCCTTGATTGTAGTTCATGCCAACTCCCATGCCATCCTTTTATAGAGTTAGGGATAAGTCATGAATTAATCTCATCCATTGGTTCTAGGGATTTAATCTCAACCGTCAGATCTAGAGATTTAATCTCATCCATCGGATCTTAGAGAGTTAATCTTTACCAATGGATCTTAGACTTTTGTTTATATCCATTGGATCTAAGCACCATGAGGTGTTAATAGGCTACATTAGGGACCATGAGGAGGAGTTGGGTCTTGGCCACCCATGGATCAAGCACACATAAAGTCCGATCCACTAATGATGATCCAATCCACTAAAGGTTCATCATTGTGTTGGGATTAAATCTTCTCGGAGTCTCATTGGCTCCCATGTCCCCGGATTAAAATTTTCACTAATGAAAATTAATCCGGATGGGATGAGTTTCCTAAGCACAACCAACTCGTCATCGTGCTAACGACTTGAGCGATCGCTTGAACAAACTAGTTGTTCAAGCAACATAACTCTTCTAGTCGGTTAGCCGCGGAAGAGACGACGGACGGATCGCCGGTTTTTGTGTTTATCTTCGGGTTCCATGATTATACAAATACATACAAATGTAAACTAGTATAATTGACACATACTAACATAAAGAAAATAAGCTAGAATATTAATAAGAACATGCAAAGATCAGTAATAAAAGTTGTAAAACTTTTATACCTCTCGATCTTCTATCGTATGTCCTAACCTCCTTGTAGACTTCGTGTGGGCGAAGATCCTCCACAAGTTGAAGCTTCCTAGATCTTCTTCAATCGAAAGAAAGAAGAACTCTCCTTCCCTTCTTGCTTGAGCCAACCACCAATCCACAAAGGATTGATGCCGCCAGCCACAAGAATAGAGAGAACAAAATGGAAACAACCAAGGAACCGAACAATGGAACAATCCCTAGCTCCTTTGTGTCGCCGGCCAAGGGGAAAAGAAGAGGAGAAGAGGAATAGGTTAAGCTCCGACCAAGGTTGAGGGAAAAGAGATAGGTGCCGGCAACACCTAAGGAAGAAGAAGAGATCCTCTCCTATAGTTGTCGCCCACTCCATCTTCCCATCTTCCAAACCCTAACTTCCCAAGCAAACCCAAGCTTCCTTGGATTTCTTGCCGCCCACCTTAAGATAGGCAAAACCATAACTACCTTAGGGTTTCTTGCCGCCCACCTTAGGATTGGCAAAACCCTAATCTCCAAAACCAAACCAAGATCCTCTCATTAAGTTGTTGCCGCCCAAGCCTTAGAGCCTTATTTATAAAGTTAGGCTTAAGCCTCCTTTAATCTCCACCGTCGGATCTAGGGATTTAATCTCCACCGTCGGATCTAGGGTTTCATCCCAACCGTCGGATCTAGGGTTTCATCCCAACCGTCGGATCTAGGGTTTCATCCCAACCGTCGGATTTAGAGATTTAATCTCAACCATCGGTTCTAGAGATTTAATCTCAACCGTCGGTTCTAGAGATTTGTTTTCCATCATTGGATCTAGACTTCATGAGGATTATATTAGGCTATGATAGGGACCATGAGGAGGAGTTGGATCTTGGCCACCCGATGGATTGGAACCACACAAACTTGATCCATCAATGATGTTCCATTCCACTAGAGGATCATCATTGAATTACCTCACCAATCCCCATAAATTAATATGGGCTCCATATATTATTTTTACATCCATCTCCCCGTGTTTAAGATATCGAATGTCCGTCAATTCATTGATTTACTGACCATCAATCAAATAACATCTAACTCCTCGAGTAGTACCACTCAACCTTATCATCATGTTGACTAAGTCAACCTGCAGGGTTTACATGATGAACCTTATGAGCTCCTCAAGGGAATATCATCAACCTAATATATAGGACACGGTTTCCTCCTATAATCAACGGCACACCATGTAAATAATATCATTTCCCAACTTACCGGGCATATTGATTTAATCCATAGAAATCTCACCCATTGGTAAATCAAAGAAATAAATACCAAGTACATGTGCCCGTTATTATATCGGGATTAAGAGCATGTACAACATAATATCTGAGGTCCGATTCAATTATTTAGTCAGCAATAAATTGAATCACCTCTATGTCGGACCTGCTCAATACACCTAAGTGTACTAGTGTAACTCTATGTTCAAGACAAAACAATACCAAGCTACACTACAACCATGCCAATGGTTTGTCCAAAACCATCTTGGTTGTGAGCCTCTACTTATATTCTACAAGGGACTGATAACATGATCTTCTGTGTCACAACAAGCACCATGTTATCTACAATGTAAAATATTAGACAATATGCACACATATAATAAATATAAAGTGCAAACAATGATCATGTGATTCTTATTTTAAAATAAAAATGTTCATACAAAAGAGCTAGGCTTTTAGTATACATCCCAACAATCTCCCACTTATACTAAAAGACTATGCTGTCATCACACTACCATACATCTAATTCCCTTTCCCTCCACATGCCTATCAAAGCTATCGCTAGAAGGACTTTAGTGAAAGGGGTCTACCAGGTCATCCTCTAATGCAATCTAGGCGACAACAACTTCTACCTCCTATACGATTTCTCGTATCAGGTGGTACTTGCGCTCTATGCATTTACTTACCTTATGGGCTTGTGGTTCCTTCGAGTTTGCAACTGCACCATTATTATCACAATAAATTGTGATATTTCTGGGCAAACTAGGAATCACATCCAAGTCCATCAGAAGTTCCTGAGCCACCCAGCTTCTTTGGCTCCCTCATAGGCTGCCACATACTCAACTTCCATGGTGGAGTCCGCCATGCATTTCTGTTGGACACTCCTCCATACAATGGCTCCACCTCCCAAAGTAAATACAAAACCCCGAGGTAGACTTACTGTTATCCCTATCAGATTGGAAATCGGAATCCGTGTAATCCACAGGGAATTGGTCTGCCCGGTAAACTAGCATATAATCCCTAGTCCTTCTCAGGCACTACAATATATGCTTTATCGCAGTCCAATGTCCCTGTCCTGGATTATTATGATATCTGCTTACCATGCCCACGGCATAGCAGATATCGGGTCTCGTACATAGCATCGTATACATGAGGCTTCCTACTGCCGAAGCATAAAGAACAGCCTTCATCTCCTCTATCTCCTCAGATGATCTAGGACACATCTCCTTAGATAAAGGAACTCCATGCCTGAAAGGTAGAAAACCTTTCTTGGAGTTCTGCATGCTAAAATGATCCATAATCGTGTCTATGTATGAAGCTTGGGATTAGCACACTAACCTTGATCCCAAGGATGTGTCCCACTTCTCCCAAGTCCTTCAAAACTGTTTGGACAACCATACCCTTACGTCTGATAACATTCCGATATTGTTGCCAACTATCAAAATGTTATCTACGTATAGTACAAGAAATACCACTACGTTTTCGTCACATCTCTTGTATACACAAGACTCATCCGAACTTTGAATAAATCCAAAAATCTGGATTTACCTCATCAAAGCGGATGTTCCAAGACCTCGAAGCTTGTTTCAATCCAGAAATGGACCAATTAAGCTTACATACAAGATGCTCTTTGCCCTTAGCAATGAATCCCTCTGGTTGCTTCATATAGATGTTCTCCTCAAGACTTCCATTAAGGAAAGCTGTCTTGACATCCATCTGCCACACCTCATAATCCATATGAGCTGCTATGCATAAGAGCTCCCAGACCTGATTTGAATCCATAGATTCAATCTCAGTATTCATTGCACTTTGCAAAGATGCTGCATCTATATCTTGGATTGCCTCGTCATATGTCTAGGGATCAGGTTCATATTCGCCAGGGACCAAATCAGAAGATTCATCCAAGAACATGAATCTGAGAGGCTATCTCACAACCCTCCCACTACGATGAGGTATCACCTGTGTATCCTCTGTAACACGCGGTGCAGTGACATGTGGTATATCCTCTTGTACCGGTGGTACTAAAGAAGTGACTTCCCCTTTCAACTCCTCTAGAACAATTTTACTCTTGGGCATGTGACTCATCACATAGTCTTCCTCTAGAAATCTGGTGTTCGTGGTAACGATCACCCTCTGATCTCTAGGACTATAAAACAAACCACCCTTCGTTCCCTTAGGATAGCCAACAAACAAGCGCACTTCTGTACGAGGTTCCAACTTACCAGTATCTTCCTTCAGCACATGTGCTGGACTCCCCATATCCGAATATGTCTTAGACTAGGCTTTCGCCCGGTCCACAACTCTGTGGGAGTAGAAGGTACTGATTTAGATGGAACCAAGTTCAGAATGTACACCGCCGTATCTAGAGCATATCCCTAAAATGAATCTGGCAAGTCAGAATAACTCATCATCGATCTAACCATCTCCATAAGAGTCCTATTCCTTCGCTCTGCTACACCATTCTGCTGGGGTGTGTGAGGTGCAGACAATTGGGATTGAATCCCAACCTCTGATAAGTAGTTCCTAAACTCTCCCAAGAGGTACTAACCACCACGATCAGATCATAGTTTCATCCATATCTTGAATAATCATCTATGAAAGAGATGAAATATTCGAGACTACCTCTTGCCTAGATAGTCATAGGACCACACAAATCAGAATGAACCATTCCTAATACATCTTTGGCTCTATACTCCTTGGCCTAAAAAGGCCTCTCGGTCATTTTACCTTCCAAGCAAGATTCGTAGGTTGGGAGATCCTCCACCACTAATGAACCCAAAGGTCCATCAGCTATCAACCTTTGAATTCTACTCAGGTTAATATGACCAAGCCTTAGATGCCAAAGATATGTTTGGTTCATCTTCGAAGGTTCTTTTCTCTTATTAGAATTAGAAGATGAGTTATAAACTTTAATTTGCATCGTGGAAGGTTTTTGGTTCAAGTGTTTACAAATTTCCTATCAATGTACCTGAACAGATATTTTTCTTATTCCTTTTTATAACAACTCTGTCATTAAAAGAAATAGAATATCCATCCATAAACAATTTAGAAACCGAAATTAAATTCTTTCTAAATAAAGGTACATAAAGGGAATTTTCCAGAACCAAAATTTTATTTTTCTTAAGAGATAAATAAAACTTCTCCCACTGCAATAGCCGCCACCTTCATGGCATTTCCCAAGTAAATGGTAATCTCCCCTTTAGCTAGTCGTCGGGTTTCCTGGAACCCCTACAAAGTGTTGCAGACATGATTAGTGGCTCTCGTATCTACACACCAGGTGCCGGTAGATAATGCCTCTAACCATGTTTCAACGACTGGACCAAAGGATATACATTTGTTCTCGCTTCGGATTGGGATAATCCTTCTTCTTATGTCCAGTCTGCTTGCAAGTGAAGTACTTGCCTTTCGGCTTCTTCACTCCTCCCTGAGATCCTCCCACCACCTTTGCTCCACCTTGTTTCTCCTTCTTCTTGCCTTTCGGCTTAGAAGTAGAAACCTTTTGAGCAACCATGGCTTGAGGACACTCTTCGAAGAGTGCATACTTGTACTCCTTAGCAGATAAGACAATATGTAGATTCTTTTCCGATCAATATTATTTGGGTACAGTAAGTTTATTTCCTTTAGTATTATAGTATGTGGACTGAAAGTCATTTTTGAAAATCCTAAGAATCACAATGATCAAAACATTAGATTTCAAATATTATTGATTCCTCAAAACAATAAAATTTCGAAATCAACCAACACCTCAAAACACCGAGAATATCGCATGTCACGCTAGTGTGGACGTATACGAATTCTACATTTGCAAGAGGAGGTTTTACCCATTAATTTTATTTTCTTGTCAACCTTACTTTTTGACAAATAAAATTAATAGTTGGTTCCTCATTGCCTCTACAAATAAAAGCAGTGACTCCGATAGGGAGGATACTTTCTATTTGCATCTAAGTGTATACCATTACACGATACTATGGTAATTATTTCGGATTATGTGCCTTACCGTTGTGGAAGTACACACACTCCTAGATAATTTCCTATAACCATTATTTGACCTAGTGATCCGCAAACAAACCCATCCGCAGGGAGGAAGGCACTCAGAGCCGACATGCAAGTTTGTTACATCACACGTCAAATTGTAATGGAGGCCGCGGGAATTAATTAAAATGTCCCTCTCCCACTCAGTAAATTGAAAATGAGGAATTTTCAAGCACATACAACATGCATATAAAACAAATCAGCAATAAATATGGAAAAAATCAGAATTTTTCCAACTATTATGGCATTGTTCTAAATCAACCAACACCTCAAAACACCAAGAATATCGCATGCCACGATAGTGTGGACGTATACGAAATCTACATTTGTAAGAGGAGGTTTTACCCATTAATTTTATTATCTTATCAACCTTATTTTTTGACAAATAAAATTAATAGTTGGTTTCTCTTTGGCCCTATAAATAAAAGCAGTGACTCCTATGGGGAGGATACCTTTATTTGCATCTAAGTGTGCACCATTACACGATACTAAGGGAATTATTTCGGATTATGTGCCATACCGCTGTGGAAGTACACACGCTCCTAGATAATTTCCTATAACCATTATTTGATCTAGTGATCCGCAAACAAACTCATCCGTTGGGGAGGAAGGCACTCAGAGCCGACACGCAAGTTTGTTGCATCACACATCAAATTGTAATGGAGGCCGCGGGAATTAATTAAAATATCCCTCTCCCACTTAGTAAATTGAAAATGAGGAATTTTCAAGCACACACAACATGCATATAAAACAAATCAGCAATAAATATGGAAAAAATAGAATTTTTCCAACTATTATGGCTTTGTTCTCCAATATGCATCTCGTCATGTTGCCACCTCATCCGCTCCACCTTTTCCCGTGCGCAAGTCACCAAAGAGATCCAAGCCAAGATATATCATTTTAATTTACATCCATCGATCCTATACTCCACAAAGGAGTGTACAAACTATCTAGATCGAAAGTAAACTAAAATGATCAGCTAAACAATGTCGTATTTAATTACAAAAATTAAATACTAATCTAGCCTCGTCAACCCGGAGGATTCATATAATATACAATCACACACAAACAATCACATACACACATATAGCCATAATAGTCGGATCTTATGCCTACAACCAAAAAAGTTAGCCTACGCATATCCTACTATTATCCGGCATACTCAATATATGATATGTGCATGAAAGTAACCGAATCCAAAACACACAAAACCGTAAACCGTGGCTCTGATACCAATTGTTGGTAACTCATGCTTCTCGGAGGATCATTGGCTCCCATGTCCCCGAATTAAAATTTTCACTAATGAAAACTAATCCGGATGAGATGAGTTTCCTAAGCAGAACCAATTCGTCGTCGTGCTAACGACTTGAGCGATCGCTTGAACAAACTTGTTGTTCAAGCAATCAACTCTTCTAGTCGGTTAGCCGTGGAAGAGACGACGAACGGATCACCGGTTTTTGTGTTTATCTTCGAGGTCCATGATTATACAAATACATACAAATGTACACTAGTATAATCAACACATACTAAGATAAGGAAAATAATAATAAGGACATGCAAAGATCAATAATAAAACTCGTAAAAGTTTTATACCTCTCGATCTTCTATCGTATGTCCTAACCTCCTTGTAGACTTCATGTGGGCGAAGATCCTCCACAAGTTGAAGCTTCCTAGATCTCCTTCAATCCAAAGAAAGAAGAACTCTCCTTCCCTTCTCGCTTGAGCCAACCACCAATCCACAAAGGATTGATGCCGCCGGCCCCAAGAATAGAGAGAACAAAATGGAAACAACCAAGGAACCGAACAAGGGAACAATCCCTAGCTCCTTTGTGCCGCCGGCTAAGAGGAAAAGAAGAGGAGAAGAGGAATAGGTTGAGCTCCGACCAAGGTTGAGGAAAAAGAGATAGGTGTCGGCAACACCTAAGGAAGAAGAAAAGATCCTCTCCTATAGTTGTCGCCCACTCCATCTTCCCATCTTCCAAACCCTAGCCGCCCAAGCAAACCCTAGCTTCCTTGGATTTCTTGCCGCCCACCTTAAGATAGGCAAAACCCTAACTCCCTTAGGGTTTCTTGCTGCCCACCTTAGGATTGGCAAAACCCTAATCTCCAAAACCAAACCAACATCCTATCATTAAGTTGTTGCCTCCCGAGCCTTAGAGCCTTATTTATAGAGTTAGGCTTAAGCCTTCTTTAATCTCCACCGTCGGATCTAGGGTTTCATCCCAACCATCAGATCTAGGGTTTCATCCCAACCGTCGGATCTAGGGTTTCATCCCAACCGTCGGATATAGGGTTTCATACCAACCGTCGGATTTAGAGATTTAATCTCAACCGTCGGTTCTAGAGATTTAATCTCAACCGTCGGTTCTAGATATTTAATCTCAACCGTCGGTTCTAGAGATTTGTTTTCCATCATTGGATCTAGACTTCATGAGGATTATATTAGGCTACGATAGGGACCATGAGGAGGAGTTGGATCTTGGCCACCCGATGGATCGGAACCACACAAACTTGATCCATCAATGATGTTCCATTCCACTAGAGGATCATCATTGAATTACCTCACCAACCCCCATAAATTAATATGGGCTCCATATATTATTTGTACATCCATCTCCCCGTGTTTAAGATATCGAATGTCCGTCAATTAATTGATTTACTGACCATCAATCAATTAACATCTAACTCCTCGAGTAGTACCACTCAACCTTATCATCATGTTGACTAAGTCAACCTGCAGGGTTTACATGATGAACCTTATGAGCTCCTCAAGAAGACACCATCAACCTAATATATCGGACACGGTTTCCTCCTATAATCAATGGCACACCATGTAAATAATATCATTTCCCAACTTACCGGGCATATTGATTTAATCCATAGAAATCTCACCCGTTGGTAAATCAAAGAAATAAATACTAAGTACATGTGCCCGTTATTATATCGGGATTAAGAGCATGTACAACATAATATCCGAGGTCCGATTCAATTATGTAGTCAACAATAAATTGAATCACCTCTATGTCGATCCTGCTCAATACACCTAAGTGTACTAGTGTAACTCTATGTTCAAGACAAGACAATACCAAGCTACACTACAACCATGCCAATGGTTTGTCCAAAACCATCTTGGTTGTGAGTCTCTACTTATATTCTACAAGGGACTGATAACATGATCTTCTGTGCCACACCAAGCACCATGTTATCTACAATGTAAAATATTAGACAATATGCACCCATATAATAAATATAAAGAGCAAACAATGATCATGTGATTCTTATTTCAAAAAAAAAATATTCATACAAAAGAGCTAGGCTTTCAGTATACATCCCAACACAATGATCTACCTCACCAACCCACATATGATAATATGGGCTCCATATATTATTTGTACATTTTCTCCCCGTGTTTAAGATCTCGAATGTTCATTGATTAATTAATTTACTAACCATTAATTAATCAACATCTAACTCCTTGAGTAGTACAACTCAACCTTTTCATCATGCCAGACCAAGTCCACCCGCAGGGTTTACATGATGAACCTTATGAGCTCCTCAAGGGGACATCATCATCCTAATATATAGGACACGGTTTCCTCCTATAATCAACGGCACACCATATAAATAATATCATCTCTCAACATACCGAGCCTATCGATTTAATCTATAAATTTCACCCATTGGTAAATCAAAGAGATGGGAAGTAAGTATATGTGCCCGTTATTATATCGGGATTAAGAGCATGTACTAAATAATATCTGAGGTCCGATTCGATTATGTAGTTAGCAATAAATCGAATCACCTCTAAGTCGGTCCTGCTCAATACACACAAAGTGCACTAGTGTGATTCTATGGTCAAGACAAACCAATACCAAATCACACTACAACCATTCTGATGGTTTGTCCAAAGTCATCTCGGTTGTGAGCCTTTACTTATACTTTTCAAGGGGCCGATAACATGATCTCCTGTGTGACACCACACACCATGTTATCTACAATGTAAAGTATTAGACAATATTACATAACCATAAAAATATGCAAACAATGATCATGTGAATCTTATTTCAAAATAAAGATGTTCATACAAAAGATAGACTTTTCAGTATACATCCCTACAATCTCCCACTTATACTAAATGACTATGCTGTCCTCAAAGTGTCATACATCTAATCCCCATTCCCTCCACATGCCTATCAAAAGCTCTCGCCGGAAGGGCCTTAGTGAAAGGATCTGCCAGGTTATCCTCTGATGCAATCTTGGCCACAGAAACTTCTCCTCTCTTTACGATTTCTCGTATCAGGTGGTACTTGCGCTCTATGTGTTTACTAGCCTTATGGGCTCGTGGTTCCTTCGAGTTTGCAACTGCACCACTATTATCACAATAAATTGTGATAGTTCTGGGCAAACCAAGAATCACATCCAAGTCCATCAGGAAGTTCCTGAGCCATACAACTTCTTTGGCCGCCTCAGAGGCAGCCACATACTCAGCTTCCATGGTGGAGTCCTCCACGCACTTCTGCTTGACACTCCTCCATACAATGGCTCCACCTCCCAAAGTAAACACAAAATCTGAGGTAGACTTACTGTTATCCCTATCAAATTGGAAGTCGGAATCCGTGTAACCCACAGGGAGTAATTGGTCTGCCCGGTAAACCGACATATAATCCCTAGTCCTTCTCAGGTAATTCAATATATGCTTTATCACAGTCCAATGTCCCTGTCCTAGATTACACTGATATCTGTTGACCATGCCCACGGCATAGCAGATATCTGGTCTCATACAGAGCATCTCATACATGAGGCTTCCTACTGCCGAAGCATAAGGAATCACCTTCATCTCCTCTATCTCCTCAGATGATCTAGGACACATCTCCTTAGATAAACGAACTCCATGCCTGAAAGGTAGAAAACCCTTCTTGAAGTTCTGCATGCTAAAATGCTCCATAATCGTGTCTATGTATGAAGCTTGGGATAAGCACACCATCCTTTTCCTGTGATCCCTTATTACCTTGATCCCAAGGATGTGTCCCACGTCTCCCAAGTCCTTCATATCAAACTGTTTGGACAACCATACCCTTATGTCCGATAACATCTTGAAATTGTTGCCAATCAACAAAATGTCATCTACGTATAGTACAAGAAATACCACTGCGTTTCTGTCACATCTCTTGTATACACAAGACTCATCCGAACTTTGAATAAATCCATAAGACTGGATCACCTCATCAAAGCGGATGTTCTAAGACCTCGAAGCTTGTTTCAGTCCATAAATGGACCGATTAAGCTTACATACAAGATGCTTTTTGCCCTTAGCAATGAATCCCTCTGGTTGCTTCATGTAGATGTTTTCCTCAAGACTTCCATTAAGGAAAGTTGTCTTGACATCCATCTGCCACACCTCATAATCCATTTGAGCTGCTATGCATAAGAGAATCCAGATAGACTTAACCATGGCTACCGGCGAAAAGGTCTCCTCATAATCGATACCCTCTTTCTGAGTATACCCCTTCGCAACAAGCCTCGCTTTGAAGGTCTCAACCTTCTCATCTATTCCTCTCTTTCTTTGTAGATCCACTTGCATCCAATGTGTTTTACACCATCGAGTGGTTCTACTAGCTCCCAGACCTGATTTGAATCCATAGATTCAATCTCAGCATTCATTACACTTTGCCAAGATATTGCATCTTTATCTTCGATTGCCTCCGCATATGTCTAGGGATCAGGTTCATGTTGCCAATGACCAAATCAGAAGATTCTCCCAAGAACATGAATGTATAAGGCTGTCTCACAACCCTCCCACTATGACGAGGTATCACTTGTATATCCTCTGTGACACGCAGTACAGTGACATGTGGTATATCCTCTTGTACCGATGGTACTAAAGAAGTGACTTCCCCTTATAATTCCTCCAGAACAATTTTACTCTTGGGCTTGTGGCTAATCACATAGTCTTCCTCTAGAAATTTGGCATTCGTGCTAACGATCACCCTCTGATCTCTAGGACTATAAAACAATCCACCATTTGTTCCTCTAGGATAGCCAACGAACAAGCACACTTCTGTACGAGGTTCCAACTTACCAGCATCTGCCTTCAGCACATGTGCTGGACTCCCCCATATCTGAAAATGTCTTAGACTTGTCTTTCGCCCAGTCCACAACTCTGTGGGAGTAGAAGGCACTGATTTAGATGGAAACAAATTTTGAATGTACACCGCCGACTCTAGAGCATATCCCCATAACGAATATGGCAAGTCAGAATAACTCATCATGGATCTAACCATCTCCATAAGAGTCATATTCCTTTGCTCTGCTACACCATTCTGCTGGGGTGTGCCAGGTGCAGTCAATTGGTATTGAATCTCAGCCTTTGATAAGTAGTTCCTAAACTCTCCCAAGAGGTACTCACCACCACGATCAGATCATAGTGTCTTGATACTTTTACCTTGACGTTTCTCCACATCAGCCTTGAATTCTTTGAACTTGTCAAAGCATTCAGACTTGCGGCGCATCAGGTAAATATATCCATATCTTGAGTAATCATCTATAAAAGAGACGAAATACTCAAAATCACCTCTAGCTTAGATAGACATAGGACCACACAAATCAGAATGAACCAATTCTAACACATCTTTAGCTCTATACTCCTTGGCCTTAAAAGGCCTCTTGGTCATCTTACCCTCTAAGCAAGATTCACATGTTGGGAGATCCTATACAACTAATGAACCCAAAGGTCAATTAGCTATCAACCTTTGAATTCTGCTTAGGTTAATTTGACCAAGCCTAAGATGCCAAAGATATGTTTGGTTCATTTTCGAAGGTTCTTTTCTCTTATTGGAATTAGAAGATGAGTTATTAACTTCAATTTGCATCGTGGGAGGTTTTGGTTCAAGTGTGTACAAATTTCCTATCAAAGCACCCGAACAGATAATGTCCCTATTCCTTCTTATAACAACTTTGTCATTAAAAGAAATAGAATATCCATCCATAAACAATTTAGAAACTAAAATTAAATTCTTTCTAAATAAGGGTACATAAAGGCAATTCTTAAGAACCAAAAGTTTATTTTTCTCAAAAGATAAATGAACGTCTCCCACTGCAATAGCCGCCACCTTCGTGTCATCGCCCAAGTACACGGTAATCTCACCCTCAGCCAGTCGTCTGGTTTCCTGGAACCCCTGCAAAGTATTGCAGACATGATCAGTGGCTCCCGTATCTACACACCTAGTGCTGGTAGATAACATCGCTAAACATGATTCAACGACTAGACCAAAAGATATACCTTTGTTCTTGCGGTTGGGGCAGTCCTTCTTCCAGTGTCCAGTCTGCTTACAAGTGAAGCACTTGCCTTTCGGCTTCTTCACTCCTCCCTGAGTACCTCCCACCGCCTTCGCCCTGGTTTATTTCTTCTTCTTCTTGCCTTTCGGCTTAGGAGTAGAAACCTTCTGGGTCACCATGACATGCGCCTGAGCACTCTGACGAAATAGTCCCTCTGCCACCTAGAGTTCTGTCAGATGTTCTGCCAACGAATACAACCTCTTGTTCATGTTGTAGTTCAGGCGAAACTGTTCAAAACTTCTAGGTAGAGACTGGAGTATGATATCAACCTAGGTTTCCCCATTGATCTCAGCTCCTAGGACCTCTGGCTCATTCAAATGAGCCATCATCTTGAGAACATGATCTCTCACGGGTGTTCCCTCGATCATGGTGGTCATCATCATGTTTTTCATGGCCTCTTGCCTCACAGCCCGATTCTGGTGTCCGAAAAGCTCCTTGAGATTGAGCATCATATCATAAGCAGTGGACATTGCTTGATGTTGATGTTGCAGTATATTTGAAATAAATGCCAAAATGTAAGACCGCGCCATCTCATCGGCCTTGATCCACTTCTTATAACTCTCTCTCTCCTTTTCCCTAGAATTATTTGTAGGCTTGGGAGGGCACTCTTCGAGGAGTACATATTTGTATTCCTCAGCAGTCAAGACAATGTCTAGATTCCTCTTCCAATCTACATAGTTGGGTCTAGTAAGTTTGTTCTCTTTCAGTATCACAGCAAGTGGGTTGAAAGTCATTTTGAAAGAAAACCTAAGAATCACTTAAATCAAAACATTAGATTTCAAAAAATTATTGATTCCTCAAACAATAAAATTTTAAAATCAACCAACACCTCAAAACACCGAGAATATCGTATGCCACGATAGTGTGGACGTATACAAATTCTACATTTGTAAGAGGAGGTTTTACCCATTAATTTTACTATCTTGTCAACCTAACTTTTTGACAAGTAAAATTAATAGTTGGTTCCTCTTTGGCCCTACAAATAAAAGTAGTGACTCTGATGGGGATGATACATATATTTGTATATAAGCATTCACCATTACTCGGTACCAGGGCCTTCTTCCTCGAGTTATGTGCCTTACGATGGATAAGTACACACGCTTCTTAATAATTTCCTATAACCATATTCGACCTTGTGATCCGCAAACAAACCTATCCGATGGGAGGAAGGCACTCAGAGCCGATGCGCAAATTTGTTTGCATCACTTGTCAAATCGTAATAGAGGTCGCAGGAATTTATAAAAATATCCCTCTCTCACTTAGTAATTTGAAAATGAGGAATTTTCTTGGCTACGACATGCATATAAAACAATAAGCAATAAATATGAAAAATAAATTATTTTCCAACTATTATGGCTTTTGTCTTCAATATGTCTCCCGTCGCACCGCCTTCTCGTCCGCTCCTCCTACGCCATGTACAAGCCATCCGGAGATCCGAGACAAGACCAAAACCTATTTTAATTTACATCCATCCATCCTATACTCCACGAGGGAGTGTACATGAAATCTAGATCGAAAGTAAAATAAAATAAAGAGTGGCTAAACAATGTCATATCTAATTTACCAAAAACTAAATACTAGCCTCGTCAACCCCGAGGATTCAACAAAATAAATATTTACACACATACAATCACATACACACATATGGACATAATACTTGGATCTTATGCCTGCAACCAAAGAGTTAAACTACGCATATCCTACTATTATCCGGCACATATAATATATGAAAAAGTGTATAAAAATTAACCGAATCCCAAACACACAAAATCGGAATTCTTTGCTCTGATACCAATTGAAGGGTTTTGCTTATCGAGTCCGTGGGGGAAACTTCGCTTCCCATTTCACCTCGGTAGCTTGACCATGGCGATCCCTTCGATGTCCCCGGATTAAAAAAAAAATTAATCCTCGACAAAAGGGATTGGCCAAACCACCATGTCATCGTCATGTTATTCGTTTAGAGAGGTCACTTGAACAAACTAGTTGTTCAAGCGACCATCTCTATTCTACGAGTAGCCGCGAAATAGATGATGTCCAGATCACCGATTTTCGTGTTTATGCTCGGGATCGAAGTATTATTTAACCATTTATAGATTTATAACATGTTTATAATTGAAAAACAAATACAAGCAATAAACAAAAGAGGAAAGAGAATAGATATACCTCTTAATCTTCTAATGTATGACCTTCCTCCTTTTAGACGTCGTGTGGGCGACGATCTACCAAAAGTCGAAGCTCCTAGATTGCAAATCTTCCTTCCTTGCTCTTCCAAAGCATGAGGAAGAATAGAAACATGGATTTTCACCTCCCTAAAACTAACCAACAAGGAGCACACAATCTCCTTGTCGCTGGCCAACTAGAAGGTGGAGAAGATGATGGAAAACAATCAAGACACCAAGGGAAACCCTATATCTTGTTTCCACCACCTAAGGAGAGGGAGAAGGGAGCTTTTGGGCGCTGGCCAAGGGCTGGGAAGGGCTGGAAACCAATCTGGACGCCAGCCACAAGAAGGATGAAGAAGAAACAATCACCTTCCTTATTTGGTGCCGCCCTAACCTCCAAACCCTAAACCTTATCCTATCTCAACTAGGACTTCTTCTTGCCGCCCAAACCCTAGCTCTCCTTGATTGTAGTTCACGCCAACTCCCATGCCATCCTTTTATAGAGTTAGGGATAAGTCATGAATTAATCTCATCCATTGGTTCTAGGGATTTAATCTCAACCGTCAGATCTAGAGATTTAATCTCAACCGTCGGATCTTAGAGATTTAATCTCTACCAATGGATCTTAGACGTTTGTTTCTATCCATTGGATCTAAGCATCATGAGGTGTTAATAGGCTACATTAGGGACCATGAGGAGGAGTTGGGTCTTGGCCACCCATGGATCAAGCCCACATAAAGTTCGATCCACTAATGATGATCCAATCCACTAAAGGTTCATCATTGATCTACCTCACCAACCCCCATATGATAATTTTGGCACCATATATTATATATATATTTTCTCCCCGTGTTTAAGATCTCGAATGTCCATCGATTAATTAATTTACTGACCATTAATTAATCAACATCTAATTCCTTGAGTAGTATCACTCAACCTTTTCATCATGCCAGACCAAGTCCACCTGTAGGGTTTACATGATGAACCTTATGAGCTCCTCAAGGGGACATCATCATCCTAATATATAGGACACGGTTTTCTCCTATAATCAATGACACACCATATAAATAATATCATCTCCCAACTTACCGAGCCTATCGATTTAATCTATAAATCTCTCCCATTGGTAAATCAAAGAGATGAGTACTAAGTATATGTGTCCGTTATTATATCAGGATTAAGAGCATGTACTAAATAATATATGAGGTCCGATTCGATTATGTAGTCAGCAATAAATCGAATCACCTCTAAGTCGGTCCTACTCAATACACACAAAGTGCACTAGTGTGATTCTATGGTCAAGACAAATCAATACCAAATCACACTACAACAATTCCGATGGTTTGTCCAAAGTCATCTCGGTTGTGAGCCTTTACTTATACTTTTCAAAGGGCCGATAACATGATCTCCTGTGTGACACCACACACCATGTTATCTACAATGTAAAGTTTTAGACAATAATGCATAACCATAAAAATATGCAAACAATGATAATGTGAATCTTATTTCAAAATAAAGATGTTCATACAAAAGATAGACTTTTCAGTATACATCCCTACAATCTCCCACTTATACTAAATGACTATGATGTCCTCAAAGTGTCATACATCTAATCCCCTTTCCCTCCACATGCCTATCAAAAGCTCTCACCGGAAGGGCCTTAGTGAAAGGATCTGCCAGGTTATCCTCTGATGCAATCTTGGCCACAACAACTTCTCCTCTCTTTACGATTTCTCGTATCATATGGTACTTGCGCTCTATGTGTTTACTAGCCTTATGGGCTTGTAGTTCCTTTGAGTTTGCAACTGCACCACTATTATCACAATAAATTGTGATAGTTCTGGGAAAACCAAGAATCACATCCAAGTCCATCAGGAAGTTCCTGAGCCATACAGCTTCTTTGGCCGCCTCAGAGGCCGCCACAAACTCAGCTTCCATGGTGGAGTCCGCCACGCACTTCTGCTTGACACTCCTCCATACAATGGCTTCACCTCCCAAAGTAAACACAAAGCCTGAGGTAGACGTTCTGTTATCCCTATCAAATTGGAAGTCGGAATCCGTGTAACCCACAGGGAGTAATTGGTCTGCCCGGTAAACCAGCATATAATCCCTAGTCCTTCTCGAGTAATTCAATATAAGCTTTACCATAGTCCAATGTCCTTGTCCTGGATTACTCTGATATTTGCTGACCATGCCCATGGCAAAGCAGATATCTGGTCTCGTACAGAGCATCGCATACATGAGGCTTCCTACTGCCGAAGCATAAGGAATCGCCTTCATCTCCTCTATCTCCTCAGATGATCTAGGACACATCTCCTTAGATAAAGGAACTCCATGCCTGAAAGGTAGAAAACACTTCTTGAAGTTCTGCATGCTAAAATGCTCCATAATCGTGTCTATGTATGAAGCGTGGGATAAGCACAACATCCTTTTCCTGCGATCCCTTATAACCTTGATCCCAAGGATATCTCCCACCTCTCCCAAGTCCTTCATATCAAACTGTTTGGACAACCATACCCTTACGTCCGATAACACCTTGAAATTGTTGCCAATCAACAAAATGTCATCTACGTATATTACAAGAAATACCACTACATTTCCGTCACATCTCTTGTATACACAAGACTCATCCGAACTTTGAATAAATCCATAAGACTGGATCACCTCATCAAAGCGGATGTTCCAAGACCTCGAAGCTTGTTTCAGTCCATAAATTGACCGATTAAGCTTTCATACAAGATGCTTTTTGCCCTTAGCAATGAATCCCTCTGGTTGCTTCATGTAGATGTTTTCCTCAAGACTTCCATTAAGGAAAGTTGTCTTGACATCCATCTGCCACACCTCATAATCCATATGAGCTACTATGCATAAGAGAATCCAGATAGACTTAAGCATGGCTACCGGCGAAAAGGTCACTTCATAATCGATACCCTCTTTCTGAGTATACCCCTTCGCAATAAGCCTCGCTTTGAAGGTCTCAACCATCTCATCTATTCCTCTCTTTCTTTGTAGATCCACTTGCATCCAATGGGTTTTACACCATCGGGTGGTTCTACTAGCTCCCAGACCTGATTTGAATCCATAGATTCCATCTCAGCATTCATTACACTTTGCCAAGATACTACATCTTTATCTTCGATTGCCTCGTCATATGTCTAGGGATCAGGTTCATGTTGACAAGGACCAAATCAGAAGATTCTCCCAAGAACATGAATGTATCAGGCTGTCTCACAACCCTCCCACTATGACGAGGTATCACTTGTATATCCTCTGTGACACGCAGTGCAGTGACATGTGGTATATCCTCTTGTTCCGGTGGTGCTAAAGAAGTGACTTCCCCTTATAACTCCTCCAGAACAATTTTACTCTTGGGCTTGTGGCTCATCACATAGTCTTCCTCTAGAAATTTGGCGTTCGTGCTAACGATCACCCTCTGATCTCTAGGACTATAAAACAATCCACCCTTTGTTCCTCTAGGATAGCCAACGAACAAGCGCACTTCTGTACGTGGTTCCAACTTACCAGCATCTGCCTTCAGCACATGTGCTGGACTCCCCCATATCTGAAAATGTCTTAGACTTGGCTTTCGCCCAGTCCACAACTCTGTGGGAGTAGAAGGCACTGATTTAGATGGAAACAAATTTTGAATGTACACCGCCGTATCTAGAGCATATCCCCAGAACGAATATGGCAAGTCAGAATAACTCATCATCGATCTAACCATCTCCATAAGAGTCCTATTCCTTCGATCTGCTACACTGTTCTGCTGGGGTGAGCCAGGTGCAGTCAATTGGGATTGAATCCCAGCCTCTGATACGTTGTTCCTAAACTCTCCCAAGAGGTACTCACCACCATGATCAGATCGTAGTGTCTTGATACTTTTACCTTGACGTTTCTCCACATCAGCCTTGAATTCTTTGAACTTGTCAAAGCATTCAGACTTGCGGCGCATCAGGTAAATGTATCCATATCTTGAGTAATCATCCATAAAAGAGACGAAATACTCAAAACCACCTCTAGCTTGGATAGACATAGGACCACACAAATCAGAATGAACCAATTCTAACACATCTTTGGCTCTATACCCCTTGGTCTTAAAAGGCCTCTTGCTCATCTTACCCTCCAAGCAAGATTCACAGGTTGGGAGATCCTCTACCACTAATGAACCCAAAGATCCATCAGCTATCAACCATTGAATTTTGCTTAGGTTAATGTGACCATGCCTAAGATGCCAAAGTTATGTTTGGTTCATCTTCGAAGGTTCTTTTCTCTTATTGGAATTAGACGATGAGTTATTAACTTCAATTTGCATCGTGGGAGGTTTTGGTTCAAGTGTGTACAAATTTCTTATCAATGCACCCGAACAGATAATGTCCCTATTCCTTCTTAAAACAACTCTGTCATTAAAAGAAATAGAATATCCATCCATAAATAATTTAGAAACTAAAATTAAATTCTTTCTAAATAAGGGTACATAAAGGCAATTCTTAAGAACCAAAAGTTTATTTTTCTCAAAAGATAAATGAACGTCTCCCACAGCAATAGCCGCCACCTTCGTGGCATCGCCCAAGTACACGATAATCTCCCCCTCAGCCAGTCGTCTGGTTTCCTGGAACCCCTGCAAAGTATTACCGGCATAATCAGTGGCTCCCGTATCTACACACCAGGTGTTGGTAGATAACACCGCTAAACATAATTCAACGACTAGACCAAAAGATATACCTTTGTTCTTGTGGTTGGGGCAGTCCTTCTTCCAGTCTCCAGTCTCCTTACAAGTGAAGCACTTTCCTTTCGGCTTCTTCACTCCTCCCTGAGTACCTCCCACCGCCTTCGTCCCGGTTTATTTCTTCTTCTTCTTTCCTTTCGGCTTAGAAGTAGAAACCTTCTGAGTCACCACGGCATGCGCCTGAGCACTCTGATGAAATTGTCCCTCTGCCGCCCGGAGTTCTGTCAGAAGTTCCGCCAACGAATACAACCTCTTGTTCATGTTGTAGTTCAGGCGAAACTACTCAAAACTCCTAGGTAGAGACTGGAGTATGATATCGATCGGGGTTTCCCCATCGATCTCAGCTCCTAGGACCTCCAGCTCATTCAAATGAGCCATCATCTTGAGAATATGATCCCTCACGGGTGTTCCCTCGATCATGGTGGTTGTCATCAAGTTTCTCATGGCCTCTTGCCTCGCAGCCCGATTCTAGTGTCTGAAAAGCTCCTTGATATTGAGCATCATATCTTAAGCAGTGGACATTGCTTGATGCTGATGTTGCAGTACATTTGACATAGATGCCAAAATGTAACACCGTGCCATCTCATCGTCCTTGATCCACTTCTTATAGCTCCCTCTCTCCTTTTTCCTAGAATTATTTGCAGTCTTGGGAGGGCACTCTTCGAGGATTACATATTTGTATTCCTCAGCAGTCAAGAAAATATCTAGATTCCTCTTCCAATCTACATAGTTGGGTCTAGTAAGTTTGTTCTCTTTCAGTATCACAGCAAGTGGGTTGAAAGTCATTTTAAAAGAAAACCTAAGAATCACTTAAATCAAAACATTAGATTTCAAAAAATGATTGATTCATCAAACATTAAAATTTTAAAATCAACCAACACCTCAAAACACCGAGAATATTGTATGCCACGATAGTGTGGATGTATACGAATTCTACATTTGTAAGAGGAGGTTTTACCCATTAATTTTACTATCTTGTCAACCTAACTTTTTGACAAGTAAAATTAATAGTTGGTTCCTCTTTGGCCCTACAAATAAAAACAGTGACTCCGATGGGTAGGATACTTATATTTGTATCTAAGTGTTCACCATTACTCGGTACCAAGGCCTTCTTCCTCTGATTATGTGCCTTACGATGGGCAAGTACACACGCTTCTTAATAATTTCCTATAACCATATTCGTCCTTGTGATCCGCAAACAAACCCATCCGATGGAGAGGAAGACACTCTGAGCCGACGCGCAAGTTTGTTTGCATCACTTGTCAAATCATAATGGAGGACGCAGGAATTTATAAAAATATCCCTCTCTCACTTAGTAATTTGAAAATGAGGAATTTTCTTGGCTATGACATGCATATCAAACAATAAGCAATAAATATGAAAAATAAATTATTTCCCAACTATTATGGCTTTTGTCTTCAATATGTCTCCCATCGCACCTCCTTCTCGTCCGCTCCTCCTATGCCATGTACAAGCCATCCGGAGATCCGAGCCGAGACTAAACCCTATTTTAATTTACATCCATCAATCCTATACTCCATGAGGGAGTGTACTTGAAATCTAGATCAAAAGTAAAATAAAATAAAGAGTGGCTAAACGATGCCGTATCTAATTTTCCAAAAAGTAAATACTAGCCTCGTCAACCCCGAGGATTCAACAAAATAAATATTTACACACATACAATCAGATACACATATATGGCCATAATAGTCGGATCTTATGCCAGCAACCAAAGAGTTAAACTACGCATATCCTAATATTATCCGGCACATATAATATATGAAAAAGTGTATAAAAATTAAACGAATCCTAAACACACAAAATCGGAAACCTTTGCTCTGATACCAATTGAAGGATTTTGCTTATCGAGTCCGTGAGGGGAAACTTCGCTTCCCACTTCACCTCGGTAGCTTGACCATGGCGATCCCTTCGATGTCCCCGGATTAAAAAAAAAATTAATCCTAGACAAAAGGGAATGCCCAAACCACCAAGTCATCGTCGTGCTATTCGTTTAGAGAGGTCACTTGAACAAACTAGTTGTTCAAGCGACCAACCTCTATTGTACGAGTAGCCGACGAATAGACGATGTCCGGATAACCGGCTTTCGTGTTTATGCTCGGGATCCAAGTAGTACTTAGCTTCGTTCCGGTTACGTATTGCTACCTCCCATCGCATTCTCACTGCCTTGGTCAGCGTCATAGAGTCAAATAGTCGATAGCACGTAGGTCCCTTAAAGCCAACCATTGGTGATGAAAATTTGTAATATTATGGATTTGAGCGCATTCGACCTATTAGCCGTCAGAGTCCATCGTGCTGTTGTGATGTTATAATAAATAGGAGTCACTTGATTTTATTGCCCGCCTAAAACCAAACAACAAGGAGCACACAATCTCCTTGCCGCTGGCCAACTAGAAGGTGGAGAAGATGATGGAAAACAATCAAGACACCAATGGAAACCCTATATCTTGTTTCCACCACCTAAGGAGAGGGAGAAGGGAGCTTTTGGGTGCCGGCCAAGGGCTGGGAAGGGCTGGAAACCAATCTGGACACCGGCCACAAGAAGGATGAAGAAGAAACAATCACCTTCCTTATTTGGTGCCGCCCTAGCCTCCAAACCCTAAACCTTATCCTATCTCAACAAGGATTCCTTCTTGCCGCCCAAACCCTAGCTCTCCTTGATTGTAGTACACGCCAACTCCCATGCCATCCTTTTATAGAGTTAGGGATAAGTCATGAATTAATCTCATCAATTAGTTCTAGGGATTTAATCTCAACTGTCGGATCTTGAGATTTAATCTCAACCGTCAGATCTTAGAGATTTAATCTCTACCAATGGATCTTAGACTTTTGTTTCTATCCATTGGATCTAAGAATCATGAGGTGTTAATAGGCTACATTAGGGACCATGAGGAGGAGTTGGGTCTTGGCCACCCATGGATCAAGCCCACATAAAGTCCGATCCACTAATGTTGATCCAATCCACTAAAGGTTCATCATTGATCTACCTCACCAACCCCCATATGATAATATGGGCTCCATATATTATTTGTACATTTTCTCCCCGTGTTTAAGATCTCGAATGTCCATCGATTAATTAATTTACTTACCATTAATAAATCAACATCTAACTCCTTGAGTAGTACCACTCAACCTTTTCATCATGCCGGACCAAGTCCACCTGCAGGGTTTACATGATGAACCTTATGAGCTCCTCAAGGGGACATCATCATCATAATATATAGGACACCATTTTCTCCTATAATCAACGGCACACCATATAAATAATATCATCTCCCAACTTACCGAGCCAATCGATTTAATCTATAAATCTCTCCCATTGATAAATCAAAGAGATGAGTACTAAGTATATGTGCCCGTTATTTTATCCGGATTAAGAGCATGTACTAAATAATATCTGAGGTCCGATTCGATTATGTAGTCAGCAATAAATCGAATCACCTCTAAGTCGGTCCTGCTCAATACACACAAAGTGCACTAGTGTGATTCTATGGTCAAGACAAACCAATACCAAATCACACTACAACTATTCCGATGGTTTGTCCAAAGTCATCTCGGTTGTGAGCCTTTACTTATACTTTTCAAGGGGCCGATAACATGATCTCCTATGTGACACCACACACCTTGTTATCTACAATGTAAAGTATTAGACAATATTGCAAAACCATACAAATATGCAAACAATGATTATGTAAATCTTATTTCAAAATAAAGATGTTCATACAAAAGATAGACTTTTCAGTATACATCCCTACAAACTCCCACTTATACTAAATGACTATGCTGTTCTCAAAGTGCCATACATCTGATCCCCATTCCCTCCAGATGCCTATCAAAAGCTCTCGCCGAAAGGGCCTTAGTGAAAGGATCTGCCAGGTTATCCTCTGATTCAATCTTGGCCACAGCAACTTCTCCTCTCTTTACGATTTCTCGTGCCAGGTGGTACTTGCGCACTACGTGTTTACTAGCCTTATGGGCTCGTGGTTCCTTCGAGTTTGCAACTGCACCACTAATATCACAATAAATTGTGATAGTTCTGGGCAATCCAAGAATCACATCCAAGTCCATCAGGAAGTTCCTGAGCCATAGAACTTCTTTGGCCGCCTCAGAGGCCGCCACATACTCAGCTTCCATGGTGGAGTCTGCCACACACTTCAGCTTGACATTCCTCCATACAATGGCTCCACCTCCCAAAGTAAACACAAAACCTGAGGTAGACTTACTGTTATCCCTATCAAGTTGGTGTTAGTAATATATGAGAGATGTCCTAAGGCAATCGCCTTATGTATGAACCATTTATATGATAAATGAAGATTCACTATTTGAGTATACATGTTTAATGTATTTGATTGGATCTTAAACTCATTTACTGAATGTCCACGATACGATTCACGGCATGAGAGAATTTGTGATTGGATCACAACTAGTGAGTATCTCTACATGTGTAATTGTGATGTATCGGAATTATCCCTAGTCGATGAATTGATGGATTTGGACACCATCAATTCTGTCGAGACTAGCACGAGGTATACTCCTTGGTGTATCCAAGCAGCTGATTCTCACTGGCTGGAGACATAGTGATGTCCGGAGTTGATCGTGGATGCTAGTTATGGTAACTAGTTCATTAGAGTGACTAGCCGTAAGACTTCATATGGTTCTCTGCATATATAGATATGTCAATGAAGTTCTTACTGTGGCTTAAGTGCGATGTTCCTTTGACTTGCGGTATTCAAGTCATCTTGATCATGGAGACTTATGCTTTGACATCTTAAGCAAACATCTCTAAGGAGATGTGGACCCGGGATGATTGGGTATAAGTCGAAGTGATCGAAGGTGTTTGAATAGCCTATAAAGGATTCACCACTCCTTGCGAGGAGATGTATACCCATGGCCTCTCGTCGGATTGTTACTAAAGTCTTTGGCCAAAGCAATACATGTTTAGAGTAAGGTACTCTTCGATACATGTGGAGTAACTAGAATCCGTAGGACGAGGAAATGATACTTGGGCTAGGTGTGACATAGTCAGCCTAGTGGGGACTGACACAATAGACCATGTCCTGAACCAAGTGGGTATAAGATGAGTGAAGGGAATGAGGCACAATTCATTCGAGCTACTGAAGGGTTTCAGAAATAGTTCTGGATCAACCGTTGATCTTTTCGGTTAATTGGGGATCATGATGTACTACTAGGTGCCACTCATGATCGTTCTATAATTAATGGTTAATTATAGACGGCCAACATAAACCGAGAACCTATTTGGTCACACGCTGTGAGTGTAATCCAAAGGATTTAAAACGAGCTTGAGAATGGGATTCTCAGACCGAGAGAAACTATGTTTGGTTGGACCAAACATAAAGCGAGCATGAAATTGTTTCAGTCGCAATGGAAGCGTGGATGGGCTGCGTCTTATGAAGACATAATGGATGGACCAAAATGGTTTGGTTCTAATCCAATGGATAAGAAGACACCAAAGGGTTTGGTTTATTTTAAACGAATGAACCAAAAGTTGGTTCGGTTCGTTTTAACTTAACATCAACCATCATGGTTTGGTTTATTTTAACTTATCTTAATGGAGCGGGTTAACGGGCTTTATGGATATGATCCATTAACCATTAAGAGAATTAGTTCTCTATAAAAGTGGGCTTAAGGGATTGTTAAACCCTAATTAATCCAAACCCTAGCCCCCCCCCCCTTTGTGTTGCCGCCCACTCCTTGGAGGAGTTTTTCGGCGCCAACTCAAGAGCGCCCGACCTTGTGCCGCCGCTCCAAGACCCTTGCGGCGTCAAGCTCTGGTGAACCTCGGCGACCCTCCGGTGATCTCCTATAGGTTCGGCATCAAGGTGAGCCTTTTCTCTCCTTGTTTTGGCCGGCGCCTACTCCTCCACCAAGCTGTCCAGTTTTCTGGACAGCTTCTTCTCCTCTCGTCGGAGCGTCGTTTGGACGACGGTTAGTGCTCCGACAGCGGATAACATACCGGGGATTTGATCTCCGGTAATCCTCTGAGGTGGAGGACGAAGGATTCGTCAATCGGTTGTGAATACCTCTCGGAGAAGCAAGTCTTGAGGACTTGTTTTAGGTCCGAATTTGGATTCGGACCGTGATCATCTCTCGATCACGCGTCGTCTTCAACACGAGGCTAGTAACCCGTACGAAGACGAAGCTCGTGGCTTGGCGAAGTCATCCGAGGAGCTCGGCGTGGATACGGATAGAGACGATTCTTACGAGGATCGTTCCGGTTGATGCCGTTCCCGCTACACGTCATACGGAAGGTATAACGTAGTTTAATTTCTTTTATTGCAATTTTAATTTACGGTTATGTCTACACTTGTTGTAATAGCATGCGTGTGTTGTGTGTGTTGTAATAAATAGGAATATTTATTATTTTTATTGCTTCCGCTGTGCTCATGTTTACGAAACATGATCGAACACACACACGCCGCGGTGCCGGAAACCCAACAGTGGTATCAGAGCCCAGGTTGTGTTTCGACATAATCGTAAAATGGTTTTGCGATAGTCATAATGTATTTCTGGAAATTTTCTAATTTTGGAAATTTAGAAGTATTTATGGAAATTTTTCAATTTTGGAAAGTCTAGAAGTATTTATGGAAATTTTCCACTTTTGGAAAGTTGGAAGTATTTATGGAAATTGATATTTTCCATAAATAAAATATTTGATTAGATTCTGGAAATTTGTTTCCTAATTTAATCATGATTTGATTTGGGAAATCAAATCTTAAAATATTTTATTTCCATAAGTAGTTTTAATGATTTAGGAAATTGGTTTCCTAAATAGATTTTCCTTAATCAAATAAGTCCATGAATAAAATATGTGATTAGATTTGGAAATTTGTTTCCTAATTTAATTATGATTTGATTTGGAGAATCAAATCTTAAACATATTTTATTTCCATAAATAGTTATGACATATAAGGAAATTATAAACATGACATAATTGTATGCCATGTAATTGCATTAGATGCATAACATTATGCCATGCGTGTCGTGACATGTAGATGTATGCCATGTATGCCATGCCATGTAGATAATAGTTATTTGCATGCAAAGAGGATGAGACATAAAAACCCTTAATCAATATTAAAGCCTACACCTTCCATTAATATGGTTAGAACCAGAGTTCTGTTTCTTGTTTGGGTTGTTGGACTCTCTCCAAGCCCGGCTCGAACCCGAATATGTTGAAACCATGGAATAGTTTAATACTAATATGGTAAGAGTCAGAGGTCAATCGTTAGCTTTGGTTGTTGGACTCTCTCCAAGCTGGGCTAATTGGTTGAATGCGCTCTAACCATATTAAAACTATGTCGATTAATGGGTTGGCTTTAACTTTGGAGCATCGGCTTGTTGGACTCTCTCAAGGTCGATGTAAAGGGAGGTGAAGTTGGGTGCTATGCATATGATGCATACTTGTTAATGTGTTAACAACCCGATGTATGTGTGAACATTCAATTAGTTGATAGCACATTGTTTTAGTTGCATATACGTGATATGCAATCGGTATAGATGATACCTACCGTCGTAGTTATGAATGGCTTGTTGGACTCTCTCCAAGGTTGTTCATAACTATGATGGATATCAACCCATTCGGAGATGGACCTACGATCTCCCGAAGTGATTTTGGGGTTTTTGAAATTCGAAAAATGAATGGGATTTATAAATGTATATTGATGCATTTTAAAATCATCTTTCTCATATATGCTCGTTTGTATTTCTAAGTTAATATATTGATCATGATGTGTTTGAATTTGCGTTCCATTTTGGATTCAAATAAATTAGTGGGCGAGCTTCATGGACTAGCTTAGAACTTGAGAATTGTTCTCAAGGTTGAAAAGCTTGCAAATGTCCTCAGCGCCTCTTCACGCCCATCTAGTGACGATGCAACTTTGGACCAATTGTTGGCCTATCGAAACATGTGAGTGATTACGAACAAATGAGTTGCATCATGCTAGCGATGGAACCCAAAGCTCTGCGGCATGAGCATATGGATGCTCATATCGTAGTCCTTCATCTTTGTGAGTTGGTTGATGAGCAAGTGAGATTGAAGGTTCGAAGTCTCAAGCTCCTCTTCACCTACGAGATGCTAGGAGGTTCATCGTGAGTCTTGCTCGATATCTTTGAAGGCTATGGAGTCTTACGAGAAGCATGGCGAGGGACGGTGTTGTTAGTTGATTCCTCGAAGAAAGGTTCTAAGAGGAAGTCGAAGGCAGAAGGAAAGAAAGAGAAAGGCTAAGAAGGTAGAACTAGCGCAAAGGGCACTTGCCATCATTATGGCAAGGAAGGCCATTCTTGCGAAGAAAGTGCAAGATTTATCTTGAGTCCATGAAGAAGAAGAAGGCATCCGATGCCCCATCCTCTTGGTATCTTCGTTATTGATTGTCATTCTATTTCCTTAGACACTTGGGTATTGGATCTTGGGTGTAGCTCACATATATGTAATGACATACAGGGGCTAAGGAATAGAAGAAGACTTGTCAGGGGAGAGTCAAATTTACGTGTTGGGAATGGAGCAACGGTTGCTGCACTCGCCATCGGAACGTATTTGTTGAAACTCCCTGCAGGACTTGTCTTAGAACTGGACAATTGCTTTTATATTCCTTTGTTGATAAAGAACATCATTTCTATTTCTTGTTTAAATAGAAATGGTTTCCATTTGACGTTTAGTAACAATTGTTGTTACATAACTTTGAATGGGGTTCTTTATGGGACTGGAACTTTAAGCAATGGTGTTTATACGTTGGACGTATCCAGTGACATTTGCAATATCGAAGCGAGCAACAAGAGTGCTCGAAAGGATAATCAAATAGACTCCTATATGTGGCATTGTCGTCTTGGCCATGTAAGCAAGAAACGCATGTCCGAATTACACCGATGTGGAATTCTGGAATCGTTTGAATTGGATTCATACGATACATGCGAATCATGCTTAAAAGGCAAGATGACTAAGTTACCTTTTACGGGAAAAGGTGAACGAGTGGGAGAGTTACTAGGTCTAATACATACTGATGTATGTGGACCTATGTCAACTCAAGCATTAGGAGGCTATAGCTACTTCATTACCTTCACTGATGTTCACTCACGGTTTGGGTATGTGTTCTTGATGAAACACAAGTCTGAAGCCTTTGAAAGGTTCAAAGAATTCAGAAATGAAGTAGAGAAACAACATGACAAGAGTATTAAGATACTTCGATCGGATCGAGGTGGTGAATACTTAAGTCAAGAGTTTCTTGATTATCTAAGAGACAATGGCATATTGTCTCAATGGACTCCGCCCTATACACCACAGCATAATGGTGTATCTGAGAGGCGTAACCGGACCTTGTTGGACATGGTCAGGTCAATGATGAATCATGCGACTCTTCCCAAGTCCTTTTGGGGTTATGCACTTCAGACAGCTGTTTACTTGTTAAACAGAATGCCTACCAAGGTAGTCTCTACTACTCCATATGAGATATGGGCTAGTAAGAAACCTCATGTATCTTACTTGAAGATATGGGGTTGTCCTGCTTATGTGAAGCGGACTGTATCAGACAAACTGGATGCTAAGTCTGATAAATGTCTATTTATTGGATACCCTAAGGAAACAAGGGGTTACCAATTCTATCATCCTATGGAACAAAAAGCGTTTGTTTCAAGGCATGCTGTGTTTCTAGAGAAAGAGTTTCTCTTGCAAGAAAACAGTGGGAGTGTCGTTGAGCTTGAGGAGGCTCGAGAGACTCAAATAGACATTGATGAGATACCTGGTGAAGCATAACAGCCGACAACTCATAGTGATGAGCAATCGGCTGGACCTATTGTAACACCACATCTTCGTAGATCTGGTAGAACACGCAATATTCCTGAGAGATATGGATTTCTCGTAAGCGAATCGAACGACGTGTTACTCATTGATGATGAGGAGCCTACCAGTTATGAAGAAGTGCTGACAAGTTCAGAAAGGGATAAGTGGCTTGGTGCCATGAAGTCGGAAATGGATTCCATGTACGAAAACCAAGTTTGGAACTTGGTTGACCCACCTGAAGGCATAAAGCCTATAGGGTGCAAGTGGGTTTTCAAGAAGAAAACCGACATGGATGGTAATGTGATTACCTATAAGGCTAGATTGGTGGCGAAAGGATATCGTCAAAAGCAAGGTGTTGATTATGACGAAACCTATTCGCCTGTAGCTATGCTTAAATCCATTCGGATGCTCCTGGCCATAGCGGCTCATTATGATTATGAGATATGGCAGATGGATGTGAAAATAGCTTTCCTTAATGGAAACTTGCTCGAGGACGTGTATATGATACAACCTGAGGGTTTCACATCGGTTGATAAAACCAAGGTATGCAAGTTCGACGATCCATTTATGGATTGAAGCAAGCATCCGAGTGGAATATCCGTTTTGATGAGACGATCAAAAGTTTGATTTCTCACAAAATCCGCAGAACCTTGTGTGTACAAGAAGGTTAGTGGGAGTGCGATCGTGTTCCTAGTATTGTATGTCGATGACATATTACTTATAGGAAGCGATGTGTCCATCTTACTGTAAGGTTTGGTTATCCAAGACATTCTCCATGAAAGACACAGGAGAAGCAACCTACATCCTTGGGATTAAGATCTATAGAGATAGATCGAAGCAGTTGCTTGGTCTTTCGCGATACATATATAGACCGAGTGCTAACGAGGATTAGCATGTCGGAATCCAAGAAAGGTTTCCTACCCATCAGGCATGGGGTACACCCTTCGAAGTCTATGTGTCCGCGCACAGAAGACGAGAGGATTTGCATGAGTAAGATTCCCTATGCATCCAATAGGATCTATAATGTATGCTATGTTATGTACGAGGCCCGATGTATCGTACGCTCTGAGTGTCACGAGCAGATACCAGTCTGATCCAGGAATGGATCATTGGGCGGCTGTTAAGACGATCCTTAAGTACTTGAGAAGAACTAAGGATGTGTTCCTAATATATGGAGAAGGGTACATGGTGATCACGTGGGTATCACGGATGCGACTCGAGACAGACAAGGATGATTCCATGTCTTTATGCAGGTATGTATTCACGGAATGGGCGCAATAAGTTGGAAAGGTTCCAAGCTTGACACTATAGCGGATTACGCCACTAAAGCGAGAATACGTTGCGGCTTTAGGCGACAAAGGCGGTTTGGATCAAGTAGTTCATCTATGAACTTGATGTGGTCTCATCAATGATCCAAACATGTGCTTCACCGCTATCATCTTATCGGAGAGATCATAAGTAGGAGCGAAATACAAATCGAAAATTCCCCTTTGAAAGGAACTTAGCGGATCCTTTGACTAAAGCATTACCTCAAAGTAAGTTTGAGGTCATGTTAGTGCTTATGGTATTGGATCTGTAGCGATTGGCATTAGGCCAAGTGGGAGTCTATTAGTAATATATGAGAGATGTCCTAAGGCAATGCGCCTTATGTATGAACCATTTATATGATAAATGAAGATTCACTATTTGAGTATACATGTTTAATGTATTTGATTGGATCTTAAACTCATTTCTTGAATGTCCACGATCGATTCACGGCATGAGAGAATTTGTGATTGGATCACAACTAGTGAGTATCTCTACATGTGTAATTGTGATGTATCGGAATTATCCTAGTCGATGAATTGATGGATTTGGACACCATCGATTACGTCGAGATTCTTACGAGGTATACTCCTTGGTGTATCAAGCGGTGATTCTCATTTGGAGACATAGTGATGTCGGAGTTGATCGTGGATGCTAGTTATGGTAACTAGTTCATTGGAGTGACCGGTAGTAAGACTTCATATGGTTCTCTGCATATATAGATATGTCAATGAAGTTCTTACTGTAGCTTAAGTGCGATGTTCCTTTGACTTGCGGTATTCAAGTCATCTTGATCATGGAGACTTATGCTTTGACATCTTAAGCAAACATCTCTAAGGAGATGTGGACACGGGATGATTGGGTATAAGTCGAAGTGATCGAAGGTGTTTGAATAGCCTATAAAGTATTAACCACTCCTTGCGAGGAGATGTATACCCATGGCCTCTCGTCGGATTGTTACTAAAGTCTTTGGCCAAAGCATTACATGTTTAGAGTAAGGTACTCTTCGATACATGTGGAGTAACTATAATCCGTAGGACGAGGAAATGATACTTGGGCTAGGTGTGACGTAGTCAGCCTAGTGGGGACTGACACAATAGACCATGTCCTGAACCAAGTGGGTATAAGATGAGTGAAGGGAATGGGGCACGATTCATTCGAGCTGCTGAAGGGTTTCAGAAATAGTTCTGGATCAACCGTTGATCTTTTCGGTTAATTGGGGATCATGATGTACTACTAGGTGCCACTCATGATCGTTCTATAATTAATGTTTAATTATAGACGGCCAACATAAACCGAGAACCTATTTGGTCACACGCACAACGAGTGTAATCCAAAGGATTTAAAACGAGCTTGAGAATGGGATTCTCAGACCGAGAGAAACTATGTTTGGTTGGACCAAACATAAAGCGAGCATGAAATTGTTTCAGTCGCAATGGAAGCGTGGATGGGCTGCGTCTTATGAAGACATAATGGATGGACCAAAATGGTTTGGTTCTAATCCAATGGATAAGAATAAACCAAAGGGTTTGGTTTATTTTAAACGAATGAACCAAAAGTTGGTTCGGTTCGTTTTAACTTAAAATAAACCATCATGGTTTGGTTTATTTTAACTTATCTTAATGGAGCGGGTTAACGGGCTTTATGGATATGATCCATTAACCATTAAGAGAATTAGTTCTCTATAAAAGTGGGCTTAAGGGATTGTTAAACCCTAATTAATCCAAACCCTAGCCCCCCCCTTTGTGTTGCCGCCCACTCCTTGGAGGAGTTTTCGGCGCCAACTCAAGCGGCCGCCCGCCCAGCCTTGTGCGCCGTCCAAGACCCTTGCCGGCGTCAAGCTCCAGCGGTGAACCTCCGGCGACCCTCGGTGATCTCCTATAGGTTCGGCATCAAGGTGAGCCTTTTCTCTCCTTGTTTTGGCGCCTACTCCTCCACCAAGCTGTCCAGTTTTCTGGACAGCTTCTTCTCTCGTCGGAGGCGTCGTTTGGGCGGCGGTTAGTGCTCGACAGCGGATAACATACCGAGATTTGATCTCCGGTAATCCTCTGAGGTGGAGGACGAAGGATTCGTCAATCGGTTGACGAATACCTCTCCAGAGAAGCAAGTCTTGAGGACTTGTTTTAGGTCCGAATTTGGATTCGGACCGTGATCATCTCTCGATCACGTCGTCTTCAACACGAGGCTAGTAACCCGTACGAAGACGAAGCTCGTGGCTTGGCGAAGTCATCCCGAGGAGCTCGGCGTGGATACGGATAGAGGCGATTCTTACGAGAATCGTTCCGGTTGATGCCGTTCCCGCTACACGTCATACGGAAGGTATAACGTAGTTTAATTTCTTTTATTGCAATTTTAATTTACGGTTATGTCTACACTTGTTGTAATAGCATGCGTGTGTTGTGTGTGTTGTAATAAATAGGAATATTTATTATTTTTATTGCTTCCGCTGTGCTCATGTTTACGAAACATGATCGAACACACACACGCCGCGGTGCCGGAAACCCAACAGTTGGAAGTCGGAATCCGTGTAACGATCAGCCTCTGATCTCTAGGACTATAAAACAATCCACCCTTCGTTCCTCTAGGATAGCCAACGAACAAGCGCACTTCTGTACGAGGTTCCAACTTACCAGCATCTGCCTTCAGCACATGTGCTGGACTCCCCCATATCCGAAAATGTCTTAGATGCCAAAATGTAACACTGCGTCATCTCATCGGCCTTGATCCACTTCTTATAGCTCTCTCTCTCCTTTTCCCTAGAATTATTTGCAGCCTTGGGAGGGCACTCTTCGAGGAGTACATATTTGAATTCCTCAACAGTCAAGACACTGTCTAGATTCCTCTTCCAATCTACGTAGTTGGGTCTAGTAAGTTTGTTCTATTTTAGTATCACAGCAAGTGGGTTGAAAGTCATTTTGAAAGAAAACCTAAGAATCACTTAAATCAAAACATTAGATTTAAAAAAATTATTGATTCCTCAAACAATAAAATTTTAAAATCAACCAACACCTCAAAACACCGAGAATATCGTATGCCACGATAGTGTGGACGTATATGGATTCTACATTTGTAAGAGGAGGTTTTACCCATTAATTTTACTATCTTGTCAACATAACTTTTTGACAAGTAAAATTAATAGTTGGTTCCTCTTTGGCCCTACAAATAAAAGCAGTGAATCCGATGGGGAGGATACTTATATTTGTATCTAAGTGTTCACCATTACTCGGTACCAAGGTAATTATCTCGAGTTATGTGCCTTACGATGGGCAAGTACACACGCTCCTTAATAATTTCCTATAACCATATTCGACCTTGTGATCCGCAAACAAACCCATCCGATGGGGAGGAAGGCACTCAGAGTCGACGCGCAAGTTTGTTTGCATCACTTGTCAAATTATAATGGATGCCATGGGAATTTATAAAAATATCCCTCTCGCACTTAGTAATTTGAAAATGAGAAATTTTCTTGGCTACAAAATGCATATCAAATAATAAGCAATTAATATGAAAAATAAATTATTTTCCAACTATTATGGATTTTGTCTTCAATATGTCTCCCGTCGCACCGCCTTCTCGTCCGCTCCTTCTACGTCATGTACAAGCCATCCGGAGATCCGAGCCGAGACTAAAACCTATTTTAATTTACATCCATCAATCCTATATTCCACGAGGGAGTGTACATGAAATCTAGATCGAAAGTAAAATAAAATAAAGAGTGGCTAAACAATATCGTATCTAATTTACCAAAAACTAAATACTAGCCTCGTCAACCCCGAGGATTCAACAAAATAAATATTTACACACATACAATCACATACACACATATGACCATAATAGTCAGATCTTATGCCTGCAACCAAAGAGTTAAACTACGCATATCCTACTATTATCCGACACATATAATATATGAAAAAGTGGATAAAAATTAACCGAATCGTAAACACACAAAACCGGAAACCTTTGCTCTGATACCAATTGAAGGGTTTTGCTTATCGAGTCCGTGAGGGAAAACTTCACTTCCCACTTCACCTCGGTAGCTTGACCATAGCGATCCCTTCGATGTCCCCGGATTAAAAAAAAAATTATCCTAGAAAAAAGGGATTTCCCAAAACACCAAGTCATCATCATGCTATTTGTTTAGAGAGGTCACTTGAACAAACTAGTTGTTCAAGCGACCATCCTCTATTCTACGAGTAGCCGTGGAATAGACGATGTCTGGATCATCGGTTTTCGTGTTTATGCTCGGGATCCAAGTATTATTTATCCATTTACAGATTTATAACATGCTTATAATTGGAAAAAAAAATAAAGCAATAGACAAAAGAGGAAAGATAATAGAGTTACCTATTATTCTTCTAATGTATGACCTTCCTCCTTTTGGACGTCGTGTGGGCGACGATCTACCAAAAGTCGAAGCTCCTAGATTGAAAATCTTCCTTCCTTGCCCTTCCAAACCATGAGGAAGAATAGAAACAAGGATTACTCCTCCCTAAAACCAACCAACAAGGAGCACACAATCTCCTTGCCGCTGGCCAACTAGAAGGTGGAGAAGATGATGGAAAACAATCAAGACACCAAGGGAAACCCTATATCTTGTTTACACCACCTAAGGAGAGGGAGAAGGGAGCTTTTGGGCGCTGGCCAAGGGCTGGGAAGGGCTCGAAACCAATCTGGACGCCGGCCATAAGAAGGATGAAGAAGAAACAATCACCTTCCTTATTTGGTGCCGCCCTAGCCTCCAAACCCTAAACCTAATCCTATCTCAACTAGGATTCCTTCTTGCTGCCCAAATCCTAGCTATCCTTGATTGTAGTTCATGCCAACTCCCATGCCATCCTTTTATAGAGTTAGGGATAAGTAATGAATTAATCTCATCAATTGGTTATAGGGATTTAATCTCAACCGTCGGATCTAGATATTTAATCTCAACCGTCGGATCTTAGAGATTTAATCTCTACCAATGGATCTTAGACTTTTGTTTCTATCCATTGGATCTAAGCATTTGAGGTGTTAATAGGCAACATTAGGGACCATGAGGAGGAGTTGGGTCTTGGCCACCCATGGATCAAGCCCACATAAAGTCCGACCCACTAATGATGATCCAATCCACTAAAGGTTCATCATTGATCTACCTCACCAACCCCCATATGATAATATAGGCTCCGTATATTATTTGTACATTTTCTCCACGTGTTTAAGATCTCGAATGTCCGTCGATTAATTAATTTACTGACCATTAATTAATCAACATCTAACTCCTTGAGTAGTACCACTCAACCTTTTCATCATGCCGGACCAAGTCCACCTGCAGAGTTTACATGATGAACCTTATGAGCTCCTCAAGGGAACATCATCATCCTAATATATAGGACACGGTTTCCTCCTATAATCAATAGCACACCATATAAATAATAGCATCTCCCAACTTACTGAGCCTATCGATTTAATCTATAAATCTCGCCCATTGGTAAATCAAAGAGATGAGTACTAAGTATATGTTCCCGTTATTATATCGGGATTAAGAGCATGTACTAAATAATATCTGAGGTCCGATTTGATTATGTAGTCAGCAATTAATCGAATCACCTCTAAGTCGGTCCTGCTCAATACACACAAAGTGCACTACTGTGATTCTATGGTCAAGACAAACCAATACCAAATCACACTACAACCATTCCGATGGTTTGTCCAAAGTCATCTTGCTTATGAGCCTTTACTTATACTTTTCAAGGGGCTGATAACATGATCTCCTGTGTGACACCACACACCATGTTATCTACAATGTAAAGTATTAGACAATATTGCATAACCATAAAAATATGCAAACAATGATCATGTGATTCTTATTTCAAAATAAATATGTTCATACAAAAGATAGACTTTTCAGTATACATCCCTACAGCTGCTCGGTGCTCTTACTCCCTAGCCTACTGCACCTGCTGGGCATGCATGTGCTGCCGCATCTCTCTGCGGTAGGCTGTCTCATCCTGGAGATGAACATCCTCCTCCTGGAAGTATATGCGGGCCTCATCGTAGAACTCCTCAGCCCACTGGAAATGCTTCCGAAATCTCTGGAACTCCGCCTGTTGGTAGGCGCTCTCATCCTCCGATCGCTTCCTCTGCGTCTGCTGCTCAGTGTAAATGTTGTCGAGGCATGATTGGAACTCTGAGAAATCGTAGGCTGATGTACCTACATTCTGCTCAAAAGTAGAAAAAGGTGGTGGTGGTGGTGTTGGTGTAGGCTCATGTCGGCGTGGACTAGGTGGGCTCCTATACATGTGTGGACTGGAGGGAGAGTGATATAAAGGTGGAGAGATGGGTGCTGATGTGGATGGTCCCTCGTGGGGAGGAGACTCCACTATCAGGTCCAAGCACCAGTTTGCGTGTATAGCGATGGTGGTATGATCCGGGTCGTGGAGCTTAAGGGTCGTAAGATTTTTCCTTACATAGCATAAGGAGTCTCTTTCTTTCACAATCATCTTCATTGCCATGCATACTCCTAGGTCAATCCTAGGGCTCTCCTCTATACTCTCTAATGTTGTGTAATTGTACCACATCCTATAGCAAATGTGGGTAAGTAGGCCTCCCACATTGATCTCTCTACGTGCTGCTTTGCCCATCTTCACTAAGTGTTTGATGAAGTGGGACCCTACATCGATGTTACTCCTTTCTTGTAGCATATCCTATAGGCAAAGCAGCTTGCTAGCTCTAACTATACCGTCACTCTCTCACGACCAAATATAGTATTGGTCATGACACGGTGAAGGTATCGAAAGACGGGATTTTGGAGGCGCGATGCTTTGGCCCTAGAAGGGTCCACTCATGCTCAATGTTAAAAAGCCTAAAAGTTATCCAACCCTTCTCGCTCTCTCTACCCATTAAAAGTTCTGCCTCTAAGGAACTTAAAAATTACAAAACTATGCTAGGGTAGGTTAGGTGTTTTATTCCCATAATCTTTTCCCACCCCATTTTTGCAAATAGAGCTTGCATATCTCCCAACAACCCTAAAGATTCTAGCAAATCCTCATCTAAGTACCTAGTAGCAGTAAGTTTATGAGTAAAGAGCATATTGTACATATCTATTTGTTCATTATTGCGAAAAAGTAGAGTGGGTAGGGTGTTAACCTTCTCCAGAGCTTGAGGGGAATCGCCTCTCCTTGTTCGTCACACCGAGGCGTCGGATCGGGGTGCTACGGTCTTGGTCCTCCTCATCTTTGCTTCTTTTATCTTCTTTAGAGCTTCAAAATGCTTCTAGATGGTGTGGAAGAAGAAATCACACGGCTAGGGCAAGAACTTTTGAAGCACACGGTGCAAACGGGGTGAAAACACATGGCTCGCACCTTTTAACCTCGTGCGCCATGGCTGCGTGAAAACACATGGCCAGGCCGTGTGCACCTCTGGTCAGTCAGGCATGACCATGGGAAAACACACGGCCAGGCCGTGTGTCCACCTTTTTCTGCCCATTTATGCACCACGGTCTGAATTTTCTCATGCACTTCGCCATGTAGGCTAATCTAGATTTCATTTTTGCCTAGCAAAGTTCTTTTATATTCCTAACTCTAAATGGAATGGAAATCAAAACTAAAAATCAAACAAATGTATGTAATGCAATCGAAATGGGAAATCTAAAACTAAACTTGGGTTGCCTCCCAAGAAGCGCTTTGTTTAGGGTCGTTTAGCTTGACCGCACTTTACTATCAACTCAGCTTTGGTGGTTCAGTGAACCTCCATTCATCCATCTCGGGATCTGGGTCTGGAGGTTCTAGCTTCATTCTGCTAAATGTGAAGCCGTCAGGGTAGGGAGCTCTATGCTTCGAAAGGCTGAAAAGGATGATCTCCCCGTCTACCTCTAGGGAGATGTGATGTGCCTTCACATCTATGCACGCCCTGCAGTCGCTAGAAAAGGCCTTCCCAGAAAGATAGGATTATGGGGATTTGGTCCTGTGTCCAGTATGATGATGTCCGTGGGTATCACGAAATCCTCAATCATCACAGGCATGTGTGGTTGTAGGCCAACAGGCTCCTTTACTGAATCATCCCTCATACAAATACCAAGATTTGCTAGTTGGAGCCCGCTCAGTCTCATTTTCAGATAATATGCGTAGGTCATCACACTGACTGATGACCCCAAGTCACATAGCGCTTCGTCGAAGCTCTCCCCAAAAATCGAGCAAGGGATAACAAATTCACCAGGGTTCTCAAGCTATACTGGAATCTTCTCTTCAAACTCAGCTTGTTAGGTAGGGTGGTAATCATGGATGCACACCCCTTGACGAATTGACTATTTTGCCCCACTCCTTCATCTTTTCCTTGGCTCGCCGGAGAGCTCTTCACAGGTTGCGACACGGATTGGGCTATTTGGGCCACTTGTGTCTCCAACATCCGGGTATGACTTACAAGGCCATCAACGGTGGCCATCAAGTCTCTAAGTGCTTCTCTAGACTTCTGATGTTGGCGATGAAATTCCTCATTGGCCTTAGTTTGAGTAGCGATGAAGTCCTCCATCATCAGTTCAAGTCTGGACTTCTGTGGTCGCTGCCCATTGCCTTGCTGCTTCCCATACCCTCCGGATGGTTGGGGGTTTCCCGAGTTATTTTTATAGGAGAAATTCAGGTAATTTCTCTATCCAGGATTGTAGGTATTAGAGTATGGGTTGTGGGGCCTTTGGTCATAGTCCTCAATCACGTCACAGTGCTCAATATGCTAGTCTGAGGTCCCCTGCCCTCCATAGTGGTCCTCTCTATACGCTGCCGCTCCCTCTCCAAAATTAATGGCCGTGCATGCAGATGATGGATTCAAAGATTCAAACCATCTGCTGAGTGTGTCCATCCTTGTCGAAAGGTGGTCCATGGACTTGACAGTGTATCGTCCTGCCGCAGGCGTGGGTTGACCACGTTCGAAAGCCCATTGATGGTGGTTTTCTGCCACCTCTTCGATAAGCTCCTCTGCTTCCTCTATGGTCTTATTCATTAGTGCTCCTCCTGCGACAGAATCTAGGGACATCTTCGTGGCGTAAGCGATCCCATTATAGAAAATGTGGATCACCAGCCACCTCTCTAGTTCGTGGTGGGGGCATTGGTAGAGTAGCCTCTTATAGCGATCCCAAGCTTCAAACAAGGACTCCCCCTACTTCTGGCGGAAGCTCGTGATAAGATGGCACATGTGAGCAGTCTTACTTAGTGGGAAGTATTTATTCAGAAACTGCTGCTCACACTGCTCCCATGTGGTGATGCTACCAGAGGGTAGGGAGTGAAGCCATGCCTTAGCCTTATCCCCCAGTGAAAACGAGAACAGGCTATGGTGGATCGCATCAGAAGGCACTCCGTTCATTTTCATCATTGAGCAGATTTCGAGAACAGCCTCAAGATGTCAGTTCGGGTCTTCAGTCGCAGCTCCCCCGAATTGGCTCTGCTGGACCTATGGATAAGTGTCGGCTTTAGCTCAAAGTTATTTGCCGAAATAGACAGTCCAACTATGCTTGACCTGAATCCTCTAGCGCTAGGAGCTGCGTAGTCCCGCAGAGGTCGGCTGCCTATGTTGACCTCGGATGCAGCTTGATCTTCCATCTTCTGCTATGCTGCTCTCCGACGGTGAAAGGTTCGCTCAATCTCTAAGTCGATCGGAATTAGACCTTCCGACTCTAGTCTTCTAAGCATATGACAAACCAAACCACAAAGGTAAGAGTGCTAATCTAATTCTAAAAAACATAGAAAATAAATAAATCTAGCAAATAAAAATCTAAGATGCAATATGTAAATAGGAAACTACTGCTAAAAAGTAACAACTAAATATAAATATGGAAAATAGAACTAAAGCAAATAAGATAAACTAGAAAAAAAATAAAGCAAACAAATAATCTAATCCAAAGTCCGATCCAATTTACCATTGTTCGATTTGATATCAAATCGACAGTCCCCGACAACAGTGCCAAAAACTTAATGCGCATGGATGCGACCTCGAATCTCGCGAAGGATATCATCGAGGACTCAAAGCGCACGCTCGCGCTCAATGCCCACAAGTGTATCGATGTCGTCAAGTAATAAAGATTATCGATCCCACAGGGACTGGGATTCGAATACCAATATACTTAGTTGTTATAATTGTTCGGACGTGATCTCTAAGAGGTTACATTTGGTGAGGGCTATCTATGAACTCTACTTAGTACGGTGTAACACGGAGGAGGAAAGGAGTGTGCCGAGGCCTTCAAAGGTGATTCTAGGACTTCAGTTTCACTTGTGTATCACAGAACAACATTGTCAATTGGTGTTGTCTAGACGTTTACCTACAGTTTTGTGGAAGGGACATCATACACTCTCCCGCAGAGCCGCCGCATTCACCTGGAGCTATCTCCACCCGCAAGGACGAGATAGTGGGTACGAGGATGCTAAATCAATCCCTACGGTGGACCATTTTCGATTCCACGACACCCTTTTCTCCGCAGTTGCAGAAGATCAGGTTTACCCCTAGGTTTCTTAATCAAATCTCCTAAATTTTAGATTGCGAGGGATGTCACCACCTCGTATCACCTAAGAACAGCGGAAAGAAAGCCAAACAAACGTAGATATAATAAAGAGCAACTACCAATTGTCAAATCAAACTCTTGGCTTGAATTAAACATGAACCAACATTTTTTATGTACACAAGCTACTCCCTAATCCTAGAATCAAAAGTACTACTCCATAAATACGAATGAAGAATCACAAAGCATGTTTAAGTTGGAATACAATAGAAATAAAGTGCAGAAATAGAGATATACAATGCTTTCGTAATCTTCTCTCCGGCATTGTATTGCAAGGTGTGGACCTCCGGCGGCGTTCCTCCTCGCCATTGTGAGTTACCGAAGCTTTTTAGGGCTTCGGTGTGCCGTCCTAGCCATCGTGTCTCCCCCCTAGGGTTTGGGCGGAGCCATCCTTATATAGACATCGCCTCGAACCGCTACAAAATCTGGAAAAAGCCCTTGTAGCACAAATTCATCGGGCCACCACAAGGTCGTGTGCAGCCCTGGTGTGCTGATCTTCGCCCATTGGACACGACCGTGTAAATCCACACACCGTGGGTGTGTCCCACTCTGCGTCTAGCTACGAAAGTCCTTCTTTTGCTCCGAAAATGCATCTTTTTCACCCAAAAAGCTAACATGCACACAAAAATACAAAGAGCAGACCTCCGAACCAGAAAATAGGCAATGCGTGCAAGAATAGAGTAACATATGCATGAAACTAACAAAAAAAGTAATAAGATGTGAGCAAAAATTAATCCTAAAACCCTATATGTTTTGCTCACATCATTAAGCTAAGCCGAAGGTCAGCGACACCCAGAGAATCCCGAGTCGGGAAACCGTGGTTGTCGGGCGACACCTGGAGAACTTCGTGGGAGTCGAAGAACCTAGGTGGAAGATCAGAAGCAAAGCGACAGGTCATAAAGGACCAAAGGTAAGCGCAAGTGCGAAGAGAGATGGTAAGATTGTGTCCTCTGTATGGCGACGATCGTATGCAGCGATCCAACTAAGACTTCCAATGGAAGGTCTAGGTTGAGATCAAACGGTAAGGAACTGTCATATTTACTATTTTTTGTGCTAACCTCTTACTGGAGGGAAGTGGCCAGGCTGACAGTCGACTACTGGCTATTGGGCAGTCGACTGATGCACATCAGTCGACTGATGGAAGGCATCAGTCGACTTATGGTGAAGAATTAACCTTTTGTGCTAGTTCAAATAGGATAATGTTTGACGCGGCCACTTTGCAATAAGATAAGGTGCCACCTCGTGATAAGTTCCAAAAGTTGAGGATCTTCATCTAGACTTATCCCAAGACACAAATCTATAAAATGAGGGGAGGACTCCAACCCTAAGATAGTCCATCTTGCTCTCAAAGTGCTCCCGTAACGCCAAAGCTCTAACACCGTCATAATGCAGATGCAATGCCAAGTTTAGAATATCTTCGTCGACAACAACAAGTATTAGTTTTTATTTATTGTATTCTTGGTTTTAATCATAATGAGGTAAGGCAGGCTTGTTGCCTCATCCTCGTGTTTTCGGTTTTTGTGATTGTTGTCTCCTACCTCCAACGAGAAGGAGACTCTATAGTGGATTGCCCCTTTGTACGCGGTAAAGGATTGCGAGGCCTTGGATTAGCAGCCAGTGGGTTATGAACCAAGTAAAAATAAATTGTGTTATTTTTTTCCCGCTGTGCTTGCTCTTATTTTAACATCGAAAAGAAAGATTTTACGCTGGCTATTCCCCTCCCCCCTCTAGCGACGCTTCTCGATCCAACATAAAAGACCAGAGATAAGCACGAGTGTGAAGAGAGATGGTAAGGTCATGTGTTCTGTACGGGGATGACCGTAGGCAGCGATCCGACTAAGACTTCCAGTGGAAGGTCTAGGTTGAGATCAGACGGTAAGCAACCATCATATTTACCATTTTCCATGGTAACATCTTACTGCAGGGAAGTGGCCATGCTAGCAGTCGATTGCTAGCCATTTGGCAGTTGACTGCTGCACATTAGTCGATTGATGGAAGGCATCAGTCCACTGATGGCGACGAATCAACCTTTTGTACTAGGTCAAATAGGATAATGTTTGATGCGGCCACTTCGCGATAATATAAGGTGTCACCTCGTGATAAGTTCCAAAAGTTGAGGATCATCATCTAGACTTATTCCTAGGCACAAATATATAAAAGGAGGGGAGGACTCCAACCCAAAGATGATCCATCTTGCTCTCAAAGTGCTCCCACAATGTCAAAGCTCTAACTCCGTCATAATGGTAACGTAACACCATGTTCAGAATATCTTCGTCGATAGCAACAAGTATTGGTTTTTATTTATTATATTCTTGGTTTTAATTGTAACAAGGTAAGGTAGGCTTGTTGCCTCATCCTCGTGTTTTCGATTTTTGTGATTGTTGTCTCCTACCTCTAACGAGGAAGAGACTCTATAGTGGATTGCCTCTTCCTACGCGGTCAAGGATCGTAGGGCCTTGGAGTAGCAACCGTTGGGTTGTGAACCAAGTAAAAAACAAACTTGTTTTATTTATTTTCCCCCTGTGCTTGCTCTTATTTTAATGTCGAAAATAAAGTTTCACGCTCGCTATTCACCCCCATCTAGCAACGCTTTCGATCCAACATAGAAGGGGGGTTGAATAGCCTTTCTTGATCATCGATGAAAATACTTCGCTTAACATCTAAGATAATCGTTAGCGCAGTGGAATATGATAATTAAGACAATTAAAATAAAACACAAAGTAAAGAAGATGCAAACTCAAAAACGTCAATGTAACGTGGTTCACCACCCTTGCCACTAGACCACGAATGATTCGTTCGGCGAATCACTCCCTCAATCAATCACTAATCTTCTCCTTGAGCTCAATCAAGATGGAGAAGAAACCTTCTTACAAAATCCTCCCTCTTACAATATGATTTAGATGAGAACATGGAAGAGGAAGTTTGGGACGTTTAGGGCACTTGGGGAGCACTTAGGAATGAATCATTAACCTCCCAAAGCCACCTAAGCCCTCTTTTTATAGAGAAGAGGACATTCTTCCCATTAGGCATGCAGCAGTCGACTGCTATATGTCACCCGTCGACTGCTGCCGTTCCAACGGCCTCTGACCACATCAGATCACGACCGTTGTAGTCAAACGGTAGGCTTGGCAGTCGAATGATGTGTCCATCAGTTCACGGATGCTTCTGTAGCCTAATGATCAGTCGACTATGGGAGGTTTTGTGCCCGCGACCACCTTGTGATCGGCGGTTGTGCGAGAGTCCATCATCCCTTAGCGATCATTGCTGGGCAGCCTACTAGTCGAACACCAGTCGAGTTCCATTGACTCAGAGCAGTCGACTGTTATCTATAGAAGTCGACTGGCATCGGGTAAAACCTCAAACAATACACTTGTTTGAGCATCCAACATAACCAAATGTCAAGTAAAACCTCAAACCTAAGTTTGAGCATTCGACACTTGACTTAGGCATTCGGCCAAGTTCACCTATGAGCTACCGTTACAATCGCTCAATCTCTCATCTCTCTTGGGGTCCCTCACCGAAGCTCTCTTCGTCTGGCCACGTCCCTCGGATGCACCAAGCGCATGACTTTCGCAATGTCATCCTTCGCATCTCACCTTGAAGTTTGCTTCCTTTGGCTTCACTCCAATGCTCCTCGTCCAACAGTCCCTTAGATGCACCAAGCGCATGACTTCCGCAATGTCATCCTTCACCGACTCAAGGACCCGAGGCATGAGATGGTGAACCCACCAATGCTTTTGTCAAGGTAACTCATATGTGATTTACTAAGTCCTGCATAACCTAAACACGCATATCAAATCAACATAAACATCCTAGCTTAAACCCTTTGCCGCACACATCAAAACCATATAATACATGGGTTGATTGCCCTAACAATCTCCCCCTTTTTGATATGTGGCAATCCGTTTAAGTTTGGTAAAACATTAAAAAAATACATAAACAAGTAAAGCATGTAAAACACATATGTGTATCAAACACTCCTCCTTAATACATGCAACTCCCCCTTAACACATGCTAATTCCCCCCTAGCATGATTAACTTAAACTTCACACTTCTCCCCCTTTAACACCATCAAAAACGTCTAACATATGTAATATAACATGGCATCAAGGTCTAAAATACCAAAATCTGCCTGAAAATCCTAGAAATCAGGCTGTTGTGCTCGTGCACAGTTCCATCAGTCAACTAGCAACTGAAAATCTCCATTTTTTGATTTTCGAACCCAAGTTCAAAAATGCATTAAAAATTATAGAAAATTTGAAAAATCACAAAATTTGGGGAACACATTTCTTATGAGTCCCTTTATCAATGAAAAATGATATTTTTAAGAAAATTCATTCTATTTTTTAAAATTAGGCAAAAACTCTAAAGTTGTAAAATGTATCAATTTTGTATCAACTTTAAGACCTAGTTTTGCCTTGAAACATTTTAAAACATCAATTCACTATTTGCAAAACATAAAATGGTTTTAAATCATTTAAAATATCCAACTATGTTCAATGGGAAATATGTCCATTGATTAAACATTTGCTTTCCCCATAGTTTGTCTATGATTGCTTTGTTATGATACTTTGAATGACCCATCTAAATGTCATAAGCATTTGTGAATCAATTGTATCATCCAAACATCTCACCCATTGCTATATTTTCAATCAAGTTAGCCTTATGGTGAATGTGAGATGTACCTAAGGTATTATACTTAACCATCAATTTCATGCAATTTCTACCAAGGCTATGTATTATCATAAGGCAAGTATATCATGATCATAACACAAGTATTATCATTCAAATCATAAGTCATATATTATCATGATAATAAAAACAAGTATCACAAATCATGATTCATATAATTATCACCCAACATGCTTATCATAAATCAAATACTACCCAACTTCAGCATAAGTCAACCATTTAACATGATATAAAATAAGTCCAACTATGGTTGACTATCCTAGGTTTCTCTAACCCTTAAGGATTGACTTGGGAACCCAATATAGATTCTTTCCAATAGGGTTAACCAAGTACTCCTTTGGGATCCATTTCCTAGCTACCATTGTAGTCTTTGATTACCCCCTAGCTATTAAACAATGATAAGCTTTTTCATTCTTGGATCCTTTATAACCTAGGTCTTTCTTGTTGAAACTAGCCCTTTGACTCCCAATGATCATATTTAGGGTATTGAAGCCAATTGTGAATTTCTCTAGGGCCTTAGTTAAATAATCTACCTTTTCCCTTAAGGTCTTATTCTCTTCTACACATGCATCATTAGTACTAGAAGAAACATTATCATCATGTGAGCATGCTTTTTCAAGTTTCACTTCTAATTTCCTAATATCATCAATAATGCATTTATTTTTCTACTTACTCCTAAATAAATTTCTAGTAAGACTTGAAATCATGGAAACAATTTCTTGAGTAGGGAGATTTCTTACCATACTTACCATATCTTCTTCTTTCGATTCCGATGAAGAAGATGATGCTCCCCCTACACTTGAGCTCTCCTCCTCACTTGTGCTTCCTTCTTGCTCGGATGAGGTGGAGTCCAAGTCCTCTATTGCCATAAGTGCAAGGCTTGTGAATGCTTCTTCTTCCTCAATGATGATGGATCATCCCATGTGGCCTTCAAGTTGTGGGCTTTTGTCTTCCCATTTTCTTTTGATTTCCTTTCTTCCTTTTTCTTTCTTCCTTTCTTCTTGTATTTTTTCATTTCCTCGTTTGCTTTGTTTAACAAGGGACATTCATCCCTCATGTGTCCCTCTCCTTCGAAATTATAGCAAATAACCTTTCTTCTTGGCCTTCTCGTATCATGATACTTGTTAAATGTAAAACTCTTAATTGTAGGGATGTATACTGAAAAGTCTATCTTTTGTATGAACATCTTTATTTTGGAATAAGAATCACATGATCATTGTTTGCATATTTTTATGGTTATGCAATATTGTCTAATACTATACATTGTAGATAACATGGTGTGTGGTGTCACACAGGAGACCATGTTATCAGCCCCTTGAAAAGAATAAGCAAAGGCTCACAACCGAGATGGCTTTGGACAAACCATCGGAATGGTTGTAGTGTGGTTTGGTATTGGTTTGTCTTGACCATAGAATCACACTAGTGCACTTTGTGTGTATTGAGCAGGACCGACTTAGAGGTGATTCGATTTATTGCTAAATACATAATCGAATCAGTCCTTAGATATTATTTAGTACATGCTCTTAATCCCGATATAATAACGGGCACATATACTTAGTACTCATCTCTTTGATTTACCAATGGGCGAGATTTATAGATTAAATCGATAGGCTCGATAAGTTGGGAGACGATATTATTTATATGGTGTGCCATTGATTATAGGAGGAAACTGTGTCCTATATATTAGGATGATGATGTCCCCTTGAGGAGCTCATAGGGTTCATCATGTAAACCCTGCAGGTGGACTTGGTCCAGCATGATGAAAAGGTTGAGTGGTACTACTCAAGGAGTTAGATGTTGATTAATTAATGATCAGTAAATTAATTAATCGACGGACATTTGAGATCTTAAACACGGGGAGAAAATGTACAAATAATATATGGAGCCCATATTATCATATGGGGGTTGGTGAGGTAGAATAATGATGAACCTTTAGTGGATTGGATCATCATTAGTGGATCGTACTTTATGTGGGCTTGATCCATGGGTGGCCAAGACCTATTCTACTTTCTTCTTTTGTTTGTTGCTTGTTTTTGTTTTTCAATTATAATCATGTTATAAATCTGTAAATGGATAAATAATACTTGGATCCCGAGCATAAACACAAAAACCAGTGATCCGGACATCGTCTATTCTGCGGCTACTCGTAGAATAGAGGATGGTCGCTTGAACAACTAGTTTGTTCAAGTGACCTCTCTAAACGAATAGCACGACGATGACTTGGTTTCTTTGGCAATCCCTTTTGTCTAGGATTAATTTTTTTTAATTCGGGGACATCGAAGGGATCACCATGGACAAGCTACCAAGGTGAAGTGGGAAGCGAAGTTTCCCCTCACCGACTCGATAAGCAAAACCCTACAATTGGTATCAGAGCCAAGGTTTCCGATTTTGTGTGTTTAGGATTCGGTTAATTTTTATGCACTTTTTCATATATTATATGTGCCGGATAATAGTAGGATATGCGTAGTTTAACTCTTTGGTTGTAGGCATAAGATCCGACTATTATGACCATATGTGTATATGTGATTGTATGTGTGTAAATATTTATTTTGTTGAATCCTCGGGGTTGACGAGGCTAGTATTTAGTTTTTGGTAAATTAAATACGGCATTGTTTAGCTGCTCTTTATTTTATTTTTCTTTCGATCTAGATTTCATGTACACTCCCTCGTGGAGTATAGGATCGATGGATGTAAATTAAAATAGGTTTTAGTCTCGGCTCGGATCTCCGGATGGCTCGTACATGGCGTAGGAGGAGCGGACGAGATGGCGATGCGATGGGAGTCATATTGAAGACAAAAGTCATAATAGTTGGAAAATAATTTATTTTTCATATTTATTGCTTTTTCTTTGATATGCATGTCGTAGGCTAGAAAAATTCCTCAATTTCAAATTACTAAGTGGGAGAGGGATATTTTTATAAATTCCCGCGGCCTCCATTACGATTTGACAAGTGATGCAAACAAACTTGCGCATCGGCTCTGAGTGCCTTCCTCCCCATCGGATGGGTTTGTTTGCGGATCACAAGGTCGAATATGGTTATAAGAAATTATTAAGGAGCGTGTGTACTTGCCCATCGTAAGGCACATAACCCAATATAATTACCTTAGTACCGAGTAATGGTGAACACTTAGATACAACTATAAGCATCCTCCCCATCGGAGTCACTGCTTTTATTTGTAGGGCCAAAGAGGAACCAATTATTAATTTTACTTGTCAAAAAGTTAGGTTGACAAGATAGTAAAATTAATGGGTAAAACCTCCTCTTACAAATGTAGAATTTGTATACGTCCACACTATCGTGGCATACGATATTCTCGGTGTTTTGAGGTGTTGGTTGATTTTAAAATTTTATTGTTTGAGGAATCAATAATTTTTTTAAATCTAATATTTTGATTTATGTGATTCTTAGGTTTTCTTTCAAAATGACTTTAAATTCACTTGCTGTGATACTGAAAGAGAACAAACTTATTGGACCCAACTATGTAGTTTGGAAGAGGAATCTAGATATTGTCTTGACTACTGAGGAATACAAATATGTACTCCTCAAAGAGTGCCCTCCCAAGCCTGTAGATAATTCTGGGGAAAAGGAGAGAGAGAGCTATAAGAAGTGGATCAAGGCCAATCAGATGGCGCGGTGTTACATTTTGGCATCTATGTCAAATGTACTGCAACATCAGCATCAAGTCATGTCCATTGCTTATGATATGATGCTCAATCTCAAGGAGCTTTTCGGACACCAGAATCGGGATGCGAGGCATGAGGCCATGAGAAACTTGATGACGACCACCATGATCGAGGGAACACCCGTGAGGGATCTTGTTCTCAACATGATGGCTCAATTGAATGAGCTGGAGGTCCTAGGAGTTGAGATCGATGGGGAAACCCAGGTCGATATCATACTCCAGTCTCTGCCTAAAAGTTTTGAGAAGTTTCGCCTCAACTACAACATGAACAAGAGGTTGTATTCGTTGGCGGAACTCCTGACAGAACTCCAGGTGGCAGAGGGAGTATTTCATCAGAGTGCTAAGGCGCATGCCGTGGTTACCCAGAAGGTTTCTACTTCTAAGCCGAAAGGCAAGAAGAAGAATAAACAAACCGGGGCGAAGGCGGTGGGAGGTACTCAGGGAGGAGTGAAGAAGCCGAAAGGCAAGTGCTTCACATGTAAGCAGACTGGACACTGGAAGAAGGACTGCTCCAATCGCAAGAATAAAGGTATATCTTTTGGTCTAGTTGTTGAAACATGTTTAGCGGTGTTATCTACCGGCACCTGGTGTGTAGATACGGGAGCCACAGATCATGTCTGTAATACTTTGCAGGGGTTCTAGGAAACCAGACGACTGGCTGAGGGGGAGATTACCGTATACTTGGGCGATGCCACGATGGTGGCAGCTGTTGCAGTGGGAGACGTTCATTTATCTTTTAAGAAAAATAAAACTTTGGTTCTTAAGAATTTCCTTTATGTACCCTTATTTAGAAAGAATTTAATTTTGGTTTCTAAATTGTTTTCGGTTTCAAAAGAATTTATCTTTTGAGACATTCATTTGTACACACTTGAACCAAAACCTCCCACGATGCAAATTGAAGTTAATAACTCATCTTCTAATTCCAATAAGAGAAAAGAACCTTCGAAGATGAACCAAACATATCTTTGGCATCTTAGGCTTGGTCACATTAACCTAAGCAGAATTCAAAGGTTGATAGCTGATGGACCTTTGGGTTCATTAGTGGTGGAGAATCTCCCAACCTGTGAATCTTGCTTGGAGGGTAAGATGACCATGAGGCCTTTTAAGGCCAAGGGGTATAGAGTCAAAGATGTGTTAGAATTGGTTCATTCTGATTTGTGTGGTCCTATGTCTATCCAGGCTAGAGGTGGTTTTGAGTATTTTGTCTCTTTTATAGATGATTACTCAAGATATCGATACATTTACCTGATGCGCTGCAAGTCTAAATGCTTTGACAAGTTCAAAGAATTCAAGGCTAATGTGGAGAAACGTCAAGGTAAAAGTATCAAGACACTATGATCTGATCGTGGCGGTGAGTACCTCTTGGGATAGTTTAGGAACTACTTATCAGAGGCTGGGATTCAATCCCAATTGATTGCACCTGGCACACCCCAGCATAACGGTGTAGCAGAGTGAAGGAATAGAACTCTTATAGAGATGGTTAGATCGATGATGAGTTATTCTGACTTGCCAGATTCATTCTGGGGATATGCTCTAGATACGACGGTGTACATTCTGAACTTGGTACCATCTAAATCAGTGTCTTCTACTCCCACAGAGTTGTAGACTGGGCGAAAGCCTAGTCTAAGACATATTCGGATATGAGGGAGTCCAGCACATGTGCTGAAGGCAGATGCTGGTAAGTTGGAACCTCGTACATAAGTACGCTTGTTCGTTGGCTATCCCAGGGGAACGAAGGGTGGATTGTTTTATAGTCCTAGAGATCAGAAGGTGATCGTTAGCACGAATGCCAGATTTCTAGAGGAAGACTATGTGATGATCCACAAGTCGAAGAGTAAAATTATTCTGGAGGAGTTAAAAGGGGAAGTCACTTCTTTAGTACCACCGGTACAAGAGGATATACCACATGTCACTGCACCACGTGTCACAGAGGATACACAGGTGATACCTCGTCGTAGTGGGAGGGTTGTGAGATAGCCTGATAGATTCATGTTCTTGGGAGAATCTTCTGATTTGGTCCCTGGTGAACATGAACCTGATCCCTGGACATATGATGAGGCAATCCAAGATAAAGATGCAGTATCTTGGCAAAGTGCAATGAATACTTAGATTGATTCTATGGATTCAAATCAGGTCTGGGAGCTAGTAGAACCACCCGATTGTGTAAAAACCATTGGATGCAAGTGGATCTACAAGAGAAAGAGAGGAATAGATGGGAAGGTTGAGACCTTCAAAGCGAGGCTTGTTGCGAAGGAGTATACTCAGAAAGAGGGTATCGATTATGAGGAGACCTTTTCGCTGGTAGCCATGCTTAAGTTTATCCAGATTCTCTTATGCATAGCAGCTCATATGGATTATGAGGTGTGGTAGATGGATGTCAAGACATCTTTCCTTAATGGAAGTCTTGAGGAAAACATCTACATGAAGCAACCAGAGGGATTCATTGCTAAGGGCAAAGAGCATCTTGTATGTAGCTTAATCGGTCCATTTATGGATTGAAACAAGCTTCGAGGTCTTGGAACATCCGGTTTGATGAGGTGATCCAGTCTTATGGATTTATTCAAAGTTCGGATGAGTCTTGTGTATAGAAGAGATGTGACGAAAACGTAGTGGTATTTCTTGTACTATACGTAGATGACATTTTGTTGATTGGCAACAATATCAAGGTGTTATCGGATGTAAGGGTATGGTTGTCAAAATAGTTTGATATGAAGGACTTGGGTGAGGTGGAAAACATCCTTGGGATCAAGGTTATAAGGGATCGCAGGAAAAGGATGTAGTACTTATCCCAAGCTTCATACATAGACACGATTATGGAGTGTTTTAGCATGCAGAACTCCAAGAAGGGTTTTCTACCTTTCAGGCATGGAGTTCCTTTATCTAAGGAGATGTGTCCTAGATCATCTGAGGAGATAGTGGAGATGAAGGCGGTTCCTTATGCTTCGGTAGTAGGAAGCCTCATGTATGTGATACTCTGTACGAGACCAGATATCTACTTTGTCGTGGCCATGGTCAGCAGATATCAGAGTAATCCAGGACATGGACATTGTACTGTAGTAAAGCATATATTGAAGTACCTGAGAAGGACTAGGGATTATATGCTGGTTTAGCGGACAGACAAATTACTCCCTGTGGGTTACACGGATTCTGACTTCCAATCTGATAGGGATAACAATAAGTCTACCTCAGATTTTGTGTTTACTTTGGGAGGTGGAGCCATTGTATGGAGAGGTGTCAAGCAGAAGTGCGTGGCGGACTCCTCCATGGAAGATGAGTATGTGGCAGCCTCTGAGGCGGCCAAAGAAGTTGTGTGGCTCAGGAACTTCCTGATGGACTTGGATGTGATTCCTGGTTTGCCCAGAACTATCACAATTTATTGTGATAATAGTGCTGCAGTTACAAACTCGAAAGAACCACGAGCCCATAAGACTAGTAAATACATAGAGCGCAAGTACCACCCGATACGAGAAATCGTAAAGAGAGAAATTGTTGTGGCCAAGATTGCATCAGAGGATAACCTGGCAGATCATTTCACTAAGGCCCATCCAGCGAGAGCTTTTGATAGGCATGTGGAGGGAATGGGGATAAGATGTATGGCACTTTGAGGACAGCATAGTCTTTTAGTATAAGTGGGAGATTGTAGGGATGTATACTGAAAAGTCTATCTTTTGTATGAACATCTTTATTTTGAAATAAGAATCACATGATCATTGTTTGCATATTTTTATGGTTATGCATTATTGTCTAATACTTTACATTGTAGGTAACAAGGTGTGTGGTGTCACACAAGAGATCATGTTATCGGCCCCTTGAAAAGTATAAGTAAAGGCTCACAACCAAGATGGCTTTGGACAAACCATCGGAATGGTTATAGTGTGATTTGGTATTGGTTTGTCTTGACCATAGAATCATACTAGTGCACTTTGTGTGTATTGAGAATGACCGAATTAGAGGTGATTCGATTTATTGCTGACTACATAATCGAATCGGACCTCAGATATTATTTAGTACATGCTCTTAATCCAGATATAATAATGGGCACATATACTTAGTACTCATCTCTTTGATTTACCAATGGGCGAGATTTATAGATTAAATCGATAGGCTCGGTAAGTTGGGAGATGATATTATTTATATGGCGTGTCGTTGATTATAAGAGGAAACCGTGTCCTATATATTAGGATGATGATGTCCCCTTGAGGAGCTCAGAAGGTTCATCATGTAAACCCTGTAGGTGGACTTGGTCCGGCATGATGAAAAGGTTGAGTGGTACTACTCAAGGAGTTAGATGTTGATTAATTAATGGTCAGTAAATTAATTAATCGACGGACATTCGAAATCTTAAACATAGAGAGAAAATTTACAAATAATCTATGGAGCCCATATTATCATATGGGGATTGGTGAGGTAGATCAATGATGATCCTTTAGTGGATTGGATCATCATTTGTGGATCGGACTTTATGTGGGCTTGATCCTTGGGTGACCAAGATCCATCTCCTCCTCATGGTCCCTAATGTAGCCGATTAACACCTCATGAAGCTTAGATCCAATGGATAGAAACAAAATTCTAAGATCCATAGGTAGAGATTAAATCTCTAAGATCCGACGATTGAGATTAAATCTCTAGATCCGACGGTTGAGATTAAATCCCTAGAACCAATGGAGGAGATTAATTCATGACTTATCCCTAACTCTATAAAAGGAGGGCATGGGAGTTGGGATGAAGATCAAAGAGAGCTAGGTTTTGGGTGGCAAGAGAAAGAATCCTAGTTGAGATAGGATTAGGGTTAGGGTTTGGAGGCTTGGGCGGCACCAAATAAAAAAGGTTCTCTTTTCTTCTTCTTCCTTCATTGGCCGGCATCTAGCTTGTTTTCCAGCCCTCTTCCAGCTTTTGGTCAGCAGCCAAGCCTCTCTTCTCCTTCTCCTTAGGTGGTGGAAACAAGATATAGGGCTTCCCTTGGTGTCTTGGTCGGATTCCACCACAAAGTCCTCCTCCTAGTTGGTCGGCGGCAAGGAATTGCTTTATTCCTTGTTAGTTGGTTTTAGGGAGGAGAAAAACCTTGTTTCTATTCTTCCTCTTGCTTTGGAAGAGCAAAGAAGGAATATTTGCGATCTAGGAGCTTCGACTTTTGGTAGATCGTCGCCCACACGACGTCCAAAAGGAGGAAGGTCATACATTAGAAGATCAAGATGTATATCTATTCTCTTTTTTATCTTTTGTTTCTTGCTTGTTTTTGGTTTTCAATTATAAGCATGTTATAAATCTGTAAATGGATAAATAATACTTGGATCCCAAGCATAAATACGAAAACCGGCGATCCGGACATCGTCTATTCCGCGGCTACTTGTAGAATAGAGGATGGTCGCTTGAACAACTAGTTTGTTCAAGGGACCTCTGTAAACGAATAGCACGACGATGACTTGGTGGTTTGGGCAATCCCTTTTGTCTAAGATTAAATTTTTTTAATCCGGGGACATCGAAGGGATCGCCATGGACAAGCTACCGAGGTGAAGTGAGAAGCGAAGTTTCCCCTCACGGACTCGATAAGCAAAATCCTTCAGGGTTTGGGCTTGGCGGAACCTAATAAGGAAAGTCTTTCCTTGTCTTCTCCTTCTCCATTGGTGGCCAGCGCCCATTGAAGTCTTTCCAACTCTTGGCCGGCATCCAAAGTAGCTCCTCTCCTTCTCCTTGGCCGGTGGAAACAAGATTTAGGGCTTTCCCTTGGTGTCTTAGTCGGTTTCCATCATAATCTTCTCCTCCTTGTTGGCCGGCGGGAAGCATTCTCCTTGTTGCTTGTTTGTTGGCTATAGGAAGGAGAAGAGCTTTGTTTCTATTCTTCCTCTTGCTCGGAACTAGCAAGGAAGGAAGATTGGTGATCTAGGAGCTTCAACTTTTGGTATATCGTCACCCACACGACGTCCGAAAGGAGGAAGGTCATACATTAGAAGATCGAGAGGTATATTGATTCTCTATTCTCTTTTGTAACGGGTTTGTATTTGTTTTTCAATTATGAGCATGATATATTCTGTTTGTGGCTAAATAATACTTGGATCCCGAACATAAACATAAAAGTCAGTGATTCGTACATCGTATATTCCGCGGCTACTCGTAGAATAGAGGTAGGTCGCTTGAACAACAAGTTTGTTCAAGTGACCACTCAAAACGAATAGCACGACGATGACAAGGTTGCTTGGGTGTTCCCTTTTGTCTAGGATTAAATTTTTTAATCTGGGGGCATCGATGGGATCGCCATGAACAAGCGACCGAGTTGAAGTAGGAAGCGAAGTTTCCCCTCACATATCAACCCAACTGGTGGGCGGCAAGAGAATCCCATTAGAGATAGGATTAGGGTTAAGGTGGGCGGCAAACTTGAGGGTTTGGGTTTGGAGTTGGCGGCACCAAATAAGGAAACTTATTCCTTATCTTCTTCTTCCTCAAGGTGGTCGGCGCCCATACAGCCCTTTCTAGCCCTTGGCCGACATCCAAAGCATCCCTTCTCCCTCTCTTTGGCCGGTGGAAACATAGCTTAAGGTCTTCCCTTGGAGCTTGTGCCGAAATCCATCTTTCACCTTCTCCTTGTTGGCCGGCAACAAGCAATTTGCTTGTTGCTTGTTGGTTGGCTAAAGGAAGGAGAAGCGTCTTGTTTCTATTCTTCCTCTTACTCGGAACAAGTAAGGAAGGAAGATTGGTGATCTAGGAGCTTCAACTTTTGGTAGATCATCGCCCACACGACGTCTGAAAGGAGGAAGGTCATACAATAGAAGATCGAGAGGTATATCACTTATCTATCTTCATGTGTAACATGTTTATATTTGTTTTTCAATTATATGAATGGTATATTCTATTTTGTGGCTAATATAACTTGAACCCCGAATATAAACACAAAAGTCGGCGATCCGTACATCATCTATTCCGCGGCTATTCATAAAATAGAGGTTGGTTGCTTGAACAACAAGTTTGTTCAAGAGACTACTGTAATCGAATAGCACGATGATGACAAGGTTGCTTGGGTAATCCCTCTTGTCAAGGATAAATTTTTTTTTTATCTGGGGACGTAGAAGGGATCGCCATGAACAAGCGACCGAGTTGAAGTGGGAAGCGATGTTTCCTACCTTCAAGTGGTATCAGAGCCACGGTTTCTGATTTTGTGTGTTTAGGATTCGGTTACTTTTATGCACTTTTCATATATTATATGTTTCGGATAATAGTAGGATATGCGTAGGTTAACTCTTTGGTTGCAGGCATAGCATCCAACTATTACGGCCATATGTGTGTATGTGATTGTATGTGTGTAAATGTATATTTTGTAGAATCCTCAGGGTTGACAAGGCTAGTATTTAATTTTTTGTAAATTAGATACGACATTGTTTAGCCACTCTTTTTATTTTAGTTTACTTTTGATCTAGATTTCATGTGCACTCCCTCATGGAGTATAGGATCGATGGATGTAAATTAAAATATTTAGTCTCGGCTCGGATCTCCGAATGGCTCGTACATGGAGTAGGAGGAGCGGACGAGAATGTGATACGATGGGAGACATATTGAAGACAAAATCCATAATAGTTGGAAAATTTTTATTTTTCATATTTATTGCTTATTGTTTGATATGCATGTCGTAGGCTAGAAAATTCCTCAATTTCAAATTACTAAGAGGGAGAGGGAAATTTGTATAAATTCCCACAACCTCCATTACAATTTGACAAGTGATGCAAACAAACTTGCGCGTCGGCTTTGAGTGCCTTCCTCCCCATCGGATGAGTTTGTTTGCGGATCACAAGGTCAAATATGGTTATAGGAAATTATTAAGGAGCATGTGTACTTCACCATCGGAAGGCACATAACCCGAGATAATTACCTTGGTACCGAGTAATGGTGAACACTTAGATATAAATATAAGTATCCTCCCCATCGGAGTCACTGCTTTTATTTGTTGGGCCAAAGAGGAACCAAGTATTAATTTTACTTGTCAAAAAGTTAGGTTGACAAGATAGTAAAATTAATAGGTAAAACCACCTTTTATAAATGTAGAATTCGTATACGTCCACACTATTGTGGCATACGAAATTCTCGGTGTTTTGAGGTGTTGGTTGATTTTAAAATATTATTGTTTGAGGAATCAATAATTTTTTGAAATCTAATGTTTTGATCTATGTGATTCTTAGGTTTTCTTTCAAAATGACTTTCAACCCGCTAGCTGTGATACAGAAAGAGAATAAACTTACTGGACCCAACTATGTTGATTGGAAGAGGAACCTTGACATTGTCTTGACTGCTGAGGAATACAAATATATACTCCTCAAAGAGTGCCCTCCTAAGCCTGCAGATGATTCTGGTGAAAAGAAGAAAGAGAGTTATAAGAAGTGGATTAAGGCCGATGAGATGGCGCGGTGTTACATTTTGGCATCTATGTCAAATGTACTGCAACATCAGCATCAAGCCATGCCCACTTCTTATGGCATGATGCTCAATCTCAAAGAGCATTTCGGAGACCAGAATCGGGCTGCAAGGCAGGAAGCCATGAGGAACTTGATGATGACCACCATGATCGAGGGAACACCCGTGAGGGATCATGTTCTCAAGATGATGGCTCATTTGAATGAGTTGGAAGTCCTCGGAGCTGAGATCGATAGGGAAACCCAGGTCGATATTATTCTCCAGTCTTTACCTAGGAGTTTTGAGCAGTTTCTCCTTAACTACAACATGAACAAAAGGTTCTATTCGTTGGTGGAGCTTCTGACAGAACTCCAGGCGGCAGAGGGGCTATTTTGTCAGAGTGCTCAGGTGCATGCCAAGGTGACCCAAAAGATTTCTACTTCTAAGTTGAAAGGCAAGAAGAAGAAGAAACAAGCTGGGGAAAAGTTGGTGGGAGGAACTCAGGGAGGAGTGAAGAAGCCGAAAGGCATGTGCTTCACTTGTATGCAGACTAGACACTGGAAGGACTACCCCAACCGCAAGCAGAACAAAGGTATATCTTTTGGTCTAGTCGTTGAAACATGTTTAGCAGTGTTATCTACCAACACCTTGTGTGTAGATACGGGAGCCACTGATCATGTACTTTGTAGGGGTTCCAGGAAACCAGACGATTGGCTGAGGGGGAGATTACCGTGTACTTGGGCGATGCCATGAAGGTGGCGGCTATTGCAGTGGGAGACGTTCATTTATATTTTGAGAAAAATAAAGTTTTGGTTCTTAAGAATTGCCTTTATATACCTTTATTTAGAAAGAATTTAATTTCAGTTTCTAAATTGTTTATGGATGGATATTTTATTTCTTTTAATGATAGAGTTGTTATAAAAAGGAATAGGGAGATTATCTGTTCGGGTGCTTTGATAGGAAATTTATACACACTTGAACCAAAAGCTCCCACGATGCAAATTGAATTTAATAACTCATCTTCTAATTCCAATAAGAGAAAAGAACCTTCGAAGATGAACCAAACATATCTTTGGCATCTAAGACTTGGTCATATTAACCTAAGCAGAATTCAAAGGTTGATAGCTGATGGACCTCTGGGTTCATTAGTAGTGGAGGATTTCCCAACCTGCGAATCTTGCTTGGAGGGTAAAATGATCAAGAGGCCATTTAAGGCCAAGGGGTATAGAGCCAAAGATGTGTTAGAATTGGTTCATTCTAATTTGTGTGGTCCTTTGTCTATCTAGGCTAGAGGTGGTTTTGAGTATTTCGTCTCTTTTATAGATGATTATTCGAGATATGGATACATTTACCTGATGCGCCGCAAGTCTGAATGCTTTGACAAGTTCAAAGAATTCAAGGCTGATGTGGAGAAACGTCAAGGTAAAAGTATCAAGACACTACAATCTGATCGTGGTGGTGAGTAGCTCTTGGGAGAGTTTAGGAATTACTTATCAAAGGCTGGGATTCAATCCCAATTGTCTGCACCTAGCACACCCAAGCAGAATGGTGTATTAGAGCGAAGGAATAAGACTCTTATGGAGATGGTTAGATCGTGATGAGTTATTCTGAGTTGCCAGATTCGTTCTGGGGATATGATCTAGATACGGCGGTGTACATTCTGAACTTGGTTCCATCTAAATCAATGTATTCTACTCCCACAGAATTGTGGACTGGGAGAAAGCCTAGTCTATGACATATTCGGATATGGGGGAGTTCAACACATGTGATGAAGGCAGATGCTGGTAAGTTGGAACCTCGTACAGAAGTATGCATATTCGTTGGCTATCCTAGAGGAACGAAAGGTGGTTTGTTTTATAGTCCAAGAGATCAGAGGGTGATCGTTAGCACGAACGCCATATTTCTAGAGGAAGACTATGTGATGAACCACAAGCCCATGAGTAAAATTGTTCTGGAGGAATTAAAAGGGGAAGTTACTTTTTTAGTACCACCGGTACAAGAGGATATATCACAAGTCACTGCACCGCGTGTCACAGAGGATACACAGGTGATACCTCATCGTAGTGGGATGGTTGTGAGATAGCCTGATAGATTCATGTTCTTAGGAGAATCTTCTGATTTGGTCCCTGGCGAACATGAACCTGATCCCTGGACATATGACGAGGCAATCCAAGATAAAGATGCAGTATGTTGGCAAAGTGCAATGAATACTAAAATTGAATCTATGGATTCGAATCAGGTCTGAGAGCTAGTAGAACCACCCGATGGTGTAAAAACCATTGGATGCAAGTGGATCTACAAAAGAAAGAGAGGAATATATGGGAAGGTTGAGACCTTCAAAGCGAGGCTTGTTGCGAAGGAGTATACTCAGAAAGAGGGTATCGATTATGAGGAGACCTTTTCGCCAACAGCTCATATGGATTATGAGGTGTGGCAGATGGATGTCAAGACAACTTTCCTTAATGGAATTCTTGAGGAAAACATCTATATGAAGCAACCAGGGGGATTTATTGTGAAGGGCAAACAACATCTTGTATGTAAGCTTAATCGGTTCATTTATGGATTGAAGCAAGCTACGAGGTCTTGGAACATCCACATTGATGAGGTAATCAAGTCTTATGGATTTATTCAAAGTCCGGATGAGTCTTGTATGTACAAGATATGTGACAAAAACGTAGTGGTATTTCTTGTACTATACGTAGATGACATTTTGTTGATTGACAACAATATCAAGGTGTTATCGGACGTAAGGGTATGGTTGTCCAAACAGTTTGATATGAAGGACTTGGGAGAAGTGGGACATATCCTTGGGATCAAGGTTATAAGGGATCACAGGAAAAGGATGTTGTGCTTATCCCAAGCTTCATACATAGACACGATTATGGATCATTTTAGCATGCAGAACTCCAAGAAGGGGTTTCTACCTTTCAGGCATGGAGTTCCTTTATCTAAGGAGATGTGTCCTAGAACATCTGAGGAGATAAAAGAGATGAAGGCGGTTCCTTATGCTTCAGCAGTGGGAAGCCTCATGTATGCGATGCTATGTACGAGACCAGATATATGCTTTGCCATGGGCATGGTCAGCAGATATTAGAGAAATCTAGGACAGGGACATTGGATTGCGATAAAGCATATATTGAAGTACCTGGGAAGAACTAGGGATTTTATGCTAGTTTACCAGACAAACCAATTACTCCCTATGGGTTATACAGATTCTGACTTCCAATCAGATAGGGATAACAGTAAGTCTACCATAGGTTTTGTGTTTACTTTGGGAGGTGGAGCCATTGTATGGAGGAGTGTCAAGCAGAAATGCGTGGTGGACTCCACCATGGAAGATGAGTATGTGGCAGCCTCTGAGGCGCCCAAAGAAGCTGTGTGGCTCAGGAACTTCCTGAATGACTTGGATGTGATTCCTGGTTTGCCTAGAACTATCATAATTTATTGTGATAATAGTGGTGCAGTTGCAAACTCGAAGGTACCACGAGCCCATAAGGAAAGTAAACACATAGAGCGCAAGTACCACCTGATATAAGAAATCGTAAAGAGAGGAGAAGTTACTGTGGCCAAGATTGCATCGGAGGATAACCTAGAAGATCCATTCACTAAGGCCCTTCCGATGAGAGCTTTTGATAGGCATGTGGAGGGAATGGGGATCAGATGTATGACAGTTGGAGGACAGCATAGTATTTTAGTATAAGTGGGAGATTGTTGGGATGTATACTGAAAAGTCTATCTTTTGTTTGAACATCTTTATTTTGAAATAAAAATCACATGATCATTGTTTGCATATTTTTATGGTTATGCATATTGTCTAATACATTACATTATAGATAATATAGTGTGTGGTGTCACACGAGATATCATGTTTTCGGTTCCTTGTAAAGTATAAGTATAGGCTCACAACCGATATGACTTTGGACAAACCATTGGTATGGTTGCAGTGTGATTTGGTATTGGTTTGTCTTGACTATAAAATCACACTAGTACGCTTTGTGTGTATTGAGCAGGACCGACTTAGAGGTGATTCGATTTTTTGCTGACTACATAATCGAATCGGACCTCAGATATTATATTGTACATACTCTTAATCCCGATATAATTTAATGGTCAGTAAATTAATTAATCGATGGACATTCTTGATCTTAAAAACGAGGAGAAAATGTAAAAATAATATATGGAGCCCATATTAACTTATGGGGTTGGTGAGGTAGATCAATGACAATCCTTTAGTGGATTGGATTATCATTAATGGATCGGACTTTATGTGGGCTTGATCCATTGGGTGTCCAAGATCCAACTCCTCATGGCCCCTATTGTAGCCTATTAATACCTCATGAAGCCTAGATCCAACGGATGGAAACAAAACTCTAGATCCAAAGGTAGAGATTAAATCTCTAGATCCGACGGTTGAGATTAAATCTCTAGATCCGACAATTGAGATTAAATCCCTAGAACCAATGGTGGAGATTAAAACAAGGCTTATCCCTAACTCTATAAAAGGAGAGGAGGGGGTGGGCGGCAAGAGAATGCCATTAGAGATAGGATTAGGGTTAAGGTGGGCGGCAAGCTTGAGGGTTAGGGTTTGGAGTTGGCGGCACCAATTAAGGAAACTTATTCCTTATCTTCTTCTTCCTCAAGGTGGTCGGCGCCCATACAACCCTTTCCAACCCTTGGCCTGCGTCCAAAGCATCCCTTCTTCCTCTCTTTGGCCGGTGGAAACATAGGTTAAGGTCTTCCCTTGGAGCTTGTGGCCAGAATCCATCTTTCTCCTTCTCCTTGTTGGCCGGCGGCAAGCAATTTGCTTGTTGCTTGTTGGTTGGCTAAAGGAAGGAGAAGGGTCTTGTTTCTATTCTTCCTCTTACTTGGAATGAGCAAGGAAGGAAGATTGGTGATCTAGGAGCTTCAACTTTTGGTAGATCGTCGCCCACACGACGTCCGAATGGAGGAAGATCATACAATAGAAGATCGAGTGGTATATTACTTATCTATCTTCATGTGTAACATGTTTATATTTGTTTTTCAATTATATGAATGTTATATTTTGTTTTGTGGCTAATATAACTTGGACCCTGAACATAAACACAAAAGTCGGCGATCCGTACATCGTCTATTCTGGGGCAATTCGTAAAATAGAGGTTGGTCACTTGAACAACTAGTTTGTTCAAGAGACTACTCTAATCGAATAGCACGACGATGACAAGGTTGCTTGGGCAATCCCTCTTATCAAGGATAATTTTTTTTTTATCCGGGGACGTAGAAGGGATCGCCATGAACAAGTGACCAAGTTGAAGTGGGAAGCGAAGATTCCTAGCTTCACTTATGCTGCCAACACTCCCCTTGGACTTTTCGCCACCAACATTCGACTTTTGCTGCCAAGACTCCACCCTTGGACTTTACGGTGCCAATATCACCCCTTGGACTTTCCTTGCTAACCCATGTTGGACTTTCCATTTGCCAAGACTCAAGCTTGGACTTTTCCTTACCAAGACCCATACTTGGACTTTCCATGCCAAGTATCCATGACTTGGACTTTCCCATGTTATGATCAACTCCATGTCAACCATATTGTCAAAAATAGTCAAACCATCATAAAAAATCAAAATACCACTCGAGTCTAGTCAATCATGACTCGGGTCGATTGCACCAACAATTTCCACAAAATATTATCAAACATCAAAACACTACTTGAGTCCAACTCGAGTCTGGTCAATCGTGACCTGGGTCGATTGCACAAATAAAAGACAGTGCCCAAATAAATGACACATTATTGGATGATACACTCATGGTTGTTATTAAGGATACTGCCCCATGGTACGCAGATTTAGTGAGCTTTTTGGTAGGGAAGGTAATTCCGTCAGAATACACAACCAAACAAAGGAAAAGGTTCTTTGCAGAGGTAAAGTAATATGTGTGGGATGATTTTTTTCTGTTTAAAAGATGTGTGGATAGTGTATCTCGAAGATGTGTACCAGAGAAGGAAGTTAGTAGCATTCTTTTTCATTGTCATTTCTCCACATATGGGGGGCATACCGGAGTCTAAAAAATGGCCGCAAAAGTGCTCCAAGCTGGGTTCAACTGGCCTAGTTTATTTAAAGACACACGTAACTATGAGGTCTCCTGTGATCGGTGTCAGTGAATAGGTAACATAGGTAGGAGACATGAAATGCCATCGAGTACCATCTTAGAGGTAGAGCTCTTTTGTTAGTAATATATGAGAGGTGTCCTAAGGCAATCGCCTTATGTTTAAACCATTTATATGATAAATGAAGATTCACTATTTGAGTATACATATTTTCATATATTTGATTAGATCTTAAACTCATTAACTTAATGCCCACGATATGAATCACAGCATGAGAAAATTTGTGATTGGATTACAACTAGTGAGTATCTCTACATGTGTAATTATGATGTATTGAAATTATCCCTAGTCGATGAATTGATGTATTTAGACACCATCAATTCTGTCGATACTAGCATGAGGTATACTCCTTGGTGTATTCAAGCAGCTGATTCTCACTGGCTAGAGACATTGTGATGTCCAGAGTTAATCGTGGATGCTAGTTATGGTAACTAGTTTATTTGAGTGACCAGCTGTAAGACTACATATGGTTCTCTGCATATATGGATATGTCAATGAAGTTCTTGCTACAACTTAACTGCGATGTTCCTTTGATTTGTGGTATTCAAGTCATCTTGGTCATGAAGACTTATGCTTTGACATCTTAAGCAAGCATCTCTAGGGAGATGTGGACCCGGGATGATTGGGTATAAGTCAAAATGCCCGAAGGTGTTTGAATAGCCTATAAAGGATTCACCACTCCTTGCGAGGAGATGTATCCCCATGGCCTCTTGTTGGATTGTTATTAAAGTCATTGACCAAAGCATTACATGTTTAGAGTAAGGTACTCTTGGATACATGTGCAGTAACGAGAATGCATAGGATAAGAAAATGATACTTGGGCAAGGTGTGACGTAGTCAACCTAGTGGGGACTGACACAATAGACAATGTCCTGAACCAAGTGGGCATAAGATGCATGAGCAGAGAAGATCCCTTCTTGCTAACTTTGCCTCGGAGGTGCCCTCATGAAGCTCAATCAATCTCTCCCACATCTCTTTGGCGCTAGAGCATTCTCCTATCTAGTTTATCTCTTGTTGGGGGAGCACATTGAAAAGATGATGCTTGGCCTTTGAATTCACCAAGTACTCCTCCCTTTGTTTCTTTGTCCATCTCGATTTTTCTAGTGGCTCCTGTAAGATACCGAAATAATAATAATAATAATAATAATATGTCCCTTGTTAATTAAGAAATTATCTTAAATGATTTTTCGGAAATTTTTAGAAATTTTTTTGGAATCAAATGGAGTTCATATGACTGTTTAGGAGGGAGATTAAAATTTAAATAAGTAGTTGGGTCAACTTAGGCTAGCTTGACTTAACATAAACTAGCTTGACAATGAAGGGTCGACTTTCAAAGATCAAATCCGACCCGTTTGCGCTTCTTTTATTCCGTTTCTTCATTTCTCGCCATCAACATATCTTCCCTGAGAGTTTCTTCTTCCCATTTATCCATCCGACCAGATCACTACTCCCGATTTTTCAAGCATTGATTCCTTTCACCTTCTTGTCATCAATGCCGCGAGCTCTCCCCCTTTATTCGATCACCGGTCGCCATCACCGCGCTACTGCTGCGAGCCCAGTGGAGTCGTCGATCTCCTCTTCCCGATCCACCCCTTCTCCTTCCCATGCTCACTGTCACCGCCTTAGGGCAGCCTTTGATCAGCCGTTGTCGGTCGACATCCAGACGAAGCAAGCCCGACTTCTCTTCCCCGAACTCCCACACGTTGCCATTGGAGTTCCCCATCGCCGCCCTTTTTTTTCTCGCAGAATTTCCTCGCGCGAGCCCACTGCAGTGGCAACATTGTCGTGCTCAAAGAGGAGGCCCTGGATTGGAAACACCTCTTCTTCTCCTCGCCCATTGCTGCCACTCTCTTCTTGTCGTGGTATCTCTTGGTCCGATGGTGCGATCCCAACTTAGAAATGCCATTCCAGAACTCGATCGCTGGGGTTGCTGACCTTCTTCCTCAGCCTCCACACGTCTCGATGCCAAGCTCTACCGATCACTAGTCACACCAAGCCGGTCTTCTTCCGAGGTATTGGTTGTGGGGTTGTTGCAAGTAGGAGGAATAGCGTTTCTGGAGCTCACTGTGGGAGGAGGGATTCGAGCTAAGTGATCGAAGTTTAGGTGGGGTTGTTCTTACTCAATTCCTGGTAATTGATCAGTTCTTTTCAGTTTCTATTTGCCTTCATTGTTGACCTACGATGAGTATGCCTGATCTGGAACTTTGGTGTTTCATGAGTCCAGTTGGGGTTCAAGGGGAGAAGATTCTACAAGTGTGTTGATTCTCCTATCATCATAGCTTACGATGGGATAAGGCAAATCTACGAATCGGATAAGGAAAGGTAAACTTTGATTTGGTATATTACGAGGTAGGTTGTGTTATAGTTGTACCATAGATTGTGGGTGCAGGTGATCTTGGGGGAAGATTAACAGCGGGTGTTGTTGACCTTCTCCTATATTGGGGTGGATCGATCCTATTGCTGCCTTGTGGTTGAGAGGTGAGTTTCCTTCATTTGTTATTCTTCTTAATTGATGAGTAATTTATTCTAGGGAATAAGTTGATGTATGGAAGGATTTGTGATGCTCTGTAAAAGGGGCTGTAAAGGAGCTGGTGGAAGCGGATTGGATTAGGAGGTAAGGTTTTTATATGTTGATTAAGTTAACTTATTTCTATAGGATGAACGAATTTAATTATGGAGTGATAATTAATTTTTGGTGAACATATCAGATTATGAGGTTGCTTCCAAATGGGGCTATTTAATTGAATTTTAATTCGAAACCATGGATCAAGAAGTTGTGCTAGGAGAGGCTAAACTTGGTAACTCCATATTTAGATGTTTATGGATGCATACTGTGGTTACAATGGATTTGATAATTAATGAATTGTATGAGATTGTACAACTATGGGAATTAGATTATCGATCGGGGATTAGGATTTGATTAGACTCATATTCCTATCGATTGATTATGTTAGTGTTGAGTTATGTTTGTATGTTAAATTGCAGGACCTGAATTCAAGATGGTCCTTTAGATGTGAAGACTCCTCGATAAGTCTTCGAATTAGGTGGGTAATTCCTACACTGGTCAAGTAGTTTTAAATGCATGCAGATTTAGATGCATGATTATCTTATATGATCATCTTACCTTAACTCTGTTCTTATTTACTCTTGCGCTTGATACCCTACCTTTGACTGTTAACTCCATTGCTGCTATCATGTTTCATTTTATCATGATTAGAAGTTATATATATATGATGTAAGTAACCTAGAATTTTTTTAGTTAAGTGCAAATAGTAAAGTTCGGATGACAACCTGATTGTAAATTGGGCAATGAGGTCATCTGTGGGTAGGTAATGTTTTGAACATAGGGTTAATTTAAATACTCTTAGGTTGTAGGTTTACCACCGATCATATATTGTGTAAATGGTCATGTGAATGTCGCTACGAACCAGTGGTCCTAGCTGATTATAATCAGTTGAGTATGACTCTCTACAGGATAAAGAGTGCATCGATCAGTTGAGTATGACTTTCTACAGGATAGAGAGTGCGTCGATTAGATTGGTATGACTCTCTACAGGATAGAGAGTGTTTTGATCAGTTGAGTATGACTCTCTACAGGATAGGGAGTGCATTGATCTGATTAGTGTGACTCTCTATAGAATAGAGAGTCTGTGGTGGATGTCTATTTGTGACAGAGCATTCATGTCATTTGCATGCATACTGGCGACATGGTCTCCCTTATGGTTGAGAGGGTCGTTAGTCATCCTGCCTCCACGGTTACTCATAGGAGGAGTAACCGTTGTGAGGGGCAGAGCATTGTAGTGCCGCACTCTACCACTTTAAACGGTGGTAGTTGGATTTATGTGTAGTAGTATTGCGTGTGTAGCACTCAACCACTCATGAGTAGTGACTGTCGGAGTGGCCAATAGTCGGGACCCCCATCGTGTAGCTTGCTCTTCACGCTTATATGCTACTCGATCATACTGCCCACTCGGCCACTCGAGAGTAGTGGTTGGTGTTGAGTTGGGACAGTTGTCATGCTCGAGCCACCGAGGCCACACTGGGGTCTTGGTAGCTTTAGGGTGAGCCGACATGACCATGCATGTTGCATTGCCGACTTATGACATTTTTGCATATTGCCATATATATATATATGTGTGTGTGTGTGTGTGTGTGTGTGTGTGTGTGTGTGTGTGTGTGTGTGTGTGTGTGTGTGTGTGTGTGGATGATTGTGATTAGTATACATATATAGATGCAGTCTATATATATATATGCTTATTGTGATGCTGCATTTGATTGTACTATGCTTGTTGCATTTGGTTGTACATCATCTTCATACATGCTACCCGCATCGCTTATACGGTTGTGTAGGATACCTATATAGTTGTTGGATTGTCTCTTGAATTCTTTGACTCATATTTATGTCATTATATGGTTTAGAGCAGACTTCCTGTATATGTATATATTGTAGATCTGTGCTCAGGTTGGATAGGTGTAGCGTATTAGTCTTTCAGGTATGTCTGCATTTTATGTTGTCCTTTGGTTAGAAGGTATATACATGGATATGTTATCATGCTAGTGTTACCTGATATACTTGTAGATTTTTCTATCGAATTACATGTGATATTGATATATACATGTTTTCTTATCACTTGTTGAGTTTTACTCACCACCACGGACCCTGGGTTTTTCTGCTGCCCAGGTAACAGGTAGAAGTCTTCGTGACGACTTGGAGCTGCGTCGGCGATCCATCCCATCTCCGTTTTCCGAGAAATTTGTTTTATGTCGTGGACTTTGGCTTATATATGGACTTTGCCTTTATGTCGTGAACTTTGTTTTGTGTCGGTGTTTTATATACGGTTTAGTACTGTGGACTTGTTAGGTGGTGTACACCTGTGTGTTTTTGATTTTGTATGTCAGTATGTATGATGTGGGTAATGTGGTTTATGTTTTCACTATATTTAGTATATTTTTATCTGCCTATTATGTTGTAGTTGTGGGCCTACGAGCCTTGTATTAACAGGATATGTTGCCACGTATAGGGGAGATGTCGTCCGTTTGCTTTTCGGCACAGTATACTCTCGGGGCGTGACGACTTTATTGGTATCATATCAAAGGTTCTGCGATGTCATATAATGATTTTATTTTTGAGTCTTGGATTCTCGGGAGTCAGTTTATTTTGTGGATTTGGTTTTTGTGAGATGAGATGGACAGCAACATGAGCTTTGAGCAGCACGAGGTAAGAATTCCTGATTACTTATATTCTATTTAGATACTTATCTAAACTTGTTCAACAGGTGTATACAAACAGAGTTATGACACCTGTGTAGACTCCTAGTAGGAATCCTCCACGAAGGCGACCAATTGTAGGTGTAGATGTAGTGGATTCTTCAACCCCTCAAGGGCTTTGCTACTAGATTTATTAACTGATTATTGGATAGCTCAGATATAAGTTGATAACTTCATTGGATTGCACCTTCCTTGATGAAGTAACAATCAACCTCTATGTACTTGTCTCATGGAACACTAGATTACAGACTATACATATAATAATTTGATGGTTCTAGTGGGATATGCCGTGACCCAATTGTTGGGAGTATGAGGAATACAATCAAAGTCCTACATTGGTAAGACATGGAAAAGATCATGTGCTTATAAGAAAAAAGATATCTCCATTGGTATGAGGCCTTTTGGGTAGAGCCCAAAAACAAAACCATGAGGGCTTAGGCCCAAAGTGGACAATATCATACCATTGTGGAGATATGTGGATCTTATAGGCACTAACAATTGGTATCAGAGCCATGGTCCATGTCAAGCCATGAACCTCGAACGAAGGAAGTTGAGCTCCCACGTCCGGATCAAGAGAACCAGACATTAGGAAGGAAGTCTAGTTGGGTCGGGGGGACCGAACAACTGGCAGGAAGTCCTGGTGGGTTGAAGATCGGACATCAAGCAGAGAAAATCCTTCGAGGAGGGATAGGCTTGAGGGGGGGCCCAATGTGGTCCTTCGTTTGAGGGGGGGATTGTTGGGAGTATGAGGAATACAATCAAAGTCCCACATTGGTAAGACATGGAAAAGATCATGTGCTTATAAGAAAAAAGATATCTCCATTGGTATGAGGCCTTTTGGGTAGAGCCCAAAAACAAAACCATGAGGGCTTAGGCCCAAAGTGGACAATATCATACCATTGTGGAGATATGTGGATCTTATAGGCACTAACACCAATCACCAAGTGATGTCCAATTATTTTAGAGTCAATCTTGTATTCTATCTCTTCAACTGGCAAGCAATGGCTGCTTCCATAGGATACCTTCTAGAAGAGTGCAGTGGTTTGATACGGATTGTCTATTCACAGGAAAGCTTGACAATCGACATTAGTGTAATCCACAATCACAAGGTAGTATTAGAACAACAGATGAATAGATTATTATTTTTTTTGGTCGGGTGAAGACAAGAAAGATATTCTTAAAATCACTTGAGCTATTATATGATCTATTAAGGAAAGAGGCTTAGGTCTTCTGGTTTTGTTCACTCATAATTTTGGATGTTTTTTTTAGCACATTTGCTCTATCAATCTCTGGGATAAGTTATACATCGAGGGGATTATCTGAAAATGTCTTGTAAAAGGATTCCATTTTAATCCTTTTGAATGTCTTCCTCCTATTCTTTTGAATGGAGAATTTTTAATTTGAGCAGTTTGATTTTGTGTCAAGTTAAATATTTAATTGGGATGACAATGGTGCATTGGTGGCTAAGCATATTGAAGAGAATGGTTAGAATTAAAGATTCATATTTAGTCATTCCCTTTTTGAGTGTTTGAGATGGAATTGTGGATATGTCTTTTTCTGGTTGGATTAAAAGGATGTGGTTGTTTGGGTTCCTTATAAGAATAATCTTTCTTTGAAATGTTTATGAAGCTTCGTAGGATGTGAATATATATATGGTTACAAGGTTGAGCCCATCTACTAAGGTTTTCTTTCATTGCATGAATTTTATTTAATGGAAAATTGTTGACACTGGATATAATATGTTTGGGGAATTTTGTTTCATAGTTGTTGTTAGTTACGTAGAAACATGAGAGATCAATTGATCAATTATTTCTTAATTTTATTTATCTCATGAGGTGTGGCATGTAACTATGATCCAAGGGCTTGTTTTCATTCTCCCTTATGTAGTTGGAGTTTAGAAGAGAAGGATGTGAAAGAATGGTAGATACAGATTATTCTCAGTGAAGCTTTGGATACACCCACAAATTACCATCTTTTGAGGCTCCCAGTGGTAAATACTTCAGGGTTCATAGCGTATTGCGTTTGGTATGGTGGGAAGGATCATAGCTGATGTATGTTATAAGATTAAACTATTTGAAGTGGTCAAGTCGAATGTTGTTGGCGGATACACTTTCTGTTATGGACTTGTATATTCTAGTGAATGAAGGTATCGTATTTCTTAGTGTGCTGAAAATTTTTTGGTTATGTAAATATGGCTGGTGTAGTAGGACCTGTGGGTCGTGTTGGTGTGGTTCAGTTGTGAACACTCTATTTTCTGCAGTTTTTCATTAGTAGCCTGAAATTTGGTGCTTTTGAGATATGTTGAAATAGAAAGGAGCTGCTCAGATGTTTCTGAATACTTACCTTTATTGATTTATGTTGAATTTGGTTTAATGAGCTAGTTTAAATTTGGTGGGTGAAATGACTTGGTGTTGAGCGTAAGTTGTGAAGATGGTCTTTCCTAAATTGACAACTTTATTAATAAAAGTATGTGAATGGTGATTTTCCATGTTCTGCCCAGCGTCTACACCTAAACTAGACACTGATGCCTTGATTCCCATGTTCTAGTGGACGCCGTAGTGGCTGATGTGGGCGATCACAGGCGGACCATTGTCTTGGCACGCTGTGAATGCCGATTTCCATGCCATTAAAAGTAGCTCCCATTTTATTCCGTTATCATTTTATAAATTGGAAGTTCATGATGGTCTGTATGCTGAAATTGATACTGAGAATCTGGTACTTTTCTACCTTAAATGGGAGCAGATGGAGGTTTGAATTATAATGGCTCTGCCGAGTGAAGTAGCTAGTGAAGGTTAGTTTTAATATTATGATGAAACATCTGGCGTTGGCTCATAGTAGCCTTAATGCGTGATAAAGGTCATGCTGAAAAACAATGGTTAGTTATTATAGGAGGTGTTGGATGAGATATCTATCTATCCCGGTATTTCTTCTTGAGAAGATCCAAAACTCTTGTTAAAAGAGAGATGAACTTGTTAGATTATGCATCGATTATCGATGATGGAATACAACAGTTGTTATAAATGAATAACCTTCATTATAGATAGATGATCTATTAGATCAGCTAAGGACACCTGTGTGTACTCTAGGATTGGTTTACGACAGGAGTGTTGATATTGTAGTAACTTGGTGTCATACAATTATCATTGTCATTGTGATGATTGATATATCATCAGCTTATAGTAAATAGGATGCAGGTGTATAGAGAACAACATTTAATACTTAGTATGGATTTATGAGCTGTTGATAATGATATTAGACGTATATAACGATTTAGTCATCCCTGGATTTGAGAATCATGTACTCTGGACACGATTGGATCAGGTTGTGGTCGTTAGAGTTGCATAACTTGGCCACTGTTGATGGTGGTAGTTTGAGTTGCACAGTCGACCATCGTAGTTGTTGTTTCCTTATATTGATTTGGTTATTCCTACGAATGTGGATGGGATGCTTTTAAGCATTAGTATATCACTGACTTGTTTGATCAGGAAGGTGATAAAATTTACTTGGTCGGAAGCCTGTGAACTAGTTTTCAGGGCTCAGTCGATGGTGGACTTTTGCATAAGTGTGAGTTAATCATTCCAATGAGGATGGAAGGATGTTGTATGCCAATGCATCGTTTCAGAGATCGGAGCGATTTCAATGTAGTTGAATGAGGTATATTTTATGCTTACGACAGTTAAGAAACTACGAGATAGGTAGTCATATACATGACATGACTTTAGTAGTTAATATCTTGATTTGTAGATGTATGGAGCAGGAATGCTTGTGGGGTTTTAGCTAGCTACTGGGTAGCTACCTAAGAGTTGCTGGAAGCACATCGTTAGAGATTTGTTATACATCCTAGTGGTACTTGGATGTACTGAGAGTTGAAACGATTATACTAGTGGAACGATATGAAGTGAGATATTGAAGACTTGGTTATTCGATGTTCAGTATTCCAGCGAGTAAAAGATGAATATCAGAAAACCAGCTGGGTTACTCCAGGAAATTTTGATTCAGAAAGGAAAGTGGGAGCATATCCCGATGGATTTTTATTGCGGGATTACCTAGAATGCGTAAAGGACATGATGCGATTTGGGTGATTGTGGATCGACTAACCAAATCATCTCACTTTCTTTCGATTCATGAGACAGACTCGTTGGATCGTCTGGCAGAGTTGTATTGCCGAGAGATTATCAAACTGCATGGAGTACCTTTGAGTATCATTTCCGATAGTGGTTTATGATTCTCTTTGCGATTCTAGCAAGGTCTCTAACATATCGTGGGTATAAAGCCCCTCTGGTATGAGTGTATACCATTTCAAGAGATGGTCAATATGAAAATGTTATTCAGACTTTAAAAAGGTTGTTGAGAGTATATATAAGAGATGGGAAATAATATTCAAGCTCAGTATCCTACTTAGTCACGTGAGGTGGGTGACTTTTCTCCATATATTTAAGATGGTTTTTTTTTGTGTGTGAAGTCTCGTACCCGTACATGAGTAGGAATTTGGGGTTCAAATTTTTATTAGTGAGGGAAAATATAAGATACCAAAAATAATAATAATAATAATAATATGTCCCTTGTTAATTAAGAAATTATCTTAAATGATTTTTTAAAAAATTTTAGAAATTTTTCTGGAATCAAATGGAGTTCATATGACCGTTTAAGAGGGAGATTAAATTTTATATAAGTAGTAGGGTCGACTTAGGCTACCTTGGACTTAACCTAAGCTAGCTTAACCATAAAGGGTCGGCTTTCAAAGATCGAATCCGACCCATTTGCGCTTCTTTTCTTCTGTTTCTTTGTTTCTCGCAGTCGATATTTCTTCCCCGAGCATTTCTTCTTCCCATTTATCCATCCGACCCGATCACTACTCCCGATTTCTCAAGCGTCGATTCCTTTCACCTTCTCCTCATCAACGCTGCGAGCTCTCCCCTTCTATTCGATCATCGATCGTCGTCGCCATGCTGCTGATGCGAGCCGAGTGGAGTTGTCGATCTCCTCTTCTCAATTCGCCCCTTCTCCTTCCCATGCTCACTGTCGCCACCCTAGGGCCGCCTCTGATCAGCCGTTGCCAGTCGATCTCTAGACGATGCAAGCCCGACTTCTCTTCCCCGAACTCCCACGCATTGTCGCCGGAGTTCCCCATCGCTGCCCTTTTTTTTCTCATGGAATCTCCTTGCGGGAGCCAACTACGGTGGCAACGTTGTCGTGCTCAAAGAGGAGCCCCTGGATCGGCACCGCCTCTTCTTCTCCTCGCCCATCGCTGCTGCTCTCTTCTTGTCATGGGATCTCTTGGTAAAATGGTGCGATCCCAGCTTAGTAATGCCATTCCAAAACTCGATCGCTGGGGTTGCTAACCTTCTTGCTCAGCCACCACTCATCTCGATGCCCAGCTCTACCGATCACCAGTCGCACGAAGCTGGTCTTCTTCCGAGGTATTGGTTGTGGGGTTGTTGCAAGGAGGAGGAATGGCATTTCTGGAGCTCACTGTGGGAGGAGGGATTCGATCTAGGTGATCGAAGTTTTGGTGGGCCTGTTCTTACTCAATTCCTTGTAATTGATCAGTTCTTTTCAGTTTCTATTTGGCTTCATTGTTGACCTACGATGAGTATACCCGATCTAGAACTTTGGTGTTTCATGAGTCCAGCTGGGGTTCAAGGGGAGAAGATTCTACAAGTGTGTTTATTCTTGTATCATCATAGCTTACGATGGGATAAGGCAAATCTACGAATTGGATAAGGGAAGGTAAGCTTTGATTTGGTATATTATGAGGTAGGTTGTGTTATAGTTGTACCATAGATTGTGGTTGCAGGTGATCTTGAGGGAAGATCAACAGCGGGTGTTGTTGACCTTCTCCTATATTAGCGTGGATCGATCCTGTTGCTGCCTTGTGGTTGAGAGGTGAGTTTCCTTCATTTGTTGTTCTTCTTAATTGATGAGTAATTGATTCTAGGGAATAAGTTGATGTATGGAAGGCTTTGTGATGCTCTGTTAAAGGGGTTGTAAACGAGCTGGTGGAAGCGGAATGGATTAGGCGGTAAGGTTTTTATATGTTGATTAAGTTAACATATTTCTATAGGATGAACGAATTTAATTATGGAGTGATAATTAATTTTTGGTGAACAGATCAGATTATGAGATTGCTTCCAAATTGGGTCATTTAATTGAATTTTAATTCGAAACCTTAGATCAAGAAGTTGTGCTAGGAGAGGCTAAACTTGGTAAGTCCATATTTAGAGTTTATGGATGCATACTGTGGTTACAATGGATTTGATAATTAATGAATGGTATGAGATTGAACAACTATGGGAATTAGATAATCGATCAGGGATTAGGATTGGATTAGACTCAAATACCTATAGATTGATTATGTTAGTGTTGAGTTATGTTTGGATGTTAAATTGCAGGACTAGAATTCAGGACAGTCCTTTGGATGTGAAGACTCCTCGATAAGTCTTCAAATCAGGTGGGTAATTCCTACCATAGTCAGGTAGTTTTAAATGCATGCAGATTTAGATATATGATCATCTTATATTATCATGTTACCTTAACTCTGTTCTTATTTATTCTTGCACTTGAAACCCTACCTTTGGCTGTTAACTCCATTGCTCCGATCATGTTTCATTTTATCATGATTAGGAGTTATATATATGTGATTTAAGTAACCTAGAATTTGATTAGATAAGTGCAAATAGTAAAGTCCGGATGACAACCTGATTGTAAATGGGGCAATGAGGTCATCTGTGGGTAGGTAATGTTTTAAACGTAGGGTTAATTTAAATACCCTTAGGTTGCAGGTTTACCACCGATCATGTATTGTGTAAATGGTCAGGTGAATGGTACTTAGTTTGTCACTATGAACCAGTGGTCCGAGCTGGTTATAATTAGTTGAGTACAACTCTCTATAGTATAGCGAGTGCATCGATCAGTTGAGTACGACTCTCTACAGGATAAAGAGTGAGTCGATTAGATTGGTATGACTCTCTAAAGGATAGAGAGTGTTTTGATTAGTTGAGTATGGCTCTCTACAGGATATAGAGTGTGTTGATCTGATTAGTGTGACTCTATGTAGAATAGAGAGTCTGTGGTGGATGTCTATTTGTGACAGATCATTCATGTCATTTGCATGCATACTGGCAACGTGGTCTCCTTTATGGTTAAGAGGGTCGTTAGTCATCCTGCCTCCACGGTTACTCATAGGAGGAGTAATCAGTGTGAGGGTAGAGCATTGTGGTGCCACACTCTACCATTATATACAGTGGTAGTTGGATTTGCATGCTATAGTCTTGCATGTGTGGCACTCGACTACTCATGGGTAGTCACTTTCGGAGTGGCCAACAGTAGGGACCCCCATCATGTACTTGCTCTTCACGCTTATATGCTACTCGATCATATTGCCCACTTGGCCACTCAAGAGTAGTGGTTGGTGTTGAGTTGGGACAGTTGTCATGCTCAAGCCACCGAGGCCACACTGGGTGTTAGGATGTATACTGAAAGCCTAGCACTTTTTGTATGAACATTTTTATTTTGAAATAAGAATCACATGATCATTATTTGCACTTTATATTTATTATATGTGTGCATATTGTCTAATACTCTACATTGTAGATAACATGGTGCTTGGTGTGGAACAGAAGATCATGTTATCAGTCCCTTGTAGAATATAAGTAGAGGCTCACAACCAAGATGGTTTTGGACAAACCATTGGCATGGTTGTAGTGGAGCTTGGTATTGGTTTGTCTTGACCATAGAGTTACACTAGTACACTTAGGTGTATTGAGCAGAACCGACATAGAGGTGATTCAATTTATTGCTAACTACATAATTTAATCAGACCTCGGATATTATGTTGTACATGCTCTTAATCCCGATATAATAACGGGCACATGTACTTAGTATTTATTTCTTTGATTTACCAAAGGGTGAGATTTCTATGGATTAAATCAATATGCCCGGTATGTTGGGAAATGATATTATTTACATGGTGTGTCGTTGATTATAGGAGGAAACCGTGTCCTATATATTAGGTTGATAATGTCCCTTTGAGGAGCTCATAAGGTTCATCATGTAAACCCTGCAGGTTGACTTAGTCAACATGATGATAAGGTTGAGTGGTACTACTCGAGGAGTTAGATGTTAATTGATTGATGGTCAGTAAATCAATTAATTGACGGACATTCGATATCTTAAACACGGGAAGATGGATGTACAAATAATATATGGAGCCCATATTAATTTATGGAGGTTGGTGAGGTAATTCAATGATGATCCTCTAGTGGAATGGAACATCATTGATGGATCAAGTATGTGTGGTTCCGATCCATCGGGTGGCTAAGATCCAACTCCTCCTCATGGTCCCTATCGTAGCCTAACATAAACCTCATGGAGCCTAGATCCAATGATGGAACATAAAACTCTAGATCCGACAGTTGAGATTAAATCTCTAGACCCGACGGTTGAGATTAAATCTCTAGATTCGACGGATGGGATGAAACCCTAGATCCGACGGTTGGGATGAAACCCTAGATCCGACGGTTGGGATGAAACCCTAGATCCGACGGTTGAGATTAAATCTCTAGATCCGACGGTTGAGATTAAATCTCTAGATCCGACGGATGGGATGAAACCCTAGATCCGACGGTTGAGATTAAATCTCTAGATTCGATGGATGGGATGAAACCCTAGATCCAACAGTTGGGATGAAACCCTAGATCCGACAGTTGGGATGAAACCCTAGATCCGACGGTGGAGATTAAATCCCTATATCCGACGGTGGAGATTAAAGGAGGCTTAAGCCCAACTCTATAAATAGAGGGCTAAGGCTTGGGCAGCAACCTAATGCTTGGAAGATTAGGGTTTTGCCTCTCAAGAGTTTGGGCGGCAAGAAATCCAAGGAGGGATTAGGGTTTGTCCCTTGGGCGGCTAGGGTTTGGCTTGTGGCTTGGGCGGCAACAAGGTGGGAGATTAGGGTTTGCTTCCTTTCTCTTCCTAAGGTGTAGCCGGCGCCCACTCCATCTTCTTCCTTGCTTTGGCCGGCGCCCAAAGGATTAAGGTTAGGGTTTTGGCTTGGGCGGCAACAAGGTGGGAGATTAGGGTTTGCTTCCTTTCTCTTCCTAAGGTGTAGCCGGCGCCCACTCCATCTTCCCCTCTACCTTGGCCAGCTCTCAACCTATTCCTCCTCTTCTCCTTGGCCGAAGGCTATATCAAGCTCCTTGGCTTGATGGTCGGTTCTAGATAGGAGAAGGAGTTTTGTTTGGTTCTTCTCTTTGTTCGGAGCGAGCAAGGAAGGGAAGAATGTGATCTAGGAGGCTTCAACTTGTGGAGGATCTTCGCCCACACGAAGTCTACAAGGAGGTTAGGACATACGGTAGAAGATCGAGAGGTATAAAAGTTTTACAACTTTTATTATTGATCTTTGCATGTTCTTATTATTATGTTCCTTATCTTAGTATGTGTTGATTATACTAGTTTACATTTGTATGTATTTGTATAATCATGGACCCCGAAGATAAACACAAAAACCTGCGATTCGTCCATCGTCTCTTCCGTGGCTAACCGACTAGAAGAGTTGATTGCTTGAACAACAAGTTTGTTTAAGAGATTGCTCGAGTCGTTAGCACGACGACAAATTGGTTGTGCTTAGGAAACTCATCCCATCCGGATTAGTTTTCATTAGTGAAAAATTTAATACGGGGACATGGGAGACGACGAGCCTCCGAGCACAATGCCAACAATTGGTATCAGAGCCATGGTTTTCGGTTTTCTGTGTTTTTGATTCGGTTACTTTCACACACTTATCATATATTGAGTATGCCGGATAATAGTAGGATGTGCGTAGCCTAACTTTTTGGTTGCAGGCATAAGATCCGACTATTATGGCTATATGTGTGTATGTGATTGTTTGTGTGTGATTGTATATATATCATTTAAATCCTTGGGGTTGACGAGGCTAGATTAGTATTTAATTTTTGTAATTAAATACGGCATTATTTAGTCGATCATTTTAGTTGTCTTTCGATCTAGATAGTTGGTACACTCCTTCGTGGAGTATAGGATCGATGGATGTAAATTAAAATAATATATCTCGGCTCGGATCTCTTTGGTACTTGCGCGCGGGAAGAGATGGAGCGGATGAGGTGGCGACACGACGGAACGCATATTGGAGAACAAAGCCATAATAGTTGGAAAAATTCTATTTTTTCCATATTTATTGCTGATTTGTTTTATATGCATGTTGTGTGTGCTTGAAAATTCCTCATTTTCAATTTACTAAGTGGGAGAGGGATATTTTAATTAATTCCTGCGGCCTCCATTACAATTTGACGTGTGATGCAACAAACTTGCGTGTCGGCTCTGAGTGGCTTCCTCCCCATCGGATGGGTTTTTTTGCGGATCACTAGGTCAAATATGGTTATAGGAAATTATTTAAGAGCGTGTGTACTTCCACATCTGTAAGACACATAATCCGAGATAATTGCCTTAGTACCGAGTAATGGTAAACACTTAGATGCAAATAAAGGTATCCTCCCCATCGGAGTCACTGTTTTTATTTGTAGGGGCAAAGAGAAACCAACTATTAATTTTACTTGTCAAAAAGTAAGGTTGACAAGATAATAAAATTAATGGGTAAAACCTCCTCTTACAAATGTATAATTCGTATACGTCCACACTATCGTGGCATGCGATATTCTCAATGTTTTGAGGTGTTGGTTGATTTAGAACAATGCCATAATAGTTGGGAAAATTCTGATTTTTTTCTATATTTATTGCTGATTTGTTTTATATGCATGTTGTGTGTGCTTGAAAATTCCTCATTTTCAATTTACTAAGAGGGAGAGGGATATTTTAATTAATTCCCACGGCCTCCATTACAATTTGATAGGAAATTTGTAAACACTTGAACCAAAAACCTCCCAGGATGCAAATTGATGTTTATAACTCATCTTCTAATTCTAATAAGAGAAAAGAACCTTCGAAGATGAACCAAACATATCTTTGGCATATAAGGTTTCGTCATATTAACCTGAGTAGAATTCAAAGGTTGATAGTTGATGGACCTTTGGGTTCATTAGTGGTGGAGGATCTCCCAACCTGCGAATCTTGCTTGGAAGGTAAAATGACCGAGAGGCCTTTTTAGGCCAAGGGGTATAGAGCCAAAGATGTGTTAGGAATGGTTCATTCTGATTTGTGTGGTCCTATGACTATCTAGGCAAGAGGTAGTCTCGAATATTTTGTCTCTTTCATAGATGATTATTCAAGATATGGATGACACCACGATCTGATCGTGGTGGTAAGTACCTCTTGGGAGAGTTTAGGAACTACTTATCAGAGGTTGGGATTCAATCCCAATTGTCTGCACCTGGCACACCCCAGAAGAATGGTGTAGCGAAGAGAAGGAATATGACTCTTATGGAGATGGTTAGATCGATGATGAGTTATTCTGACTTGCGAGATTCGTTCTGGGGATATGCTCTAGATACGGCGGTGTACATTTTGAACTTGGTTCCATCTAAATCAGTGCCTTCTACTTCCACAGAGTTGTGGACTGGGCGAAAGCCTAGTCTAAGACATATTCGGATATGGGGGAGTCCAGCACATGTGCTGAAGGCATATGCTGATAAAGTGGAACCTCGTACAGAAGTGTGCTTGTTTGTTGGCTATCCTAGGTGAACGAAGGGTGGTTTGTTTTATAGTCCTAGAGATTAGAGGGTGATCGTTAGTACGAATGCCAGATTTCTAGAGGAGGACTATGTGATGAACCACAAGCCCACGAATAGGATTGTTCTTGAGGAGTTGACAGGGGAAGTCCCGACTTTAGTACCACCGGTACAAGAGGATATACCACATGTCACTGCACCGCGTGTCACAGAGGATACACAGGTGATACCTCGTCGTAGTGGGAGGGTTGTGAGACAGCCTGATAGATTCATGTTCTTGGGAGAATCTTCCGATTTGGTCCCTGGTGAACATGAACCTGATCCCTGAACATATGACGAGGCAATCCAAGATAAAGATGCAGCATCTTTGCAAAGTGCAATGAATACTGAGATTGAATCTATGGATTCAAATCAGGTATGGGAGCTCTTATGCATAGCAGCTCATGTGGATTATGAGGTGTGGAAGATGGATGTCAAGACAGCTTTCCTTAATGGAAGTCTTGAGGAGAACATCTATATGAAGCAACCAGAGGGATTCATTGCTAAGGGCAAAGAGCATCTTGTATGTAAGCTTAATCGGTCCATTTATGGATTGAAACAAGCTTCGTGGTCTTGGAACATCCGCTTTGATGAGGTAAATCCAGACTTATAAATTTATTCAAAGTCCAGATGAGTCTTGTGTATACAAGAGATGTGACGGAAATGTAGTGGTATTTCTTGTACTATACGTAGATGACATTTTGTTAGTTGGCAACAATATCAGAGTGTTATCGGACGTAAGGGTATGGTTGTCCAAACAGTTTTGAAGGACTTGGGAGAAGTGGGACACATCCTTGGGATCAAGGTTAGTGTGCTAATCCCAAGCTTCATACATAGACACGATTATGGATCGTTTTAGCATGCAAAACTCCAAGAAAGGTTTTCTACCTTTCAGGCATGGAGTTCCTTTATCTAAGGAGATGTGTCCTAGATCATCTGAGGATATAGAGGAGATGAAGGCGGTTCTTTATGCTTCGGTAGTAGAAAGCCTCATGTATACGATGCTATGTACGAGACCCAATATCTGCTATGCCATGGGCATGGTCAACAGATATCAGAGTAATCCAGGACAGGGACATTGGACTGCGGTAAAGCATATATTGTAGTGCCTGAGAAGGACTAGGGATTATATGCTAGTTTACCGGGCAGACCAATTACTCCCTGTGGGTTACACGAATTCCGATTTCCAATCTGATAGGGATAACAGTAAGTCTACCTCAGGTTTTGTATTTACTTTGGGAGGTGGAGCCATTGTATGGAAGAGTGTCCAGCAGAAATGCATGACGGACTCCGCCATGGAAGCTGAGTATGTGGCAGTCTCTTATACGACCAAAGAAGCTGTGTGGCTCAGGAACTTCCTGATGGACTTGGATGTGATTCCTGGTTTGCCCATAAATATCATAATTTATTGTGTTAATAATGGTGCAGTTGCAAACTCGAAGGAACCACGAGCCCATAAGGTAAGTAAATTCATAGAGAGCAAGTACCACCTGATATGAGAAATCGTAAAGGAGGTAGAAGTTGCTGTCGCCTAGATTGCATCAGATGATGACCTGGTAGACCCTTTCACTAAGGTCCTTCTAGCGAGAGCTTTGATAGGCATGTGGAGGGAAAGGGAATCAGATGTATGGCAGTGTGATGACAGCATAGTCTTTTAGTATAAGTGGGAGATTGTTGGGATGTATACTGAAATCCTAGCTCTTTTTGTATGAACATTTTTATTTTGAAATAAGAATCACATGATCATTGTTTGCACTTTATATTTATTATATGTGTGCATATTGTCTAATACTCTACATTGTAGATAACATGGTGCTTGGTGTGGCACAGAAGATCATGTTATCAGTCCCTTGTAGAATATAAGTAGAGGCTCACAACCAAGATGGTTTTGGACAAACCATTGGCATGGTTGTAGTGTAGCTTGGTATTGGTTTGTCTTGACCATAGAGTTACACTAGTACACTTACGTGTATTGAGCAGGACCGACATAGAGGTGATTCAATTTATTGCTGACTACATAATTGAATCGGACCTCGGATATTATGTTGTACATGCTCTTAATCCCGATATAATAACGGGCACATGTACTTAGTATTTATTTCTTTGATTTACCAAAGGGTGAGATTTCTATGGATTAAATCAATATGCTCGGTAAGTTGGGAAATGATATTATTTACATGGTGTGCCGTTGATTATAGGAGAAAACCGTGTCCTATATATTAGGTTGATGATGTCCCCTTGAGGAGCTCATAAGGTTCATCAAGTAAACCCTGCAGGTTAACTTAGTCAACATGATGATAAGGTTGAGTGGTACTACTCGAGGAGTTAGATGTTAATTGATTGATGGTCAGTAAATCAATTAATTGACGGACATTCGATATCTTAAACACGGGGATATGGATGTACAAATAATATATGGAGCCCATATTAATTTATGGGGGTTGGTGAGGTAATTCAATGATGATCCTCTAGTGGAATGGAACATCATTGATGGATCTAGTATGTGTGGTTCCGATCCATCGGGTGGCCAAGATCCAACTCCTCCTCATGGTCCCTATCGTAGCCTAACATAAACCTCATGGAGCCTAGATCTAATGATGGAACATAAAACTCTAGATCCGACGGTTGAGATTAAATCTCTAGATCCGATGGTTGAGATTAAATCTTTAGATCCAATGGATGGGATGAAACCCTAGATCCGACGGTTGGGATGAAACCCTAGATCCGACGGTTGGGATGAAACCCTAGATCCGACGGTTGAGATTAAATCTTTAGATCCGACGGTTGAGATTAAATCTCTAGATCCGACGGATGGGATGAAACCCTAGATCCGACGTTTGAGATTAAATCTCTAGATTCGACGGATGGGATGAACCCCTAGATCCGACGGTTGGGATGAAACCCTAGATCCGACGGTTGGGATGAAACCCTAGATCCGACAGTGGAGATTAAATCCCTAGATTTGACGGTGGAGATTAAAGGAGGCTTAAGCCCAACTCTATAAATAGAGGGGTAAGTCTTGGGCGGCAATCTAATGCTTGGAAGATTAGGGTTTTGCCTCTCAAGAGTTTGGGCGGCAAAAAATCCAAGGAGGGATTAGGGTTTGTCCATTGGGCGGCTTGGGTTTGGCTTGTGGCTTGGGCGGCAACAAGGTGGGAGATTAGGGTTTGCTTCCTTTCTCTTCCTAAGGTGTAGCCGGCGCCCACTCCATCTTCCTCCTTGCTTTGGCCGGCGCCCAAAGGATTAAGGTTAGGGTTTTGGCTTGGGCGGCAACAAGGTGGGAGATTAGGGTTTGCTTCCTTTCTCTTCCTAAGGTGTAGCCGGCGCCCACTCCATCTTCCCCTCCACCTTGGCCGGCTCTCAACCTATTCCTCCTCTTCTCCTTGGCCAGCGGCTATATCAAGCTCCTTGGCTTGGTGGTCAGTTCTAGATAGGAGAAGGAGTTTTGTTTGGTTCTTCTCTTTGTTCGGAGCGAGCAAGGAAGGGAAGAATGTGATCTAGGAGGCTTCAACTTGTGGAGGATCTTCGCCCACACGAAGTCTACAAGGAGGTTAGGACATACGGTAGAAGATCGAAAGGTATAAAAGTTTTACAACTTTTATTATTGATCTTTGCATGTTCTTATTATTATGTTCCTTATCTTAGTATGTGTTGATTATACTAGTTTACATTTGTATGTATTTGTATAATCATGGACCCCGAAGATAAACACAAAAACCGGTGTTCCGTCCGTCGTCTCTTCCGTGGCTAACCGACTAGAAGAGTTGATTGCTTGAACAACAAGTTTGTTCAAGTGATTGCTCGAGTCGTTAGCACGACGACGAATTGGTTGTGCTTAGGAAACTCATCCCATCCGGATTAGTTTTCATTAGTGAAAATTTTAATACGGGGACATGGGAGCCGACGAGCCTCCGAGCACAATGCCAACACTGGGGTCGTGGTAGCTTTAGGGTGAGTCGACATGACCATGCATGCTGCATTGTCGACTTATGGCATTTTTGCATATTGCCATATATATACATATATGTATGTATATATATATATATATGGATTATTGTGGTTATTATACATATATAGATGCAGTCTATATATATATATGCTTATTGTGATGCTGCATTTGATTGTACTATGCTTGTTGCATTTGGTTATACATCATCTTCATGCATGCTACCCGCATCGCTTATACGGTTGTGTAGGATACCTGTATAGTTGTTAGATTGTCTATTGTATTTTTTGACTCGTATTTATGTCGTTATATGGTTTAGAGTAGACTTCTTGTATATGTATATATTGTGGATATGTGCTCAGGTTGGATAGGTGTAGCATAGCATACTTTCAGGTATGTCTGCATTTTATATTGGCCATTGGTTAGAAGGTATATACATGAATATGTTATCATGCTTGTGTTACCTGATATACTTGTAGATTTTTCTATCAAATTACATGTGATATTGATATATACATGTTTTCCTATTACCTGTTGAATTTTACTCACCACCACGGACCCTGGGTTTTTTTGTCGCCCATGTAACAAATAGAAGTCTTCGTGACGACTTGGAGCTACACCGGCGATCCATACCATCTCCGTTTTCTGAGTCTCCTGAGGAATTTGTTTTATGTCATGGACTTTGGTTTATATATGGACTTTGTCTTTATGTCGTGGACTTTATTTTGTGTCGGTGTTTTATATACGGTTTAGTACTATGGACTTGTGAAGTGGTGTACACCTGTGTGTTTTTGGTTTGTTTGTTAGTATGTATGTTGTGGGTAATGTGGTTTATGTTTCCGCTATGTTTAGTATATTTATGTATGCCTATTATGTTATAGTTTTGGGCCTACAGGCCTTGTATTAATAGGATATGTTGCCACGTATAGGAGAGATGCTGTCCGTTTGCTTTTCGGCACGTCATACTCTCGGGGCGTGACAGCTCCCCTTCCTCATCCCTAGGCAACTCGAAACCATTTTCCATTATAAGCATAATATCGAAATCGGTTTCAAAGAATACCTCCATTCGCTTTTTCCTCCAAGCGAATTCCCCCTCAAACTTTGGCAGATGGATGTTGGAGTTGGCCATTGTCGTTGATTGTGTTGGCGATTAGTCCTCGACAATCTCCTCGCTCTAATACCACTTGTTGGAGGATCGGTGGCTAGCTAGAGGGGGGTGAATAGCCTTTTGTGTACGTCGATGGTAATCGTTTGCTTAATTGTCTACAATCAAAGGTTAGCGCAACGGAATAATAAACTAAAACAATTAAGAAAATGCAAGAAATAAAGACACCAATGCTAACGTCGAGATGTAACGTGGTTCACGGCCTTGCCACTAATCCATGACCCGATTCGTATGGCGAATCACTCCCTTCAAATCCACTAGTCTCTCCTTTGCACTAAGCTAGGTGGAGGTAACCTTTCTTACTAGAATTTCTCCTTTTACAATAGGATGAAATTAAACACAAGGAAGAGGAGGAAAATCATGTTGGGCACTTGGGAGATGATTAGAGGTTAAACATTAACCCCTCAAGATGACCCAAGGCCTCTTCTTATAGGAAAGAGGGCATTCTTCCCATTGGGTAGCTAGCAGTCGACTGATGCCTCGATCAGTTGACTGTTGTTGTCGTCGTTGCCTTGCAACGACTCCTTCCACGTTGGATTCCAACCAACGACTCCCATATTAGTCGACTGATCTTCCCATCAGTCGACTTAAGGAGCCAACAGTCGAGTGATCAGGCTAATCATTCGACTCTCTAACCTTCTCTGCCCGAAACCCTCATGAGCAGTCGACTGTCATCCCTTGGCAGTCGACTATTCGGCATGAAACTAGACTCAAACACCAGTAGAGTCTTCAGTCAACTTGGAGCAGTCGACTATCATATCATGGTAGCCGACTGATGTCGAGAAACATCCATCCGATACTTAGCCATTTGGCCAAGTTCACCTACGAGCTATCTCATCCCAGATTACAATCGCTCACTCTCATCTTCCCTTGGAGTCCCTCGCCTTGATGTTCTCTTCATCTGACCACGTCCCTCTGATGCGCCAAGTGCACAGCTTCGCAGCACCATCCTTCGCATCTCGCCCTGAAGTCTACTTCCTTCAACTTCAGTCAAATCTCCTCGTCCAGCAATCCCTCGGATGCACCAAGCGTGTGGCTTCCGCAATGCTATCCTTTACTGACTCAAGGACCGAGTTATGAGATGGTGACTTGCCAATGCTTTCACCATGTGTGAATTACTAAATCCTGCACGACTTCAACACACATATCAAATCCATAACAACCTAACTTAAACCCTTTGCCACACACATCAAAACCACATCACATGGGTTGATTGCCCTAACAATTAGATTTGGAAATTTGTTTCCTAATTTAATCATGATTACATTTGGGAATCAAATCTAAAACATATTTTATTTTCATAAATAGTTTTGGCAATTTAGAAAATTTGTTTCCTAAATTAAATTTGACTTTTTTTAATTATGACTTTCTATAATTAAAATATGTGATTAGATTTGAAAATTTGTTTCCTAATTTAATCATGATTTTATTTGGGGAATCAAATCTCAAACATATTTTATTTCCATAAATAGTTATGACATATAAGGAAATAATTACATGCCATAATTGTATGCCATGTAATTGCATTAGATGCATATCATTGTGTCATGCATGTTGTGACATGTAGATGTATGCCATGTATGTCATGTCATGTAGATAATAGTTATTTAATGCAAAGAGGACGAGACATTAAAACCTTTACACAATATTACAGCCTACACCGTCCATTAATATGGTTGGAACCAGAGTTTTATTTCTTGTTTGGGTTGTTGGACTCTCTCCAAGCCCAGCTCGAACTCGAACATGTTCAAACCATGGAATAGTTTAATACTAATATGGTAAGAGTCAGAGGTCAATCGTTAGCTTTGGTTGTTGGACTCTCTCCAAGTCGGGCTAATTGGTTGAATGCGCTCTAACCATATTAAAACTATTTCTTGATTAATGGGTTGGCTTTAACCTGGAGCATCAGCTTGTCGGACTCTCTCCAAGGTCGATGTGAAGGAGGTGAAGTTGGGTGCTATGCATATGATGCATACTTATTAATGAGTTAACAACCCGATGTATGTGTGAACATTCAATTAGTTGATAGCACATTGTCATAGTTGCATATATGTGATATGCAATTGGTATACTTGATACCTACCATCGTAACTTTGAATGGCTTGTTGGACTCTCTCTAAGGATGTTCATATCTATGTTGGATATCAGCTCATTCGGAGATGGACCTACGATCTCCTGAAGTGATTTTGGGGTTTTAAAAATTCAAAAAATGAATGGAATTTATAAATGTATGTTGATGCATTTTCAATCTTTCTCATATATGCTTGATTTTATATTTCTAGATTAATCGCTTGATCATGATGACTTTGAATTTACGGTCTATTTTGAATTCAAATAAATTGACTAGGTCGAACTACTTGGACTGGCTTAGAAACTTGAGAATTGTTCTCAAGGCGGAAAATCTTGTGTATGTCCTCCAAGAGCCTCTTCCTGCCCGATCTGTTAGGGCAATCAACCCATGTGATATGGTTTTGATGTGTGTGGAAAAGGGTTTAAGTTAGGATGATTGGATTTGATATGTGCGTTGGAGTCTTGCACGACTTAGAAATTCACACATGGAGCTTTGGCAAGTTTCACCAACTCACAACCTCGTACTTGAGTCGGTGAAGGAGCATTGTGAAGTCGTGCGCTTGATGCATACGAGGGACCGTCGGACGAGATGACTTGAAGCGAAGCCAAGGAAGCAGACTTCGAAGGCAAGAGACGCGAAGGCGCATTGTAGAGTCGTGTGCTTGATGCTGCCAAGGGATGTGGCCGCGAATAAACAGAGCTTCGGTGAGGGACTTCAAGTGAGATGAGAGAATGAGTGAAATGCAAGTAGCTCATTAGGTGAACTTGGTCAAATGACTAAGTGTCGGAGGGTCAACCACAAGGGTTGAGGGTTTACCCGATGGTCGAAAGCTCAAACGGATTTAAAGTTTGAGTTTTACCCGGCATCACTCGACTGCCATGTCATGGTAGTCGACTACTCCAAGTCGACTGTGACTCGATTGGTATACGAGTCTAGATTTTGTGGCATCAGTCGACTATCATGGGGTGGAAGTCGACTGACGAGACCACGAGTCGACTGATGATGGCATCAGTCGACTAGTCATGAGGGTTTCGGGCACAGAATGGTGAGCAGTCGAGTGCTCGCCTCCAACACTCAATTGATAGCTCCATAAGTCGACTTATGTGGGAGCTATTGGATGAAATCCAACATGGAAGAAACCGTTATTGGGCAATGGTTACAAAAGCAGTCGACTGATCGGGGCATCAGTCGACTGCTAGTGCCCAACGGGAAGAAAATAGCCTTCTCTATTTATAGAGAAGTTATGGGCTTTTGGATGGCTAATGTTCATGCTCTAAACATCCTATTAAGTGCCCCCACAAAGCAGAAACTCCTTCTCCTAGTTTTCTTTCACATCTATTGTAAAAGAAGGAGTGTTCTCGTTGTTGTAAAGGTTTACCTCCACCTTGCTTTGGCTAAAGGGAGAGACCAATAGTGGATTGATTTCGGAGTGATTCACCAGAGACGAATCAGACTATGGATTAGCAGTGAAGTTGTGAACCATGTTATATCATTTTTTTAGCATTGCTTTTGTTTTTGTCTTTACTTTTCCTCTTGCGCTAATTATACTTGTAGGCAATCAACGAACGAATTCCACCATATGAAGATTGAGGGTTATTCACCCCCCTCTAGCCAGCCACCAACGTTCCAATAAGTGGTATCAGAGCCAAGGTAGCTTGTCGAAGACTAACCTTCGCAACAAGCACTACATCAAGGATGGTCGACTCAAACATCCACCCACCGAAGTTTGATGGAGAATTCTCTTGGTGGAAGAAGAGAATGGAGGTATTCTTTGAAACCGATTTCAATATTATATTTATAATGGAAAATAGTTTTGAGATGCCTAGCGACGAAGAGGGTGAACCAATAGAGAAGTCAAGATGGACTAAAAAGCAAAGGGAGGAGCAAAAGGCCAAGCACCACCCCTTCAATGTGCTCCCTCAACAAGAGATCAACCGGATAGGGGAATGTGCAAGTGCCAAGGAAATGTGGGAGAAACTCATAGAGCTTCATGAAGGCACTTCCGAGGCAAAGCTTGCAAGGAGAGACCTCCTTCTCTCCCAATTAAGCAACATCAAACTCGAAAAGGGAGAGAAGGTAAATTCTTTACATTATAGCTTTAAAGAAATTTTGATTGGACTAACAAGTGTAGGAGAAAGATTCTCCAACTGGGACATGGTCATGAAGGCAATAGATGCCTTCCCTCGGTCATCAAGATGGAGCTCAATGGTGGACTCTTTCTACATCTCCAAGAATCTAGAGATAACTACTCTAGAGCAATTCTTCTCCACTATGGAGCTACATGAGACAAGGCTTGAAGGAATAAGTGAAGAACCAAGCATCAAGCCATCTAGGGGAGTGGCACTAGTAGCCAACAAGGGGAAGAAGAAGAAGATAGAGACTCCCTCCTCCTCCAATGAATCATCTTCCTCATCCTCCATGAATAGCAATGAAGATGCTTATATGGTAAGGAAGGTAAGGCGTTCCTTAAGAAATTTAAAATTTAACAAATCTTATGATAGAAGAAGGCACAAGAGGAAGATCATATGCTACAATTGCCAACAAGAGGGACATATAAGAGATGAGTGTCCCCTCTTGAACAAGAGCAAAGAAGAGAGGAAGAAGAAAGAAGAAAAGAAGAAAGGGAGTAAGAGAAAGGAAGAAGAGAAGAAGGCCAAAGAAAAGGGGAAGGCCAAAGCACTCAAAGCAAGGACATGGGATGATCCTTCTTCTTCCTCATCCGAAGAAGAAGAACATGTCTACTCAAATCTTTCCTTGATGGCAATTGACGATTTGGACACCTCCTCCTCCAAAGGTGAAAAATCAAGCTCAAGTGACGAGAGCTCAAGTGAAGGGGGAGGCTCTTCATCATCCTCATCATCCGAAGAAGAAGATATAGAAACTATGGTAACGAATCTTTCTCCTAAGAAAATAGTTTCCATGATTTCAAGCCTAACTAGGGATTTATTTAAGGCCAAAAAGAAAAATAAGAGCTTGCTAGATCAAATTAAGGCCCTAGAAGAAAAATTAGAACAAGCATGCTTAAATATTAATGATAATATTTCTTCTAGTTTTGAAAATGCATGCTCACATGATAACTATATGCCTTTTGATGTTAATGATGCATGTATTGAAGAAAATAGGGCTTTAAGGGAAAAGGTAGACCATTTGACTAAAGCCCTAGAAAAATTCACAATAGGCTCCAATACTTTGAACATGATCATAGGGAACCAAAGGGCTAGCTTCAATAGAAAAGGCCTAGGTTATAAGGGAAAGACAAATGAAAAGGCCTATAAATGTTTGATTGCTATGGGTCAAAGCAAAAATAAGACAATTGCTAGAAAATGGATCCCTAAGGAATATTTAGTGAACCCTATAGGAAAGAACTTGTATTGGGTTCCTAAATCCATCCTTAAGGGTCAGAAAAACCCTAGGATAGTCAATCATATGGACTTCACTTATATCATATTATTTGGTTGACTTAGGATGACATAGACTTATTTTTGAAATAGTGTTGGGTGATGATAATGCACCCATAAATGTTTTAGATCATGCTATAGGTTATACTTGACTTATTATCATGATTTTATATCTAATGCATGATTACAATTGAGTGATACATTTGTTTCATGGTCATAATGTGAAATCAATGCATATATGTCTTTATGATCATGTGGTATGTTAGAGTGATACTTAGCCTTGTGTAGAATTGCATGAATTTGAAGGTTAAGTATATAAATACCTTTAGGAACATCTCACACTCACCATAAGGATAACCATGATTGAAAACTTAGCATGGGTGAGATGTTAGGATGATATTAATGGTCCACTAATGCCTATGGCATTTAGATGGTGATTTAAAGTATCAAAATAGAAATAATAGACCAATCATGGGGAAATCATATGTTTAATTCATAGACATATTGCCCAAAGATCATGGTTGGATATTTCATAAGTTTTCAAAACCATTTCTTACTTTAAAATTTGTGCCTTCATGTTTTAAAACAATCTAAAACAAAACTAGATGTTAAAATTGAAACAAACTTGATCAAAACACTAGTTATTTTTGAAGCTTTTGGATTTTTGGAAAATCATTGAAAATATAAGTAATTTTCATGAAAACTCATTTTTCACTGATAAAGGACCTTAAAAGAAATGTGCTTTCAAAATTTCACAATTTTTAGAATTTTCTAGAATTTCTAGTGCATTTATGAATTTCAGTCCGAAAATCAGAAATAGCTGAAATATTTGTGCCAGCCGACTAGTAGTCTGAACCAATCGACTAATGTATTGTGAACGAGCACAATAACCTAATTTTATCATGTTTTGATGGGTTTCTGGGTATTTTTCCTCCTTAGAGTTGATAGCTTGGATTATAATATTTGGATAATGTTTTTGATGGTGTCAAAGGGGGAGAATTGATAGGTTTATGTTAATCATGCTAAAAGTGAAAATTTAGCATGTCTTAAGGGGGAGTTGCATGTTTAAGGGGGAGTTGTTATACTCATGTTTATATTTACATGTTTTCCTTGCCTATGTTATTGTTATTTGTTTACCTAACTTAAACGGATTGCCACACATAAAAAAGGGGGAGATTGTTAGGGCAATCAACCCATGTGATATGGTTTTGATGTGTGTGGCAAAGGGTTTAAGTTAGGATGATTGGATTTGATATGTGCGTTGGAGTCTTGCAAGACTTAGTAATTTGCACATGGAGCTTTGGCAAGTTTCACAAACTCACAACCTCGTTCTTGAGTCGACGAAGGAGCATTGCGAAGTCGTGCACTTGATGCATCTAAGGGACCGCCGGACGAGATGACTTGAAGTGAAGCCAAGGAAGTAGACTTCGAGAGCAAGAGACACAAAGAAGCATTGCAGAGGCGTGCACTTGATGCTGCCAAGGTACATGGCTGCGAACGAAGAGAGCTTCGGCGAGGGACTTCATGTGAGATGAGAGAATGAGTGAAATGTAAGTAGCTCATTAGGTGAACATGGCCGAATGGCTAAGTGTAGGAGGCTCGACCGCAAGGGTTGAGGTTTACCCGACCGCCGGAAGCTAAAACGGATGCAAAGTTTGAGTTTTACCTGGCATCAGTCGACTGCCATGTCATGGCAGTCGACTTCTCCAAGTCGACTGCGATTCGACTGGTATACGAGTCTGGATTTTGTGCCATCAGTCGACTGCCATGGGGTGGCAGTCGCCTGACAAGACCACCAGTCGACTGATGATGGCATCAGGTGACTGGTCGCGAGGGTTTCGGGCACAGAATGGTGAGCAATAGAGTGCTCGCTTCCGGCACTCGACTGATAGCTCCATTAGTTGACTGATGTGGGAGTCGTTGGATAAAATCAAATGTTGAAGAAGCCATTATTGGGCAACGACTACAGGAGCAGTCGACTAATCGGGGCATCAGTCGACTGCTAGTGCCCAACGGGAAGAAAACAACCTTCTCTATTTATAGAGAAGTTGTGGGCTTTTGGATGGCTAATGTTCATGCTCTAAACATCCTATTAAGTGCCCCACAAAGCTGAAACACCTTCTCCGAGTTTTCTTTCACATCTATTGTAAAAGAAGGAGTGTTCTTATTGTTGTAAAGGTTTACCTCCACCTTGCTTTGGCTAAAGAGAGAGACCAATAGTGGATTGATTTTGGAGTGATTCACCGGAGACGAATCGGACCATGGATTAGTGGCGAGGCCGTGAACCACATTATATCATTTGTTAGCATTGCTTTTTGTTTTTGTCTTTACTTTTCCGCTTGCGCTAATTATACTTGTAGGTAATCAACGAATGAATTCCACCATACGACGATTGAGAGCTATTCACCCCCCTCTAGCCGGCCACCAACGTTCAAACACATCCTAGTGATGACGCAACTCTGGACCAATTGTTGGCCTATTAGAAACATGTGAGTGATTTTGAGCTAATGAGTTGCATCATGCTAGCCGCGATGGTACCCGAGTTACGGAAGCAGCATGAGCATATGGATGCTCAAACCGTAGTCTTTCATCTTTATGAGTTGATTGATGAGCAAGTGAGATCTGAAAGGTTCGAAATCTACGAGCTACTCTTCACCTCTGAGATGCAAGAAGGTTCATCTGTGATACTGCACAACATGCTGAAGACTGTGGAGCCTTCTGTGAAGCATGAATAGGGGACGATGCTGTTAGTTTATTCCTCAAAGAAAGGTTCTAAGAGGAAGTCAAAGGTACAACAGAAAGGGAAGAAGAAAAAGGCTAAAAAGGCAGAACCAACACAAAAGGGCATTTGCCATCATTATGGCAAGGAGGACCATTGGCGAAGAAACTGCAAGATTTATCTTGCGTCCGTGAAGAAGAATAAGACATCAGATGCCTCATCTTCTTCAGATATCTTCGTTATTGATTGTCATTCTATTTCCTCAGACACTTGGGTATTGGATACTGGGTGTGGCTCACATATATGTAATAACATACATGGGCTAAGAAATAGAAGAAGACTCGTCAAGGGAGAGTCAAATTTACGTGTTGGGAATGGAGCAAAGGTTACTGCACTCCCTACAGGACTTCTCTTAGAACTGGACAATTGCTTTTATATTCCTTCATTGATAAAAAATATCATTTCTATTTCTTGTTTGAATAGAAATGGATACTATTTAACTTTTAGTAACAATTGTTGTTACATAACTTTGAATGGCGTTCTTTATGGGACTGGAATTTTAAGCAATGGTATTTATACGTTGGATGTATCCAATGTCATTATCGAAGCGAGCAACAAGCGTGCTCGAAAAGATAATCAATTAGCCTCCTACATGTGGCATTGTCGTCTTGGCCATGTGAGCAAGAAACACATGTCCGAATTACACTGATGTGAAATTCTGGAATTGTTTAATTAGATTTATACGATACATGTGAATAATGCTTAAAAGGCAAGATGACTAAGATACCTTTTATGGGAAAAGGTGAACCGGTGAGAGAGTTGCTTGATCTAATACATACTGATGTATGAAAACCTATGTCAACTCATGCTCTAGGAGGCTATAACTACTTCATTACCTTCACCGATGATCATTCACAGTTTGGGTATGTGTTCTTGATGTAACACAAGTCTGAAGCCTTTGAAAGGTTCAAAGGATTTAGAAATGAAGTAGAGAAACAACATGACAAGAGTATTAAAATACTTCGATTGGATCGAGGTGGTGAATACTTAAGTCAAGAGTTTCTAGATTATCTAAGAGACAATGGTATATTGTCTTAATAGACTCCGCCATATACACCACAGCATAATGGTGTATCTTAGAGGCATAACCAGACCTTGTTAGACATGGTCAGGTCGATGATGAATCATCCGAATCTTCCCAAGTCATTTTGGGGCTATACACTTCAGACAACTGTTTACTTACTAAACAGAATGTCAACTAAGGTAGTCTCTACTACTCCATATGAGATATGGAATAGTAAGAAACCTCATGTATCTTACTTGAAGATATGGGGTTGTCCTGCTTATGTGAAGCGGACTGTATCAGACAAATTGAATGTTGAGTCTAATAAATGTCTATTTATTGGATACCCTAAGGAAACAAGGGGTTACCAACTCTATCATCCTGTGGAACAAAAGGTGTTTGTTTCAAGATATGCTGTGTTTCTAGAGAAAGAGTTTCTCTTGCAAGAAAATAGTGGGAGTGTCGTTGAGCTTGAGGAGACTCGAGAGACCTCAATAGACATTGATGAGATACCTAGTGAAGCACCACAACTAATAACTCATAGTGATGAGCCATCGACTTGATCTATTGTGACACCACATCTTCATAGATCTAGTAGAACACGCAACATTCCTGAGAGATATGGATTTCTCATAAGTGAATCAAACGACGTGTTACTCATTGATGATGAGGAGCCTACCAGTTATGAAGAAGTTCTAAAAAGTTTAGAAAGGGATAAATGGCTTAACGCCATTAAGTCGGAAATGGATTCCATGTATTAAAATCAAGTTTGGAACTTGGTTGACCCACCTGAAGGCATAAAGCCTATAGGGTGCAAGTGGGTTTTCTAGAAGAAACCCGACATGGATTGTAATGTGATTACCTATAAGGCTAGATTAGTGGAGAAAGGGTATCCTCAAAAGCAAGGTGTTGATTATGACGAGACCTATTCACTTGTTGCTATGCTTAAATCCATTCGGATACTCCTGGCCATAGCGACTCATTATGATTATGAGATATGATAGATGGATGTGAAAATAGCTTTTCTTAATGGAAACCTACTCGAGGAAGTGCATATGATACAACCTGAGGGTTTCACATCGGTTGATAAAACCATGGTATGCAAACTGTGATGACCCATATATGAACTGAAGCAAGCATCCAGGAGTTGGAATATCCGTTTTGATGAGACAATCAAAAAGTTTGATTTCTCACAAAATCCGGACGAACCTTGTGTGTACAAGAAGATTAGTGAGAGTGCAGTCGTGTTCCTAGTATTGTATGTCAATGACATATTACTTATAGGAAACGATGTTTCTGTCTTACAGTCAGTTAAAATTTGGTTGTCCAAGATATTCTCCATGAATGATCTGGGAGAAGCAACCTATATCCTCGAGATTAAGATCTATAGGGATAGATCGAATCAGTTGCTTGGTCTTTCACAGTCTACATATATAGACCGAGTGCTAAATAGGTTTAGCATGTTAGAATCCAAAAAAGATTTCCTTCCCATCAAGCATGGGATACACCTTTTGAAGTCTATGTGTCCGTGAACAGAAGACGAGAGGATTTGCATGAGTGAGATTCCCTATGCATCAGCAATAGGATCTATCATGTATGATATGTTATGTACGAGGCCCGATATATCGTATGCTCTGAGTGTCATTATCAGATACCAATCTGATCCAGGAATGGATCATTGGGCGGCTGTTAAGACGATCCTTAAGTACTTGAAAATAACTAAGGATGTGTTCCTATTATATGGAGAAGGAGATATGGTAATACGTGGGTATATGGATGCCAGCTTCTAGACAGACAAGAATGATTCCTTACTTGGCTCGAGAATCCCATACACTGCTCGAAAAGTAAACATTATACTCAGAAATCACCTAAACTTCCCGGGAAAAGATTTAATCTGATCAGAAAAAACCCCGACCCCATTATAAGTTCCCCCTCTTTAGTAAACCATTTACTGCCTTGTCAACACCATACTTCACTTCTGAACATTACTGCAATACTCTTCCTTACTAGGCTCGAGAATCCCATACAATGCTCGGAAAGTAAACATTAGACTCAGAAATCACCTAAACTTCCCGGGAAAAGCTTTAATCTGATCAGAAAAAACCTCGACCCCATTATAAGTTCCCCCTCTTTAGTAAAACTAGGCTTGAGAATCCCACACACTGCTCGGAAAGCAAACATTATACTCAAAAATCACCTAAACTTCCTAGGAAAAGCTTTAATCTGATCAGAAAAAAACTCGACCCCATTATAAGTTCCCCCTCTACTTATACTCTTTAAGGAACTGATAACATGATCTTCCATGTGACATGACACACCATGTTATCTACAATTTAATGTATCAGATAATATGCATAACCATAAATATGCAAACAATGATCATGTGATTCTTATTTCAAAAATAAAGATGTTCATATAAAAGATAGACTTTTCAGTATACATCCCAACAGCTGGAGACATTGTGATGTCTGGAGTTAATCGTGGATGTTAGTTATGGTAACTAGTTCATTGGAGTGACCAGCTGTAAGACTTCATATGGTTCTCTGTATATATGGATATGTTAATGAAGTTCTTACTGTAGCTTAACTGTGATGTTCCTTTGACTTGCGGTATTCAAGTCATCTTGGTCATGAAGACTTATGCTTTGACATCTTAAGCAAGCATCTCTGAAGAGATGTGGACCTGGGATGATTAGGTATAAGTCGAAATGCCCGAAGGTGTTTGAATAGCCTATAAAGGATTCACCACTCCTTGCGAGGAGATGTATACCCATGGCCTCTCATCGGATTGTTACTAAAGTCTTTGGCCAAAGCATTACAAGTTTAGAGTAAGGTACTCTTGGATACATGTACAGTAGCTAGAATCCGTAGGACGAGAAAATGATACTTGAGCTAGGTGTGATCTAGTTAGCCTGGTGGCCCTCCATCGCTATATCCCTTAAATCTTGCTCGTTGAGGGGCCAAATACTTTCTCAACTTTCATTTCTTGCCTTTTGGTCCTCCATTACTATATCTTTTAAATCTTCCTCGTGGAGGGGCAAGATACTTGGGCGCTGCTTTCCTTGACTCGAGGTTTAACATGCTTAGTCTCAACAAATCATCAATAGTTTGGTCATGATATTCTGTTTCATCCATATGCTGTAATTAATGTAACTCACCACAAATATTCTCACTAAATGATTTATTAGCAGATTCTATCATGTCAAATGAAATTTTATCATTACAAATCACTAGGCGGGTTTTGTTATTGGTAGATAAAGTTTTGGTGAGGGATAAGGCAAGCTCTTCTAGACCCTTGAGGTTAGGAGGCATTTTGATTGAAGCAATGCACTCCTCGATTAAAGTATCAATTATATAATCCTCAAGTTCTCCTTCTAGTGGTGATTGAATGGATTGTCCTTTTCTACTTCCAATGTCATCTACGTCCTCCTCATCCATTCGCTCAAAGTGAGTCCCTGTCATATTAGGTTTAATCCAGTCATCAAAGTCACCTTCTAGTCATTTGGTTTCTATCCTAGCTAGATCCCATTCCATCATCTCTGCAAATTGTTGGCTAAGCTCTTTGCATTCCCTAGTAAAATTATCTAGCGGGGCTTCTAAGTGGGGGCTTGGTTCTGGATAAAATTTGCATGGTGACTCATAGTTCTCGTTCTCATTTTGGAAATGATATTGGGTCTCTGTCTACGAATGCCGCCTTCCAAATTCATTGTTCACCGCTTGTTCTGTTCGAATGAAATCTTCCATCATTTGCTCAAGTCGACATTTTAGGCGGACAATATTGAGGGTTTAAGTACCCAAGGTCATAGCTATATCAATATAAATCATCTTGTGGCCACTGGTTGTAATTGTAGGCGACATCTTCTTGTTCAAATTGCGAAGGTTCGAATATATCCGGACAATCATTAATGGTATGCCATGTTTCACCATAATGTTCACAATTAATATTACCAAAACTTACAGCATTAAATTGACCATAATCATGAGTAAAAGCATGCATCGTTATATGCAGGAAATTATAAATAAGTAAAGAGCAACTGAATAAAAAAAACTGAAATAAAATAAAGTAAAACAAGAAAAGTAAATCTATCCTAAGTCCGATCAAATTTCCCACTATTCGATTTGATATCGAATCACTCAGTCCCCGGCAACGGTGCCAAAAACTAGATGCGCACGGTCGCAACCTTAAATCTCGCAACGGAGACCGTCGAAGACTCAAAGTACGCGTTCGCTCTCAATGCCCACAAGTGCACGGATGTCGTCAAGTAATAAATAGATTATCAATCCCACAGGGACTGGGATTCGAGTACCAATCCTCTAAGCGGTTGTAGTTGTTTGGACAAAATCTCAGTGAGAGTCGGTTGGTGAGGACTATCGGAGGACCCTACTCAGTGCGGTGTCACACGGAAGAGGAAAAGAGGGTGCCGAGGTCTTAAAAAGGCGATTCTAGGACTTCGATTTCACTTGTGTACCACAGAACAACATTGTCAATTGGCGTCGTCTAAACTTCTACTTACGACTTTAGGGAAGGGACATCATACACTCTCCCACAGAGCCGCCGCATTCACCGGGAGCTATCCTCACCCAAAAGGATGGGATAGAGGGTACGAGGATGCCAAATCAATCCTTGTAGTGGACCGTTTCTGATTCCACCGCTCCCTTCTCCCCGCAATTACGAAAGGTCAGGTTTCCCCCTAGGTTCCTTGATCAAACCTCCTAAATCTAGATTTCAAGGGATGTCACCACCTCGTATCATCTAAGCACAGCGGAAAGAAAGCCAAATACACGTAGGTATAATAAAGAGCAACATCCAATTGTCAAATCAAACTTTGGGCCAGAATTTAATATGAACCAACATTTGTCTATGAACACAAGCTACTCCCTAATCCTAGAATCAAAAGTTCTACTCCATAAACGCGAAGGAAGAATCACAACACATGTTTAAGTTCAATTACAATAGGAAGATAGAGCAGAAATAGAGATTACAATGCATTGTGACCTTCTCTCCAGCGTTGTGTTGCAAGTGGTGGACCTCCAATGGCGTTCCTCCTCCCCGCTGTAAGTTACCGAAGCTTTTTTAGGGCTTCGGCGTGCCGTCCTAGCCGTTGTGCCTCCCCCCTGGATTTGGGAGGCTTAGGGCAGCTCCCTCATGATCCCCCATATCTTGGATGAGTTTCCTATATATAGAGGCGGCTCCAGCGTTCCATAAATACTTGAAAACCCCTATTTCTTTGAATTCGCGGCACCACCACACGGCCGTGTGAATTTCACACGGACTTGTCGTGTGAAAGGCTGGAAAACAGGTGAAATCTCAGTTGGAAATTGAGCAGGAAAAAAGGCACAACCGTGTGTTTTCACACGGGCTGGCCGTGTGTTTTTCTGGAGCCTCCGTTTTGATCCGTTTCGCTTCGAAAACATGCCTAAGTCTTGGGACATGGCTAGTGCATGTTCCCTAAGGTCCATGCTCCACAAATTACTCCATTTTTGCTCCAAAAATGCATCGTTTTCTCATGAAATGCTATCCTACACACAAAAGTAAAAAGAGCAAACCTCCGAACCAGAAAATAGGAAATGCATGCAAAATAGAGTGACATATGCATGAAACTAACATAAAATGTAATGAGATGTGAGCGAAAACTACTCCTAAAACCCTATATGTTTTGCTCACATTAAAAAGAACTTAGCGGATCCTTTAACTAAGGTCTTACCTCAAAGTAAGTTTGAGGGCCATGTTAGGACCTATGGTATTGGATACGGTGGCGATTGGCATTAGGCTTAGTGGGAGTTTGTTAGTAATATATGAGAGGTTTCCTAAGGTAATTGCCTTATGTTTAAACCATTTATATGATAAATGAAGATTCACTATTTGAGTATACATGTTTTCATGTATTTGATTAGATCTTAAACTCATTTATTGAATGTCCACAATACGATTCGCAGCATGAGAGAATTTGTGATTGGATCACAACTAGTGAGTATCTCTACATGTGTAATTATGATGTATTGGAATTATCCCTAGTCGATGAATTGATGGATTTGGACACCATCAATTCTGTCGAGACTAGCACGAGGTACACTCCTTGGTGTATCCAAGCAGCTGATTCTCACTAGCTGGTGAAGGTCGAAGCTTCGCTTCCCTTTTCAACTTGGTCGCTTGTGCATGGCAATCCTATCTACGTCCCCGGATTAAACTAAATTAATCCTTGATGAAGACGGATTACTCAAGCAACCGATCCATCATCGTGCTATTCGATTCGAGTGGTCTCTTGAATAAACTTTTTATTCAAGCAACCTAACTCTTTTCCTCGATTAGCTGCGGAATAGTGATGTACGGATCGCCGATTTTTGTGTTTATCTTGGGGGTCCAAGTAAATTAGCCACATGCATTATACAAAAGAACTAAATCAAAATAAACAAGATTATACCTCTTGTATACCTCTTGATCTTCTATTGTATATCCTTTCCTCCTCTTGAACGTTGTGTGGACAACGATCCTCAAAGAGTTGAAACCTCCTAGATCTCATTCTTCCCTTCCTTGCTCTCTCCGAACAAAGGGATGAAGACTCAACACTTCTTCTCCTATCTAGCTCCGACCACCAAGCCACCAAACTTGATGTTGCCGCCGGCCAAGGAGAAGAAAATGGAAGAAGTGGGCGCCGACCAACAAGAGGAGCTCTTGTTTCCGCTGGCCAAAAAAAAAGAGGATGAGGCACCGGCAATGGAGATGGAGAGGATGAGGGTGGCGCCGTCCAAGGAGAACCAAGAGACAAACCCTAATCTCCAAGTTGCCGCCGGCCAAAAGAACTCCTTAGGTTGCCGCCCAAGAGAAGCCAAACCCTAGAACTTCTTATGTTGCCACCCAATGCCAAAAACCCTAATCTCCAAGATTATCTTGCCTCCCACTCCTAAACCTTATTTATAGATTTCGCCCGAGCCTCCATTTAATCATGTCCGTCGGATCTAGGTTTCATGAGGGTTTAAATAGGCTACAATAGGGACCATGAGGAGGAGTTGGATCTTAGCCACCCAATGGATCCGACCCACATAAAATCCGAGTCATTAATGATAATCCATTCCACTCGAGGATTATCATTGATTTACCTCACCAACCCCATAAATAAATATAAGCTCCATATATTAATTGTACAAATATCTCCCCGTGTTCAAAATATCGAATGTCCATCAATTAATTAATTTACTGATAATTAATTAATCAACATCTAACTCCATGAGTAGTACCACTCAACCTTATCATCATGCCGAACCAAGTCCACCTGCAGGGTTTACATGATGATCCTTATGAGCTCCTCAAAAGGACATCATCATCCTAATACATAGGACACGGTTTCCTCCTAAAATCAACAGCACACCATGTAAATAATATCATTTCCCAACTTACCGAGCCTATCGATTTAATCTCTAAATCTCGGCCATTGGTAAATCAAAAAAATAAATACTAAGTACATGTGTCTAATATTATATCGGGATTAAGAGCATGTACACCATAATATCTAAGGTCCGATTCAATTATGTAGTCAGCAATAAATTGAATCACCTCTAAGTCGGTCCTACTTAATACACACAAAGTGCACTAGTGTAATTCTATGGTCAAGACAAACCAATACCAAATTACATTAAAACCATACTAATGGTTTGTCCAAAACCATCTCGGTTGTGAGCCTCTACTTATACTCTATAAGGAACTGATAACATGATCTTCCGTGTGACACCACACACCATATTATCTACAATGTAATGTATCAGATAATATGCATAACCATAAATATGCAAACAATGATCATGTGATTCTTATTTAAAAAATAAAGATGTTCATACAAAAGATAGACTTTTTAGTATACATCTCAACAGCTGGAGACATTGTGATGTCCGGAGTTAATCGTGGATGTTAGTTATGGTAACTAGTTTATTGGAGTGACCAGCTGTAAGACTTCATATGGTTCTCTGTATATATATAGATATGTCAATGAAGTTCTTACTGCAGCTTAACTGTGATGTTCCTTTGACTTACGGTATTCAAGTCATCTTGGACATGAAGACTTATGCTTTGACATCTTAAGCAAGCATCTCTGAGGAGATGTGGACCTGGGATGATTGGGTATAAGTCGAAATGCCCGAAGTTGTTTGAATAGCCTATAAAGGATTCACCACTCCTTGCGAGGAGATGTATACCCATGGCCTCTCATCGGATTGTTACTAAAGTCTTTGGCCAAAACATTACATGTTTAGAGTAAGGTACTCTTGGATACATGTACAGTAACTAGAATCCGTAGGACGAGGAAATGATACTTGAGCTTGGTGTGATGTAGTTAGCCTGGTGGGGACTGACACAATAGACCATGTCTTGAACCAAGTGGCTATAAGATGTGTGAAGGGAACGAGACACAATTCATTGTAGTTGCTGAAGGGTTTCAGAAGTGGTTATGCATCAACCATTGATTTTTTGGTTAATTGGGGATCATGATGTAATACTAGGTGCCACTCATGATCGTTCTATAATTAATTGTTAATTATAGACGACCAACATAAATCGAGAACCTATTTGGCCACACGCACAACGAGCATAATTCGAAGGATTTAAAACGAGCTTGAGAATGAAATTCTTAGATCGAGAGAAACTAGGTTCGGTTGGACCAAACAAGGAGCGAGCATGAAATTGTTTCAGTCGTAATAGAAGCATGGATGGGCCGAGTCTTATGAAGACATGATGGATGAACCAAAATAGTTCGGTTCTAATCCAATGGTGGAGAATAAACCAAAGGGGTTATTTTTTGTTTTATACGAATGAACCAAAGTTGGTTCGGTTCATTTTAAATTAAAATAGACCAACTCGGTTCGGTTTATTTTATCTTAAGTTATTGAAACAGGTTAACGGGTTTTGGTTATGAACCAATAACCCTAAGGAGAAGTTTTCTTAATGGTTAAGAAATATGCGCTTAGAGTTTTGGAGAGCCATAAGTTTATTTTTGGGGAATACTCTTCCTCTCCTCTCCCTCTATTCTCCTTGCCGCTGCCCAAGGTCTCCATGCTGCCCAACCACCTTGTGCCACTGTCCACTCTAAGTGTCGGCATCCAGCTGCTGCCGGCTACTCCTCCGGCGACCCTCCGGTGACTCACCTTGGTTCCGATGACCAAGGGTTGGCCAACCATCCTCTTTGGTCGGCGCAAAGTCCTCCACTAAGATGTCCAGTTTTTGGACAGCTTGTTTTCTTCTTGTCAGAGCATCGTTTGGAGGACGTTTGGAGTTTCGATAGTGACTCCTTTGTCGGGGATTGGATCTCCGGTAATCCTCATAGGTGGAGGACCAAGGATTCGTCAATCGGTTGACGAATACCTCTCCGGAGAAGCGAGTTTTGGGGACTCATTTTCGAATCCGAATTTTGATTTGGATTGTGATCTTCTCTTGATCACATCGTCTTCGACACAAGGCTAGTGACTCCTACGAAGACGATAGCTTGGCGAAGCTATCCTGACGGTACTCAGTGTGGATACGGATAGAGGCAATTCTAGCGAGAGTTGCTCCAGTTAATGTCATTCCCGCTGCACGTGATACATCAGGTATAACTAGTATAATTTTCTTTTATTGCAAAATTTAAAACTGCAATTATGTATACATATGTTGTACTATGCATGTGTGTGATGTGTATGTTGTAATAAATTATATTTATTGCCTTTTAATTCTTCCGCTGTGCACTTTACGAAATATGTTCGAACACACACTTGCCGCGGTGCCGGAAACCCAACATCTTTGTCAAATGGGGTATAGATCTTATGGGAACTTTTCACACTTCAGGTGCAAATAGATATATTCTAGTAGACGTTGATTATGTTTCTGTGCGGGTAGAAGTTGTGGCATCACCCCACTGCGATGCTAGAATAGTTATCAAGATGTTCAAAAGCACTATATTCCCCATATTTGGAGTCCCCCATGTTGTATATAGTGATGGAGGATCACACTTCATCGAGAAGAAATTTGAAAAATTGCTGCATAAGTATGGGGTAATCCATAAGGTCTTGACAACTTACCACCCTCAAACAAGTGGACAAGTGGAAATTTCAAATCGGGAGATTAAAAGCATTCTAGAGAAAACAATCATGGCATCTTGGAGAGATTGGTCACAAAAACTAGATGATACTCTCTGGGCTTATCGCACAACTTACAAGACCCCAATCAGTATGACCCCATCAAGAAGCTAAATCTAGACTTATATACAATGGGAGAGAAAAGGAAATTGCAGTTAAGTAAGTTAGATAAATCCGACGAGATGCTTCTGAACATGCGAAGGCATATAAAGAGGGAACGAAAGAATGGCATGACCAACATATCCTGAGATGAGAGTTTAAGGATGGGGACTTAGTTCTCTTATATAATTCAAGATTGAAGATTTTCCCAGGAAAACTAAAGTCAAGATGGTCGGGACCTTTTCGAATTGGGAGAGAGGAAGCAGCTCACAACTTGGAGAAAGGAAGCGGCTCTAAGACCCGAATTAATGCTTCAACACCTCGGAGAACAACCAAGACACAATAACAGATTGAATAGATAGTACTATCATCATTCTAAACTCTATTTGCATTGTAATGATTTACAATAAAATGTCTTGTGCTTATTCTCTTTTATTCATTGAGTAGATACTTCGATTCTAGGATTAGGAAGTAGCTTGTGTATGTTGGATATGCTAGTTTAAATGTTTATTCTCTGCTCTTGAATATATATTTGCAATTTAGGTTGTTGAGATCCGTGAAAGTTGAGCAGGAGCACGTTCTTTGAATCCTTGGCAATCTCAACCAATGATTTGGGGACGGGCTCACGTGCATCAGGACATACTTATCCGTGAACCAAGACCCTGGTTTCATAGAATCGAACATGAGGAATTAGTTACAAGTAACGATTAAAGTCTAGATAACTTCGCGGGGTTTTGGTGACAAGTTCCTACAGCGGCAAAGGTTTTGGTGAAAAGTTCCTCCAGAGGCTAATGATTGCCTTAGAATACATCTCCATCATGAATACACACCAATACTTGAGAATCTCTTCGATACAGTAGAAAAACCGACATCCTAGGATATATCTCAAAAGCAATTCTCTACTCTAATCTTCCTTCCTTAACCATTACTCAACCAATTAATCCTTCTAGATAACCTTCTTTTGCAAACAACTAGTACTTGACAAAGTCTCTGTGAGATTGATATTTTATTACTTGATGATAGTCATACACGTGCGGCCACATGTAAATCAAGTTTTTGGCGTCGTTGTCGAGGATTGTGTCAATATTAGTTTATTTTGGCATTAGGTTAATCTAGATCATTATTTGTTTATATTTTCATTATCATTGTTATAATCATTTCCTTTGTAGTACATTTCTTGTTTTATGCACAGATTAACTAGACAATGAGAACTAATAAAAGAAGATCTTGAGATAGAATGAACCCTCCTTGTTAGGCAAAGAATCCAGAGATGACTTAAGGAAGCACAATCTACTACTATGGAAGCACAGGAGGAAAACAAACCTTTGAAGGACTATGCAGCCCCAACTGCAAGAGGGCTAAGGTCAAGCATACGAGTTCGGGAATTATATATGTCACTCGGAAATTGCATACACGACTTTGGAATTACATGTATCAATCGGAAAATGCTCATATAGCTCTAGAAATACATACACTCCTCTAACTTAACCACTCTGAACCAACTACTTTGCTCACCCTTATTGATCTCGGGATTATATATGTCACTCAGGAATTGCATACATCACTCGGGAATTACATGTATCAATTGGGAAATGCACATACTTCTGTGGATATACACAAACTGCTCTGTAAACACAACACTTAGCTACAAATGCAACTACACTGCTCACCTCTACTTGGCTCAATAATTACATATATTGTTTGGGAATTACATATATCAATCAGGAAATGCATATTCTTCTTTGGCAACACACAAACTACTCTGTCAACATAACACTTAGCTCTAAATGCAACTGATGGCATTCACTTCTTCGCCCTCCCAAGATCTTCCTCCCCCTTCTTGTGGATCGTAGGATTTGTCACTAAAGAGATTAGATGAAGAGATATCTCCTTCTTAAGTCACCTTGGATTCTTGTAGTAGAGTTAGATCTGCCACTTTACGAGAAGGAATATTAGAAGTAGGTCAACTTCCCGGCATGGCTACTCCAACACTCAAGTCAGTAACAGTATGAATAAAGTAATAATGAGGAAAGAATGAAGAAGAAGTGAGAAGATCTTTGAGCTACCAAATAGCGATGAAACAACCATCCCCTACTTCCTTCCACCTCTGCCCCTTTTATATATGGTTCGTCCCGCTTTGTCCATGGGGTGGAATTACTTTAATATCCTTCGCCAAGCTATCGATTATAACTGATTTTCCCGCATCAATTCAAAATATCTCCTTCAAATGCTTCAGACACCTTATGTTTCCCTGCCACGTAGTAATTAAAAAAAATATAGAAATAAATTATTAAATATATTAACCAATCATCTTCAACCTCCCCCTACCACTTCCCACACTTCAAAATACCCCTATCTCCCTTATTTCACCATATTCAGCAAGAAACCACGAAACCCATAGATGGCTTGGGAAATGAACATACAACTCAAGAAATGAACATACTATTTCAGAAATATACTAACCGCTCTGGATTTCACATAGACTACTCTGTCGAAGCCATACTAAACACTAATCAACACTGCCCCTGCTCACCCCTACAGAGCTCGAATAATACATACATTGCTCGAGAAATACATATACTGTTCAAAAAACACATATACTGCTCCAAAAAAGAACTTATTGCCCTGTCAACACCAAAATTCACTTCTGAACAATACCGCACTACTCTTCCTTACTATTCTTAGGAATCCCATACACTACTCGGGAAACACATACACTGCTCTGGAAAAGCACTTACTGCCCTACCAACACCATACTTCACCTCTGAACAATACTGCACTACTCTTCCTTACTGGGCTTGGGAATCCCATACACTACTCAAGAAACACATACACTACTCGGGAAAAGCACTTACTGCCCTGTCAACACCATACTTCACTTCTAAACATTACTGCAATACTCTTCCTTACTATGCTTGAGAATCCCATACACTGCTAGGAAAGTAAACATTATACTCAAAAATCACCTAAACTTCCCGGGAAAAGCTTTAATCTGATCAGAAAAAACCCCGACCTCATTATATAGATTATTCTGCCAAACAACACTTCTGAATACAGTTACTCTATTTACTCCTACTCTGCTCGGGTACCCGATATACTGCTCGGGAACAAAACCTTCTCTGTCTTGGCCTCCAATAAAAAAAAATTTACTACTTTAGCTGCAAATACCTAAAGAATTCATTGCCTTAGCTGAAAACCCCACACCCATCATAAGTTCCCCCTCTTTAGTGAAATTGAAGAGTAATGTCGAGTGAAGTTTCACAAGTATTTACTGATATAGATTATGACATAAACCAAAAGGTGTCACAGTAAGCCCAAGTCCTTAACCCTCAAGCTAGGCGTAGGGCCTTAAAATCTCTTGATAGGTGCTGGCATTAAACTCTCATGTGAGGCATTGGGCCTTAAACTCTCATGTGAGGCGCTGGGCCTTAAACTCTCATATGAGGCGTTGGGCCTTGTTAGCATTTACCTGGCCATTATAGCTGGCGTTATAGTTCCCTATGGGGGAAGGTAGCTACATAGCCCATAAGAGGCATAAGAGCCTTAAGAATACTTTACATATGCCATATAGTGGCGTTATAGTTCCTCGTGGGGGAAAATAGCTATCTAGCCCATAGGCTGTTATAGTAGGCGTGAAGCCTTAAAAATTTTACATATGTCATATAGTGGCATTATAGTTCCCCGTTGAGGAAAATAGCTATCTAGGCCATAGGCTGTTATAGAAGGCGTAAGAGCTTGAGTTAGTTTTCAACACTTAGAAAAAATACCATTAATTTACAAGAAAATTGTAACAAACTTGTCATACCTTAGAAATAATACCATTGCCACAACAAAGAAGAAATTCTGATTAAATATAGAAACCCACTAGAATAAATACCATTGCCAAGGAGAATTTGAGTAGATGTAAAAACCCCTTAGAAATATTAATAGTCTTAGTTAGCCCTATTCTGAATCAGACATACAATGCCTTTAGAAAAATTTGATAACCTTCAAATTTTTCTTGAAATACAAAATGCCTTAGAAAAAATTATATAGCCCTTTGCCAAATAACATTAGATAGCCTAAAACCCTTAGGCATAAAATGCTTTAGAAACATTGATAACCCTTTCTCGCAAAAAAAAACATTAGATAACCTTGAAAATGTTTATTAGGTGCAAGATGCCTTAGGAAAAAATACATATAACTCCTGCAAAAGAACAAATTCCTTAAGAAAAATATTAGGGTATATAAAAATTTTGAATCACATTTTCTCAACATCCCGACCATCATACTTATTCCCTATTTCTTTCTTAAAGGCCACTGCCTTCCATAACACTTTATCATTCAACCTCTACTTGTTCTTGAAACCCTAGATTCCTCTTTCTCCGACACCTTCAAACTCTCTGCAACCAACTCTTCTCCATGGCTTCCTCTTCCTCCACCATTCCCTGGTACGAAACCATGCCCAACCACCTAACCCTCAACAATTCATTCTTCCTTCGTGAACCCAAATACATCCCTGAGTGTTTCACCACTATCATCCCTACTCGCGAACAACACCCTCACCATCCTTTGCATGGCACCAGCACCCTATTCATAGGGCAACTAGAAGGAGGTCTTCGCCTTCCTGTCTCGAAACCTTTCTTTCATTTTCTAACCTATTAAACCCTTCCTATCAACCAGCTAACCTCCAACTCCATCCGCATCCTAGTCGACACCATAATTATATTCCATCATCTCGACATCCCACAAATACCTCACATATTCCACTTCCTTTACCAAATAAAAATAGCTGACTCAGGCATGTTTTATTTCATGGCATGCTAAGGTTAGCAATTTTTGACTGATATGCCCACTTCCCAGAAGGGCTGGAAAGAATTGTACTTCTTTATCCCCATGGATCCCATCCTTCAATTCTCCTCCTCCGGGAAAACTACACTTAAAAATCTTCCTGACCTTAAAATGGTTATAGCTTCCATCAACATTACCTCTATAAAAGCCAAACTAAAAAACAAACACTTCAGTATCAATGAACTTCTACAAGAACCTATCTTGTCTTACTATGGACTATCATCCATTCAATCACTAGATGCACATCCAAATGGTAAATTTCTTTTACTCCATTTGTCTTTATATATATAATAAAATTGCATTTTGTTTATGCATATTAACACCATACCCTGTTTATTTACCATACTAACCTGGAAACACATATTTAATACTTCATTCCCCATTTCTAAAAAATATACTGATGTCTTGCTTTATATACCTATTCTATTTACTTTTGCACACCAACCAATCTCCTGACCTACACAAATACTGAACTTAAACTATCACTCCGTGCCAAACAGTTACCATTTATGCTGTCCAATATATACCAATACTATATTTCACATATTTACTGATTTTACTTTAAAATGTTCACCAATATTCTATTTTGCACAAGATATGATGAGTGTAGCTATTGCTAGGACTCTGGCCAAACAGCAAAAGAAAAGGAAAAGAACATAACTGGCAGCTACTTCCTTTGCCATCCTCGAGCCACCCACTTCAGTAACTAATCGTTACTCTTCCATTACTGCTTACTTTGAATTTCTTGATTCAATTCCCAACCTCGAACTTATACTTCAAGTCCTCCAAACCAAACCAACTTATACTTCTATATCATAGGTTCCCCTCGAACTTCCTCAAGTCCCTATTATGACTATTGCCGAACCAAACCAACTGACTCTTACCTTTTCCAATCCTCATCTACTTCCTCCCTCTGAACCAATTCCCAACCTCTTTCCTTTTCTTACCACTTCCTCTTTCTCATAACCATCTTCCCCAACTCCTCCATCAAAATCTCTGCCCCCTTCCGACACACTTGTCCATAGTCCTCCTACAGATACCCTTAATGAACCTATTGAACTCTTCTCCTCTCCTTCCCCTTCTTCCTCTGCAGATGACCTTCCCTTAGCCTCCTTATTTTCCACCAAACAACCAAAACCCATACCTTCTTTCGACAATAGCCCAAGCATCCCCAACCTCTTCACCTTTAGACCTGATAGTACAAGTTGTATCAGACTCCTATCCTAGTCATCTCGTTTCTTCTCTTCCTATAATTCCTACATCTTCTTATATTTCAGATTCTCTTCCCATACTTCCTTCACTTATCATCCCATCTAATAGTCTTCCCCCTGTATCAGATTCTACTTTACCACAAACTACTCTCTTCCCCTCTTCTTCTGATATCCCTCCAGTCTTACAAGGACTATAAGAAAGCCTCCGCATAGTAAGTTTCCTTATTTACTATTTATTTCCCTATACAAATAGCTTATCTCATACTACTTTCATTAAACTTTTCAGAGTACTTCCAAGCTTCAATCCTTCGGTCAATGGTTATCTGAATACCAGAGATGACAATGCAGATCATCTACATCATACTCAGAGCCACCACAACCCTCTGCCATGCGATCTGCTCCATCATCGTTTACCGTAGGCACCCAAACCAATCTTGAAGAATTCATAACACTCAGTTTGGGAATACAGACCAGCCTTCCTTCCTCTCTCGACTAGGCAACAAAAGAGACTAAACTTCAATAGAAAATACAATGGCTACAAATTTAAGTAGAGACTCTCTCTGCCGACCGGGATCAGTTAGTAACAGAACAAGAAAGAATCTTTGCATAGCACAAGAAAGATATACAACAAATGGAAAAAGAACTCTCCCTCAGAAATACACACATCAAATGGCTACAAGAACATGCTGAAGTGTCAACAAGGACAATAGCCTTCCACCAGTTAGAGATTCTAAAATGGGAACAAAAGGAAAGTGACTGACATCTCTAATTAGGCGAGTGTTTCTAGCCCATGGAAGATCTTATAGATGCTCATATTGACCTTAAAGGCACAATTTTCAATAGCCTAGACGAATTCCATTTCCATTTTGATGTTTTAAAACAACATTTTCTTACACTGGCCAATACTGCAAATAAACAAGCTGTCCGAGCCAATCATTTTAACCAAGAACTGTCCCAATTAAAATAGACAGAAGTCGAAAGATGGGTGGATGAACAAACTAGAATCCTAACCTAGACGACTAAAAAATACAACATATACTTATAGAGAGGGTTCGAAGGTGCTTTACAGGTGGCGAATGAGTGAAAATATTTCATACCAGGTCTGCCTAGCCACGAACTTAGCATAGAAGAAGCATATAAGAAGTTCCCCCCATAGGCTTTCAATACTAACTCGGATATTGATTCTGAGGAGTATTCCTTTGTAATAAACATTCTATAATTTATGAATATCTGTAATGAAAAATTACTTTTATAACACTTACTATTTCTGAACATGCTTTATAATGAATGTCTTAGATTTCTCTATTTGCAATAAATATCTTAGCTTTCCTTCTTGAATCTACCCTGTACATACTGCACATAATTTCTCAGATTATCTCTTATCTGTAATAAATGTCTTACTTCAAAATTTATACTATGATCATTTATTTTCAAAACTTCTCCTTATAATCTGCATATATTCCTTATAATGAAACTCACAAAAACTGATACCTCATTTGTCATTTCAGAAACTACCCCCAATACACATTCTTTAACAAAAATTGATAAACCCCAATCTCCCCTTACTAAAAGTTGAATTTATTACTTACCCACCATTTTTACCCTAACAAACTTATGCCATATGACTCCATAAACCCACTTCTCCATGATTGAGAGAAAAAAAGTTATTATTTCCCTCCTTTTGAGTCCCTTTCTCCACTATAAATACAGAAGCAATCCATTCCTCTTCCAAATGAAAAGAAACTCTTCAAAATTGGCCATCATCCTATACCTTCAAGAAAATGCAGCCCCTTTCTTCAGTTCCCCATTCATGGTTTGCCTCCACATGCTCCAAAAAGACAGGAGAACATTGCTAATCTCTTTCTTCTCAACTACAACTTTATGCGGGATTTCATATGATTGCAGCTAACTCCATCGAGCGTCCTCATCTATCCCCTGGATGCACAAAAGCCTTTTTCTTAGAGCAAACAGAAGCTTGCCTATTCTTCCCTATTCATCCCTTCCTTTAGAACGTTTTGAATATTTTTATATCCCTTTAAATCAACTAAGCTCCAACTCCTTCCATTTCAAGCTAGGATTCTACCTTATCACATCCTTTTTATCTATTACTCTCTCAGCCTTCCTTTTCCATTGTTTTTTCCAAGTAAAATCATCAGAAATAGGTATTTTTATTTCCAAGCTTGGTCAGACTTTCAATTCCTTACCGGCATCCCTTCCTCCCACAAAGGATGGAAGGAGCATTACTTCTTTGTGCATTCTCCCTCTCCATTTCCTTTTTCCTCTGCATGGTTAACTACTCTCCCTGCTCGCCCTTCCTTAGGCTCTTACCGAGATAATGAAGAATATCAAATGATGATATTATTATTATCAGAGGAACACTTCAACTTGCACCAACTTTTGACCAGATAAACTCTATCATTAATTAGGGCCAGCTATCATCTACACTCGACTGACACGCTCGGTAACAATCTCTTATGCCTGTATTTCTACATACTCATTTTGACATATAAATTTTACTTGTCTCTTTTTTTCCTGGATCATTATTACTGTAGGCTGGCGAACATACTCAACCACCTTCCCATATAAATTCTATTCAACTCCATCCTCGACAGCCAACACTTTCCCTCCAACCTTTACCCCCTCATCAAACTCCACAAACCCCTCTCTCTTCCTCGTCAATACCTGACCTTCCAGATTCCTTATTATCCAGTATCAATGAGGTTAGCATACAATTTCTTTTACTTATTTTTCTCGATACTGACATTTATTTCTGCAGGGTATTACAAGCTTAACTCACTTAAACAATCAATGGGCGCAGTATACTAATAATCTCAAAAAAGAATTACAAGAATGTAAAAACAAAGAATTAGCCTTACAACAAGCTTATCAAAGGCTTGAACGAGAACTACAAGCCTCCTACATAAAAGTACAAGCTGACCAAGTAGAACTATCAGCCCTTCATTTCCAAACTTCTTTCTTACAGAATACTCTAGATATTTTAAAAGCCCAACCTCTTTAAGAAGGAACCAATACTTCTCATGAAAACTCCTGGACTTCAGCTACTATTAACGACATATTTTTAGACAAAGCCTTTGCCTTCCTTCAATGGGGCTTCCAAGATTGTATCCATCAATTCAAAGCAGCCGACTATCCACCTCCCAAGTAATCTGCCATCTTTTTAGATATTGGCAATACAATTGACCACACTCCTCCTGATTTACTATCTTTTCCTTTCCCTTCCAATACTGAAAAAAATGTAATTTGTATTTATCATAACATTTGTAATACAATACATGACTTTTCTACACTGTGCTATTCTTAAAAGAACAAAAACATAGACTTTATAATGTTTTTATCCACTAAAATAAGGGTGCAAGTGATACACATTCAGGGGTCTTGCTAAAAGCCTTCCATGAGCATCCTTCAAGCAATAAGCTCCTATTCCCGCTCGACTCTCCACATGAAAAGGAGCTTTTCCCTTTGGATCATGATGGGGTCGGGATTTCCAGGGTAGTATAAGCATTTCTAGGGCAGTATAAGCATTTCCAGGGTAGCATAAGCATTTCTAGGGCAATATAAGCAGATCCATGGTAGTATGTGTATGACCATGGAGGTATAAGCAGTTCCAGAACATTATAAGTGGTTCCAAAGCAGTATACGTGTGTCCAGGATAGTGTAAAGTTATCCCAGGGATATATGTATATTTTCAAGACTATGTGAACAGTACCAGGGTAGTATAGGAAGTTCCAGGGCAGTATTCCAGGACTATGTGAATAGTACCAGGGTAGTATGGGTAGTACGGGTAGTACTAGGGTAGTATGTATATTTCCAGGACTGTGTGAATAGTTCCAAGGTGGTATGAGTAGTTCCAGAGTAGTGCGATTAATGATAGGGCAGTATGTGTAGTTACAGAGCAATGTCATTATTCCCAGGGCAGTATGTGCAATTCCATGGCAGTATGTGTATGACCAGGGAGGTAAAAGCAGTTCCAAGATAGTATAAATGATTCCAGAGCAATATACGTGTGTCCAGGATAGTAAAAAGTCGTGCCAGGGTAGTATGTATATTTCTAGGACTGTGTGAAAAGTACCACAGCAGTGTGGGCAGTTCCAGGGAAGTATGTATGTTTCCAAGACTGTGTGAACAATACCATGGTAGTATGGGTAGTACCAGGGCAGTATGTTTATTTCCAAGACTATGTGAACAGTTCCAGGGTGGTATGAGTAGTTCCAGAGCAGTTCGATTAATTGTAGGGCAGTATGTGCAGTTCCAGAGCAGTCCAGGGTAGTATGTGTATGCCTAAGGAGGTATAAGCAATTCCAAAACAGTATAAGTGGTTCCAGAGCAGTATACGTGTGTCCAGGATAGTGTAAAGTTGTGCTTGGGTAGTATGTATTTCCAGATCTGTGTGAATAGTACCAGGGAAGTATGGGCAGTTCCAGGGAAGTGTGTATATTTCCAGGATTGTGTGAAAGTACCAAGGCAGTATGGGTAGTACTAAGGCAGTATGTATATTTTCAGGACTGTGTGAATAGTTTCGGAGTGGTATGTGTAATCCTAGGTCAGTGTCATTAGTTCTAGGGAAGTATATGTATTTCTAGGGTAGGATGAATTTCCAGAGCAGTATGTGTATCTCTAAGATAGTATTTGTATTTCTAGGGCAGGGTGAATTTCTAGAGTAGTATGTGTATCTCCAGGACAGTGTGATGTTCCAGGGCAGTGGGTGCAATTCAAGTGAGCATATTTCCAAGGCAGTATGGTCAATTCCATAGCAGTATGTATACTTGCAGAGCAGGTTATGTACTTCTAGGATAATCTATATGCTTCCAGGGCAGTTAGTACATCTGCCGAACGTAGTGGTGAAATTAGAAGAGGGATAGGAGGTAACAATGAATGGTTAAAGATGGTTAGTTTAATATAATCACATGTATCCTTATATTTTATTTAAAATTAACACGTGGTAGAAGATATTTTGAATTAGGAGTAGGAAAGACGGTTAGGAGGATAGCTTGGCCAAGGGCATTTAAGTAAATGCCCTGTAAGGAGAAGGCGGGTTGGCTCATCTATAAAAGGGGCAGAGGATGACGGGATGGAGGATGGTTGTTTCTTCTCAATTTGGTATATCTGAGATATCACTTCTTTTCTAGTTCATTACTTTCTTCTCATACTCATACTAACTTGATCGTCGGAGTGGGCGTGCCGGGAAGCCGACCAACCCTTAGCACTCTTCTTTGGCGTGCCAAACTTAGCTGAGGTCCTAAAGATTAAAGGTGATTCTTATAGCTCATCTTTTCCCCTCCTAGTCTCTCTTTTGTGGTGTCAGATCTAGCCATTCGTAAGGAAGGGAAGGGGGATCTCGGTGATTCAAAGAAGTAAGCACCATCAAATTGGCACCGTCTGTGGGAACTTGAACAAAAAGTCGTGATGGTCAATACTAGAAGGACGTTGAAGGAGCCAGAAGAAGGAGAGAAGTTCGTCTCTAGTAGTTCCCAGGGGGATACTAATAAAAGGCGTCGGGAACCCCTATATAAGGAAGATCTTATGCAGATTATGGCGGAGATGATGGACCAAATGTCACAAAGGGCCACCCCGAAGAAGGTTAAAGAAGATATCTCTGATATTGATTCTGACGAAGAAGGGGGTAAGATTTCTCAATTAAAGAAAGATTTTGGTGCTTGCCAAAAAGGGAAGGGGAAGGAAAAATGGATGACTCCTTCAGAGGGTGTACAACCAGAAGGGGAAGTCCCTACTATAGGCACTATTGTACAAATAGATGAGGAAACTCCTTTTGTTGAAAGTATCTTGAACAATGAATTACCTTGACATTTGAGGGTTCCTTAAATATATGAATATATCCACTCTTTTGATCCTAAAGATCATTTAAGGAAATTTGAAAATGCTACTCTGTTATATCATTATACTGATGGGGACAAATGCAGGTATACCTAACTACCTTGACGGGATTGGCAGAATAATTGTTTGGTGATTTGAAACCAAAGAGCATTACATCCTTTAACGATTTCTCCACATTATTTGTAAGGCATTTTTCTAGTTCTAAGAAATAATTGCCTCAACCCTTATGTCTTTTTGATCTTAAACAAAAAGAGCCAGAAATTTTATGGCAATATGTTCATATATTTACACAAGCTGCTCATGAAATTCTTGCCTTAGAGCCAGGTATGATGATGGGAGCTTTTACCCAGGGGCTCAGGGAGGGGGATTTCTTTAAATCTTTATCTAAGAGGCCTCCCACAAGCTTCGAAGGTATGTTGTCTTGGGCAGAAAAGTTTATTAATTTGGAGGGTGCTCAGAAATCCCAGTGAACTTCACAGAATTTTAGGGTAATGGAAAGACCAAAAGGGAGAATTTAATGGGTGAGGCCTGTGCGCCCTGTAGAGGACAAAACATTGTATGCTCCTCTGCTCCGATTTTCTAAAAAGAGGGATATCAATATTTGTATAGAGCAGAGGTTGCTGTGGAGACCCTTTGGAGCTGACAGAGGGCCTAGAAGATTGCTAGCTCCTACTTTCTGTCCTTTTCATTAAGAATATGGACATAATACTCAGAATTGCCAACAGTTGTACTTGGAATTACAAAGAATAATGGGAGCTCATCCTCATATCTAGAATTTGGTTATGAATCCAGCTCCTTATCAGCAAGGGTTCAGAGGAAGAAATTATGGAAGAGGTAATCCTAGACCTTTTGTAAATCGACTTGTACAACGTGTGCAGATACGGGAAATAGTGCCCGATCGAGTTGAGCCTGCTAATCAACCCCCTATGAGAGATTCCATCAACATGATATCCGGTGGCTCCACTAATGGGATTCTAATAGGGCACGAAAAAGGTACAGTAGGGAGGAGTGTGCAACTGTTGTTGTTCTTCTGAGGACCAAAGGACCCATAATAGGTTTTGACGATAATGATTTTGGGGGAGTGATAACTCCTCACACCGATGCTCTGGTCCTTGGAGCTCTCATTGCCAATTTCGATGTAGGAAGAGATTTTGCTGATCCGGGTAGTTCAGTGGATATTTTGTATTGGATAGCTCTAGAACAAATGGGAGTTGGCATCACTGATCTACAACCAGTAGGAACTTCTTTGTTTGGGTTCTCTGGGCATGAAGTGCAGTCAATGGGCCAAATTAAACTACCTTTATCCTTGGGGGAAGAGCCAAGAAAAAGAACGATACTTATCAATTTCACTGTGGTGGATATGCCTTCTTCCAATAATACTATCCTAGGAAGACCTGATTTGAGCAGTTTACAGGCTGTGGCTTCCCCTACCATCAGAAGCTTAAGTTTCCTGTAGGGAGTGAAGTAAGAGAGGTAAGAGGTGACCAACAGCTCTCCCATAGATGCTATGTGGATGCTATCAGGACAGGGAAAAAAGGAAAATTTGTTAATAAATCTCTACAATAATCTAAGTACGGAGATACCGTGTGTTTTGTTTAAAAGGGGGCTGCTGAAGAGATAGGAGAAACTGATAAAGAGGCGATTGTATTAGAAGATAAGTATGTTGAACATGTTACCTTTTGCATGGTCTTCACAAGACTTATCAGGAATTTATCCTAACCTCATGAAGCATAAAGTGTATATCTTACCTACTGCAGTTCCTATAAAGCAGAAGCGTCAACATTTTGGGGCAGGGAAAGATGCTATCATTAAAAAAGAAATAGGAAAATTGCTGAAGACTGGGCATATCAGATAAGTGCAATATCCTACTTGGTTGTCTGATGTGGTGTTGGTGCCTAAGCCGTCAGGGAAATGGAGAATGTGTGTGGACTTTAGAGATCTTAATAAAGCTTGTCCTAAGGATTGTTATCCTTTGCTCTGCATTGATCAGTTAGTAGATTCCACTGTTGGGCATCAGTTTATTTCAATGATGGATGCTTACCAGGGATATCATCAAATAGCGTTAGCCCGAGAAGATCATAATAAGGTCAGTTTTATTACAGGTGAGGGAACTTTTTGTTATGTAGTTATGCCTTTTGGATTAAAAAATGTCGGGGCTACTTACCAGAGGTTAATGGATAAAATCTTTGAAAAGCAATTGGAAAGGAATGTGGCGGTATATGTGGATAATATTCTAGTTAAAACTCTATATGATGGGAAATTAATAACTGATCTGGAGGAAACCTTTGGTACTCTGCATCAATATAAAATGAAGTTGAATCCAGAAAAGTGTGTATTTGGGGTGACGCACTGTCATTTTTTGGGATATGTGGTCACTGAATAGGGTATAAGGGCTAATCCTATTAAGATTTAAGCCATTCAGCAAATGCAACCTCAAAGAAATTTGAAGGAGGTATAGAGGTTATTAGGAAGGATTACCTCCCTGTCGAGGTTCATATCCCGATCGACAGATAGGAGTCTCCCTTTCTTCAAGATATTAAAGAGGGCTACACGGTTCCAATGGGACGAGCATTGTGATAAAGCCTTTCAATCTCTGAAGTAATACTTGGTGGAGCCTCCTTTCATAGCTAAGACTCAACCTGGAGAAGTGTTATGGGTGTATCTGGCTCTTTCAAAGGTGGCTATAAAATCAGTATTGATTCGAGAAAACAAGGGCCAACAACATCCAATCTATTATATTAGCTATCTGTTGAATGAGGCTAAAGTTCGTTATACCAATTTGGAGAAATTAACCTGGGGTCTAGTTTTGACTGCTCCAAGGTTGCAACCTTATTATTTTATCTCATCTCTTAGTGGTACTCACCGAAACTCCCCTGGGGAGAATACTTACTCATCCGGAAGCTATGGAGAAACTTATTAAATGGGTCACTGAACTCAGTGAGTATGGCATTACTTATCAGCCTCGTACCTCTATTAAATCATTAGCATTAGCTTACTTTTTAGTGGAAACTGTACACAAGGAAGAATGTGGACCATGGATGGTATATGTAGATGGGTCTTCTAAAAAAGAGGGTTGCGGGGTAGGAGTAATTCTCATTTCACCGCAAGGAGAAGAAGTTAAGCTGGCAGTTAGACTACATTTCAGAGCTTCTAACAATAAAGTTGAATATGAGGCTTTACTGATAGCTTTGCAAGCTACTAAAAATGTAGGGTCAGAGCAAGTGATTGTATATATGGATTCTCAGTTAGTAGCACAACAAACTCTGGGGGGATTTGAGGCTAAGGATGATAAGTGCCAAAAATACTGTGAATTATTAGAAAAGGATAAAGGGGATTTTTCAAAAGTATTGATAAAGAAAATAACCAGAATAAAAAATCAGAAAGCTGATGAGTTGGCTCAGTTGGCTATTTCGCTGCGGAATTGGGGCACTCGGAACATAATTGCGCAGATTGAACTATTGCCACAGAATGAAAGATTGGGAGATGTCATAGAAGATGACTAGAGGAAGGAGTTGGTTTCATTCTTTACAAATAAGAGGGTGCTGAATGAACCTGTAAAAGCTCAACAATTTAAGAAGCAAGCAATTACTTTCTGTATGATAAAAGAAAATTTGTATAAAAGGACATGTATCGGGCCTTTGCTGCACTGTTTGGGGAAGACAAAAGCAAGTTATGTGCTGAAAGAAGTACATGAAGGAGCTTGTGGAAGTCACACAGGGGGTCGAGCATTAGCGTGGAAGGTATTATTAGCTAGATATTTTTGGCCCACTCTGATGAAGGACTATTTATAGTTGGTACGATAATGTGAGAGTTGTCATAAGCATCACACTTGGCAGCATCAGCCAGTTGAATGTATGAAGGCAATAGTAGCGGCTTGCCCTTTTGACCAATGGGGTGTGGATATAATAGGACCTTTCCCGGTCGAGACGGGGTAAAAGAAATTCTTTTTGGTAGCTATAGATTATTTCTCTAAGTGGGTTGAAGTTGAACCGTTAACCCATATCACCAAGCAGATGGTGTTAAAATTTTTATGGAGGAATATTGTATGTCGCTTTGGTATCCCTCTAAGACTGATATTTGATAATGGGCGTAAAAGGTTAGCGAAATGGTGCCAAGACTTCAAAATTGAACAGGTATTCTCATATGTGGCTTATCCCCAAAGTAACGGGCAAGTTAAGGTAACTAATAGAGAATTAGTGTATGGGTTAAAAACTAAATTGGAGTATGTAGGAGGCAATTGGGTGGAGGAGTTACCTAGCGTTCTATGGTCTTTTCGAACTACTTCTAGGAGAGCCACAAGGGCCACTCCCTTTAGTATGGTGTATGGTTCAAAGGTTGTGCTACCTATAGAGGTTGGAATAGAATTTGCACGAGTGTTGAGTTATTTCCTAGATGATAATAGTGCGGTTCGAAGTATGGAATTGGACTTGATTCAAGAAAAGAGAGATATGGCCGCATATAACGCTGAAAGATACAGGGCACAGGTAATTAAATCCTATAATAAAAAGGTAGTTCCTCATTCTTTTCAGGTAGGAGATTTGGTGTTAAAGAAGGTGCTACCTGAAGGAGCTAAGGGGAAGCTGGGACCTAAATGCGAAGGACCCTTTCAAGTGGAAAGCCGAGTGGGAGTGGGGGCTTACTATTTGAAGGATGCCCAAGGAAGATTGTTATCAAGACCTTGGAATATATATCATTTGCGACCCTATTTTAGTGGATAAGATGTTGTGAAACATATGTTTGTTTTTCTTTCTTAGAGAGAAAGGATGTGTTGTTGTCATTTAGATGTTGTAAGAATGTATTGGCAAATTTTGGCAGTAACTTTAGGAAAAGCATGACTATTTGTTTTTAAAGAAAGTGATTTTGCATTATTTGAATGTCGAGAGTATCGTTGAAACTTTTGAAAGGATATGTTTATATTAGAATTTTTTGCTATTACGCAGTGCATAACACTTAGCATATAAAAAGGAAAATACATGGTTCTTAATAAAAAGGAAAATGACTAGAACGTCTTTTTGTAAAAAAAAAACTAAGGGGAAGAAGAGCCCACAGAGGAATCTCCCCTGATTAGTACGAGATTTGATGGAATGCTATGTTGTAGTGGTGGAGGACGCCATAAGCGGTTGCCAAAGGAAGGGAACGGGGAATGAAAGGGCCCTACGAAAAGTTGGGGGTGATATGCGGAAGTTGATGTGGAACGAGTATGTGATTCAATGGAAGAATTGGTGTCAGAGCTTATAACAATAGGATAGGAAGGAGAAGCCATGGGGGGAAAAAAGGGTAAAGATAAAAAAAGGAAAATATGAAGGAGAAAGATTGGGGGTTCAGTTTTTATAGGAAAAAGCCAAGGGAGGAAGATGATGGGATAAGTGAAGGTTCCCAAGAGTTGTAAATGGTACCGAGGGGGTTGAAAATTTAGGGGGTTATTAATTTAAATAGTAGCATCTTGGAAATATAAATCTTGAGGTTGGCAGGAAAAGAAGGGTTGTTTGCAGAATTATGCGTGTGATAGAGCGATGGCCTACTTCTAGAATAGTAAGGGTGGTAAAAGAGAAGGGTTGTTTGCAGAATTATGTGTGTGATAGAGCAATGACCTGCTTCCAGGGCAGTAAGGGTGGCAAGGATGATTAAAAGGATGGGTTTATTTTGATAATAAAAGTTTGTTTGAATGGCGATTTATTTCTTGGGTTGTTATGGCTTAGGGTAAGCTTCATTTCTGATTAGGGTGTTACTTTAGTAAAGGAATAGGGCATAGGGCGTGATTAGTTAAAAGGTGAGTGCCTTGTGTTTTTACTTAAAGAATAATTGAGGATGATTTATTAACAAGGTGATAGGATGTGAATCAGTAGCGTCCTTGAGTCGATCATGTAAAGTATTGCAGAATATATGATGTGCACGCATAAAAAAATAAAGTAATAAAGGCAAGATAAATGTTGTTATGATAGGTACAAGTTACATTTTCCCATCAGGAGGAAATGGAAAAGATAGTAGTTCAGGGGGAGTACGGTCAATGGTACTATCCATGTCTAAAAAGCTAAGGGAGTGCCCAAGAGGAGGGTAACCAGCTACTTTAAATTGGTCGATGCAGTCTTGAAAGCCCTAGTGAAGAAAGGCGAAACCTCTGTCCAGGAACATATCATTGATGGTAGCAGAAGTCCAAGGGTTTTCATGGGAAGTGCTGGTTCCTTCTGAGACTGGTCGGGACCTTATGAGATCTAGGCTATTTTGTAGGTAGCTGGTATGGAATTGGAGAGTTGATAGTTCGGTATGGTCAGCTTGTGCTTTTAAAAGGGAAGCTTGTAATTCTCTTTCGAGTCATTGGCCGGTTTGTTGAAGTATTGATTCTCTAGCTTGATACCCCTGTAGTTCTTTCTTAAGAGTGTTGGTATATTGAATCCATTGATTGTTCAGGTGATCGATGCTGATGATGCCCTAAAAAAGGGGGGGAGGTATTAATATCAGGAAAAAGGAAAAATGGGAAAGTAATATGCTAACCTCATTAATACTAGATAGTAGGGAGTCTGGGGGATCAGGTACTAAGGGTAAGGAGAGAGGTGTTGGTGGAATCTGGCAGATAGGATGGGGTTGAAGAGTAAGTGTTAGTGGAGGAGAAAAAGGGGGAGTAGAATGGTTACTCGATGATAAAGGGGTAGCATCGGCAGTCTGTAGTAGGAGTGACTCTGGAAAAAAGAAATTAAGTTGAAATTTATATGTTTTGTAATAGTATATAGAGACGTAGTGAGCAAAGAAAAGAGAAGATATCTTACCAAGTATGCCAGTCGACTGTAAGGGATAGTTGTTCCAGACGAGCGATATTGCGAGTTTGGTTAATAGTTGGCTTAGGTCAAACTATTCTACTGAAAGTAGTAAAGTCATCATTTGGTATTCTTTATTATCTCGATAAGAGGCTAAGGAAGGTTGGGGAGGAATGGTAGTTAGCCATGTGGAGGGGAAAGGGAAAAAGAGAGGGGGAATGCACGAAGAAATAATGTTCTTTCTAGCCTTTGTGGGAAGAAGGGACGCCTATGAGAAATTGAAAGTCTGAGTGGGCTTGAAAGTAGAATATGCCTATTTCGGATGATTTTATTTGGAAAAAGCAATGGAAAAAGAAGGATGAGGGGATAATGGATAAGAAAGAAGTGATAAGGTAAAATCCTAGCATAAATCGGAAGGAGTATGGGCTCAGTTGGTTTAAAAAAATGGAAAATATTCTGATATTTCAAGAAGAAAGGGATGAATAGGGAAGAACAGGATAGCTTCTATTTGCTCCCAGAAGAAAGCTTTAGCGCGTCTAGGAGGATGATGGGGGTGTTCGGTTGAGTTGACTGCAATAATATGATAGCCGGAGAGGAGTTGTATTCAAGGGGAGTTGTATTCGAGAGGATAGGGATTGACAGTGTTCCCCTGTCATTTTGCATCGTATGGAAGCAAACCAAGGTTGAGGGATTGAGGTGATAGCCTGCATTTTTTGGAAAGTAAAGGACAATGAAGTTAGAGGGGTTTCTTGGTAGGATTATAGCAGGAAGGGGTTTCTATATTTATAGATAAGGGAAAGAGCTAGATAGGAGGGAAATAACAACTTTTCCCGCTAGATGTGGTAAAGTGGTGATGTGAGGATTAAGGAGCATAGGTTTGTTAGGGTGGAAATGACGGGTAAGTGAAGAATGCAGTTTTTAATAAGGGTAAGATGGGGGTATAGTAATTCCGTTATAAAATAATTGGGAGGGACAATTTTGTGAATAATGAATGATGCTTTGTGGTAGGGAATTTCTTGGTGAAAAGGTGTTGATGGGTGTTGATGTTTAGATAAGTAAAAGAGTATAATGAAAGGGTTCCTTTTTATACACAGGCTGGCAGTATAATTAATACGGAGTGTATTTTTTACAAAAGGGATTAAGGGACATGTGTAAGGAAATGCAAAATAGTATAAATATATGCATATTTCAAAGGAAAAGACATCCATTATCAAGGATGTTCAGAGTATACAAAATTGGTTTAGAAACTAAAATGTATTTCTTTGAAATATTACAGAAATAGGTTATTGCTCTGAGTCGGTATCAGAGTCAGTTAGTAAGGCTTCTGGAGGAATACTATTATATGTTTCTTCTAGGTCGATTTCATGGTAAGGTGCACAAGGTATAAAGTTCTTCTTTTCATTGGCCTAGTGTAGGGCACCTTCGAATCCTCTTTGGAAATATTTGCTTAGTTGCTTGAAGAATTTTTTTAGGAGTCTGGTCTGCTCTGTTGCACATCTTTCACCTTCTGTCTCTCTTAATTCAAATAGCTCTTGGTGTAGGTGGTTGGCTATGATGATTTGGTCGTGGGAAGTAGTGGCTAGAATGTTGAAGTGTTGCTTTAGAATGTTGAATTTATACTGGAATTCATCCAAGTTAGCATAAATGGTTGCTTTTAGAGCTAGGTGGGCATCTATAACATCTTCTAAAGGTTGAAACAATTTGCCAAAATGAAGGTGCCAGTTGATCTCCTTCTGTTTACATTTATGAAGCTCAGATTGCTAGAGGGATATAGTGTGCTCTAATTTTTTAAGTTGTTCTTGTAGTCGCCCTATGTGAGCATCCTTTAAGTATAGGTCCTTTTCATTTGCTGACATTTGGTCTCAGTCAGTAGAGAGAGATGCAACTTGGAGTTGCAGTCAGTTTATTTGTTGTTGAAGCTCATTTTCTCTGGTTATTCAATTGGGGGAGGTTAGAATGTCAGTCTGTATACCCATGTTTTATGTGATTTCTGCAGAGCTAGCTTGAAGGCTTGGGGGAGATATGGAGGGCATGGGGGGTGTGATCACGAGTGGTGATGGCTCTGTGGAAAAGGTGGAGGGTTGACTAAACTGATTATGGTGGTCATTATACCATTGCTCAAAACATTGAAGTCTCAAGGTACTCTAAAAATTGGAAATGAATATGTAATACAAACTATTAGTGTATGAAATTAAATCATTAATTAAGAAATTTACTATCCGAAGGCTCTCTTTTAGTTCTTGAATGAAAGAGGGGATATCAGGAGAAAGGGGGTTGTAAGTGGGTTGTTGTAAAGGTGAATCTGATATGGGGGGATGCTATCAGAGGGAGAGTTAGGAGGAGCTAAAGAAGGAGGATTGGAAGGAGGAATAATAGGAATGGTGGAAAGTAGATGGATGGGATAGGAATCTGATACATCTTGTATCAGTAAGTCTAAGGGGGTAGAGGTTGTAGGTTCAGAGGTGGGGTGGTTGGTAGAAAGTGGGGCTTTTGGTCGTCTGGTGGGGAATAAAGATATTAGTGGATAGTCATCCATTGAGGAGGAAGAGGGCGAAGAGGAAAGGTCAATAGGTTCGATAGGGCTATCAGAACGAGGATTGGGTGTAGGTGAGTCAGAGGGAAGAGGATTCAATGGAGGAATAGTGGAAATAGGATCAGAAGAAAATGCAGGGAAGATGAAGGGAAAGAGGTTGGGGATTGGTTCTTTTTGAGGAGGAAGGGAGATATTAGTGAACATATGGGGGGTTGATCTGGTTCATCAGAAGTAATGATGGGGACTTGTGTTAATATGGGAAGGACCTGTGGCAAAAAAAATGTAATACTGTTACAAATTGTAAACATATTATTTGTAAGTGGTAAAGGTTGAATAAAGGTTACTTACTGAGGTAAGTGGTTCGGGGGCGGAGGATGTTGTAGTATATGATCTTTTTCTCTTCCTCTGTTTGCTGGCTAAGGTCCTGGCAATGGTTGTGTCCATCATGTCTTCTGCAAGGATAAAAGGTGATTAGGAATTATAAATTCAGTGAGAGTGCAGAATATGATAGTAATAATTCAATTTATGACACGAAGTAAAAATTCTAAGATAGGGGTTGTGTTGGGTCGTTAAATAAGGATTTTGATACGTGGTGCTAGAGGAATATGATGAGACAAATGGTATATTGTTGGTTTACATGTTAAGGAGTAGACTGACAGTATTTTATATAAAGGAAATTACTATATAAAAAGAAAGGGGGAAAGGAAGCTTGCCGATGGTGAAGGGTTTTGCTAATCGAGTCCGTGAGGGGAAACTTTGCTTCCCACTTCACTTCGGTAGCTTGACCATGGCGATCCCTTCGATGTCCCCGATTAAAAAAAATTTAATCCTAGACAAAAAAGATTGCCCAAACCACCAAGTCATCGTCGTGCTATTCCTTTAGAGAGGTCACTTGAACAAACTAGTTGTTCAAGCGACCATCCTCTATTCTACGAGTAGCCGCGGAATAAACGATATCCGGATCGCCGGTTTTTGTGTTTATGCTTGGGATCCAAGTATTATTTAGCCATTTATAGATTTATAACATGCTAGTAATTGAAAAACAAAAACAAGCAACAAACAAAAGAAGAAAGTAGAATAGGTATACCTCTCGATCTTCTAATGTATGACCTTCCTCCTTTTGGACGTCGTGTGGGCGACGATCCACCAAAAGTCGAAGCTCCTAGATCGCAAATCTTCCTTCCTTGCTCTTCCAAAGCAAGAGGAAGAATAGAAACAAGGTTTTCCTCCTCACTAGAAACAACCAACAAGGAACCAAAGCTTTCCTTGTCGCCGGCCAACTAGATGAAGGAGAAGATGGTGGGAAACAACCAAGACACCAAGGGAAGCCCTATATCTTGTTTCCACCACCTAAGAAAAGGGAGAAGGGAGCTTTTGGGCGCCGGCCAAGGGCTGGGAAGGGTCTGGAAACCTGCTGGACGTTGGCCACAAGACAAGGAAGAAAAAAGGAAACCTTGCCTTATTTGGTGCCGCCCTAACCTCCAAACCCTAACCCTAATCCTAATCATATCTCAACTAGGATTCCCTTCTCTTGCCGCCCAAGCCTTGCTATCCTTCAATTGTAGTTCACGCCAACCCCTTGACACCCTTTTATAGAGTTAGGGATAAGTCATGAATTAATCTCCTCCATTGGTTCTAGGGATTTAATCTCAACTGTCGGATCTAGAGATTTAATCTCAACCGTCGGAACTTAGAGATTTAATCTCTACCAATGGATCTTAGAATTTTGTTTCTATCCATTAGATCTAAGCATCAAGAGGTGTTAATAGGCTACATTAGGGACCATGAGGAGGAGTTGGGTCTTGGCCACCCATGGATCAAGCCCACATAAAGTCCGATCCACTAATGATGATCCAATCCACTAAAGGTTCATCATTGATCTACCTCACCAACCCCCATATGATAATATGGGCTCCATATATTATTTGTACATTTTCTCCCCGTGTTTAAGATCTCGAATGTTCATCGATTAATTAATTTACTGACCATTAATTAATCAACATCTAACTCCTTGAGTAGTACCACTCAACCTTTTCATCATGCCGGACCAAGTCCACCTGCAGGGTTTACATGATGAACCTTATGAGCTCCTCAAGGGGACATCATCATCCTAATATATAGGACACGGTTTCCTCCTATAATCAACGACACACCATATAAATAATATCATCTCTCAACTTACCGAGCCTATCGATTTAATCTATAAATCTCGCCCATTGGTAAATCAAAGAGATGACTACTAAGTATATGTACCCGTTATTATATCGGGATTAAGAGTATGTACTAAATAATATCTGAGGTCCGATTCGATTATGTAGTCAGCAATAAATCGAATCACCTCTATGTCGGTCCTGCTCAATACACACAAAGTGCACTAGTGTGATTCTATGGTCAAGACAAACCAATACCAAATCACACTACAACCATTCCGATGGTTTATCCAAAGCCATCTCGGTTGTGAGACTTTGCTTATACTTTTCAAGGGGTCGATAACATGGTCTCCTGTGTGACACCACACACCATGTTATCTACAATGTAAAGTATTAGTCAATATTGCATAACCATAAAAATATGCAAACAATGACCATGTGATTCTTATTCCAAAATAAAGATGTTCATATAAAAGATAGACTTTTCAGTATACATCCCTACAATCTCCCACTTATACTAAAAGACTATGCTATCCTCAAAGTGTCATACATCCCGTTCCGGTTACGTATTGCTTCCTCCACGGTTGACTGCATGGAAGGACCTTAGTGAAAGGATCTGCCGGGTTATCCTCCCGATGCAATCTTGGCCACAACAACTTCTCCTCTCTTTCGATTTCTCGTATCGGGTGGTACTTGCTCTATGTGTTTACTAGCCTTATGGGCTCGTGGTTCCTTGAGTTTGCATTGCACCACTATTATCACAATAAATTGTGATAGTTACAGGCAAACCGGGAATCACATCCAAGTCCATCGAGGAAGTTCTGAGCCATACAACTTCTTTGGCGCCTCGGGGTGCCACATACTCGGCTTCCATGGTGGAGTCCACGCATTTACCTTGACACTCCTCCATACAATGGCTCCACCTCCCAAAGTAAACACAAAACTGAGGTAGACTTCTTATTATCCCTATCAGTTGGAAGTCGGAATCCATGTAACCCACGAGGAGTAATTAGTGCTAGTCCTTCTCGGTACTTGATATATGCTTTACCACAGTCCAATTTCCCTATCCTAGATTACTCTGATATCTGCTGACCATGCCCACGGCAAAGTAGATATCTGGTCTCGTACATAGCATCACATACATGAGGCTTCTTACTGTCGAAGCATAAGGAACCGACTTCATCTCCTGTATCTCCTCAGATGATCTAGGACACATCCCCTTAGATAAAGGAACTCCATGCCTGAAAGGTAGAAAACCTTTCTTGGAGTTTTGCATGCTAAAACGATCCATTATCGTGTCTATGTATGAATCTTGGGATAAGCACAACATCCTTTTCCTGCGATCCCTTATAACCTTGATCCCAAGGATGTGTCCCACCTCTCTCAAGTCCATATCAAACTGTTTGGACAACTATACCCTTACATCCGATAACACCTTGATATTGTTTTCAATCAACAAAATGTCATCTACATATAGTACAAGAAATACCACTACGTTTCTGTCACATCTCTTGTATACACAAGCCACATCTGGACTTTGAATAAATCCATAAGATTGGATCACCTCATCAAACCGGATGTTCCAACACCTCGAAGCTTGTTTCAATCCATAAATGGACCGATTAAGCTTACATACAAGATGCTCTTTTCCCTTAGCAATGAATCCCTGTGGTTGCTTCATGTAGATGTTTTCCTCAAGACTTCCATTAAGGAAAGTTATCTTGACATCCATCTATCACACCTCATAATCCATATGAGCTGCTATGCATAAGAGAATCCGGATAGACTTAAGCATGGCTACCGGCGAAAAGGTCTCATAATCGATACCCTCTTTCTGAGTGTACCCCTTCGCAACAAGCCTCGCTTTGAAGGTCTCAACCTTCCCATCTATCCCTCTCTTTCTCTTGTAGATCCACTTGCATCCAATGGTTTTTACACCATCGGGTGGTTCTACTAGCTCCCAGACCTGATTTGAATCCATGGATTCAATCTCAGCATTCATGGCACTTTGCCAAGATACTGCATCTTTATCTTGGATTGCCTCGTCATATGTCCAGGGATCAGGTTCATGTTCGCCAGGGACCAAATCAGAAGATTCTCCCAAGAACATGAATCTCTCAAGCTGTCTTACAACCCTCTCACTACGACGAGGTATCACCTGTGTATCCTATGTGACACGCGGTGCAGTGATATGTGGTATATCCTCTTGTACCAGTGGTACTAAAGAAGTGACATCCCCTTTTAACTCCCCCAGAACAATTTTACTCTTGGGCTTGTGGCTCATCACATAGTCTTCCTCTAGAAATCTGGCATTCGTGCTAACGATCATCCTCTGATCTCTAGGACTATAAAACAATCCACCCTTCGTTCCCCTGGGATAGCCAACAAACAAATGTACTTCTGTACGAGGTTCCAACTTACCAGCATCTGCCATCAGCACATGTGCTGGACTCCCCCATATCCGAATATATCTTAGACTAGGCTTTCGCCCAGTCCATAACTCTGTGAGAGTAGAAGGCACTGATTTAGATGGAACCAAGTATAGAATGTATACCGTCGTATCTAGAGCATATCCCCAGAACGAATCTGGCAAGTCAGAATAACTCATCATCGATCTAACCATCTCCATAAGAGTCCTATTCCTTCGCTCTGCTACACCGTTCTGCTGGGGTGTGTCAGGTGCAGTCAATTGAGATTGAATCCCAACCTCTAATAAGTAGTTCCTAAACTCTCCCAAGAAGTACTCACCACCACGATCAGATCGTAGTGTCTTGATACTTTTACCTTAACGTTTCTCCACATTAGCCTTGAATTCTTTGAACTTGTCAAAGCATTCAGACTTGCAGCGCATCAGGTAAATGTATCCATATCTCGAGTAATCGTCTATAAAAGAGACGAAATACTCAAAACCACCTCTAGCCTAGATAGACATAGGACAACACAAATCAGAATGAACCAATTCTAACACATCTTTGGCTCTATACCCCTTGGCCTTAAAAGGCCTCTTGGTCATCTTACCCTCCAAGCAAGATTCACAGGTTGGGAGATCCTCCACCACTAATGAACCCAAAGGTCCATCAGCTATAAACCTTTGAATTCTGCTTAGGTTAATGTGACCAGGCCTAAGATGCCAAAGATACGTTTGGTTCATCTTCGAAGCTTCTTTTCTCTTATTCAAATTAAAAGATGAGTTATTAACTTCAATTTGTATCATGGGAGGTTTTGGTTTAGGTGTATACAAATTTCCTATCAATGTACCTAAACAGATATTCTCCCTATTCTTTTTTATAATAGCTCTGTCATTAAAAGAAATAGAATATCCATCCATAAACAATTTAGAAACTGAAACTAAATTCTTTCTAAATAAAGGTACATAAAGGAAATTTTCTTGAACCAATGTTTTATTTTTCTCAAAAGATAAATAAAACTTCTCCTACTGCAATAGCCGCCACCTTCATGGCATTGCCCAAGTAAATGGTAATCTCCCCTTTAGCTAGTCGTCGGGTTTCCTAGAACCCCTGCAAAGTATTGCAGACATGATTAGTGACTCCCGTATCTACACACTAGGTGTCGGTAGATAACATCGCTAATCATGTTTCAACGACTAGTCCAAAGGATATATATTTGTTCTGCTTTGGATTGGGAAAATCCTTCTTCCAATGTCCATCCTGCTTGTGAAGTACTTGCCTTTTGACTTCTTCACTCCTCCCTATGATCCTCCTACCACCTTTGCTCCACCTTGTTTCTCCTTCTTCTTGCCTTTTGGCTTAGAAGTAGAAACATTTTTGAGCAACCATGGCTTGAGGACACTCTTCGAAGAGTGCATGCTTGTACTCCTTAGCAGATAAGACAATATCTAGATTCTTTTTCAATCAACATTATTTGGGTACAGTAAATTTATTTCCTTTAGTTTCATAGTAAGTGGACTGAAAGTCATTTTTAAAAATCCTAAGAATCACATAGATCATTACTGTAGATTTCAAAAAATTATTGATTCCTCAAACAATAAAATTTCAAAATCAACCAACATCTCAAAACACCGAGAATATCGTATGCCATGATAGTGTGGACGTATACGAATTCTACATTTGTAAGAGAAGGTTTTACCCATTAATTTTATTATCTTGTCAACCTAACTTTATGACAAGTAAAATTAATAGTTGGTTCCTCTTTGTCCCTACAAATAAAAGAAGTGACTCCGATGGGGAGGATACTTATATTTGTATCTAAGTGTTCACCATTACTCGGTTCTAAGGTAATTATCTCGGGTTATGTGCCTTATGATGGGCAAGTACACATGCTCTTTAATAATTTCCAATAACCATATTCGACCTTGTGATCCGCAAACAAACCCATCCGATGGGGTGGAAGGCACTCAGAGCCAACGTGCAAGTTTGTTTGCATCACTTGTCAAATTGTAATAGAGGCTGCCGGAATTTATAAAAATATCCCTCTCCCACTTAGTAATTTGAAATTGAGGAATTTTCCTAGCCTACGACATGCATATCAAACAAACAGCAATAAATATGCAAAATAAATTATTTTCCAACTATTATGGCTTTTGTCTTCAATATGACTCCCGTCGCATCGCCATCTCGTCCACTCCTCCTATGCCATGTACGAGCCATCCGGAGATCCGAGCCGAGACTAAAACCTATTTTAATTTACATCCATCGATCCTATACTCCACGAGGGAGTATACATGAAATCTAGATTGAAAGTAAAATAAAAGAAAGAGTGGCTAAACAATACCGTATTTAATTTACCAAAAACTAAATACTAGCCTCGTCAACCCCGAAGATTCAACAAAATAAATATTTACACACATACAATCACAAACACACATATGGCCATAATAGTCGGATCTTATGCCTGCAACCAAAGAGTTAAACTACACATATCCTACTATTATCCGGGACATATAATATATGAAAAAGTGCATAAAAATTAAACGAATCCTAAACACACAAAACCGGAAACCTTGGCTCTGATACCAATTGAAGGGTTTTGCTTATCGAGTCCGTGAGGGGAAACTTCGCTTCCCACTTCCCTCGGTTGCTTGACCATGGCGATCCCTTCGATGTCCCTAGATTAAAAAAAATTTAATCCTAGAAAAAAGGGATTGCCCAAACCACCATGTCATCGTCGTGCTATTCGTTTAGAGAGGTCACTTGAACAAACTAGTTGTTCAAGCGACCATCCTCTATTCTACGAGTAGTCGCGGAATAGACGATGTCCGAATCGTTGGTTTTTGTGTTTATGCTCGGGATCCAAGTATTATTTAGCCATTTACAGATTTATAACATGCTAGTAATTGAAAAACAAAAACAAGCAACAAACAAAAGAAGAAAGTAGAATAGGTATACCTCTCGATCTTCTAATGTATGACCTTCCTCCTTTTGGATGTCGTGTGGGCGACGATCCACCAAAAGTCGAAGCTCCTAGGTCACAAATCTTCCTTCCTTGTGTTGGAATGTATACTGAAAGCCTAGCCCTTTTTGTATGAACATTTTATTTTGGAATAAGAATCACATGATCATTGTTTGCACTTTATATATTTATTATATATGTGTGCATATTGTCTAATATTTTACATTGTAGATAACATGGTGCTTGGTGTGGCGCAGAAGATCATGTTATCAATCCCTTGTAAAATATAAGTAGAGGCTCACAACCAAGATGGTTTTGGACAAACCATTGGCATGGTTGTAGTGTAGCTTGGTATTGTTTTGTCTTGAACATAGAGTTACACTAGTACACTTAGGTGTATTTAGCAGGACCGACATAGAGGTGATTCAATTAATTACTGACTACATAATTGAATCGAACCTCGGATAATATGTTGTACATGCTCTTAATCCCGATATAATAACGGGCACATGTACTTAGTATTTATTTTTTTGATTTACGAGAGGGTGAGATTTAGATGGATTAAATCAATATGCCCGGTAAGTTGGGAAATGATATTATTTACATGGTGTGCCATTGATTATAGGAGAAAACCGTGTCCTATATACTAGGTTGATGATGTCCCCTTGAGGAGCTCATAAGGTTCATCATGTAAACCCAGCTGGTTGACTTAGTCAACATGATGATAAGGTTGAGTGGTACTACTCGAGGAGTTAGATGTTAATTAATTGATGGTCAGTAAATCAATTAATTGACGGAGATTTGATATCTTAAACACGGGGAGATGAATGTACAAATAATATATGGAGCCCATATTAATTTATGGGGGTTGGTGAGGTAGTTCAATGATGATCCTCTAGTGGAATGGAACATCATTGATGGATCAAGTTTGTGTGGTTCCGATCCATCGGGTGGCCAAGATCCAACTCCTCCTTATGGTCCCTATCGTAGCCTAATATAATCCTCATGAAGTCTAGATCCGAGGATGTAAAACAAAACCCTAGAACCAACGGTTGGGATTAAATCCCTAGATCCGACGGTTGGGATGAAACACAAGATCCGATGGTTGGGATGAAACCCTAGATCCGACGGTTGGGATGAAACCCTAGATCCGACGGTTGGGATGAAATCCTAGATCCGACGGTTGGGATGAAACCCTAGATCCGACGGTTGGGATAAAACCCTAGATCCGACGGTGGAGATTAAATCCCTAGATCCGACGGTGGAGATTAAAGGAGGCTTAAGCCCAATTCTATAAATAGAGTGCATAGGTTGGGCGGCAAGGATGGTGCTTGGAAATTAGGGTTTGCCTATCTAGAAGTGGGCGGCAACAAACCCTAAAGGAGTTAGGGTTTTGGGTGGCTAGAAGTGGGTGGCAACATCATTGTTCTCCCTAGGGTTTTGGCCGGCGCCCCTCTTCCTCTTCTCATCCTTGGCCGGTTGTCTTCTTCCTCCCTTTTCTCCTTGGTGGCCGGCGGCAACATTGATACAAGGTTGGGCGACATTCATCCATATCCCATCTTGGTGGCCGGCGGCAACATTGCTTCAAGGTTGGCCGGTGCTCAAGAATTCACTCCTTGGCCGGCGGTTACATCGAGCTCCTTGGCTTGGTGGCCGGTTCTAGAAAGGAGATGAAATTTTGTTTGGTTCTTCTCTTTGTTCGCAGCGAACAAGGAAAGGAAGAACGCGATCTAGAAGGCTTCTACTCGTGTAGGATCTTCGCCCACACGTCGTCCACGAGGAGGATAGGACATACGGTAGAAGATCGTGAGGTATAAAAGTTTTACAACTTTATTTTCTGATCTTAGCATGTTCTTTTATGTGTTGATTATACAAGTGTACATTTGTATATATTTTGTATAATCATGGACACCAAAGACAAACACAAAAACCGGCGATCCATCCGTCGTCTCTTCCGCGGCTAACCAACTAGAAGAGTTGTGTTGCTTGAACAACTAGTTTGTTCAAGCGATCACTCAAGTTGTTAGCACGACGATGAATTGGTTGTGCTAAGGAAACTCATCCCATCCGGATTAGTTCTTTCATTAGTGAAAATTTTAATCCGGGGACATGGGAGCCAATAAGCCTCCGAAGCAACCACCCTACAAGTGGTATCAGAGCCACGGTTTCCGGTTTTGTGTGTTTTGGATTCGGTTACTTTCATGCACATATCATATATTGAGTATGCCGGATAATAGTAGGATGTGCGTAGGCTAACTTTTTTGTTGCAGGCATAAGATCCGACTATTATGGCTATTTGGTTGTATGTGATTGTTTTGTGTGTGATTGTATGTATATTATTTGAATCCTCGGGGTTGACGAGACTAGATTAGTATTTAATTTTTGTAATTAAATACGGCATTGTTTAGCCGCTCATTTTAGTTTACTTTCGATCTAGATTATTTGTACACTCCTTCGTGGAGTATAGGATCGATGGATATAAATTAAAATGATATATCTCGACTCGGATCTCTTTGGTGACTTTGACGAAAAAAGATGGAGCGGAGACGAGGTGGACAGACGGATGCGTATTGGAGAACAATGCCATAATAGTTGGAAAAATTCTGTTTTTTTCCATATTTATTGCTTATTTGTTTTATATGCATGTTGTGTATGCTTTAAAATTCCTCAATTTCAATTTACTAAGTGGGAGAGGGATATTTTAATTAATTCCCACGGCCTCCATTACAATTTGACGTGTGATGCAACAAACTTGCGCGTTGGCTCTGAGTGCCTTCCTCCCCATCGGATGAGTTTGTTTGCGGATCACTAGGTCAAATAATGATTATAGGAAATTATTTAGGAGCGTGTGTACTTCCCCATCGGTAAGGCACATAATCCGAAATAATTCCCTTAGTATCGTGTAATGGTGCACACTTAGATGCAAATAAAAGTATCCTCCCCATCGGAGTCACTGCTTTTATTTGTAGGGCTAAAGAGGAACCAACTATTAATTTTATTTGTCAAAAAGTAAGGTTGACAAGATAATAAAATTAATGGGTAAAACCTCCTCTTACAAATGTAGAATTCGTATACGTCCACACTATCATGGCATGCGATATTCTCGGTGTTTTGAGGTGTTGGTTGATTTCGGAATTTTATTGTTTTGAGGAATCAATAATATTTGAAATCTAATATTTTGATCATTGTGATTCTTAGGTTTTTCAAATGGCTTTCAACCCACTTGCTGTGATATTAAAAGAAAATAAACTTACTGGACCAAACTATATTGATTGGAAAAGAAATCTGGATATTGTCTTAACTGCGGAGTACAAATTTGTACTCTTCGAGGTCTGTCCTCCTAAGCCCACCGATGACTCTGATGAAAAGGAGAAAGAATGTTATAAGAAATGGATCAAGGCAGATGAGATGGTGTTGTGTTACATTTTGGCATCTATGTTAAATGTGCTGCAACATCAGCATCAGGCCATGGCCACAGCTTATGACATGATGTTCAATCTCAAGGAACTTTTTGGACATCAGAGTTGGGCAGCTAGACAGGAGGCAATGAGAAACTTGATGACGACCACCATGATCGAGGGAACACCCGTTAGGGATCATGTTCTCAAGATGATGGCTCATCTTAATGAGATGGAAGTCCTCGGAGCTGAGATCGATGGGTAAACCCAGGTTGATATCATTCTCCAGTCTCTGCCTAGGAGTTTTAAGCAGTTCCGCCTCAATTACAACATGAACAAGAGGTTGTATTCGTTGGCGGAGCTTCTGACAGAACTCTAGGTGGCAGAGGGGCTTTTTCGTCAAAGCGCTCAAGCCATTGTCGCTCAGAAGGTTTCTTCTTCTAAACCTACGTATTGCTCTTTGTTGAGCGCCTCGTTTGCAGACTGTATTAAGCATAAGCAGCTTATCATATACGATATGAGTATCCATTAAGCCAAGCTAGCTGTCATTGAACATCGCTTAAGCCACGAGCTAAACTAACATGCATCACATATATCTTCTTGTTTAGTTGTTGAAACATATTTAGCGATGTTATCTACGATTACGGTGTGTATGAATCTGAGAGCCAGCGATCATGTCTGCAATACTTTGCGGGGTTCGAGAAACCCGACTAGTGAGGAGATTACCGTCTTCATGGGCAATGCTTCAAAGGTGGCGGCTATTGCAGTGGGAGACGTTTATTTATCTTTTGATAGGAATAAAGTTTTGGTTTTGAGAAATTGTCTTTATGTACCTACTTTTAGAAAGAATTTAATTTCAATTTCTAAATTGTTTATGGATGGATATTCTGTTTCTTTTAATGACAAAGTGGTTATAAAAAGGAATAGGGAGATTATCTGTTCTGGTACATTGGTTGGCAATTTATATACTCTTGAACCGAAAACTCCCACGATGCATATAGAAGTAAATAACTCATCTTCTAAGTCTAATAAGAGAAAAGAACCTTCGCAAATGAACCAGACATATATTTGGCATCTAAGGCTTGGTCATATTAACCTAAGCAGAATTCAAAGGTTGATAGTGTAGGGATTTTTTATGCAAAATAGCATATGTGCAACGGAAAAATAGGATCCCTTCCAAGTAATCCTTGCGAAAGCAAACCTCGTACAAAAAATAAATTTCTCAAAACCAATCTTATAGGAGAATATTACCTTTGTTGCGTGCCCTTTTTAATCCCGCTTCTCCTTGGGTTTGTGTTGGTGCAGGGGCACTAGATAATCGAACCTGTGTTTTGATTATGGCAAAGACACAAAGTTAAGTTTATATTGTTATCTCACGAGCTAAATCAAGTGTGCAGAAAAGTACTAAAGCTGGAGCTGAAGGCTAGCGACACCCGGAGGAAGCCGTGGTGGTCGGGCGACACTTGAGTGAATTCGGAGGGAGCCGAAGGAATCGAGTGGAAGGCCGGAAGCGAGAGCTACTATCGAGGTAAGCTCGTGTGAGTGAGAGATTGTAAGGTCGTGTCCTCTTTACGGGGACGACCGTAGGCGACGATTCGACTAAGACTTCCTGTGGAAGGTCTAGGTCGAGATCGGACGGTTAGAAACCGTCGTATTTATCATTTTCCGAGCTAATCTCTTACTGCAGGGAAGTGGTTAGCCGGCAATGATCATTCTTTGGACATTAGGCGATCATTGTATTATCGATTGGTGATGAGATGCATCGATCATTATCATCGAGTATAACATATTTATTTAATCTTATTAAATTAATAAGCTTAGCATTAGCATATTGAATTTATCTCATTAAATCAATAAGCTAAAATTCTCATTAAGCTTAAAGTCCGAAAACCATTTTGTACTTAAGCTCATTCCCAAATTATTCTAGTCAAACTAGAATGCACTAATTCTTCTAATCATCATGCTCTTTGTGTGTGACCCTATAGGCTCTCATAACGTTGGTAGTGGATCTAAACTCTTTTAGATACACAAGCAATGAGCGGCATCTAGCAATACATCATTGCTACCCAAGTTACGAAATAAGTCAAGATCCGACTAACCTTTCTGTGACTACTATAATGTATGAACGTGTCCTTCTATCCTTGATATCAGATTGACCAATGAGGCATAGACCGTGTCATCCTCGATCAATCTATGTGTTTCTTCATCCCTGAGTACACTAACTCAAACAAATGAGCTCAATATCTCATATTGACTCATTCGAGCATGGCCATGCGTTTTAGTAGTTCTACTCAATCAAGGGGCCCACAGATATCACTCCCGTCATATGGGAGGGATAGATCCCATCTACATCACTCACATCCCTCCGCATAATTTGTTATATACCCGATGTCGCCTTTATGGTCCACCCTGTTACGGGTGACGTTTGACGATACCAAAGTACATAACTCCTTATGTAGGGAACCGTAGTGACTTCAGGTTTGAGGACTATTCATACCAATAGTCACATGAGAAAGTTTATTACACTCATATGACGATCCATGAAACTTTCTCATGGCGGGTCAGTTCAGTATATATTCTCTAATATATACCCATGTGTCAACTTGATATCATATATCCATGACTTGTGAGATCAAGTCATCAATTGACCTACATGCTAGTCTTTATGTATTAATATTGCCCTTGCATATTAATACTTGACTAGGAACATTTAGGAAAGTGTTCTCTACAGCTCCTCATAATCAATTCTGCCAATTGATGTGCTGTAGATAAGAACCTACTTTTCTAGGGCATTATTATATTTAAGTTAGCTGGCACAAGCAAGACGTAAATATAATAACCAATCCTTTGCCTTTATAGAATATGATACAAAATGTTCCCTATTCAACCATCACATGATTGGTTCGAGGGCTATAACTAACAATCTCCGACTAGCACTAGTACTAATCACTATAATATCTGATACCTAGTGACCTAGTGTGACCATCATGCTTCCTCTGTGCCAAAGCCTTGGTCAATGGATCTGCGATGTTAGCTTCTGTCGGTACTCTGCATATCCTCACATCTAGTCTATTGATGATCTCTCGAATGAGATGGAAGCGCCGCAGTATGTGTTTGGTCCGCTGATGTGATCGAGGTTCCTTAGCCTGTGCAATAGCCCCATTGTTGTCACAATAGAGGTCTATTGGATCTGCAATGCTAGGAACTACCCCAAGTTCACTGATGAACTTGCGGAGCAAAACAACCTCCTTTGCTGCATCAGACGCAGCAATATACTCGGCTTCTGTTGTAAAATCAGCAACTGTGTCCTGCTTCGAACTCTTCCAGCTCACAACTCTACCATTCAGGCAAAACACGTACCCCGATTGTGATCTATAGTCATCCTTGTATGTTTGGAAGCTTGAATCATTGTAACCCTTTACAGTTAGCTCCTCATTTCCTCCAAATATCAGGAAATATTCTTTCGTTCTTCGTAAGTATTTAAGAATATTTTTGACTGCTATCCAGTGACTTTCACCTGGATCTAACTAGTATCTACTCGTCATGCTCAAAGCATACGAGACGTCAGGACGAGTACAAAGCATGGCGTACATGATAGACCCTATAGCAGATGCATAAGGGATCTTATCCATGCGATCTCTCTCCTCCTTAGAAGAGGGACATTGAGTCTTCGAAAGACTCATACCATGTGATAAAGGCAGAAATCCTTTCTTGGAATTTTGCATAGCAAAATGATCTAGCACTTTATCAATGTATGTACTCTGACTTAGGCCAAGTAATCTTTTAGATCTATCTCTATAGATCTTGATGCCTAGAATATAGGCAGCTTCACCTAAGTCTTTCATCGAGAAATAATTCCCTAACTATATCTTCACAGACTGGAGTGAGGGAATATCATTTCCGATGAGAAGTATGTCATCTACATACATGATAAGAAATACAACTGTGCTCCCACTATTTCTCTTGTAGACACAAGGTTCATCTTCATTCTTGATGAAACCAAACTCTTTGATTGCATCATCAAATCGAAGATTCCATCTTCGAGAGGCTTGCTTTAGTCCATAAATGGACCTTTGCAGTTTGCATACCTTTCCAGGATGCTTTGGATCTTCAAAACCCTCAGGCTGTGTCATGTACACATCCTTGAGTAGCTTTCCATTCAGAAAAGCGGTTTTGACATCCATCTGCCAGATCTCATAATCGTGGTAGGCTGCAATAGCAAGTATGATCCGAATGGATTTAAGCAACGCAACTGGGGAAAAGGTTTCATTATAGTCAATACAATGAATTTGTTTGAATCCTTTAGCCACCAATCTACCTTTATAGGTATGCTTATTACCATCCATGTCAGTCTTTACTTTAAAGACCCACTTACACCCAATGGGTTTTACCCCTTCAGGTGGATCAACAAAAGTCCATATTTGGTTAGTGTACATGGATTCCATTTCGGATCTCATGGCCTCTAGCCATTTCTCGGAATCTGGGCTCATCATAGCTTCTTGATAGGATGTAGGCTCATCAAGATCGACAAGCAATACATCACCATTGTCAGTCAAGAGAAAAGAATATCTCTCGGGTTGATGACGGATCCTATCAGATCTACGAAGAGGTTGGTCTACATGAACAGGTGTTTGCTCCACAACTCTTTGGGCAACAATTTCCTCATCCACAACACTTTGTGGTGCCTGTTCATTTTCCATCAAAGCCTTAGTGTTATCTTCATCTTGAATTTCTTCAAGATGAATTTTACACCCACTAGTTTTTCTAGAAATAAATTTTCTTTCTAGAAAGACAGCATTTCTGGCAACAAACACCTTGCCAAGTGTGGGATTGTAAAAGTAATATCCCTTAGTTTCCTTGGGATATCCTACAAAATAACACTTATCTGATTTGGGTCCTAGTTTATCTGAGACATGACATCTAACATAAGCTTCACAACCCCAAATCTTTATAAAAGACATTTTGGGACTCTTCCCAGTCCATAATGTATATGGTGTCTTTTCTACAGCTTTTGATGGGACGCGATTAAGTGTGAAAGCGGCAGTCTCTAGAGCTAAACCCCAAAAGAAAGTAGGTAGATCAGTCTGACTCATCATTGATCGTACCATATCTAATAGAGTACGATTTCTCCTCTCAGATACACCATTCCATTGTGGTGTTCCAGGTGGAGTGAGTTGGGATATTATCCCACACTCAGCCAGGTGATCACGAAACTCTTGACTAAGGTATTCACCACCTCGATCTGATCGAAGTAGCTTAATACGCTTACCAAGTTGGTGTTGTACTTCATTCTTGAATTCTTTGAACTTTTCAAAGGATTCTGACTTATGTCTCATCAAATATAAGTAGCAAAATCTACTCATATCATCAGTGAAAGTAATAAAGTACTTATAGCCTCCTCTGGCTTCGACATTGAAAGGGCCACATACATCAGTATGTATGAGTCCTAACAAGTCCGTCGCTCTCTCTCCATGTCCACTAAATGGAGTTTTAGTCATCTTTCCTAAAAGACAAGATTCACATACCTCATATGATTCAAAATCAAATGAGTCCAATAATCCATCTTTATGGAGTTGGGATATGCGTTTTTCATTTATGTGACCTAGGCGACAGTGCCAGAGATATGTTTGGTTCAAACTATTCGATTTGAACCGTTTGGTATTTACGTTATAAATTGGGTTTTCTAAATCTAGAACATAGAGACCATTCATAAGTGGTGCATTACAATAGAACATTTCATTCAAATAAATGGATCAACATTTTTCCTTTATTATAAAAGAAAAGTTTTTCTTGTCTAAACAAGATACAGAAATTATGTTCTTCGTTAATGCAGGTACATAAAAGCACTCCTCTAGTTCTAAGATAAGCCCAGTGGGCAAAGACAAAGAATATGTTCCTACAGCTACAGTAGCAACTTTTGCGCCATTGCCTACTCGTAGGTCCACTTTGTTAGTGCTTATAAGCTCCACATATCTCCACAATGGCATGATATTGTCCACTTTGGGTCTAAGCCCTCATGGTTTTATTTTTGGGCTTTACCCAAAAGGCCTCATACCAATGGAGATATCTTTTTTCTTATAAGCACATGATCTTTTCCATGTCTTACCAATGTGGGACTTTGATTGTATTCCCCATACTCCCAACAATCCCCCCCTCAAACGAAGGACCACATTGGGCCCCCCCTCAAGCCTATCCCTCCTCGAAGGATTTTCTCTGCTTGATGTCCGATCTTCAACCCACCAGGACTTCCTGCCAGTTGTTCGGTCCCCCCGACCCAACTAGACTTCCTTCCTGATGTCTGGTTCTCTTGATCCGGACGTGGGAGCTCAACTTCCTTCGTTCGAGGTTCATGGCTTGACATGGACCATGGCTCTGATACCAATTGTTAGTGCTTATAAGCTCCACATATCTCCACAATGGCATGATATTGTCCACTTTGGGTCTAAGCCCTCATGGTTTTATTTTTGGGCTTTACCCAAAAGGCCTCATACCAATGGAGATATCTTTTTTCTTATAAGCACATGATCTTTTCCATGTCTTACCAATGTGGGACTTTGATTGTATTCCCCATACTCCCAACACACTTCGCCCTTTGCCATTAGTCTACTATTTCTCAGTCCCTGCACATTAGTACAAATGTGAGATGCACATCCGGTATCTAATACCCCATGTAGAAGAAATAGATAGATTAACTTCTATAACGTGTATACCTGAGGCAGAAGTCCCACTTCTTTTCTTCTTTACTTCCTCAAGGTAGACTTTGCAGTTCCGCTTCCAGTGTCCAGTCTCACCGCAATGGAAACAGTCCCCTTCCTTAGGTACTTTACCTTTACCCTTTGAAGTGGATGAATTGGCCTTACCTTTGGCTTGGGTCTTACCCTTGCCTTTGCGCTTACCTTTGCCCTTCTTGACCATTAGTACGTTACTAACTTTCTTCTTGAGATTCGGTTCATCATTTCTTAAGATGCTGAGAATCTCAGGCAAAGGATTATCAATTTCATTCATGTTATAATTCATGATGAATTGATTATATGCTTCCGGCAATGATTGCAGGATAACATCGGTTGCCAAATCTTGGCTCAGTGGAAAACCTAGTTTTTCAAGGTTCTCAACGTACCCTATCATTTTAAGTACGTGAGTTCCTACAGGTGTTCCTTCTTGCATCTTGCATGCAAAAAGAGCCTTAGAAACTTCAAAATGCTCGTGCCTAGCTTGTCCTTGATATAGTTGTTTCAAATGCTCAACCATATCATAGGCATCCATGTTCTCATGTTGCTTCTGAAGCTCAGAGTTCATGGTGGCAAGCATAAGACATGACACATCTAATTCGTCATCTTGATGCTTCTTATAAGCATCCTTTTCATCACGAGTGGCAGCGGTGGTGTTTGAGGATAAGTGCTCTAGGACATCTGAGGATAATCATCAGGTTCCTATACCAGTCTAGAAAGTTAGCTCCATTGAGCTTGTCTTTCTCAAGGACAGATCGCAAGTTGAGGGGGTGTGTCGTGTTAGATGACATGGTGATCTACAACATTAAAATGCAAAATTAAGTATCATACCTAAGTCATTTAATTAGGCCTTTAATTAAATGAGGCTCCCACTAAATTCTCATAGCTTTGATATGAGCTAATCATTGATGTAGGCAAACACATTTTGCTTACATCATTAGCTTCTATTTAGCTATAAATTTATATGGGATAAAGATCCACATCATACTTCGTTTTGAGTTAGCTTTGGCTAATCGCCCAAGACATAGTATGATTAGGTAAGCAATCTTTTTCCAATTACATCTGATGTAACTCTTTAATAGCTTTGGTTAAGTTTAGATTAGTTTAGTGCTTATTCCTAAACCAGCTTCCATGCCGTGGCGAGGCACAGAGGCCTTCTTTGATATTGGAGCAACGACCACTTTCTAAGACAAAGCTGATGTTCAGAAATCACACAAAACTAATTTTTAAAACTTATGTTCAAAGCTAATATATGCCTCTACTTTCTTAATTAAATAAGAAAAACTTAATTAAGTCTTAACCAAGTTTGATAGCGGGACATCACGATTGTCCACTCGCACTCTTCCAAGATAAAATGCATTGCTTTGCTTTGGCAAACCCAACAACAAATGATCGAGGAAGTAGTGAGTACCAAACTTTTGTAGGCATATCGTTTTTGACTTATTAAGAAATAAACATGCATCACAAACATATTAGCATACATCACATATAAGCTAAATTAACATGCATCACATACATATTAAACTAAGCGTGTCATGGTTATGGCCCTTATTCTACAATCTTCTCAAGCCAATAAAAAGATTGATTGGTCAACCTAGGGATAACATCTTCTCCCAAGTGCTTCCTTTTGGTTGTCTTGTGTTGTTGACTTCCTCCTTGTAACGTCATCTTCCAATGGACCCTCCATCTTTATTTTGTATATTACAAAAGAAAAAATACTCGAGTTACATTGGAGTCTAAAACTAATTTTACAACAAGAATTTTAGGAGAAAGGCACGACACGCAGACTGTATTAAGAATTACAACACACAAATTCACCAACTTTTTGGTACTAGGCCATAACCATGCACCTTGTCAATTTTAACTTTTAAAAGACATCGGATATTTTATTATGTTTGAAAAATTGCTAATGCAATTATCATCTCATAATAATATTTATCCTAATTCTATATCATATATAAAATAGAGAAAACCTATTTTTTTATACGATCTTTCGCAAGTGGCTCTGATACCACTGTAGGGATTTTTTATGCAAAATAGCATATGCGCAACGAAAAAATAGGATCCCTTCAAAGTGATCCTTGCGAAAGAAAACCTCGTACAAAAAATAAATTTCTCAAAACCTATCTTATAGGAGAATATTACTTTTGTTGCGTGCCCTTTTTAATCCAGCTTCTCCTTGAGTTTGTTGGATCTTTTAGCACGTTCAAATGTCCGTGCCTCTATATGTATCCACACGAGCAAGCTCTTGTCTCACAAAAGAAACTAGAAGAGCTATCCTTTACTTCTTGCTAGAGAAGTCCCTAAAGGAGAGGAAGGTAGGGAAAAAGAGAAATGAAGAAGAAGACTACTCTTCTTGCTAGCCTACACTCACAAAAGCCACACAACAAAATGTAAGAAATCGGATGGCCGGCTAGAGGGGGGTGAATAGCCCTCGTTCGTTGGTTATCGGAATTTGCTCGTCTACAATTAGATTAGCGCAAGCGGAAACAACAATACAAGCAAATTAAACAAATAAAAACAAAGCAAAGGAAATAGACAATGCTAACACAAGATGTAACGTGGTTCACGGCTACGCCGCTAATCCACGGTCCCCGATTCGTCCTCGGTGAATCACTCCGCTCAACCAATCCACTAAATGGTCTCTCCTTTGCACCAAGCTAGGTGGAGGTAACCTTTACAATCAAGATCACTCTTCTTACAAATAGAATGGAGTAAAAGCGAGTAAGAAGAGTTTAGAGCTTGTGGGGCACTAGGAAGATTGTTTGGAACTTAAGCATTAGCCTCTCAAAGGCTCACACCCTCTCTTTTTATAGAGAGGGCTAACTTCTTCCCGTTGGCCGCCATCAGTCGACTGCCGCCCATGGCAGTCGACTGCCGTCACTACAACGGCCTCCGAACACGTCGGATGCCGACCGTTGTTGTCCAACGGAACTCTTGGCAGTCGACTGATGGACCTCATCAGTCGACTGCTGCCTCCGTAGTCGACTGCCCAGTCGGCTACGAACGGTTCTGTGGCCAAAACCCTATTGACCCGATTTCTTGATGATCGATAATCTGGCGATCGATCGCCAAGCGTATGGCGCCGATCGCCGCCACAAACCAATCGATAGATACGGTCGAGCTACACTCGACTCGAGCGATCATTCGCCATGACATGGCAGTCGACTGGTGTCGGGAAAACCCATCCGACACTTGGCCAAATGGCCAAGTTTCACCTAAGAGCTACCCTTCCCCGGGTTACAATCGCTCACTCTCATGTCTCGGAGTCCCTCGCCTTCGAAGTTCTCTTCGTTCTCGGCCACGTCCCTCGGCAGCATCAGGCGCACGGCTCTGCAATGCTCCTTCGCGTCTCTTGCCTCGAAGTCTACTTCCTCCGGCTTCACTCCAAGCTTCTCGTCCGGCGGTCCCTCGGATGCTCCAAGCGCACGGCTTCCGCAAAGCTATCCTTCACCGACTCAAGGCACGAGTCATGAGATGTGAAACTCGCCATGGCTCCATGTGCGAATTACTAAGTCCTGCACGACTTCAACGCACATATCAAATAAACATAACACACTAACTTAAACCCTTTGCCACACCATCAAAACCATATCACGGCAAGAGATTGCCCTAACAATCTCCCCACTTTTGATGTGTGGCAATCAGTTTAAGTTAGGTAAAAACATTTGATATAAATTCTAAGGGTAAGAAAGCATGTAAAGATAAACATGATATAACAACATGCAATTCCCCTTAATCCATGAAATTCTCTATGCAAATTTTCTCCCCCTATATTTCTCCCCCTACAATATATTTCTCCCCCTACAATATATTTCTCCCCCTACATATATTTCTCCCCCTACATATATTTCTCCCCCTAATGTGATTAACTTAAACATACTTATTTCTCCCCCTTTGACACCATCAAAAAGATTAACACTAAGTTATAAGCTCATGGCATCAAGTATAATGGAGGAAAAATATGTCAAGTTGATTTAAAAATTGGGTACCATTTGTTGGTGGCATCAAGTATATTTCTACCACTTGTAGGAGGTTTACAAACTGAATTCGGCCTTCAATATTCTGATTTATAGCCACCGATCAGCTATCGCATGGCAATGATCGGCAATAAAGGAAGCCGAATTTCTGATTTTCTGGATGAAATTCAGAAATGCATTAAAAATTTTAGAAAATTCTAAAAATCATGAAATTCGAGGAACATATTTCTCTTAAGTATATCTATCAATGAAAAATAGTTTTTCATGAAACCTCATTATATTTTCTTGTTTTTGCCAAAAATCCAAAAGTTCTAAAAACCACTAGGTTTTTGATCATTCTAGTGTCAAGTTAGCTACCTAGTTTTGCATCCAATTGTTTCAAAACATGAATACATGTATTTTAAGGTAAGAAATTGTTTTGAAAACATTAGAAATATCCAACCATGATCTTTGGGCAATATGTCTATTAATTAAACATAAGCCTTCCCCATGATTGGTCTATTATTGATATTTTGATACTTTAAATGACCATCTAAATGCCATAGGCATTAGTGGACATTTGTATCATCCTAACATCTCACCCATGCTAAGTTTGCAATCAAGTTAGCCTATAGTGAGTGTGAGATGTATCCTAGGGGGTATTTGTATATACTTAACCCATATATTCATGCAATTCTATCATGGTTAAGTATCAACCTAACAACCTACATGATCATAATGACATATATCAATTAATTTCACATTATGATCATGAAATACATGTTTTCATCAAATTATAACCATGCATTAGGCATTATATGATGATAATAAATAAAGTGTCACCTAAAGCATGATTTAAACCTATTTCTCATGATGATGTGCCCAATATCAAAATCATAAACCATGATTACACATATGCATAGAAATTACATTAATCATCATGATTTAAGCATTATTACCTTTTTATGGGCACGTTATCATCACCCAACACTATCTAAAAATGTTGTCCCGTCATCCTAAGTCAACCAAAATATGATATAGGTCAAGTTCATATGGTTGACTACCCTAGGGGTTTTCTAACCCTTAAGGATGGATTTTGGAACCCAAAATAGATTTTTACCTATGGGGTTCACTAGAAATTCCTTGGGGATCCATTTCTTAGCTATTACTTTGTTTTTGTCTTGTCCCTAGCTATTAGGCATCTATAGGCCTTCTCATTTTCTTCTCTTTATATCCTAGGCCTTTCTTGTTAAAACTTGCCCTTTGGCTCCCTATGATCATATTCAAAGTGTTGGAGCCAATTGTGAATTTTCCTAGGGCTTTGGTTAAATAATCTACCTTTTCCTTAATGCCCTATTTTCTTCTATGCATGCATCACTAACATCTAAAGGCACATAATTATCATGTGAGCATGCATCATCATGGCAAGAAGAAGTATCATTATTATTTAAGCATGCATTTTCTAGCTTATTTTCTAATGCCTTAATTTGATCTAGCATGCATTTATTTTTCTTCTTTTCTCTAAACAAATCCTAGTTAAACTAGAAATCATAGAAACTATTTTACTAGGAGAGGCTTTCGTTACCATAGTTTCCATGTCCTCTTCTTCTTCTTGGATGATGAGGAGGATGATGATGTGGAGGAGGCTCCCCCTTCACTTGAGCTCTCTCCTCTTGTGCTTGATCCTTCATTTTCGGAGGAGGAGCAATCCAAATCGTCAAAGGCCATCAAGGCCAAATTGGCGACAAAGGCATTCTCCTCATCCGATGATGAGGAGGAGGATGAGGAAGGATCATCCCATGTCTTGGCCTTGAATGCTTTGGCCTTCCCTTTTCTTTTGTCTTCTTCTCCTCTTCCTTCTTTTTCTTGCTCCCCTTTTTCTTCTTCTTTTCTTCTTTCTTTTTCCTCTCTTCCTTGCTTTTGTTTAGGAGAGGACAATTGTCCCTTATGTGTCCCTCTCCTTGGCAATTGTAGCATATCACCTTCCCCCTTGGTCTTCTATTCCTATCATTAGATTTATCAAATCTAAAATTCTTAAATACACGCCTCACCTTCCTTACCATGTAGGCTTCTTCGGTGCTATCCATGGAGGAGGATGAGGCTTCATCATCGGAGGAGGAAGGGATCTCTATCTTCTTCTTCCCTTGTTTGCCATCAAAGCTACTCCTCTTGAGGGTTGAATTTTAGGCTCCTCTTGTATCCCCTCAAGCCTAGTTTCGTGAGTTCCATTGTTGAAAAGAACTCCTCCAAAGTGCTCACTTCTAAATTCTTGGAGATGTAGAAGGAGTCCACCATGGAGCTCCACTTTGAGGACGGGGAAAGGCATCTATGGCCTTCATTACCATATCGGTTGGAGAGCTTTTCACCTACACTTGTCAAACCGGTTAGAATTTCCTTAAATCTAGAGTGTAGAGATTTTACCTTCTCTCCTTTTGAGTTTGATATTGGACAATTGGGAGGCGAAGGACATCTCTCCTTGCTAGCTTTGCCTCGGATGTGCCTTCATGGATCTCTATTAATTTCTCCCACATTTCCTTGGCGCTAGCACACTCTCCTATCCGGTTGACTTCTTGTTGAGAGTACGTTGTATAGATGGTGCTTGGCCTTTGAATTTGCCAAATACTCTTCTCTTTGTCTTTTGCTCCATCTCGATTTTTCCAAAGGCTCCCCATCTTCATTCCTAGGCAACTCGAAACCGTTTTCCATAATTAACAATATTTCAAAATCGGTTTCGAAGAATACCTCCATTCTCTTTTTCCACCAAGAGAATTCGGTCGAACGGTGGGTGGATGTTGGCCGCCATTTTTGATGTAGGGCTTGTTCGCGGTTAGTCCGGTGACAAGCAACCTCCTCGATACCACTTGTAAGAGATCGGATGGCCGGCTAGAGGGGGGTGAATAGCCCTCGTTCGTTGGTTATCGGAATTTGCTCGTCTACAATTAGATTAGCGCAAGCGGAAACAACAATACAAGCAAATTAAACAAATAAAAACAAAGCAAAGGAAATAGACAATGCTAACACAAGATGTAACGTGGTTCACGGCTACGCCGCTAATCCACGGTCCCCGATTCGTCCTCGGTGAATCACTCCGCTCAACCAATCCACTAAATGGTCTCTCCTTTGCACCAAGCTAGGTGGAGGTAACCTTTACAATCAAGATCACTCTTCTTACAAATAGAATGGAGTAAAAGCGTGTAAGAAGAGTTTAGAGCTTGTGGGGCACTAGGAAGATTGTTTGGAACTTAAGCATTAACCTCTCAAAGGCTCACACCCTCTCTTTTTATAGAGGGCTAACTTCTTCCGTTAGCGCCATCGATCATTGCCGCCCATGGCGATCATTGTCATCTAGCGACCTCCGAACACGTCGGATCTGCGGCCGTTGTTATCAGCGGAACTCTTGGCGATCGGCCTGGACCTCACCGATCATTCGACCGGTAGTCGGCCCGATCGGCTCTGGCGGTCTAATGGCCAAAACCCTATTGACGGATCGGCTGCGCCTTGGCGATCGGTGATAATCTTAGCGATCGGCCAGCGTATGGCGATCGGCTGCCACAAACCCGATCGATCGTATACGGTCGAGCTACACTCGACTCGGGCGATCGCCATGACATGGCGATCGGGGTGTCGAAAAACCCATCGACACTTGGCCAAATGGCAAGTTTCACCTAAACTACCCTTCCCGGGTTACAATCGCTCACTCTCATTTCTCGGAGTCCCTCGCCTTCGAAGTTCTCTTCGTTCTCGGCCACGTCCCTCGGCAGCATCAGGCGCACGGCTCTGCAATGCTCCTTCGCGTCTCTTGCCTCGAAGTCTACTTCCTCCGGCTTCACTCCAAGCTTCTCGTCCGGCGGTCCCTCGGATGCTCCAAGCGCACGGCTTCCGCAAAGCTATCCTTCACCGACTCAAGGCACGAGTCATGAGATGTGAAACTCGCCATGGCTCCATGTGCGAATTACTAAGTCCTGCACGACTTCAACGCACATATCAAATAAACATAACACACTAACTTAAACCCTTTGCCACACCATCAAAACCATATCACGGCAAGAGATTGCCCTAACACAAAAGCCTCTCACCACCAAGCTCTCTCCAAGCCTCAAGCTTCACCAAGTTTGGCCGGCCACCCCATGGAGTGTTTTATAGGATTGAAAAAAGCCTTTCACCTCCTATCACATTCAATGCAATCAATTGCATTGAAAAATAATTACACTCCTTGTTTGGCCGGCCACTTGTGGAGAAATTCCAAAGGTCAAAACCCTTTGTCTCCTTCCACCTCATCAAGCTTAGGTGGCATGCTTATGTGGCATTCATGCATGTTGAATTAATCTTATTAATTCAATAAGCTTATGTTATCATATTGAATTAATCTCATTAAATCAATAAGGTAACATATTGAATTAATCTTATTAAATCAATTAAGCTTAGGCTATCATGATAACATATTTATTTAATCTTATTAAATTAATAAGCTTAGCATATTAAATTAATCTCATTAAATCAATAAGCTAAAATTCTCATTAAGCTTAAAGTCTAAAAACCATTTTGTACTTAAGCTCATTCCCAAATTATTCTAGTCAAACTAGAATGCACTAATTCTTCTAATCATCATGCTCTTTGTGTGTGACCCTATAGGCTCTCATAACATTGGCAGTGGATCTAAACTCTTTTAGATACACAAGCAATGATCGACATCTAGCAATACATCATTGCTACCCAAGTTACGAAATAAGTCAAGATCCGACTAACCTTTCTGTGACTACTATAATGTATGACCGTGTCCTTCTATCCTTGATATCAGATTGACCAATGAGGCATAGACCGTGTCATCCTCGATAAATCTATGTGTTTCTTGATCCCTGAGTAAACTAACTCAAACAAATGAGCTCAATATCTCATATTGACTCATTCGAGCATGGCCATGCGTTTTAGTAGTTCTACTCAATCAAGGGGCCAACAGATATCACTCCCGTCATATGGGAGGGATAGATCCCATCTACATCACTCACATCCCTCCGCATAATTTGTTATATACCCAATAATCGTCTTTATGGTCCACCCTATTACGGGTGACGTTTGACGATACCAAAGTACATAACTCCTTATGTAGGGAACCGTAGTGACTTCAGGTTTGAGGACTATTCATACCAATAGTCACATGAGAAAGTTTATGACACTCATATGACGATCCATGAAACTTTCTCATATGGCGGATCGATTCGTATATATTCTCTAATATATACCCATGGACTTGATATCATATATCCATGACTTGTGAGATCAAGTCATCAATTGACCTACATGCTAGTCTTTATGTATTAATATTGCCCTTGCATATTAATACTTGACTAGGAACATTTAGAAAGTGTTCTCTCTGACCTCTCATAATCAGTTACGATTGATGTCTTTGTAGATAAGAACCTACTTTTCTAGGGCATTATTATATTTAAATTAGCTGGCACAAGCAAGATGTAAATATAATAACCAATCCTTTGCCTTTATAGAATATGATACAAAATGTTCCCTATTCAACCATCACATGATTGGTTATAGGGCTTTAACTAACAATCTCCCACTAGCACTAGTACCAATCACTATGATATCTAATACCTAGTGACCTAGTGTGACCATCATGCTTCCTCTGTGCCAAAGCCTTGGTCAATGGATCTGCGATGTTAGCTTACATCGGTACTGCATATCCTCACATCTCCTCTATCGATGATCTCTCGAATGAGATGGAAGTGCCCGATATGTGTTTGGTCCGCTGATGTGATCGAGGTTCCTTAGCCTGTGCAATAGCCCCATTGTTGTCACAATAGAGGTCTATTGGATCTGCAATGCTAGGAACTACCCCAAGTTCACTGATGAACTTGCGGAGCCAAACAGCCTCCTTTGCTGCATCAGACGCAACAATATACTCGGCTTCTATTGTAGAATCAGCAACTGTGTCCTACTTCGAACTCTTCTAGCACACAGCTCCACCATTCAGGCAAAACACGTACCCCGATTGCGATCTATAGTCATCCTTGTCTGTTTGGAAGCTTGCATCACTGTAACCCTTCTGATTAGCTCCTCATTGTCTCCAAATATCAGGAAATATTCTTTCGTTCTTCGTAAGTATTTAAGAATATTTTTGACTGCTATCCAATGACTTTCACCTGGATCCGACTGGTATCTACTCGTCATGCTCAAACCATACGAGACATCAGGACAAGTACATAGCATGGCGTACATGATAGATCCTATAGCAGATGCATAAGGGATCTTATCCATGCGATCTCTCTCCTCCTTAGAAGAGGGACATTGAGTCTTCGAAAGACTCATACCATGTGATAAAGCGAAATCCTTTCTTGGAATTTTGCATAGCAAAACGATCTAGCACTTTATCAATGTATGTACTTTGACTTAGGCCAAGTAATCTTTTAGATCTATCTCTATAGATCTTGATGCCTAGAATATAGGTAGCTTCACCTAAGTCTTTTATCGAGAAACAATTCCCTAACAACATCTTCACAGACTGGAGTGAGGGAATATCATTTCCGATGAGAAGTATGTCATCTACATACAAGATAAGAAATACAACTGTGCTCCCACTATTTCTCTTGTAGACACAAGGTTCGTCTTCATTCTTGATGAAACCAAACTCCTTGATTGCATCATCGAATCGAAGATTCCAGCTTCGAGAGGCTTGCTTTACTCCATAAATGGACCTTTGAAGTTTGCATACCTTTCCAGGATGCTTTGGATCTTCAAAACCCTCAGGCTGTGTCATGTACACATCCTCGAGTAGCTTTCCATTCATAAAAGCAGTTTTGACATCCATCTACCAGATCTCATAATCATGGTAGGCTGCAATAGCAAGTATGATCCGAATGGATTTAAGCATCGCAAATGGTGAAAAGGTTTCATCATAGTAAATACCATGAATTTGTTTGAATCCTTTAGCCACCAATCTACCTTTATAGGTATGCTTATTACCATCCATGTCAGTCTTTACTTTAAAGACCCACTTACACCCAATGGGTTTTACCCCTTCAGGTGGATCAACCAAAGTCCATACTTGGTTAGTGTACATGGATTCCATTTCGGATCACATGGCCTCTAGCCATTTCTCAGAATCTGGGCTCATCGTAGCTTCTTGATAGGATGTAGGCTCGTCAAGATCGACAATTAATACATCACCGTTGTCAGTCAAGAGAAAAGAATATATCTCGGGTTGACGACGGATCCTATCAGATCTACGAAGAGGTTGGTCTACATGAACAGGTGTTTGCTCCACAACTCTTTGGGCAACAATTTCCTCATCCACAACACTTTGTGGTGCCTGTTCATTTTCCATCGAAGCCTTAGTGTTATCTTCATCTTGAATTTCTTCAAGATGAATTTTACTCCCACTAGTTTTTCTAGAAATAAATTTTCTTTCTAGAAAGACAGCATTTCTGGCAACAAACACCTTGCCAAGTGTGGGATTGTAAAAGTAATATCCCTTAGTTTCCTTGGGATATCCTACAAAATAATACTTATCTGATTTGCGTCCTAGTTTATCTGAGACTTGACGTCTAATATAAGCTTCACAACCCCAAATCTTTATAAAAGACATTTTGGAACTCTTCCCAAAAGTAGGTAGATGGGACGCGATGGTGTGAAAGCGACTGTCTCTAGAGCTCCATAACGTATATGGTGTCTTTTCTACGACTTTTGATGGGACGCGATTAAGTGTGAAAGCGACTGTCTCTAGAGCTAAACCCCAAAAGGAAGTAGGTAGATCAGTCTGGCTCATCATTGATCATACCATATCTAATAGAGTACGATTTCTCCTCTCAGATACACCATTCCATTGTGGTGTTCCAGGTGGAGTGAGTTGGGATATTATCCCACACTCAGCCAGGTGATCACGAAACTCTTGACTAAGGTATTCACCACCTCGATCTGATCGAAGTAGCTTAATACGCTTACCAAGTTGGTTTTGTACTTCATTCTTGAATTATTTGAACTTTTCAAAGGATTTTGACTTATGTCTCATCAAATATAAGTAGCCAAATCTACTCATATCATCAGTGAAAGTAATAAAGTACTTATAGCCTCCTCTGGCTTCGACATTGAAAGGTCCACATACATCAGTATGTATAAATCCTAACAAGTCCATCGCTCTCTCGCCATGTCCACTAAATGGAGTTTTAGTCATCTTTCCTAAAAGACAAGATTCGCATACCTCATATGATTCAAAATCAAATGAGTCCAATAATCCATCTTTATGGAGTTGGGATATGCGTTTTTCATTTATGTGACCTAGGCGACAGTGCCAGAGATATGTTTGGTTGAAACTATTCGATTTGAACCGTTTGGTATTTACGTTATAAATTGGGTTTTCTAAATCTAGAACATAGAGACCATTCATAAGTGGTGCATTACAATAGAACATTTCATTCAAATAAATGGATCAACATTTTTTCCTTTATTATAAAAGAAAAGTTTTTCTTGTCTAAACAAGATACAGAAATTATGTTCTTCGTTAATGCAGGTACATAAAAGCACTCCTCTAGTTCTAAGATAAGCCCAGTGGACAAAGACAAAGAATATGTTACTACAGCTACAGCAGCAACTTTTGCGCCATTGCCTACTCGTAGGTCCACTTCGCCCTTTGCCATTAGTCTACTATTTCTCAGTCCCTGCACATTAGTACAAATGTGAGATGCACATCCGTATCTAATACCCATGTAGAAGAAATAGATAGATTAACTTCTATAACGTGTATACACAGGCGAAGTCCCACTTCTTTTCTTCTTTACTTCCTCGAGTAGACTTTGCGATTCCGCTTCCAGTGTCGATCTCACGCATGAAACGTCCCTTCCTTAGGTACTTTACCTTTACCCTTTGAAGTGGATGAATTGGCCTTGCCTTTGGCTTGGGTCTTACCCTTTCCTTTACGCTTACCTTTGCCCTTCTTGACCATTAGTACGTTACTAACTTTCTTCTTGAGATTCGGTTCAACAGTTCTTAACATGCTGAGAATCTCAGACAAAGGCTTATCAATTTCATTCATGTTATAATTCATGATGAATTGATTATATGCTTCCGGCAATGATTGCAGGATAACATCGGTTGCCAAATCTTGGCTAAGTGGAAAACCTAGTCTTTGAGGTTCTCAGCGTACCCTATCATTTTAAGTCGTGAGTTCCTCAGTGTTCCTTCTTGCATCTTGCATGCAAAAAGAGCCTTAGAAACTTCAAAACGCTCGTGCCTAGCTTGTCCTTGATATAGTTGTTTCAAATGCTCAACCATATCATAGGCATCCATGTTCTCATGTTGCTTCTGAAGCTCAGAGTTCATGGTGGCAAGCATAAGACATGACACATCTAATGCGTCATCTTGATGCTTCTTATAAGCATCCTTTTCAGCACGAGTGGCCGTAGGGGGGGTGTTTGAGGATAGGCTGCTCTAGGACATACGAGTTTGCGTTCTTGCTTGAGGATAATCCTCAAGTTCCTATACCGATCTAGAAAGTTAGCTCCAATGAGCTTGTCTTTCTCAGGGCGATCATGAGTTGAGGGTGTGTCGTGTTAGATGACATGGTGATCTACAACATTAAAATGCAAAATTAAGTATCATACCTAAGTCATTTAATTAGGCCTTTAATTAAATGAGGCTCACTAAATTCTCATAGCTTTGATATGAGCTAATCATTGATGTAGGCAAACACATTTTGCTTACATCATTAGCTTCTATTTAGCTATAAATTTATATGGGATAAAGATCCACATCATACTGCGTTTTGAGTTAGCTTTGGCTAATCGCCCAAGGCGTAGTATGATTAGGTAGGCAATCTTTTGCCAATTACATCTGATGTAACTCTTTAATAGCTTTGGTTAAGTTTAGATTAGTTTAGTGCTTATTCCTAAACCCGGCTTCGGTAGTGGCGAGGCACGAGAGGCCTTCTTTGATATCGAACAGCGACCACTTTCTAAGACAAAGCTGATGTTCGGAAATCACACAAAACTAATTTTTAAAACTTATGTTCAAAGCTAATATATGCCTCTACTTTCTTAATTAAATAAGAAAAACTTAATTAAGTCTTAACCAAGTTTGATAGCGGGACATCACGATTGTCCACTCGCACTCTTCCAAGATAAAATGCATTGCTTTGCTTTGGCAAACCCAACAACAAATGATCGAGGAAGTAGTGAGTACCAAACTTTTGTAGGCATATCGTTTTTGACTTATTAAGAAATAAACATGCATCACATACTTATTAGCATACATCACATATAAGCTAAATTAACATGCATCACATACATATTAAACTAAGCGTGTCATGGTTATGACCCTTATTCTACAATCTTCTCAAGCCAATGAAAAGATTGATTGGTCAACCTAGGGATAGCATCTTCTCCCAAGTGCTTCCTTTTGGTTGTCTTGTGTTGTTGACTTCCTCCTTGTAACGTCATCTTCCTATGGACCCTCCATCTTTATTTTGTATATTACAAAAGAAAAAATACTCGAGTTACATTGGAGTCTAAAACTAATTTTACAACAAGAATTTTAGGAGAAAGGCACGACACACAGACTGTATTAAGAATTACAACACACACATTCACAAACTTTTTGGTACTAGGCCATAACCATGCACCTTGTCAATTTTAACTTTTAAAAGACATCGGATATTTTATTATGTTTGAAAAATTGCTAATGCAATTATCATCTCATAATAATATTTATCCTAATTCTATATCATATATAAAATAGAGAAAACCTATTTTTTTATACGATCTTTCGCAAGTGGCTCTGATACCACTGTAGGGATTTTTTATACAAAATAGCATATGCGCAACAGAAAAATAGGATCCCTTCAAAGTGATCCTTGCGAAAGAAAACCTCGTACAAAAAATAAATTTCTCAAAACCTATCTTATAGGAGAATATTACCTTTGTTGCGTGCCCTTTTTAATCCCGCTTCTCCTTGGGTTTGTTAGATCTTTTAGCACGTTCAAATGTCCGTGCCTCTATATGTATCCACACGAGCAAGCTCTTGTCTCACAAAAGAAACTAGAAGAGCTATCCTTTACTTCTTGCTAGAGAAGTCCCTAAAGGAGAGGAAGGTAGGGAAAAAGAGAAATGAAGAAGAAGACTACTCTTCTTGCTAGCCTACACTCACAAAAGCCACACAACCAAAGCCTCTCACCACCAAGCTCTCTCCAATCCTCAAGCTTCACCAAGTTTGGCCGGCCACCCCATGGAGTGTTTTATAGGATTGAAAAAACCTTTCACCTCCTATCACATTCAATGCAATCAATTGCATTGAAAAATAATTACACTCCTTGTTTGGCCGGCCACATGTGGAGAAATTCCAAAGGTCAAAACCCTTTGTCTCCTTCCACCTCATCAAGCTTAGGTGGCATGCTTATGTGGCATTCATGCATGTTGAATTAATCTTATTAATTCAATAAGCTTATGTTATCATATTGAATTAATCTCATTAAATCAATAAGGTAACATATTGAATTAATCTTATTAAATCAATTAAGCTTAGGCTATCATGATAACATATTTATTTAATCTTATTAAATTAATAAGCTTAGCATATTGAATTAATCTCATTAAATCAATAAGCTAAAATTCTCATTAAGCTTAAAGTCTAAAAACCATTTTGTACTTAAGCTCATTCCCAAATTATTCTAGTCAAACTAGAATGCACTAATTCTTCTAATCATCATGCTCTTTGTGTGTGACCCTATAGGCTCTCATAACGTTGGCAGTGGATCTAAACTCTTTTAGATACACAAGCAATGATCGACATCTAGCAATACATCATTGCTACCCAAGTTACGAAATAAGTCAAGATCCGACTAACCTTTCTGTGACTACTATAATGTATGACCGTGTCCTTCTATCCTTGATATCAGATTGACCAATGAGGCATAGACCGTGTCATCCTCGATAAATCTATGTGTTTCTTGATCCCTGAGTAAACTAACTCAAACAAATGAGCTCAATATCTCATATTGACTCATTCGAGCATGGCCATGCGTTTTAGTAGTTCTACTCAATCAAGGGGCCAACAGATATCACTCCCGTCATATTGGAGGGATAGATCCCATCTACATCACTCACATCCCTCCGCATAATTTGTTATATACCCAATAATCGTCTTTATGGTCCACCCTATTACGGGTGACGTTTGACGATACCAAAGTACATAACTCCTTATGTAGGGAACCGTAGTGACTTCAGGTTTGAGGACTATTCATACCAATAGTCACATGAGAAAGTTTATGACACTCATATGACGATCCATGAAACTTTCTCATGGCGGATCAGTTCAGTATATATTCTCTAATATATACCCATGTGTCAACTTGATATCATATATCCATGACTTGTGAGATCAAGTCATCAATTGACCTACATGCTAGTCTTTATGTATTAATATTGCCCTTGCATATTAATACTTGACTAGGAACATTTAGGAAAGTGTTCTCTACAGCCTCTCATAATCAATTCTGCTAATTGATGTGATGTAGATAAGAACCTACTTTTCTAGGGCATTATTATATTTAAGTTAGCTGGCACAAGCAAGACGTAAATATAATAACCAATCCTTTGCCTTTATAGAATATGATACAAAATGTTCCCTATTCAACCATCACATAATTGGTTCTAGGGCTATAACTAACAATCTCCCACTAGCACTAGTACCAATCACTATAATATCTGATACCTAGTGACCTATTGTGACCATCATGCTTCCTCTGTGCCAAAGCCTTGGTCAATGGATCTGCGATGTTAGCTTCTGTCGGTACTCTACATATCCTCACATCTCCTCTATCGATGATCTCTCAAATGAGATGGAAGTGCCGCAGTATGTGTTTGGTCCGCTGATGTGATCGAGGTTCCTTAGCCTGTGCAATAGCCTCATTGTTGTCACAATAGAGGTCTATTGGATCTGCAATGCTAGGAACTACCCCAAGTTCATTGATGAACTTGTGGAGCCAAACAACCTCCTTTGCTGCATTAGATGCAGCAATATACTCGGCTTCTATTGTAGAATCAGCAACTGTGTCCTACTTCGAACTCTTCCAGCACACAGCTCCACCATTCAGGCAAAACACGTACCCCGATTGCGATCTATAGTCATCCTTGTCTGTTTGGAAGCTTGCATCACTGTAACCCTTTACAGTTAGCTCCTCATTGTCTCCAAATATCAGGAAATATTCTTTCGTTCTTCGTAAGTATTTAAGAATATTTTTGACTGCTATCCAATCACTTTCACCTGGATCCAACTGGTATCTACTCGTCATGCTCAAACCATACGAGACATCAGGACAAGTACATAGCATGGCGTACATGATAGATCCTATAGCAGATGCATAAGGGATCTTATCCATGCGATCTCTCTCCTCCTTAGAAGAGGGACATTGAGTCTTCGAAAGACTCATACCATGTGATAAAGGCAGAAATCTTTTCTTGGAATTTTGCATAGCAAAACGATCTAGCACTTTATCAATGTATGTACTTTGACTTAGGCCAAGTAATCTTTTAGATCTATCTCTATAGATCTTGATGCCTAGAATATAGGTAGCTTCACCTAAGTCTTTTATCGAGAAATAATTCCCTAACCACATCTTCACAGACTGGAGTGAGGGAATATCATTTCCGATGAGAAGTATGTCATCTACATACAAGATAAGAAATACAACTGTGCTCCCACTATTTCTCTTGTAGACACAAGGTTCGTCTTCATTCTTGATGAAACCAAACTCCTTGATTGCATCATCGAATCGAAGATTCCAGCTTCGAGAGGCTTGCTTTACTCCATAAATGGACCTTTGCAGTTTGCATACCTTTCCAGGATGCTTTGGATCTTCAAAACCCTCAGGCTGTGTCATGTACACATCCTCGAGTAGCTTTCCATTCATAAAAGCGGTTTTGACATCCATCTACCAGATCTCATAATCATGGTAGGCTGCAATAGCAAGTATGATCCGAATGGATTTAAGCATCGCAAATGGTGAAAAGGTTTCATCATAGTCAATACCATGAATTTGTTTGAATCCTTTAGCCACCAATCTACCTTTATAGGTATGCTTATTAACATCCATGTCAGTCTTTACTTTAAAGACCCACTTACACCCAATGGGTTTTACCCCTTCAGGTGGATCAACCAAAGTCCATACTTGGTTAGTGTACATGGATTCCATTTCGGATCTCATGGCCTCTAGCCATTTCTCAGAATCTGGGCTCATCATAGCTTCTTGATAGGATGTAGGCTCGTCAAGATCGACAAGCAATACATCACCGTTGTCAGTCAAGAGAAAAGAATATATCTCGGGTTGACGACGGATCCTATCAGATCTACGAAGAGGTTGGTCTACATGAACAGGTGTTTGCTCCACAACTCTTTGGGCAACAATTTCCTCATCCACAACACTTTGTGGTGCCTGTTCATTTTCCATCGAAGCCTTAGTGTTATCTTCATCTTGAATTTCTTCAAGATGAATTTTACTCTCACTAGTTTTTCTAGAAATAAATTCTCTTTCAAGAAAGACAGCATTTCTGGCAACAAACACCTTGCCAAGTGTGGGATTGTAAAAGTAATATCCCTTAGTTTCCTTGGGATATCCTACAAAATAACACTTATCTGATTTGCGTCCTAGTTTATCTGAGACTTGACGTCTAATATAAGCTTCACAACCCCAAATCTTTATAAAAGACATTTTGGAACTCTTCCCAGTCCATAACGTATATGGTGTCTTTTCTACGGCTTTTGATGGGACGCGATTAAGTGTGAAAGCGACTGTCTCTAGAGCTAAACCCCAAAAGGAAGTAGGTAGATCAGTCTGGCTCATCATTGATCGTACCATATCTAATAGAGTACGATTTCTCCTCTCAGATACACCATTCCATTGTGGTGTTCCAGGTGGAGTGAGTTGGGATATTATCCCACACTCAGCCAGGTGATCACGAAACTCTTGACTAAGGTATTCACCACCTCGATCTGATCGAAGTAGCTTAATACGCTTACCAAGTTGGTTTTGTACTTCATTCTTGAATTCTTTGAACTTTTCAAAGGATTTTGACTTATGTCTCATCAAATATAAGTAGCCAAATCTACTCATATCATCAGTGAAAGTAATAAAGTACTTATAGCCTCCTCTGGCTTCGACATTGAAAGGTCCACATACATCAGTATGTATAAGTCCTAACAAGTCCATCGCTCTCTCGCCATGTCCACTAAATGGAGTTTTAGTCATCTTTCCTAAAAGACAAGATTCGCATACCTCATATGATTCAAAATCAAATGAGTCCAATAATCCATCTTTATGGAGTTGGGATATGCGTTTTTCATTTATGTGACCTAGGCGACAGTGCCAGAGATATGTTTGGTTGAAACTATTCGATTTGAACCGTTTGGTATTTACGTTATAAATTGGGTTTTCTAAATCTAGAACATAGAGACCATTCATAAGTGGTGCATTACAATAGAACATTTCATTCAAATAAATGGATCAACATTTTTTCCTTTATTATAAAAGAAAAGTTTTTCTTGTCTAAACAAGATACAGAAATTATGTTCTTCGTTAATGCAGGTACATAAAAGCACTCCTCTAGTTCTAAGATAAGCCCAGTGGACAAAGACAAAGAATATGTTACTACAGCTACAGCAGCAACTTTTGCGCCATTGCCTACTCGTAGGTCCACTTCGCCCTTTGCCATTAGTCTACTATTTCTCAGTCCCTGCACATTAGTACAAATGTGAGATGCACATCCGGTATCTAATACCCCATGTAGAAGAAATAGATAGATTAACTTCTATAACGTGTATACCTGAGGCAGAAGTCCCACTTCTTTTCTTCATTACTTCCTCAAGGTAGACTTTGCGGTTAAAGCTTCGTGAGTCTCACCGCACGGAAACAAATTCCCCTTCCTTAGGTACTTTACCTTTACCCTTTGAAGTGGATGAATTGGCCTTGCCTTTGGCTTGGGTCTTACCCTTTCCTTTACGCTTACCTTTGCCCTTCTTGACCATTAGTACGTTACTAACTTTCTTCTTGAGATTCGGTTCAGCAGTTCTTAACATGCTGAGAATCTTAGACAAAGGCTTATCAATTTCATTCATGTTATAATTCATGATGAATTGATTATATGCTTCCGGCAATGATTGCAGGATAACATCGGTTGCCAAATCTTGGCTAAGTGGAAAACCTAGTTTTTCAAGGTTCTCAACGTACCCTATCATTTTAAGTACGTGAGTTCCTACAGGTGTTCCTTCTTGCATCTTGCATGCAAAAAGAGCCTTAGAAACTTCAAAACGCTCGTGCCTAGCTTGTCCTTGATATAGTTGTTTCAAATGCTCAACCATATCATAGGCATCCATGTTCTCATGTTGCTTCTGAAGCTCAGAGTTCATGGTGGCAAGCATAAGACATGACACATCTAATGCGTCATCTTGATGCTTCTTATAAGCATCCTTTTCAGCACGAGTGGCCGCAGGGTCGGGTGTTTCAGGGATAGACTGCTCTAGGACATACAGTTTACGTTCTTGCTTGAGGATAATCCTCAAGTTCCTATACCAGTCTAGAAAGTTAGCTCCAATGAGCTTGTCTTTCTCAAGGACAGATCGCAAGTTGAGGGGGTGTGTCGTGTTAGATGACATGGTGATCTACAACATTAAAATGCAAAATTAAGTATCATACCTAAGTCATTTAATTAGGCCTTTAATTAAATGAGGCTCCCACTAAATTCTCATAGCTTTGATATGAGCTAATCATTGATGTAGGCAAACACATTTTGCTTACATCATTAGCTTCTATTTAGCTATAAATTTATATGGGATAAAGATCCACATCATACTTCGTCTTGAGTTAGCTTTGGCTAATCGCCCAAGACGTAGTATGATTAGGTAGACAATCTTTTGCCAATTACATCTGATGTAACTCTTTAATAGCTTTGGTTAAGTTTAGATTAGTTTAGTGCTTATTCCTAAACCACCTGTGCCGTGTGGCGCAGGCATGTGAGGCCTTCTTTGATATCGAGCAACGACCACTTTCTAAGACAAAGCTGATGTTCGAAAATCACACAAAACTAATTTTTAAAACTTATGTTCAAAGCTAATATATGCCTCTACTTTCTTAATTAAATAAGAAAAACTTAATTAAGTCTTAACCAAGTTTGATAGCGGGACATCACGATTGTCCACTCGCACTCTTCCAAGATAAAATGCATTGCTTTGCTTTGGCAAACCCAACAACAAATGATCGAGGAAGTAGTGAGTACCAAACTTTGGTAGGCATATCATTTTTGACTTATTAAGAAATAAACATGCATCACATATATATTAGCATACATCACATATAAGCTAAATTAACATGCATCACATACATATTAAACTAAGCGTGTCATGGTTATGGCCCTTATTCTACAATCTTCTCAAGCCAATGAAAAGATTGATTGGTCAACCTAGGGATAGCATCTTCTCCCAAGTGCTTCCTTTTCGTTGTCTTGTGTTGTTGACTTCCTCCTTATAACGTCATCTTCCAATGGACCCTCCATCTTTATTTTGTATATTACAAAAGGAGAAATACTCGAGTTACATTCGAGTCTAAAACTAATTTTACAACAAGAATTTTAGGAGAAAGGCACGACACGCAGGCCGTATTAAGAATTACAACACACACATTCACAAACTTTTTGGGACTATGCCATAACCATGCACCATGTCAATTTTAACTTTTAAAAGACATCGGATATTTTATTATGTTTGAAAAATTGCTAATGCAATTATCAACTCATAATAAAATTTATCCTAATTCTATATCATATATAAAATAGAGAAAATCTATTTTTTTTTATATGATCTTTCGCAAGTGGCTCTGATACCATTGTAGGGATTTTTTTATGCAAAATAGCATATGCGCAACGGAAAAATAGGATCCCTTCCAAGTGATCCTTGCGAAAGAAAACCTCGTACAAAAAATAAATTTCTCAAAACCTATCTTCTTGGAGAATATTACCTTTGTTGCGTGCCCTTTTTAATTCCGCTTCTCCTTGGGTTTGTTGGATCTTTTAGCACGTTCAAATGTCCGTGCCTCTATATGTATCCACACGAGCAAGCTCTTGTCTCACAAAAGAAACTAGAATAGCTCTCCTTTACTTCTTGCTAGAGAAGTCCCTAAAGGAGAGGAAGGTAGGGAAAAAGAGAAAGGAAGAAGAAGACTACTCTTCTTGCTAGCCTACACTCATAAAAGCCACACAACCAAAGCCTCTCACCACCAAGCTCTCTCCAAGCCTCAAGCTTCACCAAGTTTGGCCGGCCACTCCATGGAGTGTTTTATAGGATTGAAAAAACCTTTCACCTCCTATCACATTCAATGCAATCAATTGCATTGAAAAATAATTACACTCCTTGTTTGGCCGGCCACATGTGGAGAAATTCCAAAGGTCAAAACCCTTTGTCTCCTTCCACCTCATCAAGCTTAGGTGGCATGCTTATGTGGCATTCATGCATGTTGAATTAATCTTATTAATTCAATAAGCTTATGTTATCATATTGAATTAATCTCATTAAATCAATAAGGTAACATATTGAATTAATCTTATTAAATCAATTAAGCTTAGGCTATCATGATAACATATTTATTTAATCTTATTAAATTAATAAGCTTAGCATATTGAATTAATCTAATTAAATCAATAAGCTAAAATTCACATTAAGCTTAAAGTCCAAAACCCATTTTGTACTTAAGCTCATTCCCAAATTATTCTAGTCAAACTAGAATGCACTAATTCTTCTAATCATCATGCTCTTTGTGTGTGACCCTATAGGCTCTCATAACGTTGGCAGTGGATCTAAACTCTTTTAGATATACAAGCAATGAGCGGCATCTAGCAATACATCATTGCTACCCAAGTTACGAAATAAGTCAAGATCCAACTAACCTTTCTGTGACTACTATAATGTATGACCGTGTCCTTCTATCCTTGATATCAGATTGACCAATGAGGCATAGACCGTGTCATCCTCGATAAATCTATGTGTTTCTTGATCCCTGAGTAAACTAACTCAAACAAATGAGCTCAATATCTCATATTGACTCATTCGATCATGGCCATGCGTTTTAGTAGTTCTACTCAATCAAGGGGCCAACAGATATCACTCCTGTCATATGGGAGGGATAGATCCCATCTACATCACTCACATCCCTCCGCATAATTTGTTATATACCCAATAATCGTCTTTATGGTCCACCCTGTTACGGGTGACGTTTGACGATACCAAAGTACATAATGTTAGGTTTCCGGCACCGCGGCGTGTGTGTGTTCGATCATGTTTCGTAAACATGAGCACAGCGGAAGCAATTAAAATTAATAAATCTATATTTATTACAACACACACAACACACGCATGCTATTACAACAAGTGTAGACATAACCGTAAATTAAAATTTGCAATAAAAGAAAATTATCTACGTTATACCTTCCGTATGACGTGTAGCGGGAACGGCATCAACCGGAATGATCCTCGTAAGAATCGTCTCTATCCGTATCCACGCCGAGCTCCTCGGGATGACTTCGCTAAGTCTCGAGCTTCGTCTTCGTACGGGTTACTAGCCTTGTGTTGAAGACGACGTGATCGAGAGATGATCACGATCCGAATCAAAATTTGGATCCTAAAACGAGTTCTCAAAACTCGCTTCTCCGGAGAGGTATTCGTCAACCGTTTGACGAATCCTTCGTCCCCCACCTCAGAGGATTACCGGAGATCAAATCCCCGGTAAGTTAGCCGCTGTCGGAGCACTAACCATCGTCCAAACGACGCTCCGACGAGAGGAGGAGAAGCTGTCCAGAAAACTGGACAGCTTGGTGGAGGATATAGGCGCCGGCCAACCAAGGAAAGAAAAGGCTCACCTTGATGCCAAACCTATAGGGGATCACCGGAGGATCGCCGGAGGGTTCACCGGCTGTAGCTTGGTCGCCGGCAACAAGTTGGACGGCTGCACAAAAGCTGGATGGTGACACTTTAGGGTTGGGCGCCGAATAGATGAGATGATGGAGGGGGCGGCACAACAAGGTTGGGCGGCAACTCCAATTAGGGTTTGGATTAGGGTTTAAGCCCTATTTTATAGAGAACTAATTCTCTTAATGGTTAATGGATCATATCCATAAAGCCCGTTAACCCGCTCCATTAAGATAAGTTAAAATAAACCAAACCATGATGGTTTATTTTAAGTTAAAACGAACCGAACCAACCTTTGGTTCATTCGTTTAATATAAACCAAACCCTTTGGTTTATTCTCATCCATTGGATTAGAACCAACCCATTTTGGTCCATCCATTATGTCTTCATAAGACACGACCCATCCACGCTTCCATTGCGACTGAAACAATTTCATGCTCGCTTTATGTTTGGTCCAACCAAACATAGTTTCTCTCGGTCTGAGAATCCCATTCTCAAGCTCGTTTTTAAATCCTTTGGATTACACTCGTTGTGCGTGTGACCAAATAGGTTCTCGGTTTATGTTGGCCGTCTATAATTAACCATTAATTATAGAACGATCATGAGTGGCACCTAGTAGTACATCATGATCCCCAATTAATCGAAAAGATCAACAGTTGATCCAGAACTATTTCTGAAACCCTTCAGTAGCTCGAATGAATCATGCCCCATTCCCTTCACTCATCTTATACCCTCTTGGTTCAGGACATGGTATATTGTGTCAGTCCCCACTAGGCTGACTACGTCACACCTAGCCCAAGTATCATTTCCTCGTCCTACGGATTCTAGTTACACCACATGTGTCGAAGAGTACCTTACTCTAAACATGTAATGCTTTGGCCAAAGACTTTAGTAACAATCCGACGAGAGGCCATGGGTATACATCTCCTCGCAAGGAGTGGTGAATCCTTTATAGGCTATTCAAACACTTTCGATCATTTCGACTTATACCCAATCATCCCGGGTCCACATCTCCTCGGAGATGTTTGCTTAAGATGTCAAAGCATAAGTCTCCATGATCAAGATGACTTGAATACCGCAAGTCAAAGGAACATCGCACTTAAGCCACAGTAAGAACTTCATTGACATATCTATATATGCAGAGAATCATATGAAGTCTTACGGCTAATCACTCCAATGAACTAGTTACCATAACTAGCATCCACGATCAACTCCGGACATCACTATGTCTCCAGCCAGTGAGAATCAGCTGCTTGGATACACCAAGGAGTATACCTCGTGCTAGTCTCGACAGAATTGATGGTGTCCAAATCCATCAATTCATCGACTAGGGATAATTCCGATACATCACAATTACACATGTAGAGATACTCACTAGTTGTGATCCAATCACAAATTCTCTCATGCTGTGAATCACATCGTGGACATTCAGTAAATGAGTTTAAGATCCAATCAAATACATGAAACATGTATACTCAAATAGTGAATCTTCATTTATCATATAAATGGTTCATACATAAGGCGATTGCCTTAGGACATCTCTCATATATTACTAACAGACTCCCACTTGGCCTAATGTCAATCGCTACGGTATCCTATACCATAAGCTCTAACATGACCCTCAAACTTACTTTGAGGTAATGCTTTAGTCAAAGGATCCGCTAAGTTCCTTTCAGTGGGAATTTTCTCGATTTGTATTTCATTCCTACTGATGATCTCTCTGATAAGATGATAGCGGCGAAGCACATGTTTGGATCATTGATAAGACCACATCAAGTTCATAGATGAACTTATTGATCCAAACCGCTTCCTTTGCTGCTTCCAAAGCTGCAACGTATTCTGCCTTAGTGGCAGAATCCGCTATAGTGTCAAGCTTGGAACCTTTCCAACTTATTGCGCCTCCATTTTAGGTGAATACATACCCAGACTGAGACATGGAATCATCCTTGTCTGTCTGGAGCTGGCATCCGTATACCCACGTATCACCATGTACCCTTCTCCATATATTAGGAACGCATCCTTAGTTCTTCTCAAGCACTTAAGGATCGTCTTAACAGCCACCCAATGATCCATTCCTGGATCAGACTGGTATCTGCTCGTGACACTCAGAGCATACGATACATCGGGCCTTGTACATAACATAGCATACATGATAGATCCTATTGCGGATGCATAGGGAATCTTACTCATGCAAATCCTCTCGTCTTCTGTGCGCGGACACATAGACTTCGAAAGGTGTACCCCATGCCTGATGGGCAGATAACCTTTCTTGGATTCCGACATGCTAAACCTCTTTAGCACTCGGTCTATATATGTAGACTGCGAAAGACCAAGCAACTGTTTCGATCTATCTCTATAGATCTTAATCCCAAGGATGTAGGTTGCTTCTCCCAGGTCTTTCATGGAGAATGTCTTGGATAACCAAACCTTAACTGACTGTAAGATTGACACATCGTTTCCTATAAGTAATATGTCATCGACATACAATACTAGGAACACGACTGCACTCCCACTAACCTTCTTGTACACACAAGGTTCGTCTGGATTTTGTGAGAAATCAAACTTTTTGATCGTCTCATCAAAACGGATATTCCAGCTCCTGGATGCTTGCTTCAATCCATAAATGGATCGTCGCAACTTGCATACCTTGGTTTTATCAACCGATGTGAAACCCTCAGGCTGTATCATATACACGTCCTCGAGCAAGTTTCCATTAAGGAAAGCTGTTTTCACATCCATCTGCCATATCTCATAATCATAATGAGCTGCTATGGCCAGGAGCATCCGAATGGATTTAAGCATAGCTACAGGCGAATAGGTTTCGTCATAATCAACACCTTGCTTTTGACGATATCCTTTCGCCACCAATCTAGCCTTATAGGTAATCACATTACCATCCATGTCGGTTTTCTTCTTGAAAACCCACTTGCACCCTATAGGCTTTATGCCTTCAGGTGGGTCAACCAAGTTCCAAACTTGGTTTTCGTACATGGAATCCATTTCTGACTTCATGGCACCAAGCCACTTATCCCTTTCTGAACTTGTCAGCACTTCTTCATAACTGGTAGGCTCCTCATCATCAATGAGTAACACGTCGTTCGATTCGCTTACGAGAAATCCATATCTCTCAGGAATATTGCGTGTTCTACCAGATCTACGAAGATGTGGTGTTACAATTGTTAGTAATATATGAGAGATGTCCTAAGGCAATCGCCTTATGTATGAACCATTTATATGATAAATGAAGATTCACTATTTGAGTATACATGTTTTATGTATTTGATTAGATCTTAAACTCATTTACTGAATGTCCACGATACGATTCACAGCATGAGAGAATTTGTGATTGGATCACAACTAGTGAGTATCTCTACATGTGTAATTGTGATGTATCGGAATTATCCGTAGTCGATGAATTGATGGATTTGGACACCATCAATTCTGTTGAGACTAGCACGAGGTATACTCCTTGGTGTATCCAAGCAGCTGATTCTCACTGGCTGGAGACATAGTGATGTCCGGAGTTAATCGTGGATGCTAGTTCTGGTAACTAGTTCATTGGAGTGACCAGCCGTAAGACTTCATATGGTTCTCTGCATATATAGATATGTCAATGAAGTTCTTACTGTGGCTTAAGTGCGATGTTCCTTTGACTTGCGGTATTCAAGTCATCTTGATCATGGAGACTTATGCTTTGACATCTTAAGCAAACATCTCTAAGGAGATGTGGACCCGGGATGATTGGGTATAAGTCGAAGTGATCGAAGGTGTTTGAATAGCCTATAAAGGATTCACCACTCCTTGCGAGGAGATGTATACCCATGGCCTCTCGTCGGATTGTTACTAAAGTCTTTGGCCAAAGCATTACTTGTTTAGAGTAAGGTACTCTTCGATACATGTGGAGTAACTAGAATCCGTAGGACGAGGAAATGATACTTGGGCTAGGTGTGACGTAGTCAGCCTAGTGGGGACTGACACAATAGACCATGTCCTCAACCAAGTGGGAAAAAGATGATTGAAGGTAAACGGGCACGATACATTCGAGCTACTGAAGGGTTTCAGAAATAGTTCTGGATCAACCGTTGATCTTTTCGGTTAATTGGGGATCATGATGTACTACTAGGTGCCACTCATGATCGTTCTATAATTAATGGTTAATTATAGACAGCCAACATAAACCGAGAACCTATTTGGTCACACGCACAACTAGAGTAATCCAAAGGATTTAAAATGAGCTTGAGAATTGGATTCTCAGACCGAGAGAAACTAGGTTTGGTTGGACCAAACATAAAGCGAGCATGAAATCGTTTCAGTCGCAATGGAAGCGTGGATGGGCTGTGTCTTATGAAGACGTAATGGATGGACCAAAATGGTTTGGTTCTAATCCAATGGATAAGAATAAACTAAAGGGTTTGGTTTATTTTAAACGAATGAACCAAAAGTTGGTTCGGTTCGTTTTAACTTAAAATAAACCATCATGGTTTGGTTTATTTTAACTTATCTTAATGGAGCGGGTTAACGGGCTTTATGGATATGATCCATTAACCATTAAGAGAATTAGTTCTCTATAAAAGTGGGCTTAAGGGATTGTTAAACCCTAACTAACTAATCATCCAAACCCTAGCCGCCCAAGATGTTGTTGCCGCCCAACACATTGTTGCCGCCCAGCTTATGGTGGTGCCGTCCAGCTCCTTGCCGGTGTCCAAGCTCCAGCCGGTGAACCTCCGGCAACTCTCCGGTGATCTCCTCTAGGTTCGGTGATAAGGTGAGCTTCCATCTCTCCTTGGCCGGCCTCTATTCCTCCACCAAAAGCTGTCCAGTTTTTCTGGACAGCTTGTTTCTTTGTTATCGGAGCGTCGTTTGGACGACGGTTAGTGCTCCGATAGCGCCTAACTTACCGGGGATTTGATCTCCGGTAATCCTCTGAGGTGGAGGACGAAGGATTCGTCAAACGGTTGACGAATACCTCTCCGGAGAAGCGAGTTTTGAGAACTCGTTTTGGATCCGAATTTGGATTCGGATCGTGATCATCTCTCGATCACGTCGTCTTCAACACGAGGCTAGTAACCCGTACGAAGACGAAGCTCGTGACATAGCGAAGTCATCCCGAGGAGCTCGGTGTGGATACGGATAGAGATGATTCTTACGAGGATCGTTCCGGTTGATGCCGTTCCCGCTACACGTCATACGAAAGGTATAACGTAGTTAATTTCCTTTTATTGCAAATTTTAATTTACGGTTATGTCTACACTTGTTGTAATAGCATGCGTGTGTTGTAATAAATAGGAGTATTTATTATTTTTAATTGCTTCCGCTGTGCTCATGTTTACGAAATATGATCGAACACACACACGCCGCGGTGCCGGAAACCCAACAGTGGTATCAGAGCCCAGGTTGTGTTTCGACATAATCGTAAAAATGGTTTTGCGATAGTCATAATGTATTTCTGGAAATTTTCTAAATTTTGGAAATTTAGAAGTATTTATGGAAATTTTTCAATTTTGGAAAGTCTAGAAGTATTTATGGAAATCTTCCACTTTTGGAAAGTTGGAAGTATTTATGGAAATTGATATTTTCCATAAATAAAATATTTGATTAGATTCTGGAAATTTGTTTCCTAATTTAATCATGATTTGATTTGGGAAATCAAATCTTAAAATATTTTATTTCCATAAGTAGTTTTAATGATTTAGGAAATTGGTTTCCTAAATAGATTTTCCTTAATCAAATAATTCCATGAATAAAATATGTGATTAGATTTGGAAATTTATTTCCTAATTTAATTATGATTTGATTTGGAGAATCAAATCTTAAACATATTTTATTTCCATAAATAGTTATGACATATAAGGAAATATATACATGACATAATTGTATGCCATGTAATTGCATTAGATGCATAACATTATGCCATGCGTGTCGTGACATGTAGATGTATGCCATGTATGTCATGCCATGTAGATAATAGTTATTTGCATGCAGAGAGGATGAGACATAAAAACCCTAACTCAATATTAAAGCCTACACCTTCCATTGATATGGTTAGAACCAGAGTTTTGTTTCTTGTTTGGGTTGTTGGACTCACTCCAAGCCCGGCTCGAACCTGAACATGTTCAAATCATTGGAATAGTTTAACTCTAATATGGTAAGAGTCAGAGGTCAATCGTTAGTTTGGGTTGTTGAACTCACTCCAAGCCTGGCTAATTGGTTGAATGCGCTCTAACCATATTAAAACTATTTCGCGATTAATGGGTCGGCTTTAACTTGGAGCATCGATTTGTTGGACTCACTCCAAGGTCGATGTGAAGAGAGGTGAAGTTGGGTGCTATGCATATGATGCATACTTGTTAATGTGTTAACAACCCAATGTATGTGTAAACATTCAATTAGTTGATAGCACATTGTGATAGTTACATATACATGATATGTAATCGGTATACTTGATACCCACCATCATAGCTAAGAATGGCTTGTTGGACTCACTCCAAGGTTGTTCTTATCTATGATGGATATCAGCCCATTCGGAGATGGACCTACAATCTCCCGAAGTGATTTTGGGGTTTTTTGAAATTCGAAAAATGAATGGGATTTATAAATGTATATTGATGCATTTTTAAAATCATCTTTCTCATATATGCTCGTTTTGTATTTCTAAGTTAATATATTGATCATGATGTGTTTGAATTTGCGTTCCATTTTGGATTCGAATAAATTGACTGGGCCGAGCTTCATGGACTGGCTTAGAAGCTTGAGAATTGTTCTCAAGGTTGAAAAGCTTGCAAATGTCCTCGAAGCGCCTCTTCCCGCCGTCCTAGTGACGATGCAACTCTGGACCAATTGTTGGCCTATCAGAAACATGTGAGTGATTTTGAACAAATGAGTTGCATCATGCTAGCCACGATGGAACCCAAGCTACGAAAGCAGCATGAGCATATGGATGCTCATATCGTAGTCCTTCATCTTTGTGAGTTGGTTGATGAGCAAGTGAGATTCGAAAGGTTGAAGTCTCAAAGCTCCTCTTCACCGAGATGCTAGGAGGTTCATCGTGGTCTTTGCATATCTTTGAAGATGTGGAGTCTTCCGAGAAGCATGAGGGGGGACGGTCTGTTAGTTGATTCCTCAAAGAAAGGTTCTAAGAGGAAAAAGGAACAGCAGAAGGGAAAGAAGAGAAGGGCTAAGAAGGTAGAACTAGCAAAAAGGAAACTTGCCATCATTATGGCAAGGAGAGCCATTTTGAAGAAAGTGCAAGATTTATCTTGAGTCCGTGAAGAAGGATAAGGCATCGGATGCCCCATCTTCTTGAAATCTTCTTTATTGATTGTCATTCTATTTCTCGGACACTTGGGTATTTGATCTTTGGGTGTGGCTCACATATATGTAATGACATACATGGGCTAAGGAATAGAAGAAGACTCGCCAAGAGGGAGAGTCAAATTTACGTGTTGGAAATGGTCGCACTCGCCATCGGAACGTATTTGTTGGAACTCCCTGTAGGACTTGTCTTAGAACTGGACAATTGCTTTTATGTTCCTTCGTTGATAAAGAACATCATTTCTATTTTGTGTTTAAATAGAAATGGGTACCATTTGACTTTTAGTAACAATTGTTGTTACATAACTTTGAATGGAGTTCTTTATGGGACTGGAACTTTAAGCAATGATGTTTATACGTTGGACGTATCCAGTGACATTTTCAATATCGAAGCGAGCAACACGCGTGCTCGAAAGGATAATCAAATAGACTCCTACATGTGGCATTGTCGTCTTGGCCATGTAAGCAAGAAACGCATGTCCAAATTACACCGATGTGGAATTCTGGAATCGTTTGAATTGGATTCATACGATACATGCGAATCATGCTTAAAAGGCAAGATGACTAAGTTACCTTTTACTGGAAAAGGTGAACGAGTGGGAGAGTTACTAGGTCTAGTACATACTGATGTATGTGGACCTATGTCAACTCAAGCTTTAGGAGGCTATAGCTACTTCATTACCTTCACCGATGATCACTCACGGTTTGGGTATGTGTTCTTGATGAAACACAAGTCTGAAGCCTTTGAAAGGTTCAAAGAATTCAGAAATGAAGTAGAGAAACAACATGACAATAGTATTAAAATACTTCGATCGGATCGAGGTGTTGAATACTTAAGTCAAGAGTTTCTTGATTATCTAAGAGACAATGGCATATTGTCTCAATGGACTCCGCCCTATACACCACAACATAATGGTGTATCTGAGAGGCGTAACCGGACCTTGTTGGACATGGTCAGGTCAATGATGAATCATGCGACTCTTCCCAAGTCCTTTTGGGGTTATGCACTTCAGACAGCTGTTTACTTGTTAAGCATGTAATGCCTACTAAGGTAGTCTCTACTACTCCATATGAGATATGGGCTAGTAAGAAACCTCATGTATCTTACTTGAAGATATGGGGTTGTCCCGCTTATGAAGCGGGGTTGTCAGACGTATAAACTGGATGCTAAGTCTGATAAATGTCTATTTATTGGATACCCTAAGGAAACAAGGGGTTACCAATTCTATCATCCTGTGGAACAAAAGGCGTTTGTTTCAAGGCATGCTGTGTTTCTAGAGAAAGAGTTTCTCTTGCAAGAAAACAGTGGGAGTGTCGTCGAGCTTGAGGAGGCTCGAGAGACTCAAATAGACATTGATGAGATACCTGGTGAAGCACAACAAATGGTACAACTCATAGTGATGAGCAATTGGACCTATTGTAACACCACATCTTCGTAGATCCGTAGAACACGCAATATTCCCGAGAGAGATATGGATTTCTCGTAAGTGAATCGAACGACGTGTTACTCATTGATGATGAGGAGCCTACCAGTTATGAAGAAGTGCTGACAAGTTCAGAAAGGGATAAGTGGCTTGGTGCCATGAAGTCGGAAATGGATTCCATGTACGAAAACCAAGTTTGGAACTTGGTTGACCCACCTGAAGGCATAAAGCCTATAGGGTGCTAGTGGGTTTTCAAGAAGAAAACCGACATGGATGGTAATGTGATTACCTATAAGGCTAGATTGGTGGCGAAAGGATATCGTCAAAAGCAAGGTGTTGATTATGACGAAACCTATTCGCCTGTAGCTATGCTTAAATCCATTCGGATGCTCCTGGCCATAGCGGCTCATTATGATTATGAGATATGGCAGATGGATGTGAAAACAACTTTCCTTAATGGAAACCTACTCGAGGACGTGTATATGATACAGCCTGAGGGTTTCACATCGGTTGACAAAACCAAGGTATGCAAATTGCGATGATCCATTTATGGATTGAAGCAAGCATCCAGGAGCTGGAATATCCGTTTTGATGAGACGATCAAAAGGTTTGATTTCTCACAAAATTCAGACGAACCTTGTGTGTACAAGAAGGTTAGTGGGAGTGCAGTCGTGTTCCTAGTATTGTATGTCGATGACATATTACTTATAGGAAACGATGTCAATCTTACATTAAGGTTTGGTTATCCAAGACATTCTCCATGAAAGACTGGGAGAAGCAACCTACATCCTGGGATTAAGATCTATAGAGATAGATCAAACGGTTGCTTGGTCTTTCGCAGCCTACATATATAGACCGAAAAGCAAAGAGGTTTAGCATGTCGGAATCCAAGAAAGGTTTCCTACCCATCAGGCATGGGGTACACCTTTCGAAGTCTATGTGTCCGCGCACAGAAGACGAGAGGATTTGCATGAGTAAGATTCCCTATGCATCCGCACTAGGATCTATCATGTATGTTATGTTATGTACGAGGCCCGATGTATCGTATGCTCTGAGTGTCACGAGCAGATACCAGTCCGATCCAGGAATGGATCATTGGGCGATCATAAGACGATCCTTAAGTACTTGAGAAGAACTAAGGATGTGTTCCTAATATATGGAGAAGGGTACATGGTGATACGTGGGTATACGGATGCCAGCTCCAGACAGACAAGGATGATTCCATGTCTCAGTCTGAGTATGTATTCACCGGGAATGGAGGCACAATAAGTTGGAAAGGTTCCAAGCTTGACACTATAGCGGATTCTGCCACTAAGGCGTAATACATTGCGTGCCTTGAAGCAACAAAGGAAGCGGTTTGGATCAAGAAGTTCATATCTGAACTTGATGTGGTCTCATCAATGATCCAAACATGTGCTTCGCCGCTATCATCTTATCAGAGAGATCATCAGTAGGAACGAAATACAAATCGAGAAAATTCCCACTGAAAGGAACTTAGCGGATCCTTTGACTAAAGCATTACCTCAAAGTAAGTTTGAGGGTCATGTTGGTGCTTATGGTATTGGATACCGTAGCGATTGGCATTAGGCCAAGTGGGAGTCTGTTAGTAATATATGAGAGATGTCCTAAGGCAATCGCCTTATGTATGAACCATTTATATGAAAAATGAAGATTCACTATTTGAGTATACATGTTTTATGTATTTGATTGGATCTTAAACTCATTTACTGAATGTCCACGATACGATTCACAGCATGAGAGAATTTGTGATTGGATCACAACTAGTGAGTATCTCTACATGTGTAATTGTGATGTATCGGAATTATCCTAGTCGATGAATTGATGGATCCGACACCATCAATTCGCTGAGACTAGCACGAGGTATACCCTTGGTGTATCCAAGCAAATGATTCTCACCGGGCCGGAGACATAGTGATGTCCGAGTTAATCGTGGATGCTAGTTATGGTAACTAGTTCATTGGAGTGACCAGTAAGACTTCATATGGTTCTCGCATATATAGATATGTCAATGAAGTTATTATCGTGGCTTAAGTGCGATGTTCTTCGACTTATGTATTCAAGTCATCTTGATCATGGAGACTTATGCTTTGACATCTTAAGCAAACATCTCTAAGGAGATGTGGACCCGGATGATTGGGTATAAGTCAAGTGATCAAGGTGTTTGAATAGCCTATAAAGGATTCACCACTCCTTGCGAGGAGATGTATACCCATGGCCTCTCGTCGGATTGTTACTAAAGTCTTTGGCCAAAGCATTACATGTTTAGAGTAAGGTACTCTTCGATACATGTGGAGTAACTAGAACTGTAGGACGAGGAAATGATACTTGGGCTAGGTGTGACGTAGTCACCTAGTGGGGACCGGCACAATAGACCATGTCCTCAACCAAGTGGGTATAAGATGAGTGAAGGAATGGGGCACATTCATTCGAGCATCAAGGGTTTCAGAAATAGTTCTGGATCAACCGTTGATCTTTTCGGTTAATTGGGGATCATGATGTACTACTAGGTGCCACTCATGATCGTTCTATAATTAATGGTTAATTATAGACGACCAACATAAACCGAGAACCTATTTGGTCACACGCACAACGAGTGTAATCCAAAGGATTTAAAATGAGCTTGAGAACTGGATTCTCAAACCGAGAGAAACTAGGTTTGGTTGGACCAAACATAAAGCGAGCATGAAATCGTTTCAGTCGCAATGGAAGCGTGGATGGGCTGCGTCTTATGAAGACGTAATGGATGGACCAAAATGGTTTGGTTCTAATCCAATGGATAAGAATAAACCAAAGGGTTTGGTTTATTTTAAACGAATGAACCAAAAGTTGATTCGGTTCGTTTTAACTTAAAATAAACCATCATGGTTTGGTTTATTTTAACTTATCTTAATGGAGCGGGTTAACGGGCTTTATGGATATGATCCATTAACCATTAAGAGAATTAGTTCTCTATAAAAGTGGGCTTAAGGGATTGTTAAACCCTAACTAACTAATCATCCAAACCCTAGCCGCCCAACATGTTGTTGCCGCCCAACACATTGTTGCCGCCCAGCTTATGGTGGCGCCATCCAGCTCCTTGCCGGCGTCCAAGCTCCAGCCGGTGAACCTCCGGCGACTCTCCGGTGATCTCCTCTAGGTTCAGTGATAAGGTGAGCTTCCATCTCTCCTTGGCCGGCCTCTATTCCTCCACCAAAAGCTGTCCAGTTTTTCTGGACAGCTTGTTTCTTTGTTATCGGAGCGTCGTTTGGACGACGGTTAGTGCTCCGATAGCGCCTAACTTACCGGGGATTTGATCTCCGGTAATCCTCTGAGGTGGAGGACGAAGGATTCGTCAAACGGTTGACGAATACCTCTCCGGAGAAGCGAGTTTTGAGAACTCGTTTTGGATCCGAATTTGGATTCGGATCGTGATCATCTCTCGATCACGTCGTCTTCAACACGAGGCTAGTAACCCGTACGAAGACGAAGCTCGTGACTTAACGAAGTCATCCCGAGGAGCTCGGCGTGGATACGGATAGAGACGATTCTTACGAGGATCGTTCCGGTTGATGCCGTTCCCGCTACACGTCATACGAAAGGTATAACGTAGTTAATTTCCTTTTATTGCAAATTTTAATTTACGGTTATGTCTACACTTGTTGTAATAGCATGCGTGTGTTGTGTGTGTTGTAATAAATAGGAGTATTTATTATTTTTAATTGCTTCCGCTGTGCTCATGTTTACGAAACATGATCGAACACACACACGCCGCGGTGCCGGAAACCCAACAACAATAGGTCCAGCCGATTGCTCATCACTATGAGTTGTCGGCTGTTGTGCTTCACCAGGTATCTCATTAATGTCTATTTGAGTCTCTCGAGCCTCCTCAAGCTCGACGACACTCCCACTGTTTTCTTGCAAGAGAAACTCTTTCTCTAGAAACACAGCATGCCTTGAAACAAACACCTTTTGTTCCACAGGATGATAGAATTGGTAACCCCTTGTTTCCTTAGGGTATCCAATAAATAGACATTTATCAGACTTAGCATCCAGTTTGTCTGATACAATCCGCTTCACATAAGCAGGACAACCCCATATCTTCAAGTAAGATACATGAGGTTTCTTACCATTCCGTATCTCATATGGAGTAGTTGAGACTACCTTGGTAGGCATTCTGTTTAACAAGTAAACAGCTGTCTGAAGTGCATAACCCCAAAAGGACTTGGGAAGAGTTGCATGATTCATCATTGACCTGACCATGTACAACAAGGTCCGGTTACGCCTCTCAGATACACCATTATGCTGTGGTGTATAGGGCGGAGTCCATTGAGACAATATGCCATTGTCTCTTAGATAATCAAGAAACTCTTGACTTAAGTATTCACCACCTCGATCCGATCGAAGTATTTTAATACTCTTGTCATGTTGTTTCTCTACTTCATTTCTGAATTCTTTGAACCTTTCAAAGGCTTCAGACTTGTGTTTCATCAAGAACACATACCCAAACCGTGAGTGATCATCGGTGAAGGTAATGAAGTAGCTATAGCCTCCTAATGCTTGAGTTGACATTGGTCCACATACATCAGTATGTACTAAACCTAGTAACTCTCCCACTCGTTCACCTTTTCCCGTAAAAGGTAACTTAGTCATCTTGCCTTTTAAGCATGATTCGCATGTATCGTATGAATCCAATTCAAACGATTCCAGAATTCCACATCGGTGTAATTCGGACATGCGTTTCTTGCTTATATGGCCAAGACGACAATGCCACATATAGGAGTCTATGTGATTATCCTTTCGAGCATGCGTGTTGCTCGCTTCGATATTGAAAATGTCACTGGATACGTCCAACGTATAAATGCCATTACACAAAGTTCCAGTTCCATAAAGTACGCCATTCAAAGTTATATAACAACAATTGTTACTAAACGTTAAATGGAAACCATTTCTATTTAAACAGGAAATAGAAACAATGTTCTTTATTAGAGAAGGAACATAATAGCAATTGTCCAGTTCCAAGACTAGTCCACTAGGGAGCTTCAGCAAATAAGTTCCGATGGCCACCGCAGCAACCTTTGCTCCATTGCCAACTCACAAATTTGACTCCCCTCTGACAAGTCTTCTTCTATTCCTTAGCCCCTGTATGTCATTACATATATGTGAGCTACACCCAGTATCCAATACCCAAGTGTCTAAGGAAATAGAATGACAATCAATAACGAAGATACCTGAAGAGGATGGGGCATCGGATGCCTTCTTCTTCTTCATGGACTCAAGATAAATCTTGCAGTTTCTTCGCCAATGGCCTTCCTTGCCACAGTGATGGCAAGTGCCCTTTTGCGCTGGTTCCGCCTTCTTTTCCTTTTTCTTTCCTTTCTTCTGTTCTTTTGCCTTCCTCTTAGAACCTTTCTTGGAGGAATCAACTAACAGAACCGCCTTCTCCTCATGCTTCACAGAAGGCTCCACAGTCTTCAGCATATTGAGGAGCTCGGGAATGGTGGATTCCAATTTGTTCATCCGATAGTTCATCACAAATTGCGAGAAACTCTTGGGCAAACAATGCAGAATTAAGTCAATACTTAACTCATGATCCATCACAAAACCGAGGGTAGCTAGCCGCTCGATGTACCCGTTCATCTTTAGCACAAACTGTACTACAGACGAACCTTCTTGCATCTTCGTGGTGAAGAGGAGCCTAGAGACCTCGAACCTTTTGGATCTCGCTTGCTCATCGAACAACTCATGAAGATGGAAGACCATAGTGTTAGCATCCATATGCTCATGCTGCTCGCACTGTACCATCGCCGCTAGCATGATGCAACTCGCCAGCTCAGAATCTGCCACATGCTTCTGATAGACCAACATTTGGTCTGGAGTTGCATCGTCCTTAGGACGGTCAGGAAGAGGCTCTTCAATGACATATGCAAGCTTTTCCGCCTTGAGAACAATTCTCAGGTTTCTAAGCCAGTCCAGGAAGTTAGGCCCAGTCAGTTTGTTCGAATCCAAAATAGTGCGCAAATTCAAAGACGTCATGATCAATTTATTGACCTAGAAATACAAAACGAGCATATATGAGAAAATGATTTTAAAATGCATCATAATACATTTATAAATCCCATTCATTTTTCGAATTCAAAAACCCCTAAATCACTTCGGGAGATTGTAGGTCCATCTCCGAATGGGCTGATATCCATCATAGTTATGAACAACCTTGGAGAGAGTCCAACAAGCCATTCATAACTACGACGGTAGGTATCATCTATACCGATTGCATATCCCGTATATGCAACTATCACAATGTGCTATCAACTAATTGAATGTTCACACATACATCGGGTTGTTAACACATTAACAAGTATGCATCATATGCATAGCACCCAACTTCACCTCCCTTTACATCGACCTTGGAGAGAGTCCAACAAACCGATGCTCCAGGTTAAAGCCAACCCATTAATCAGGACATAGTTTTAATATGGTTAGAGCGCATTCAACCAATTAGCCCAGCTTGGAGAGAGTCCAACAACCAAAGCTAACGATTGACCTCTGACTCTTACCATATTAGTATTAAACTATTCCATGGTTTGAACATATTCAGGTTCGAGCTGGGCTTGGAGAGAGTCCAACAACCCAAACAAGAAACAGAACTCTGGTTCTAACCATATTAATGGAAGGTGTAGGCTTTAATATTGAGTTAGGGTTTTTATGTCTCATCCTCTTTGCATGCAAATAACTATTATCTACATGGCATGGCATACATGGCATACATCTACATGTCACGACACGCATGGCATAATGTTATGCATCTAATGCAATTACATGGCATACAATTATGTCATGTATATATTTCCTTATATGTCATAACTATTTATGGAAATAAAATATGTTTAAGATTTGATTCTCCAAATCAAATCATAATTAAATTAGGAAACAAATTTCCAAATCTAATCACATATTTTATTCATGGAATTATTTGATTAAGGAAAATCTATTTAGGAAACCAATTTCATAAATCATTAAAACTACTTATGGAAATAAAATATTTTAAGATTTAATTTCCCAAATCAAATCATGATTAAATTAGGAAACAAATTTCCAGAATCTAATCAAATATTTTATTTATGGAAAATATCAATTTCCATAAATACTTCCAACTTTCCAAAAGTGGAAGATTTCCATAAATACTTCTAGACTTTCCAAAATTGAAAAATTTCCATAAATACTTCTAAATTTCCAAAATTTAGAAAACTTCCAGAAATACATTATGACTATCGCAAAACCATTTTACGATTATGTCAAAACACAACCTGGGCTCTGATACCACTGTTGGGTTTCCGGCACCGCGGCGTGTGTGTGTTCGATCATGTTTCGTAAACATGAGCACAGCGGAAGCAATTAAAATTAATAAATCTATATTTATTACAACACACACAACACACGCATGCTATTACAACAAGTGTAGACATAACCGTAAATTAAAATTTGCAATAAACGTATGACGGTAGCTGAACGGGCATCAACCGAACGATCCGTAAGAATCGCTCTATCCGTGATCCACGCCGAGCCTCGATGACTTCGCTAAGTCACGAGCTTCGTCTTCGTACGGGTTACTAGCCTTGTGTTGAAGACGACGTGATCGAGAGATGATCACGATCCGAATCCAAATTCGGATCCTAAAACGAGTTCTCAAAACTCGCTTCTCCAGAGAGGTATTCGTCAACCGTTTGACGAATCCTTCGTCCCCCACCTCAGAGGATTACCGGAGATCAAATCCCCGGTAAGTTAGCCACTGTCTGAGCACTAACCGTCGTCCAAACGACGCTCCGACAAGAGGAGGAGAAGCTGTCCAGAAAACTGGACAGCTTGGTGGAGGATATAGGCGCCGGCCAACCAAGGAAAGAAAAGGCTCACCTTGATGCCAAACCTATAGGGTTCACCGGCTGTAGCTTGGTCGCCGGCAACAAGTTGGACGGCTGCACAAAAGCTGGATGGTGGCACTTTAGGGTTGGGCGCCGAATAGATGAGATGATGGAGGGGGCGGCACAACAAGGTTGGGCGGCAACTCCAATTAGGGTTTGGATTAGGGTTTAAGCCCTATTTTATAGAGAACTAATTCTCTTAATGGTTAATGGATCATATCCATAAAGCCCGTTAACCCGCTCCATTAAGATAAGTTAAAATAAACCAAACCATGATGGTTTATTTTAAGTTAAAATGAACCGAACCAACCTTTGGTTCATTCGTTTAATATAAACCAAACCCTTTGGTTTATTCTCATCCATTGGATTAGAACCAAACCATTTTGGTCCATCCATTATGTCTTCATAAGACACGGCCCATCCACGCTTCCATTGCATTGAAACAATTTCATGCTCGCTTATGTTTGGTCCAACCAAACATAGTTTCTTCGAGAATCCCATTCTCAAGCTCGCTTTAAATCCTTTGGATTACACTCTACAGCGTGTGACCAAATAGGTTCTCGGTTTATGTTGGCCGCCTATAATTAACCATTAATTATAGAACGATCATGAGTGGCACCTAGTAGTACATCATGATCCCCAATTAACCGAAAAGATCAACGGTTGATCCAGAACTATTTCTGAAACCCTTCAGTAGCTCGAATGAATCGTGCCCCCATTCCCTTCACTCATCTTATACCCACTTGGTTCAGGACATGGTCTATTGTGTCAGTCCCCACTAGGCTGACTACGTCACACCTAGCCCAAGTATTATTTCCTCGTCCTACGGATTCTAGTTACTCCACATGTGTCGAAGAGTACCTTACTCTAAACATGTAATGCTTTGGCCAAAGACTTTAGTAACAATCCGACGAGAGGCCATGGGTATACATCTCTTCGCAAGGAGTGGTGAATCCTTTATAGGCTATTCAAACACTTTCGATCATTTCGACTTATACCCAATCATCCCGGGTCCACATCTCCTCGGAGATGTTTGCTTAAGATGTCAAAGCATAAGTCTCCATGATCAAGATGACTTGAATACCGCAAGTCAAAGGAACATCGCACTTAAGCCACGGTAAGAACTTCATTGACATATCTATATATGCAGAGAACCATATGAAGTCTTACGGCTGATCACTCCAATCAACTAGTTACCATAACTAGCATCCACGATCAACTCCGGACATCACTATGTCTCCAGCCAGTGAGAATCAGCTGCTTGGATACACCAAGGAGTATACCTCGTGCTAGTCTCGACAGAATTGATGGTGTCCAAATCCATCAATTCATCGACTGGGGATAATTCCGATACATCACAATTACACATGTAGAGATACTCACTAGTTGTGATCCAATCACAAATTCTCTCATGCTGTGAATCACATCGCGGACATTCAGTAAATGAGTTTAAGATCCAATCAAATACATGAAACATGTATACTCAAATAGTGAATCTTCATTTATCATATAAATGGTTCATACATAAGGCGATTGCCTTAGGACATCTCTCATATATTACTAACACATAACTCCTTATGTAGGGAACCGTAGTGACTTCAGGTTTGAGGACTATTCATACCAATAGTCACATGAGAAAGTTTATGACACTCATATGACGATCCATGAAACTTTCTCATGGCGGGTCAGTTCAGTATATATTCTCTAATATATACTCATGTGTCAACTTGATATCATATATCCATGACTTGTGAGATCAAGTCATCAATTGACCTACATGCTAGTCTTTATGTATTAATATTGCCCTTGCATATTAATACTTGACTAGGAACATTTAGGAAAGTGTTCTCTACAGCCTCTCATAATCAATTCTGCCAATTGATGTGCTGTAGATAAGAACCTACTTTTCTAGGGCATTATTATATTTAAGTTAGCTGGCACAAGCAAGACATAAATATAATAACCAATCCTTTGCCTTTATAGAATATGATACAAAATGTTCCCTATTCAACCATCACATGATTGGTTCTAGGGCTATAACTAACAGATAGCTAATGGACCTTTGGGTTCATTAGTGGTGGAGGATCTCCCAACTAGCATCAAGACATTACGATCTGTTCGTGGTGGCGAGTACCTCTTGGGAGAGTATAGGAGTTACTATTCAGAGGTTGGGATTCAATCCCAATTGTCCGCACCTAGCACACCCCAACAGAATGGTGTGGCGGAGCGAAGTAACAGGACTCTTATGGAGATGGTCAGATCTATAATGATTTATTCTGAGTTACCTGATTCGTTCTGGGGGTTTGCTCTGGAAACAACAGCACACATTTTAAACTTGGTTCCATCTAAGTCAGTACCCTCTACTCTCACAGAGTTGTGGACTGGGCGAAAGCCTAGTCTAAGACATATTCGGATTTGGGGTAGTCCAATACATGTGCTGAAGGGAGATGCTGGTAAGTTGGAATCTCGTACATAAGTACGCTTGTTTGTTGGCTACCCTAAGGGAATGAAGGGTGGTTTATTCTATAGTCCTATAGATCAGAAGGTGATCGTGAGTACGAATGTCAGATTTCTAGAGGAGGACTATGTTATGAACCACAAGCCCACGAGTAGGATTGTTCTTGAGGAGTTAATAGGGGAAGTCCCGACTTCAGTACCACCGGTACAAGAGGAGATACCACAAGTCACTGCACCGCGTGTCACAGAGCATACTCAGGAGGCACCTCGTCGTAGTGGGAGGGTTGTTAGACAACCCGAGAGATTCATGTTTTTGGGAGAGTCTTCGGACTTAGTCCCTGGTGAACATGAACCTGATCCCTGGACATATGATGATGCACTCCAAGATAGAGATGCGGTATCTTGGCAAAGAGCGATGAATTCAGAGATAGAATCTATGGATTCTAATCCAGTCTGGGAGCTAGTAGAGCCACCCGATGGTGTAAAAGCCATTGGATGCAAGTGGATCTACAAGAGAAAGAGAGGAGTGGACGGGAAGGTTGAGACCTTCAAAGCTAGGCTTGTTGCGAAAGGGTATACTCAGAAAGAGGGTATCGATTATGAGGAGACCTTTTCCCCAATAGCTATGCTTAAGTCTATCCGGATTCTCTTATCTATAGCTGCTCATATGGATTATGAGATTTGACAGATGGATGTCAAGACAGCTTTCCTTAATGGAAGTCTTGAGGAGAACATCTATATGCGGCAACCAGAGGGATTCATTGTTAAAGGCAAAGAGCATCTTGTATGTAAGCTTAATCGGTCCATTTATGGATTGAAGCAATCTTCTAGATCTTGGAACATCCGCTTTGATGAGGTAATCCAGTCATATGGATTTATTCAAAGTCTGGATGAGTCTTGTGTATACAAGAGATGTGACGGAAATGTAGTGGTGTTTCTTGTACTATACGTAGATGATATTTTGTTAGTTGGCAACAATATCAAAGTGTTATCAGACGTAAGGGTATGGTTGTCCAAACAGTTTGACATGAAGGACTTGGGAGAAGTGGGACACATCCTTGGGATCAAAGTTATAAGGGATCGCAAGAAAAGGATGTTGTGCTTATCTCAAGCTTCATACATTGACACTATCCTTGGTCGTTTTAGCATGCAGAACTCTAAGAAAGGTTTTCTACCTTTTAGGCATGGAGTTCCTTTATCTAAAGAGATGTGTCCCAAAACATCAAAGGAGATAGAGGACATGAAGGTGGTTCCTTATGCTTCAGCAGTAGGAAGCCTCATTTATGCTATGCTATGTACCAGACCAGATATCTGCTTTGCCGTGGGCATGGTTAGCAGATATCAGAGTAATCCTGGACAGGGACATTGGACTGCGGTAAAGCATATATTAAAGTACCTGAGAAGGACTAGGGATTATATGCTAGTTTACCGAGCAGATCAATTGGTCCCTGTGGGTTACACGGATTCGGATTTCCAATCAGATAGGGACAAGAGTAAGTCTACCTCGGGGTTTGTGTTTACTTTTGGAGGTGGAGCCATAGTATGGAGGAGTGTCAAGCAGAAATGCATGGCGGACTCTACCATGGAAGCTGAGTATGTGGCAGCCAAGGAAGCTGTATGGCTCAGGAACTTCTTAATGGACTTGGATGTGATTCTTGGTTTGCCCAGAACTATCACAATTTATTGTGATAACAGTGGTGCAGTTGCAAACTTGAAGGAACCATGAGCCCACAAGGCGAGTAAACACATAGAGCGCAAGTACCACCTTATACGAGAGATCGTAAAGCGAGGAGAAGTTGTTGTCGTCAAGATTGCATCAGAGGATAACCTGGTGGATCCATTCACTAAGGCCCTTACAGCGAAAGCGTTTGATAGGCATGTGGAGGACATGGGCATCAGATGTATGGCAGTGTGATGATGGCATAGTCTTTTAGTATAAGTGGGAGATTGTTGAAATGTATACTGAAAGCCTAGCTCTTTTTGTATGAACATTTTATTTTGGAATAAGAATCACATGATCATTGTTTGCACTTTATATATTTATTATTATGTGTGCATATTGTCTAATATTTTACATTGTAGATAACATGGTGCTTGGTGTGGCACAGAAGATCATGTTATCAGTCCCTTGTAAAATATAAGTAGAGGCTCAAAACCAAGATGGTTTTGGACAAACCATTGGCATTGTTGTAGTGTAGCTTGGTATTGTTTTGTCTTGAACATAGAGTTACACTAGTACACTTAGGTGTATAGTGCAGGACCGACATAGAGGTGATTCAATTAATTGCTGACTACATAATTGAATCGGACCTCGGATATTATGTTGTACATGCTCTTAATCCCAATATAATAACGGGCATATGTACTTAGTATTTATTTCTTTGATTTACCAGAGGGTGAGATTTAGATGGATTAAATCAATATGCCCGGTAAGTTGGGAAATGATATTATTTACATGGTGTGTCGTTGATTATAGGAGGAAACCGTGTCCTATATACTAGGTTGATGATGTCCCCTTGAGGATCTCATAAGGTTCATCATGTAAACCCAGCTGGTTGACTTAGTCAACATGATGATAAGGTTGAGTGGTACTACTCGAGGAGTTAGATGTTAATTAATTGATGGTCAGTAAATCAATTAATTGACGGACATTCGATATCTTAAACACGGGGAGATGAATGTACAAATAATATATGGAGCCCATATTAATTTATGGGGGTTGGTGAGGTAGTTCAATGATGATCCTCTAGTGCAATGGAACATCATTGATGGATCAAGTTTGTGTGGTTTCGATCCATCGGGTGACCAAGATCCAACTCCTCCTTATGGTCCCTATCGTAGCCTAATATAATCCTCATGAAGTCTAGATCCAAGGATGTAAAACAAAACCCTAAAACCAATGGTTGGGATTAAATCCCTAGATCCGATGGTTGGGATGAAACCCTAGAATCGATTGTTGGGATTAAATCCCTAGATCCGACGGTTGAGATGAAACCCTAAATCCGACGGTTGGGATGAAACCCTAGATCCAATGGTTGGGATGAAACCCTAGAATCAACGGTTGGGATGAAACCCTAGATCTGACGGTTGGGATGAAATCCTAGATCCGACGGTTGGGATGAAACCCTAGATCCGACGGTTGGGACAAAACCCTAGATCCGACGGTGGAGATTAAATCCCTAGATCCGACGGTGGAGATTAAAGAAGGCTTAAGCCCAATTCTATAAATAGAGGGCTTAGGTTGGGCGGCAAGGATGGTGCTTGGAAATTAGGGTTTGCCTATCTAGAAGTGGGCGGCAACAAACCCTAAAGGAGTTAGGGTTTTGGGTGGCTAGAAGTGGGCGGCAACATCATTGTTCTCCCTAGGGTTTTGGCTGGCGCCCCTCTTCCTCTTCTCATCCTTGGCCGGTTGTCTTCTTCCTCCCTTTTCTCCTTGGTGGCCGGCGGCAACATTGATACAAGGTTGGGCGGCATTCATCCATATCCCATCTTGGTGGCCGGCGGCAACATTGCTTCAAGGTTGGCCGGTGCTCAAGAATTCACTCCTTGGCCGGCGGTTACATCGAGCTCCTTGGCTTGGTGGCCGGTTCTAGAAAGGAGAAGAAGTTTTGTTTGGTTCTTCTCTTTGTTCGCAGCGAACAAGGAAGGGAAGAACGTGATCTAGAAGGCTTCTACTCATGGAGGATCTTCGCCCACACATCGTCCATGAGGAGGATAGGACATATGGTTGAAGATCGTGAGGTATAAAAGTTTTACAACTTTATTTTCTGATCTTAGCATGTTCTTTTATGTGTTGATTATACAAGTGTGCATTTGTATATATTTTGTATAATCATGGACCCCAAAGACAAACACAAAAACCGGCGATCCGTCCGTAATCTCTTCCGCGGCTAACCAACTAGAAGAGTTGTGTTGCTTGAACAACTAGTTTGTTCAAGCGATCACTCAAGATGTTAGTACGACGATGAATTGGTTGTGCTAAGGAAACTCATCCCATCCGGATTAGTTCTTTCATTAGTGAAAATTTTAATCCGGGGACATTGGAGCCAATGATCCTCCGAAGCAACCACCCTACACCTTGCTCTTCCAAAGCAAGAGGAAGAATAGAAAAAAGGTTTTTCTCCTCACTAGAAACAACCAACAAGGAACCAAAGCTTTCCTTGCCGCTGGCCAACTAGATGAAGGAGAAGATGGTGGAAAACAACCAAGACAACAAGGGAAGCCCTATATCTTGTTTCCACCACCTAAGGAGAGGGAGAAGGGAGCTTTTGGCCGCTGGCCAAAGGCTGGGAAGGGCCTGGAAACCTGCTGGACGTTGGCCACAAGACAAGGAAGAAGAAAGGAAACCTTGCCATATTTGGTGCCGCCCTAGCCTCCAAACCCTAACCCTAATCCTAATCCTATCTCAACTAGGATTCCCTTCTCTTGCCGCCCAAGCCTTGCTCTCCTTCAATTGTAGTTCACGCCAACCCCTTGACACCCTTTTATAGAGTTAGCAATAAGTCATGAATTAATCTCCTCTATTGGTTCTAGGGATTTAATCTCAACCGTCCGATCTAGAGATTTAATCTCAACCATCGAATCTTAGAGATTTAATCTCTACTAATGGATCTTAGACTTTTTTTCTATCCATTGGATCTAAGCATCATGAGGTGTTAATAGGCTACATTAGGGACCATGAGGAGGAGTTGGGTCTTGGCCACCCATAGATCAAGCCCACATAAAGTTCCGTCCACTAATGATGATCCAATCCACTAAAGGTTCATCATTGATCTACCTCACCACCCCAATATGATAATATGGGCTCCATATATTATTTGTACATTTTCTCCCTGTGTTTAAGATCTCAAATGTCCATCAATTAATTAGTTTACTGACCATTAATTAATCAACATCTAACTCCTTGAGTAGTACCACTCAACCTTTTCATCATGCCGGACCAAATCCACCTGCAGGGTTTACATGATGAACCTTATGAGCTCCTCAAGGGGACATCATCATTCTAATATATAGGACACAATTTCCTTCTATAATCAACGACACACCATTTAAATAATATCATCTCCCAACTTACCGAGCCTATCGATTTAATCTATAAATCTCGCCCATTGGTAAATCAAAGAGATGACTACTAAGTATATGTGCCCGTTATTATATCGGGATTAAGAGCATGTACTAAATAATATCTGAGGTCTGATTCGATTATGTAGTCAGCAATAATTCGAATCACTTCTATGTCGGTCCTGCTCAATACACACAAAGTGCACTAGTGTGATTCTATGGTCAAGACAAACCAATACCAAATCACACTACAACCATTTCGATGGTTTGTCCAAAGCCATCTCGGTTGTGAGCCTTTGCTTATACTTTTCAAGGGGCCGATAACATGGTCTCCTGTGTGACACCACACACCATGTTATCTACATTGTAAAGTATTAGACAATATTGCATAACCATAAAAATATGCAAACAATGATCATGTGATTCTTATTCCAAAAAAAGATGTTCATACAAAAGATAGACTTTTCAGTATACATCCCCACAGATGGGATGAGCATTCAGTGAGGGAATGGGGGATAGCCTATAATAAGATAAAATGAGCTCTTTTATGAGTTCTGTGATGCTAAAATACTAGTTCTTCAATTTGGCTTCAATAGAGGGGAAATTGATGGTGGTTTTAATGATTTTTTAGGTCAGAAAGATCCGTAAGGGCAGTTTTCTAGTGAGAAGAAAAGGGGAGAAGGGGATCTACAGCAATGAAGAAGTAGATCTCTTTCCAGCCTTTATTGGAGGAGGGTATGTCAGTTAGGAACTGGTAACCTTGACAGACCATGAAATAGAAAACACCATGGTCGACAATTTTCAGTTGGTAGAGACAGTGGAATATGTGGGGTACTTGTGGAATGTTGAGGTGATGGAAGTCGATAATGGTGCCTACTAGGATGAGAAGGGAGTTTGGGTGTTAATTGGTTGACCGGAATGCCATAAAAGAAGAGAATATGATAGAGAGGTTTTGGGAGGGGGAGGCGAAGGCCTCCTTCCAATTGCCTTATGAATAGAGTGTTGGTTCCAGGCAGAGGTAGATGGTGTTAGGACCTGTACGCCCGCTCGAGGGGGGGGGGGTGAATAGCGCATCGTTGTTCACTCAGAATTTGATCACGTGCTTGTCTACAACACTTATTTTACGCAGCGGAAATAATAACAATAAAACAAATACAACAAGAACACAAGCACAACACCAAATATAACATTGTTCGGAACCGTATGGTTCTTACTCTACGGATTGAGCTCAAATGAGCTCTAGTGATGCACACGCAACCACTAATCAATAATACTCCTTCTCGACAATATGTCGGAGGTGGAGAAATCTCGTACACAGAATTACCACAGTAATAAAAACAAATACAAGCAAATACAAGTAAACTACATAAATATAAGTTAAGAAACACTTTACAATTGTGAACTTGGATGCTTGCTTTGTGATTGCTTGAACTTCACTTGAAGACCCTGATTTGCACCAGCAAATCATTTCAAATCGTCCAAGAAACTAATGGCGAAAACCTCCTCCATGAGCTCCCTTTAAAGCTTCTCCTTGAGTTGGATTTCACCTAGCAGTCGATTGATCGAGACCATCAGTCGACTGTTCCTGTAGTCGTTGTCTCACAACGGCATGAGCCACGTTGGATAAGTTCCAACGGATAGACCATTAGTCGACTGATCATGCCTATCAATCGACTGATCGAGTCATCACTCAACTATCAAACCCTAACAGTCGACTCGGGAACCTTTTGTTCCCAAATACTCGACTAGCAGTTGACTGATCTACAGATCAGTCGATTGCTCTGGCCATCAGTCGACTGCCCAATGCTGGGAGATGACTGCTAGGCCAATTCAAGCAGTCGAACTCTAGTCGACTCTCATCAGTCGACTGATAACCTCATCCATGAGGTTGCCAAGACTCCGCTTGGGCTTACGTTGCCAAGACTCCGCTTGGACTTTACGCCGCCAACCATTGGACTTATGCTACCAAGACTCCACCCTTGGACTTTACGCCGCTAATATTCCCCTTAGATTTTCGAAATGCCAAGACTCAAGCGTAGACTTTCCTTGCCGACCCATGTTGGACTTTCCATTTGCCAAGACTCAAGATTGGACTTTCCCTTGCCAATCCATGTTGGACTTTCCATGCCAAGAGCCATGCTTGGACTTTCCCTTTCCAAGACCCATGCTTGAACTTTCCTTGCTAACCCATGTTGGACTTTCCCTGCCAAGTACACAAGACTTGGACTTCTCCCATGACAATGGTCAAACCATCGTCCCTGGGTCAATTGCACCAACAATCTTCCCAACACTTTATCAGACATCAATGTCAAATATCAAAATAGTACTTGAGTCAAACTCGAGTTTGGTCAATCGTAACCTGGGTCGAAATCACCAATAATCTCCCCCTTTTTGATGTTTGACAAAAACCAAACACCTTTGAATTAGGTCACCTAATTCAAATCTCCTTACCAATTATCCTAAATTGGTAATTTCATACATTCTCCCCCTTTTTGACATACATCAAAAAGGTTCTCCCTAAGGAGGTCAATGTCTCATATCCCAATGAGATCTTACAATCTCCCCCTTGATCTAAAAACACCTAGAATGCCTTCACTTTTCCTACTGATAAGTCCCATATCACTTAAGAGAGGCACTCCTATAAACTTTTCTAATTTCCAAATTGGGCATCTCACATTCCCAATTCTCCCCCTCATGAGGAAGAACACATCCATCATCCCATGATGGATACCTCCCCCTAAAGGCTTGCTCTCCCTTGACCATTGCACCAACAATGTCCTTGGAGAGTCCCTAAGCCAATAGGAACACTAAACCATCAAAAATAAGGTTAAAAGTTTAACATTGAACTTTCCCACACCTTAAAATTGATACATCACCCTAACAACTCTCCTAATCCATATCCAATGGATTTTCACCCTTTCTAATGCTTTCCAAAGTATATCATAGGGTTAAAAGTGCTTAGAGAACTATAACATAGCTAAATATGGGCTAAACAAATCTTGTTTACCCAAATCGCACTGTAGTCGACTACTAAATCAATCAATCGCCCCATACATCGATCATCGCCATCAAGCTGCGATAATTGATAACAAATTTCAATTTCGCTATCGAAATGAAAACATAAGTAATTCTACATATTTTAAAAAATCATTAAAATTCATACGTATATTACTTATAAGAAATACAATGGGTGAAAAATATTAGAAAATAATTTACCCATAAAATAGTGAAATTGATACAAAGTTCAAAAGTTAAGAAAAACTTTAATGTTTGAGCTCACTTTGTATCAACATCATCAATGGTGATTGCTATCAAAAGCTAGACTTCACCAAGGTTTTTCAAATGTTTTAAAACCTTATATTGGATCATGTTTTTTTGGCTCAATGTACATGGCTTGAACATAAGCTTTCCCAATGATCCATCAATAATATAAGATTAGTTTGAGTTCATCTAGATGCAAAAACTATGCACCTTGAACTTAACTCATATCCTAGCTTCTCACATGTATCTAGGGTTTATCAATACATATACATGTCAATGTAATGTGAGATGTGAGTTTTGTTCATCCTAATCTAGGGTTTCATGCATTTTTCTAAGGCAACACTATTTGATTCCCTTATACATGGGACTTAAAGTCATGTCAATTGTCCTTAACTCAATTTTTATTAATGCATGAATGATTATGGAATTAATGATGATATAAATAAGCATGTGCTCATAATCATGATGTCATGTCATAAAATGGAATCTAAGCATACATGACATTTAACCTTAATCCTAAGCATGATCATGACATATTATATAATTAAAATTAGATATGATGTCATGACATGGTATATGGCAAATCAAGCATGGCAAATAACAAGTAAAGGTATAAAATACCTAAATTTTAATATTTGTTGTCATTTGTTAGAATTAAATTCATTTTGCCATTTTATTAGCTTATCCCAAGTGTGCCAAAAACCCAAAATGGCACAATATGACCTCTAACCCTAATTGTACAAATTTTATTGATTTTTCAACTTCCATAAATTATATTGGTACATCCTAAAATCTTTTAGGATTATAATCAAAACCCATTTCTGAGGTACCCATGACCTTGAAAATGACCTAAGGTGCCACCTTTACCATGGTTAGGTTAACTAACTATCCATTCAATGTTGGCACACCAAACCCATTTAGCATGAATCGATCATGCTACTAGGAACCCAATACCTATTTGAGCTCCTTGGGTTTACTAGGTATTCGCTAGGGATAACTTCCCTAGACACCCTCTTAATGACCCTCCTAGGCTTTGAATCCTTGGTCATTTGGGTCTTGCCTAGTTCAACTCTAGAGGTAACTCCCCCTTTGACCTTCTTAGTGGCTTCCCTAGGTTTCCTTGAAACCCTATCCACTAGGCATCTTTCTTGGTCAACCTTAGGGATGACTTCGCTATTGACCTTGGTTTTCCTAGACCTAACTTGAGTTCCATAATCGAATGGAACATTGTGATAGGTTCTTTTGGGCTTAAGCTTGCCCCTGGATGGTTCTTGCTTTCTAAACCATAGGTTTTGACTCTTAGACCTAGATTTTTGATCCTTTGACCCTTGCATTTGATTTTGCATAATCCTAAGTGTCTTCTCCATTTTCTCAAGGCTTGGTTTTCCAACTCTAATTTTTCAATTTTGGTGGGCCCATTATTTCTTTGACTTGATTTGTTCATTCTAGGCATATGTCTAGATTTATTTGGAGTAAAACTAAGATGATCTTCAATTTTTCTAATACTTGCCTTAGGTAGAAAATTTTTAGGGACATTAGTCCCAAATTTCTCCTTATTCCTAAGTTTGACGCTCTTAGCACCTAGACAATAGTATTTGTTATTCCTGGCATGCTTTTTATAAACAATAGCAATATTATTAACGTTATTATTAGCATGCCTTTTATGAATAATTGCAAGATTACTTCTAGCATGCTTTTGATAATTAATTTAGGAAGGAGCAAAATTAGAGGTTACCTCAGGGTTTACCTTAGAGGCTCCCCCTACATGTGTAATTCCTTCTTGTCCCTTCTTTCTCCCCCTAGGGCATTGACTCCTATAATACCCCCTAGAATTGCACTTGAAGCAAATCACGTGCTCCTTGCTTTTAATTGTGGGGATACTGGCATTCTTGACCTTTGGAGCCGGTTGAGCCTTCTTGACCTTTTTAGGCCACTTACTCTTATAATGTCCGACTTTCCTACACTCAAAGCATATAATGTGAATTTTATTCTTAATAAAAATGCTTGAGTTACCTTCCATGGTAGAGGAATCTCGAGCTTCCTCTTCCTCTTGACTGGAGGAAGATGTTCCTTCTTGTTGCTCCGGTATTAAGGATGCCCTAATTTCCTCCTCCTCAATACTTGAAGTGGAGGCTTCAACTATTTCATCTTCCTCTTCCGATCCAGATGTTGATTCCCTATCAACCTGCGAATCCTCAAGCTCTTGGGATGAAGATATGCTTCCTTCTTCTTGAGCTTGAGAGGATGAGCACTCCTCTTCTTCCTCTTGGACCGGTGATGGGTCTTCATGGAATCTTGCCACTTGGCTCCATAGCTCCTTGGCATTCATGTATTCCCCTAAACTAGACACAATATTGTTAGGTATTAAATCAATCAAAAAATTTATTACCTTCTTATTTTAATCAAATCCTTGGAGTTGTTCCCCGGTCCATCTCTTCATCTTGAGGAAATCTCCCTTTGGTCCTCTTGGATAGTTAAATCACTCCATCAAAATGGATCATTCTTCAAAGTCCCTCATCATGATGAAGTATTCAATTCTTCCCTTCCATGAATTGAAGCCTTCTCGTCCATAAAGCATATACGGGACCGGTGTGTTGATGTCCCATCCCAATTGTTCTTCAAACTTTATCTTCCCTCTAGCGATCTTTCTCCCGGGTGTTAGTCCGTAGAAGAGCTCCAAGCTCTGATACAACTTGTTAGGACCTGTGCACCTGCTAGAGGGGGGTGAATAGCGCATCATTGTTCGCTCAGAATTTGATCGCGTGCTTGTCTACAACACTTGTTATATGCAGCAGAAATAATAACAATAAAACAAATACAACAAGAACACAAGAACAACACCAAATATAATATGGTTTGGAACCGTATGGTTCCTACTCCACGGATTGAGGTCAAATGAGCTATAGAGATGCACACGCAATAACTAATCAATAATACTCCTTGACAACAAGTCGGAGGTGGAGAAAACTTGTACAATGAATTACAATAGTAATAAAAACAAATACAAGCGAATACAAGTAAACTACATAAATACAAGTAAAGAAATACTTTACAATTATGAACTTGGATGCTTGCTTTGTGATTGCTTGAACTTCACTTGAAGACCTAATTTGCACCAACAAATCGCTTCATATCGTCCAAGAAACCGATGGTGAAAACCTCCTCCATAGGCTCCCTTTAAAGCTTCCCCTTGGGCTGGATTATGCTTAGTAGTCGACTGATCAGGACCATCAGTCGACTTCTCCTGTAGTCGTTGTCTCACAATGGCATGAGCCACATTTAATAAGTTTCAACGGATAGACCATCAGTCGACTGATCATGCCCATCAGTCGACTGATCGAGTCATCAATTGATTGTCAAACCCTAATAGTCAACTCGAAAACCTTCTGTGCCCGAATACCTGACTAGAAGTCGACTGATCTCTAGATCAGTCGACTGCCACTACAAAAAAACATCATTTTGGCGATGAAATTTGGCAACGAAAAATTTTTGTTGCAAATCTACAACAAATTTTGGGACAAATTTTAAATTTCGTTGCAAATTAGGAACGAAATTTCCAACAAAAATAATTTGGTTACAAAATTATTTAAATTTCCAACATTTAATTTTTCTCGCAAAATTAGTCATAAATTTGCGATGAAAATGATTTTTCATGACCAATTTGCGACAAAAAATATTTTCATTGCAAATGTTTGCAACGAAAATAAAATTCGTTTCTGAATTCTGCAATGAATTCAAAATTCATTGCAGAATCTGCATCGAATTAAAAATTCGTTGCCAATTTTATGACGAATAATAAATTTTGGCGATGAATATAAGATTTGTAACCAAATTGGCAATGAAATTTGCAACGAAATAAGATTCGTTGCCAATTTTCCCCTAATTATGCCGCCGTTCCTTTCCCCAATGGAATCACACAACCCTCCTTCCTCCTGCCGCGATTCTGGTGCGCTCTCTGATCCCTCCGTTTCTTTTCTTCTTCTTCCGTCGCCATTGACGGAACAACGATAGCTACCGCCGTGAGATCGCGACAGCTGTTGTCGCGAGGGCACGCGACGGGAGTTGGAGCGTGCACGCAGCAGCAACCACCGAGTGCCCTTGTGGCAGCGGCAGTGGCAACGGTGCCACGTGCCCTCGCATAAGGCTACACCGCACGGTAGTTGCTCCACCTTGTGCCTTCGTGGTAGTTGTCGCATGGCCTTGTGAATTTCTGCTATCGCGAGGTCGATCGGGGTGCCAATCGCTGCCACATGCACTTTTCGGAAAGCTGCCACACTTTGTGAGCAGCTTCCGCAAAGTCGGGAAATCCATTGCTGTACTTTATAGGCAGCTGCTGCACTTTGCAAGCAGCTACGGCGTAATTTGACATGGGGGCGCGGTTTGGGTGGTTAATTGTTGTTCCAATTGGTCTTTTATCCCCGTAATAATAGAGTTAAAATTTAAATATTATTCAAATTATATAAATCAGTATAATGTGTAATCTAAATACAAAATTATTTTTCATAAGTTTATCGTACTTCATTAAGGTGTTCGGTGTGTTTGTGATGTGTTTAGCTAGTCGTGAGCTAATCCGCGCATTGTTTCCATCTGAATAGGTACGCATAAAAATATTGTATATTTATAACATTATTGTATTATTATGTTATATTAATTATTATTAATGTTTGATTTTAAGTAATTTAATTACTGTTAATAGATCATATTTGTTCGAAATGATATTATAGTTTGCAATTAAATATCACATAAAATCATATTTAATATTATAAAACTTTAATTTATTTTGAGTATAAATTTATGGTCAGAATGATATATATGGATGAAATTTGAAAAAAAAATAAAATTAATCATTGATATAATTTTGAAAACAGGATAAATGGAGAGAGAACAAAGTTGGATGTATAAAACAAATTTACTAGAACGTTGTGGTTTAACCGATGAATTTATCATTGGGTTGGAACAATTTTTGAGATTTGATAATAACAATATTGAGTTTATGGATGGGAATAAATTGAGGTGTCCGTGCAAAAAATGTCATAATGGTAAATTTTTCCAATGTGATAAAGTTCGAGAACATATTTGTAGATTTGGTTTTACGCCAAATTATTATAATTGGACTTGTTATGGTGAACCATTTATATCCGATGAAGAGGTTGGATGAAACATGCAAAGGACAGTTAGTGGAGAGCAAGTATATTACGATCAATTCAATCCATACCAGAGGATGATAGTTGATGCAGTTGGTCATAATTTGACTAGAGAACCCAACGCTGCAAGTTCTAGTTATCCTTAAACATTTGAACACATGTATACTAATTATTCAACACCGTTGGAGGAGGTAGAAGTAACTGGTGTTAATTAAAATGTGTACAATGAGCCATATCTCAAATTTCAAGAAGTGTACCTGTCCCTCATAATCCGAAGAAGTTAATAGATGTTTACATGCAACCGTTCATTGCCGAGTTGATCCAACTATGGGACGTGGGTGTTTCCACATATGATGTCCATACTAATCAGATGTTCACAATGAGAGCTGCACTTTTTTGGACCATAAATGATTTTCCTGCTTATGGGATGTTATTGGGTTAGAGTACCGTGGGGATTTTAGGATGTCCAATATGTATGAAGAGATCAAAGTCATTTAGATTGAAACACGGAAAGAAACTGAGTTATTTTGATTGACATAGATAATTTTTACCGCTAAATCATAAATTTAGAAGAAATAAAGAAGAAATTACTAAGAATATAATTTAAAGAACACCTCCACCATTGAGATTCATTGGTCAAATTTTATGGCAAAGAGTGCTTAACTTTCCATCTATTATTGAAGAACAAAATGTTACAACATATGACAATGGAATTATGCATAAATGGACAAAATGGAGTATATTTTGAGATTTACCGTATTGGCAGAGTAATTTGATTCATCACAATCTTGATTTAATCCATATTGAGAAGAATGTTTTTGATAATTTGATAAATACGGTGATGGATATTACCGAAAAAATAAAAGACAATCTGAATGCAAGAAAAGATTTGCGTCTCATCTATAAATGACCCACCCTTGATGTTGATGAAAATAGTAGGGGACCAAAATTGAAAGTAGTTTATACATTTAATAAGGATCAGAGACGGATTGTTTGTGAATGATTGAAATCATTGAGATTTCCTAATGGTTATGTCTCTAATCCTGGCATATGTGTTAATTTGAAGGAATGCAAATTGATTGGTTTAAAAAGTCATTACTGTCATATATTCATGGAAAGACTAATTCCTATTTCTTTGAAGAAACTGTTACCAAATTTTGTCTGGGGTGCAATTACAGAATTAAGCATTTTCCTTCATGATATATGCTCGATAGTATTGAGTCATTCACACATGGAGACATTAGATAGAGACATTCCGATCATTTTGTATAACTTAGAAAGGATATTTCCATCGGCGTGTTTTGATTCAATAGAACATCTTTTGGTTCACTTGCCATATGAGGCTAAAGTTGGAGGTCCTATTCAATTTCGATGGATGTATCCATTTGAAAGGTGAATTTTTTTATTTTATTTATTTTTTTTATTGTTGTTCTTTCATTTGATCAAATTTAGTATAATTTATTTTCTAATAAATTTTATTGTATTACTCTTAGATTCCTCTATCACTTGAAAAAAAAATGTGAAAAATAAGGCTCATGTTGAAGCTTTCATTGTTAATGAATATATTGTGGAGGAAGTTACAACTTTTGCATCATATTATTTTGAACCTCACGTTCAATTCAAGAGTCAGAAAGCAGGAAGAAATGATGAGGGTCCTGTTGATCCAAATTTGAGGGCATTTTCAATTTTTAACTACCTTGGTCGACCAAGTGGATCTTGTACAAGTAGATACTAAACTGGTCAGGAGTGCCGAGGAGCCCACACATATATTTTATTGAACTGTCCAGAAGTAACATTGTATTTTGAGTAGGTAAATAAATGTTATATTATACATTTCATATATTGTAAATTATTGTTCACGTTATATTTAATTTTATGGTAGGAGTTTTCAAACGCTATATTCGGAGCTTCCGGATCATGAGTTTAATAATTTCTGTGATGAAGAATTTGCACAATTGTTCAAAAATTATGTAAGTAGTCTTTGATAATAAATTTGATAAATCTTGACTTTAATATATATTTTTTTGACTTTAGGTTCTTGATAATCACGATCACATTAAGCAAGACCTAATAAAATATCTATCATGGGGTCAAAATTCAATGGTGAAAACTTGGCCAACATATTTCATAAACGGATATAATTTTCTATTGGGATGTATACTGAAAAGTCTATCTTTTTTATGAACATATTTATTTTTGAAATAAAAATCACATGATCATTGTTTGCATATTTATGGTTATGCATATTGTTTGATACATTACATTGAAGATAACATTGTGTGTAGTGACACACGGGAGATCATGTTATCAGTTCCTTATAGAGTATAAGTAGAGGCTAACAACCAAGATGGTTTTGGACAAACCATTGGTATGGTTGTAATGTAATTTGGTATTGGTTTGTCTTGACTATAGAATTACACTAGTACACTTTGTGTGTATTGAGCAGGACCGACTTAGAGGTGATTCGATTTATTGCTGACTACATAATTGAATCGGACCTCGGATATTATGGTGTACATGCTCTTAATCCCGATATAATAATGGGCACATATACTTAGTATTTATTTCATTGATTTACCAATGGGTGAGATTTATAGATAAAATCGATATGCTTAGTAAGTTGGGAAATGATATTATTTACATGGTGTGTCGTTGATTATATGAGGAAACCATGTCCTATATATTAGAATGATGATGTCCCCTTGAGGAGCTCATAAAGATCATCATGTAAACCCTGCTGGTGGACTTGGTTCGGTATGATGATAAGGTTGAGTGGTACTACTAAAAGAGTTAGATGTTGATTAATTAATTGTCAGTAAATTAATTAATTGAGAGACATTCGATATCTTAAACACGGAGAGATATTTATACAATTAATATATGGAGCCCATATTTATTTATGGGGGTTGGTGAGGTAGATCAATGATAAACCTCTAGTGGAATGGATTATCATTAATGGATCGGACTTTATGTGGGCTAGATCCATTGGGTGGCCAAGATCCAACTCTTCCTCATGATCCTATTGTAGCCTATTAAAAACCTCATGAAAGCCTAGATCCGATGGTAGAAAATGAAACCCTAGATCCGACGATGGAAAATGAAACCCTAGATCCGACGGTGGAGATTGAAAGGAGGCTTAAGACTAACTCTATAAAAGGAGTGCTAGGGCTTGGGCAGAAAGAGGAACATGGTTCATTGGTCTTGAGTGGCAATAGAAGCAAGGAATGGATTAGGGTTAGGGTTCCCTTCTCTTGGTATCCTCTCCCTATTGTCGGCGCCCATCACCACTTCCTCTTAGGCGGCGCCTATCTTTGTCCAAGATTGGCCAATGCCCACCTCCTTTCTTCCTCAAGCTTTGACCGGCAGCAACAAGAGCTCCTCTTGTTGGTCGGTGCCCATCTTCCATCTCCCTCTCCTTGGTGGCCGACAACAACAACAAAGAGGAGGAAGAGGTTTGATCTTTATCCAAAGGGATTGTGTCCGGAACTAGATAGGAGAAGAAGGGAGCTTATTATCTTCCTTTGTTCGGAGTGAACAAGGAAAGGAAGATACGAGATCTAGGAGGCTTCATCTCTTGGAGGATCATTGCCCACACAACGTCCAAGAGGAGGATAGGACATACAATAGAAGACTAAGAGGTAAACAAGAGGTATAATTCTTGTTTTGGTTTCCTTTTGTTCCTTTGTATTATGTATGTAATTGCATGTGGCTAATTTACTTGGACCCTGAAGATAAACACAAAAACCGGCGATCCGTAAGTCATCTATTCCGTGGCTAATCGAGGAAAAGAGTTAAGTTGCTTAAACAACAAGTTTGTTCAAGAGACCACTCTAATTGAATAGCACGATGATGGATTGGTTGCTTGGATAATCCGTTATCGTCTTGGATTATTTTTTTTTAATTCGGGGTCGTAGATGGGATCGCCATGCACAGCCGACCGAGGTGGGAAGCAAAGCTTCGGTTCCAACCTTCAATTGTTATTAGAGCCACAGTTTCCAGTTTTGTGTTTAGGACTCGTTTACTTTTATGCACTTATCATATATTGTATGTGTCTGATGATAGTAGGATGTGCGTAGGCTAACTTTTTGGTTGTAGGCATAAGATCCAACTATTATGGGCATATGTGTGTGTATGTGATTGGATGTGTGTAATTGTAATATTATTTGAATCCTCAGGGTTGACGAGGCTAGTATTTAATTTTTGTAATTAAGTACGGCATTGTTTAGCCACTCTTTTATTTTAGTTTACTTTCGATCTAGATTTCATGTACACTCCTTCGTGGAGTTTAGGATCGATGGATGTAAATTAAAATAATTATTCTCGACTTAGATCTCCGGATGGCTTGTACATGGCGTAGGGAGGAGCGGACGATATGGCGACACGATGGGAGGCATATTGGAAAACAAAAGCCATAATAGTTGAAAAATATTTTTTTTTGTATTTATTGCTTCTTGTTTGATATGCATGTTGTGTGCTAGGAAAATTTCTCATTTTAAATTACTAAATGGGAGAGGGATATTTTTATAAAAATTCCCATGGCCTCCATTACGATTTGACATGTGATGTAAACAAACTTGTCCATCGACTCTGAATACCTTCCTCCCCATCAGATGAGTTTGATTTGCGAATCATAGGGTCAAATATGGTTATAGGAAATTATTTAGGAGCATGTGTACTTCCCCATCGGAAGGCACATAATCCGAGATAATTGCCTTGGTATCAAGTAATGTTGAACACTTAGATGCAAATAAGAGTATTCTTCCCATCGGAATCACTGCTTTTATTTGTAGCGTCGAAGAGGAACCAACTATTAATTTTATTTGTCAAAAAGTTAGGTTGACAGGATAATAAAATTAATGGGTAAAACCTCCTCTTACAAATGTAGAATTCGTATACGTCCACACTATCATGACATTTGATATTCTCGGTGTTTTGAGGTGTTGGTTGATTTTAAAATTTTATTGTTTGACGGATCAATAATTTTTTGAAATGTAATGTATTGATCTATGTGATTCTTAGGTTTTTCAAAAATGACTTTCAATCCACTTGCTGTGATACTAAAGGAAAATAAACTTACTGGACCCAATTATGTTGATTGGAAAAGGAATCTAGATATTGTCTTGACTATTGAGGAGTACAAGTATATACTCTTCAAAGAGTGTCCTCCTAAGCCTGTGGATGATTCTGGGGAAAAGGAGAAAGAGAGTTATTAGAAGTGGATAAAGGCTGATGAGATGGCGTGGTCTTACATTTTGTCTTTTATGTCAAATGTATTGTAACATCAGCATCAAGCCATGCTCACTGCTTATGACATGATGCTCAATCTCAAGGAACTTTACGGACACCAGAATCGGGCTGCTAGGCTGGAAGCCATGAGAAACTTGATGATGACCACCATGATCGAGGGAACACCCATGAGAGATCATGTTCTCAAAATGATGGCTCATTTGAATGAGTTGGAAGTCCATGGAGCTGAGATCGATGGGGAAACCCAGGTTGATATCATTCTCCAATCTCTACCTAGGAGTTTTGAGCAGTTTCGCATGAATTACAACATGAATAAGAGGTTGTATTCATTGGCAGAGTTCTGATAGAACTCCAGGTGGTAGAGGGGCTTTTTCGTCAGAGTGTTCATGCTCAGGCCATGGTTGCTCAGAAGGTTTCGACTTCTAAGCCGAAGGGAAAGTAGAAGAAGAAACAAGGTGGAACAAAAGTGGTGGGAGGATCTCAGGGAGGAGTGAAGAAGCCGAAAGGCAAGTGCTTCACTTGCAAGCAGACTGGACATTGGAAGAAGGATTGCCCCAACCGGAAGCAGAACAAAGGTATATCTTTTGGACTGGTCATTGAAACATGTTTAGCAGTGTTATCTACCAACACCTGGTGTGTAGATACGGGAGCCACTGATCATGTCTTGAATACTTTGCAGGGGTTCCAGGAAACCAGACGACTAGCTAAGGGGGTGATTACCGTTTACTTGGGCGATTCCACGAAGGTGTCGGCTGTTGCAGTGGGAGATGTTTATTTATCTTTTGATAGGAATAAAACATTCGTTTTGAAAAATTTCCTTTATGTACCTTTATTTAGAAAGAATTTAATTTCGGTTTCTAAATTGTTTTTGGATGGATATTTTATTTCTTTTAATGTCATAGTTGTTATAAAAAGGAATAGGGAGATTATCTGTTCTGGTGCATTGATAGGAAATTTATATAACCTTGAACCAAAAGCTCCCATGATGCAAATAGAAGTAAATAACACATCTTCTAAATTTAATAAGAGAAAAGAACCTTTGAAAATGAACCAAACGTATCTTTGGCATCTAAGGTTAGGTCATATTTACCTAAGTACAATTCAAAGGTTGATAGCTGATGGACCTTTGGGTTCATTAGTGGTGGAAGATTTCCCAACCTGCGAATCTTGCTTGGAAGGTAAAATGACCAAGAGGCCTTTTAAGGCCAAGGGGTATAGAGCCAAAGATGTGTTAGAATTGATTCATTCTGATTTGTGTGGTCCTATGTCTATCTAGGATAGAGGTGGTTTTGAATATTTCATCTCTTTTATAGAAGATTATTCAAGATATGGATATATTTACTTGATGCGCTGCAAGTCTGAATGCTTTGACAGGTTCAAAGAATTCAAGGCTGATGTGGAGAAATGTCAAGGTAAAAGTATCAAGACACTACGATCTGATCATGGTGGTGAGTACCTCTTGGGAGAGTTTAGGAATTACTTATTAGAAGCTGGGATTCAATCCCAATTGTCTGTACCGGGTACACCCCAGCAGAATGGTGTAGCGGAGCGAAGGAATAGGACTCTTATGGAGATGGTTAGATGTATGATGAGTTATTTTGAGTTGCCAGATTCATTTTGAGGGTATGCTCTGGATACGACAGTGTATATTCTGAACTTGGTACCATCTAAATCAGTGCCTTCTACTCCCACCGAATTATGGACTGGGCGAAAGCCTAGTCTGAGACATATTCAGATTTGGGGGAGTCCAGCACATGTGCTGATGGTAGATGCTGGTAAGTTAAAACCTCGTACAGAAGTGTGCATGTTTGTAGGCTATCCTAGAGGAATGAAGAGTGGTTTGTTCTATAGTCCTAGAGATCAGAGGGTGATCATTAGCACGAATGTCAGATTTTTAGAGGAAGACTATGTGATGAACACAAGCCCATGAGTAAGATTGTTCTAGAGGAATTGAAAGGGGAAGTCACTACTTTAGTACCACCGGTACAAGAGGATATACCACAAGTGACTGCACCGCATGTCACAGAGGATACACAGGTGATATCTCGTCGTAATGGGAGGGTTGTTAGACAACCTGATAGATTTATGTTCTTGGGAGAATCTTCTAATTTGGTCCTTGGCGAACATGAACCTGATCCCTGGACATATGACGAGGCAATCCATGATAAAGATGCGGTATCTTGCCAAAGTGCAATGAATTCTGAGAAAGAATCTATGGATTCAAATCAGGTCTGGGAGCTAGTAGAACCACCCAATCGTGTAAAAACCATTGGATGTAAGTGGATCTACAAAAGAAAGAGAGGAATAGATGAGAAGGTTGAGACCTTTAAAGCAAGGCTTGTTGTGAAGGGTATACTCAAAAAGAGGGTATCGATTATGAGGAGATATTTTCGTCGGTGGCCATGCTTAAGTCTATCAAGATTCTCTTATGTATTGCTGCTCATATGAATTATGAGGTGTGGCAGATGAATGTCAAGAGAGCTTTCCTTCATAGAAGTCTTGAAGAAAACATCTATATGGAGCAACCAGAGGGATTCATTGAAAAGGGCAAAGAGCATCTTGTGTGCAAGCTTAATCGGTCCATTTATGGATTGAAGCAAGCTTTGAGATCTTGAAACATCCACTTTGATGAGGTAATCCAGTCTTATGTATTTATTCAAAGTCCGGATGAGTCTTGTGTATACAAGAGATATGACGGAAACGTAGTGGTATTTCTTGTACTATACATAGATGACATTTTGTTAATTGGAAACAATGTCAAGGTGTTATCGGACGTAAGGGTATGGTTGTCCAAACAGTTTGATATGAAGGACTTGGGAGAAGTGGACCACATCCTTGGGATCAAGGTTATAAGGGATCGCAGGAAAAGGATGTTGTGTATATCTCAAGCTTCATACATAGACACCATTTTGGCTCGTTTTAGCATGCAAAACTCCAAGAAAGGTTTTCTACCTTTTAGGCATGGAGTTCCTTTATCTAAAGAGATGTGTCCTAGAACATCAAAGGAGATAGAGGAGATGAAGATGGTTCCTTATGCTTCGGCAGTAGAGAGCCTCATGTATGCTATGTTATGTATGAAGCTGGATATCTGCTTTGTTGTGGGAATGGTTAGCAGATATCAAAGTAAACCAGGATAGGAACATTGGACTGCGATAAAGCATATATTGAAGTACCTGAGAAGGACTAGGAATTATATGTTGGTATACCAAGCAGATCAATTACTCCCTATGGATTACACAGATTTCGACTTCCAATCAGATAGGGATAACAGTAAGTCTACCTCAGGTTTTGTATTTACTTTGGGAAGTGGAGCCATTGTTTGGAGGAGTGTCAAGTAGAAATGCATGGCGGACTCTACCATGGAAGCTGAGTATGTGGCAACCTCTGAGGTGGCAAAGAAGTTGTATGGCTCAGGAACTTCTTGATGGACTTGGATGTGATTCTTGGTTTGCCTAGAACTATCACAATTTATTGTGATAATAGTGGTGCATTTGAAAACTCGAAGGAAACACAAGCCCATAAGACAAGTAAACACATAGAGCTCAAGTACCACCTGATACGAGAGATCGTAAAGGAGGTAGAAGTTGTTGTCGCTAAGATTGCATCAGAGGATGACCTGATAGATCCTTTCAATAAGGCCCTTCAAGCGAAAGCTTTTGATAGGCATGTGGTGGGAATGGGAATAAGATGTATGACAGTATGAGGACAACATAGTCTTTTAGTATAAGTGGAAGATTGTTGGAATGTATACTGAAAAGTCTATCTTTTGTATGAACATCTTTATTTTTGAAATAAGAATCACATGATCATTGTTTGGATATTTATGGTTATGCATATTGTGTGATACATTACATTGTAGATAACATGGTGTGTAGTGTCACACGGGAGATCATGTTATCAGTTCCTTGAAGAGTATAAGTAGAGGCTCACAACCGAGATGGTTTTGGACAAACCATTGGTATGGTTGTAGTGTAATTTGGTATTGGTTTGTCTTGACCATAGAATTACATTAGTACACTTTGTGTGTATTGAGCAGGACCGACTTAGAGGTTATTCGATTTATTGCTGACTACATAATTAAATTTGACCTCGGATATTATGGTGTACATGCTCTTAATCCCGATATAAGAATGGACACATATACTTAGTATTTATTTCTTTGATTTACAAATGGGCGAGATTTAAAGATTAAATCGATAGGGTGGGTAAGTTGGAAATTTATATTATTTACATGGTGTGCCATTGATTATAGGAGGAAAACGTGTCCTATATATTAGGATGATGATGTCCCCTTGAGGAGCTCATAAGGATCATCATGTAAACCCTGCAGGTGGACTTGGTCCGACATGATGATAAGGTTGAGTGGAACTACTCATGGAGTTAGATGTTGATTAATTAATTGTCAGTAAATTAATTAATTAACGGACATTCGAGATCTTAAACACGGGGAGATATTTGTACAATTAATATATGGAGCTCATATTTATTTATGGGGGTTGGTGAGGTAGATCAATGATAAACCTCTAGTGGAATGTGTTATCATTAATGGATCGGACTTTATTTGTGCTAGATCCATTGGGTGGCCAAGATCCAACTCCTCCTCATGGTCCCTATTGTAGCCTATTAAAAACCTCATTAAAGCCTAGATCTGACGGTGGAAAATGAAACCATAGATCTGACGGTGGAAAATGAAACCCTAGATCCGACGGTGGAGAATGAAAGGAGGCTTAAGCCTAACTCTATAAAAGGAGGGATAGGGCTTGGGCGGAAAGAGGAACAAGGTTCATTGATCTTGGGTTGCAATAGAAGCAAGGAAACAATTAGGGTTAGGGTGTCCTTCTCTTGGTATCCTCTTCCTATTGCCGGTGCCCATCACCACTTCCTCTTAGGCGGTGCCTATCTTCTTCCAAGATTGGCCGGCACCCACCTCCTTTCTTCCTCAAGCTTTGGTCGGTGGCAACAAGAGCTCCTCTTGTTAGGCGGTGCCCATCTTCCATCTCCCTCTCCTTGGTGGCCGGCGGCAATAACAAAGAGGAGGAAGAGGTTTGATCTTTCTCCAAAGGGATTGTGTCCGGAACTACATAGAAGAAGAAGGGAGCTTATTATCTTCCTTTGTTCGGAGCGAACAAGGAAAGGAAGATATGAGATCTAGGAGGCTTCATCTCTTGGAGGATCGTTGCCTACACAACGTCCAAGAGGAGGATAGGACATACAATAGAAGACTAATAGGTAACCAAGAGGTATAATTCTTGTTTTAGTTTCCTTTTGTTTCTTTGTATTATGTATGTAATTGCATGTGGCTAATTTACTTAGACCCCGAAGATAAACACAAAAATCGGCGATCTGTACATCATCTATTCCATGGCTAATCAAGAAAAAGAGTTATGTTGCTTGAACAACAAGTTTGTTGAAGAGACCACTCTAATCGAATAGCATGATGATGGATCGGTTGCTTGGGTAATTCGTCATCATCTTGGATTATTTTTTTTTAATCTGGGGATGTAGATGGGATCATCGTGCACAGGCGACCGAGGTGGGAACCGAAGCTTCGGTTCCAACCTTCATTTTCATACTCAAGAATATGGAACTGGGAAAACTACAATGAGTAGAGGAGTTTGTGTTCAGTCATCTAATGATGGGGGTGCAAGGAATGAATTTTACGGCTTACTAAATGAAATTTTAGAGGTAGCGTACTCAGGCTCAGATTTGCGAGTTATTTTAATTATGTGTCGTTGGTTTGACCCTATCAAAGGCATGAGGGTCCATCCATAATTTAATTTGTTTGAAATTAATTACAAAAAAATATACAAGAGGTACGAACCATTTGTGTTAGCACTGCAAGCGATTCAAGTATTTTATGCTTCATATCCTAGTTTGAGACGCGACAAAAGTGATTGGTGGGTTTTTTGTTAAACAATACCACGTAATAAAATTGAGGAACATTGGGAAGATATAACATATCAACAAGATGAAGTTGTCAATACATTTCATATCGAAGAATATAATATTTCAACGTTACGAGATCCCAATGGCATAGTAATAGTCGTTGATGCAAGTGAACTGAATGAGGATGAAGATGAGGATTTTAATGATGAGGATGAGGATGAGGATGAAGATGACGATGATGATGACGATGACGATGATGATTAGATCCATGACCAGCCCAAAAATTGTAATGCGAATTTAAATTTCTAATTGTGGGTAACTTTTTATTGAGTAACAATTATGTTTTAATTTACTGTATAATTCGAAATTTCATATATTTGATATACTAATAAACTTTTTTTTTAGGGTCATATTATTTGATTTACTATGAATATGGTAATATTTTCATATTATTCCAATTATAAATTTGATATGCAAATGTATTTTTTTTACTGTCATATTCTTCTAATAATTATGATTGTTAGTTTCGACGTGGCGGATATAGACGCAGTAGTAATGGAAGATCACAGTCTTCCTCTGCTTCAGCCCTAGCACATTTTGATGCTCTTGAATGAAATGTGCCCTCCACCTCTTCCCCAGTTGCAGGATCTTCTGGTACTCAGCAGATACGTGCTAATGTATCTTCCCTGGTACAACAATCATTCGTGGAGAGGGAAGATACGATAGAATTTATATCTCCGTGCGGAGATTCGTAAGTATTCAAGTTTTAGAATATCTATGTTTAATATTTAATACGATATGTATTTTTATAAGTATCTAACGGGGTTTGTTTTTTTTTATGTTAGATTTATAATTTCTGTACATGTTATTCACGAGGTGAATAAAATAGTTAATAACCATTGGGGCGGCGCTTCTATGACTTATACGAGCACGCCGGAAGAAATAAAAGTACTGTGGTGGAATGAATTCAAGGTAACATATTTAAATCATTTTGTATATGAAATTACAGTTAATATAATCAATTGAAATTTTCTCTACTGCAGTGGCTATTTACTTGGGAGGAGAGCCAAACACTAGAGATTAGGAGTATTTTTAAGAAAAAATGTGGTGATCATAAGAGAAACATACTCAATCATGTTAAAACTAGAAATTAGAAACCATACTGTATAACCGAGGAGAATTGGAATAAAATTATTGCACATTGGGAATCTGAGGAAAGCAAATGGAGGAGGGAACAGAATAATCACAATCAGCATTGTAATTCTGGCATTATGTCTGCCACGTATACGGGAGGATCAATAAATATTCATGAGCATAGATATCGATTGGTGAGTGTTTACAAATTATAATTTTGTAATCTAATACTCACTAATTTATAAATTTTAACTGTTTAATTTGTTTAGGCCAAGGAGACAGGGACTGAGCCAATATTTATAGGCACTTACACCCGTACATTCCAAAAGAAAGATAAGACATGGAGTGGGGAAAGAACTAGAATAATGAAGGTTTGTAATTTTAAAAATTTAATTTCTATGTTAGTATTTAAATTTTTTTCTTTCACAACAGGAGAAATACGATGAACTTTCACAAAGAAATTCGAGTGCAAGCGATGATGCAGTCGAATCTGAGCCTTCTGTTAGCAATATAAATTTATGGCTCGAAGCAACTGGAGGGCCGAAAAGTGGAAGAATAATTAGATTCAGTTCTTTGAGCCGATCCTATAGAGTCCCTGGTGCTTCTTCTTCATCTTCCCTAGCATCAAAAGCACAAGTAATTCAATTAACCGAAGAGGTTAATCATTTGTGGGAGTTACGAGTGTAGAAGGAAATTGAATCGAGAGAAAATGCTAAGAAAGTACAAGACTTAAGTGAAATAACGAATGAATTTCAAAGGCAACAAATGTCTATTATGCAACATCTATTGGTGTAGTAAGCACCTAAGTCGAACCTGAGTTTTGATTATAGCAAACAATACAAAGTTAAGCTCATTTTGTTATCTCACGAGCTAAATCAAGTGTGCAGAAAAGTACTAAAGCTAGAGTTGAAGGTTAGTGACACCCAGAGAGAGCCATGGTGGTCGGGCGACACCGGGATGACTTCTGAGGGAGCCAAAGGAATCAAGTGGAAGACCGGAAGCAGAAGCTACAAGATAAATGTTGAGGTAAGCTCGTGTGAGTGAGCGCAAGGAAGGGCGTGTCCTCTGTACGGGGACGTTCTTAGGTGACGATCCGACCAAGACCTCCCATGGAAGGTCTAAGTCGAGATCGGATGGTATGTGGCCATTTGATTTACTTATATTAACTATATTTTTGAGCTAACTCTTCGTTGCAGTTGAAAAACCTACCATCAGTCGACTGAGGGCTTGTATCAATCGACTGATACTTCTAGCAGTCGACTGTTGGTCAAGGATCAGCTTCGAGGAGAGTCAAAGCTTATCTCCATTTTTGAAGGGATAGAAGGCTTGATCTCATTGGTTGAAGATGTGAATGTCTAGGATTTCCAATGCTATAAAAGTAGGGGTTCTCCACCCCATTTCCATCATCAAAACCTCTCCAAAAAGCCTCCGCTACGATACTCTTCTACGATGACTTTACGACGATGAAGTGCTACCGTATATCCGACGACAAGTGTCTAACTTTCATTTCTTTATTAGTCGTTGGTATTTTCCTTATTGTCGTCTTTATTTCTATATTTATCGTGCTTTAATCGTAACAAGGAGAGGGGGAGTGTCTCTCTACCTTGAGCTTTTCGGATCGATTGTATTTGCTTACTCCTACCTCTAACGAGGAGGAGTGTTTTTAGTGTTTTACCCTCCGTACATAGTATAGGACCGTTAGGGCCTTGGACTAGCAGCCGAAGGCTGTGAACCAAGTAAAAACAAATGAGTATTATTTTCTTTCCGCTGCATTTACTCTCACTCGCATTTTATATCGAACGAACAAAAATTTCTTGTGCTATTCACCCCCCCAGCTCTAACGCTCTAATCGATCCAACAACATCTTCAATTAACGTCCAGTTCAAATCAACTTCCTCCTTCTAGATCTACTCCCCCTCCTCTTGATCCCTCTCATGTTGACAATGATGATGTATTTTTTGATGATGATGGTGATGATGGTCATATTAATGAATGTATTTGTTGTATTTAAATGCTAGCTACTTGACTTATGACATATACGATATTTATGTTTTTGTAAGTTTGTTGTATTTTAATGCTACTTGATGATGATGGTGCATGGTTAATTACCTTTGAATGTATTTGTTATATATATATATATATATAGTAATTCCGTATTAATGTTTGATGTCTAAATTTATTAATATTGTTGTGTGTTTGTTGTAAAACAGGGAAAAAAATAATAATCTATAAAAATATTTTTTTTATTTTTCCAGATTTGCAACGAAAATATAATTTTCGTTACAAAAATAGATGCATCAGTCAACTGATACATGAAAAACTATGACTTTAAAATATATTTTCAACATCAGTCGACTGATCAACATTATCAGTCGACTGATGGTACTATAGCAGCTTACCGATTGTTTCATAGATGACTGAGCAATCGACTACTCACTTAGCAGTCGACTGATGAATATGACTAGTCAACTGCCATACTATAGCATGTCATAGATCCTTTGGTATCCAACCGATCATATATTCAGTCGACTGATGTATTCGTCAGTCGATTGATATTGAAAAAATTGGCGACGAATCATATTTTTCTTCGCCAAATTTGCAACGAAAAAAAAATTCGTCACCAAATTTAATTTTATTCATTGAAATATGTTTATTAGATTTTTGCGACGAATATATTTTTCATCACAAATTTGGCGACGAAAAATATGATTCGTCCCAAATTTGAGATGAAAAAATAAATTCTTTGCCAAATTTAATTTTATTCGTTGAAGTACATTTGTGAGATTTTTGCGATGAATATATATTTCGTCGCATATTTGGCGATGAAAAATATTTTATGTCATAAATTTGGCGATGAAAAGTAAAATTCATCGCCAAATTTGGCGACAAAAAGAATTATTCATTGCTATATTTGGCGACGAAAAGAAATATTCGTCGCAAAATTTGGGGACGAATCTTGCTTTTCGTCGCCAAATTTGCGACGAAAAATTTATTTTTCGTAAAATTTGGGGATGAATTTTGCAACAAAAATATTATTCGTTGTAATTTAGCGACAAATTTTTAATTTTCATTGCAGAATTTGGCGGCGAATTATTTGCAACGAAAAAATTTTCGTTGCAAAAAATTTTTGCATCGAATTTTTTTCCAAAATTCGTTGCAAAATTCATCGCCAAATTTACTTATTTTTGTAGCGTGCTCTGGCCATCAATCGACTGCTAGGCAAATTATAACAGTCGAACTCTAGTAGACTCTCATTGGCTAACTGACAATAACATTAGTCGACTGATAACCTCATCCATGAGGTTTTATCCCCAAGTATGGTATCCCCATACTTGCTAGACCACCCTTAGCCTAGACCTAAGCTTTCTAGCCACCTCTATCAGCCTCACGCCTATCAGATCCCTCCACGTCATCCATGACTTGTTCATCCATATGCTAGCCTTCAGGTGCTTCCATCGGTCATTGTCATGCTAATGTGGTTTACACCGCCAAGGCACATTGGGCTTATGCTGCAAGACTCCACTTGGACTTTACGCCGCCAACCATTGGACTTATGCTGCGAAGACTCCACCCTTGGACTTTACACTGCCAATATTCCCTTTGGACTTTCAATGCTAAGACTCAAGCTTGGACTTTCCATTTGCCAAGACTCAAGCTTGGACTTTCCCTTGCCAACCCATGTCGAACTTTCCATGCCAAGACCCATGCTTGGACTTTGCCTTGCCAAGACCCATGCTTGGACTTTCCATGCAAAGTACACAAGACTTGGACTTCTCCCATGACAATGCTCAAACAATCATCCCTGGGTCGATTGCACCAACAATCTTCCCAACACATTATCAGACATCAATGTAAAACATCAAAATACTACTCGAGTCAAACTCAAGTCTGATCAATCGTGACCTGTGTCGATTGCACTAACAAATGGGGGTGCTGGGAGTGATTAGGTATGACGATGGTGGAATCTTCGGGGAGATATTTGGGGTCGCAGCTGAAGAAAGAATGGCTGAAGGAGAGTTGGTTGGGTGTAGTTTCATACCAAGGAACGGTGGAGGATGATGATACCATGGAGGAGAGGGAGATGCCGGAGAGTTGAGGGTTTTGGGGAAGGGGGTTAGGGTTTTTTGAAAAGAATCACAAGAGGGCAGGGGAGTTAGCAAGAGCAGAAGGGGTATGTATTAGTTAGGCATGGTTTCAATTTTTTGTTGCAGACACTTGTAAAACTTCACTCGACATTGCTCTTCAGTTTTACTAAAGAGGGGGAACTTATGATGGGGTCGGGATTTCCAGGGCAGTATAAGCATTTCCAGGGTAGTATAAGCGTTTCCAAAGCAGTATAAGCATTTCCAAGGCATTATAAACATTTTCATGGCAGTATAAGCAGTTCCAGGGCATTATGTGTATGACCAAGGAGGTATAAGCAATTCCAAGACAATATAAGTGGTTCCAAAGTAGTATACGTGTGTCTAGGATAGTGTAAAGTCGTGCCAGGGCACTATGTATATTTCTAGGACTGTGTGAATAGTACCAGGGTCGTATGGGCAGTTCCAGGGTAGTATGTATATTTCCAGGATTGTGTGAATAATACTAGGGCAGTATGGGTAGTACCAAGCCAGTATGTATATTTCCAGGACTGTGTGAACAGTTCCAGAGTGGTATGAGTATTTCTAGAGCATTCGATTATTGATAGGGCAGTATGTGTAGTTCCAGAGCAGTGTCATTATTTCCAGGGCAGTATGTGTATGACCATGGAGGTATAAGCAGTTTAAGGATGGTATAAGTGGTTCCAGAGCAGTATATGTGTGTCTAGGACAGTGTAAAGTCGTGCCAGGGCAGTATGTATATTTCCAGGACTGTGTGAACAGTACTAGGATAGTTTGGCAATTCCAGGCAGTATGTATTTTTCTAGGACTATGTGAACAATACCAGGGCAGTATGGGTACTACTAGGGCAGTATGTATATTTCCAGGACTGTGTGAATAGTTCCAGGGTGGTATGAGTAGTTCCAGAGAAGTGTGACTAATGCTAGGGTAGTATGTGTAGTACCAGAGTAGTATCATTATTTCCAGGGTAGTATGTGTATGACTAGGGAGGTATAAGTAGTTCTAGGATAGTATAAGTGGTTTCAGAGCTGTATACGTGTGTCCAGGAAAGTGTAAAGTCATGCCAGGGCAATATGTATATTTCTAGGACTGTGTGAACAGTACCAGTGCAGTATGGGTAATTCCAAGGCAGTATGTATATTTCCAGGACTGTGTGAATAGTACCAGGGCACTATGTGTAGTACCAGGATAGTTTGTATATTTACAAGACTGTGTGAATAGTTCTGGGGTGGTATGTGTAATCCCAGGATAGTGTCATTAGTTCCAGGGAAGTATATGTATTTCCAAGGTAGGATGAATTTTCAGAGCAGTATGTGTATCTCCAGGATAGTATATGTATTTCCAGGGCAGGATGAATTTCCAGAGCAGTATGTGTATCTCTAGGACAGTGTGATGTTCCAGGGTTGTGGGTGAAATTCTAGAGTGTGTATTTCCAATGCAGTATGGTCAATTCTAGATCAGTATGTATAGTTGCAGAGTAGGTTATGTACTTCTAGGATAATTTATATGCTTCCACGGCGGTTAGTACATCTGCCGAACGTATGGGTGAAATGAGAAGAGGAATAGGAGGTAACAATGAAAGATTAGAGATGGTTAGTTTAATATAATCACATGTATCCTTATATTTTATTTAAAATTAACACATGGCAGAAGATATTTTGAAATAGGAGCAGGAAAGACGATCAGGAGGATAGCTTGGCCAAGGGCATTTAAGTAAATGCACTGCAAGGAGAAGGTGGGCTAGCTCATCTATAAAAGGGGCAAAGGACAATGGGACCGGGGATGGGTTTTTCTTATCCATTTGGTATATCTGAGATCTCTCTTCTTTTCCAGTTCATTACTTTCTTCTCATACTCACACTAACTTGATCGTCAGAGTGGTCGCGCTTCATTACTTTCCAGCTCAGGTCCTAAAGATTAAAGTTGATTTTTACAGCTCATCTTTTCCCCTCCAAGTCTCTCTTTTGCGGTGTCAGATCCAGCCATTCGTAAGGAGAGGAAAGGGGATCTCGGTGATCCAAAGAAATAAGCACCATCAGATCACAATTTCCCTATGCTTCTTTTTGGTCAACACTTCTACACAATACTAAGTTTTATACCTAAAAATTGGAAGAACTACCTTGTTATTATAAACTTTTTATTACCTGTAACCCATATCGTCCATAACAGTCTCCCTTTTCTTTTAAACCAAGTAAATTTCCCTATGCCGAGCCACCTTGTTGTCGCTCGAGATATAAATCATTGCTTGAGCAAATTTCTGATTTCCACAAACAACCCTACTCCCATACCAACCCTTGTGTTATCAAGAAGTAACAACATACCCCTATCCCCCTTCTACCTTACTACTATAAGAGACTTCCCGAGAAGCCGCCTCTTCTCTTTCCTTATCAAAATAGGATGACTCTTCCGCTTTCCAATTTAATTCCTTAAACTTCCACGGTAACAACCTTAATCCTAGGGAAGCTATACTTCCCTTCGCCTTCCCCCTCAACCCCTCTATAAAAGCTAAATTTTATCTCACCCTTCTCCCACCTCTACCTACCTCCTTTCATGGCCTCCCCATCACGCCTTATCCTCATAAGTTCCGAAACAAACTCAACTACTGATTCAGAAGCCTGCTCTACTGCAAATTTAGCATATCACCCCTACCCCTTAGAGGTCCCCTCAACGCAGCAACTCTAGGCTCCACAGGACACTTTCGATCTCCCTTCCCCTCTTTCGGCAACCGTCTATGGCATCCTCCAGCACCCCAACAACAACCCCGACCAGCTCCCCCTCTTCCCCCAGCTCACATCCATCATCCAATAGTTCCACCAACTTTCTTAGAAGGAGAGTCTTATGTGGATTCTTCTCCCCTTAGCCTCTTGTAAATAAGAATGTTCTTCTTATATCATCTATATTTTCAGTCAATTTATATAAAGAATCTTGTATTCTCTTCATATGCATACTGAGTGTTATAAATGAAAATGAAATATCAAATAGCACAAATATAATAACACCCTCATGGGACAAAAGAATCAAACGAGCAACCGTATGAGATAAACTATGGAATACCCTCTGCCTTCAGCTCATCTGCAAATAAATCAGAAATCCAGCAAGGTCAAGAAGTGACGAATACCTTGAAGTTACTGACTGAGCAGGCTGATACATTCGAAGAAAATATAACACCACATTTCTTTTTTCCCAGAAAAATAGTAAAATTCAAGGGTTAACAATATACTCTATTCTAAAATACCTCAGGAATCAAGGAAGAACTATAATCTATAACTATCTCCTAACTATATTTCCACTGACGACTACTTCAAAACACCACAGAATACCCCCGGTGCCAATCTTAATCAAAGAAACTTTTCCTTGTAGAAATCAGGCTCAAAATTCTTCCCCTGGATGTTACATACCATATTCTCATATTGACTAAATTTTTGAAAAGACTTAACAAAAAATTTTCCCTTCTTTCCCATGCGGATAGTATCAACATAACATCTTCGATAGAGCTGCTGATCACTTTTAACTTCCCCTACTTCATTTCCAACAGAAAACTTAATTTTCTGATGATAAGGAGAAGCCACAACCTACAAACTCCTTAGAACAGGTCTACCAAAGATAGCATTATAAGAAGAAGGCATGTCAACTATCGTGAAATTAATAAGTATCGTTCTCCTTCTTGGCTCTTCCCCTAAAGATAAAGGCAACTTGATCTAACCCATAGGCTTCACCTCATGCCCAGAAAGCCCAAATAAAGAAGTGTCGACCGACTGTAAATCAGTAAGATTGACTCCCATTTTCTCTGAAGCTGACCAATAGAAAATATCCACTAAACCAAAAACTCTTCCTACATCAAAATTAGCAATAAGGTCCCGGATAACTAAAGCATAATTTTGAGGAGTCATTACTCCCTCTAAGTCATTAGAATCAAAACCCAACATAGGTCCTCTTACTCTAGGAACAGCGGTAACAGCTGCACATTCTTCTCTACTATGTCTCTTTCATGCTCTATTAGAATCTCCATTAGTGGAACCACTGGAAATCATATTAATAGATCCTTTTACATGAGGCTGATTAGAAAGCCCTTCCCTATCAGGGGTTATCTCCCTTAGCTGAGCAAACTACACAGGTTTGTTTATAAGAGGTCTCTTCGAATTTCCTCTACCATAATTTCTTCCTCCAAACCCCTACTGATAGGGAGTCGGATTCATAACAAGACCCCGAACGTAGGGATGAGCCCCCATAATTCTCTGCAGCTCAAAGTCTAACTTCTCACAATTCTGAGTATTATACCCATACTCCTGATGATAAGTACAGAAAGTAGGAGCCAATAATCTTTTAGGTCCTCTGTCAGCTCTAAAGTGTCTTCTCAATAACTGTTGTTCTATACAAATATTCATATCTCTCTCCTTAGAAAACCATAATTGAGGAGCATATAGAGATCTGTCCTCTGAAGGTCGAGTAGGTCTTACCCATTCAATCCTCCTTCCTGGTATTTCTATCATTTTGAAATCTCAAGAAGTTTGTCGAGACTTTTGAGCATCCTCAAGATTAATTAACTTCTCTGCTCGGGATAACAAATCATTAAAATTTGCAAGAGACCTTTTGGCTAAAGATTTAAAGAAATCCCCTTCTCTGATCCCTTGAGTGAAGGCTCCTACCATCGTACCAGACTCCATAGCATGAATTTCTCACAGGGGCTGTGTGAATCTCTGTACATATTGCCGCAAACTTTCTTGCTCTCTCTTCTTAAGATCAAAAAGGCTTAGTGGTTGAGGTAAATATTTTTTAGTGCTAGAAAAATGCCTTTAAAATAATGTTGAAAAATTCTTAAATGACGTAATACTTTGTGACTTCAAATCACTAAACCATTGTTGTGCCGATCCTACTAATGTAGTAAGGAACACTTGACATTTAACCCCATCGGTATAGCGGTACAATAAAGCAAAATTTTCAAATATACTTAAATGATCCTTAGGATCAGAGGAACTAGTGTATCCAGGCATCTAGGGCATTCAGAAGGGGTATGCCTCATCTACTTTTATAATAGTACTTTCAAAGGAAGCATTCCCCTAAGGTTGTGTACTCTCGAGAGGAGAAACACACTTCTCTTTCCCCTTTGCTTGCTTGTAGACATGAGAGGAACCTTTCTTTGGTTGAGAAACTCTGACCACCTCTTCTTCAGAATCATCGTCAAACACATCATCCTTTTTCACTTTCTTTGGGGTGGCCTTCTATTGTGATATATGATCCATCGTAGAAGCCACTACTTGCATAAGATCTTCCCTATATACGGGCCCATGGCGCCTTTGGTTGGTTAGAAGAATTGGAGAAAGATTTCTCTTCTTCCCCTGGCTCTTTCAACGTCCTCCTAGTGTTCACCATCACGACTTTTTATTCAGATTCCCACAGATGGTGCCAATTTGATGGTGTTCACTTCTTTGGCCTGCCAAGATCTTCCTTCCCCTTCTTATGGATCGCCAGATCTGTCACTAAAGAGATGAGATGAAGAGATATCTTCTTCTTAAGTCACCTTGGATCCTTGCAGTAAAGTTAGATTTGCCACTTTGCGAGAAGGAATGTTAGAAGTAGGTCGGCTTCCCAGCGCGACCACTCTGAGCTCAAGTCAATAACAGTTTGAAGAAAGTAATAATCAGAAAGAATGAAGAAGAAGTGAGAAGAAGATCTTTGAGGTACCAAATAGCGAAAAAACAGCCATCACCCACTTCCTTCCACCTCTGCCCCTTTTATAGATGGTTCACCCCACTTTCTATGCGGGGTGGATTTACTTTAATACCCTTCGCCAAGCTATCGATTGTAACTGATTTTCCTGCTTTAATTCAAAATATCTCCTTCAAAAGCTTCATACACCTTATAATTTCCTACCATGTAGTAATTAAAAAAAGTATATAGAAATAAATGATTAAATATATTGAACCATCATCTTCAACCTCCTCCTATCACTTCGCACACGACAGAATACCCCTGTCCCCCTTATTTCACCATATTCAGCAAGAAATCACAAAACCCGTAGATGGCTTGGGAAATGAACATACTGCTCGGGAAATGAACATACAACTCGAAAAATGAACATACTGTTAGGTAAATATACTAATCACTTGAGATTTCATATAGACTACTCTGTCGATGCCATACTAAACACTATCAACACTGCCCCCTGCTCACCCCTACAGAGCTCGGAGAATACATACGCTGCTCGGGAAATACATATATTGCTCGGAAAACAAATAAACTACTCGGGAAATCACTAACTGCCCTGTCAACACCATACTTCACTTTTGATCAATATTGCACTACTCTTCCTTACTTGGCTCAGAAATCACATACACTGCTCGAGAAACACATACACTGCTCGGAATAAGCACTTACTACCTTGTCAACATCATACTTCACTTTTGAATAATACTGCACTACCCTTCCTTAATGAGCTTAGAAAACCCATACACTGCTCGAGAAACACATACACTGCTCAGGGAAAGCACTTACTACCCTGTCAACACCATACTTCACGTCTGAGCAATACTGCACTACTCTTCCTTACTAGGCTCGAGAATCCCATTCACTGCTCGGAAATCACCAAAATTTCCCAAGAACAACCTTAATTTGATCAGAAAAAACCCCAACCCCATCAGCAACTATACTGCTCACCTCTATTTGGCTCGAGAAATACATATATTGCCCGAGAATTACATATATTAGTCGGGAAATGCGTATACTTCTCTGGAAACACACAAACTGCTCTATCAACACAATACACTTAGCTCTGAACACAACTACTCCGCTCACCCCTACTTGGCTTTGGCATCATATATACTGCTCGAGAGTTGCATAACCTACTCGGGGAATACAATAACTACCCCAAAATCATATTCATAGCTTGAGAAATATTCTAACTAATCAAAAATTATGCTTGATACCTTCTGAAAATATACTAAGTATCCTTATTGAACACTCCGACCCCATCATAAGTTCTCCCTCTTTAATAAAATTGAAGAACAAAGTCGAGTGAAGTTTTACAAGTATTTACTGAAACTGGCTTTACTGAAAAAATAAAAAAATTTCTGCCTTAGCCAAAAACCCTACAACAATCATAAGTTCTCCCTCGTTAGTAAAACTGAAAAGCAAAATCGAGTGAAGTTTTACAAGTACTCACTAATATACAAAGACTTTGTCATATCAATCATAGAACCACAAGATGTCATATTCAACATATATCTTGAAGCTATCATACTAGGCACAGGGCCTTAAACTGTCATACTAGGCGTAGGGCCTAAAACTGTTATGTTAACAATTTACTTAGCCATTATAGCTGGCATTATAATCCCACTAGGGCAATGTAATTACCTAGCCCATAGACTATTATATTTGGCATAGAGCCTTGAAAAAAATTTTACTTAGCCACTATAGCGGGTTGTTATAGTCCCGCTGGGGGAATGTAATTACCTAGCCCATGTGTCATTATATTAAGGGTAAAAGCCTTAGGCTCTCATATTAGGCGCAAAAGCCTTAGAAAAAATTACTAATCCCACAAAAGAATATTTTTAGAGAAAATATAAGAGATGAGAAACAAATACAAAAATCCCCTCTTAACATCAATTTTTCATATATCCATTATATTTACTTCATTTTTCCTTTTTTCCCTTTTAAAGAACCCCGCTTTTGTAGGACCGTTGGCATCGCTAGAGGGGGTGAATAGCTATTCGTGTTCATTTGATGGAATTCATCGTGCTTGTCTACAATTGTTAGTATGCAGCGGAAATACAAATACAAATACAAAAACAAAACACAACACAAGAACAACACACGTATTTTACATGGTTTGGAACCCAAGTTCCTACTCCACGGTTGAGCCCTAGCGAGCTCTAGTGATGCGCATGCCCACTATCAAACTTCTCCTTCTCGGTGACACACTGGACTATGAGAAACCTATTATTAGTCTCTTACAATAATAAGAACAAGAAACAACAAGCAAATACAATAATTACAAAAGAAAATGAAAAACAAGTAAACACACTTTACAAATTAGGGCTTTTGAATGCTTGCTTGTTGGATGCTTTGGGATGACTTTGAAGGCCTTGAAATGCAGCAGCACCTCGCCTAAAATGGCCCCTCTAAACCTTACTTGAAGATGCCCTCAAGCCTCCTCATATATGCCCCGTCAAATCTCACGATTCTGAATGTTGACCACAATGGTCGCCTCGCCAGTCGAGGCATCGCCTCGACTGACAACCCAGTCGAGGTGCTAGTCGAGTCTGCCTTGCTTCTGATCGACTATTTTCATACCTGTGCTAGAACCAGTCATGGTGCCAGTCGAGTGAACCAATCGAGGCACTAGTCGAGTCGGCCTTTATTTTGTGCCTCCATCAGAACTAAGCACTCGAGGCACCAGTCGAGTGTCCCAATCGAGGAGCCACCTTGACTCGCCTCTAGTCGAGGTGTTGGTCGAGTGCTTCCATAGCATTATCTTGACTTCCCAAGTTTCACTGCCCGACTCGACCTCACTAGTCGAGGTGCCACCTTGATTACAACCTAGTTGAGGCACTGGTCGAAGTCACTTTTCTTCTGTTTGCCTACAAAAAAAGCCCAGTTGATCGAATCGAACTGGTAGTCGACTGTCATACCTCAACACTGAGGTTTAACACCCCAAGTATGATCCCTTCATACTTGATACTCACCCTAGGCCTAGACCTAAGCCTTTAAACCAATACCATCAGCCTCATGACTCCAAATCCCTCTTGTCCGTGACTCTTCATCCTTGCACTAGCCTTCAAGTGCTTTCATCGGCTATCATCATGCTCTAGGGTCTACCTTTTCCAAGAGGCCTCGCCTCTGGGACTTCCCCTTTGCTAAGCTCTATCTCCTTGATCAGGCGGGTGTTCCCTTGCCAAGACTTTTTGTCCGGGACTTCAATTCCAAGAGGCTACGCCTCCGGGACTTCACTGCCAAGACTCCGCATCCGGGACTTCACTTGCCAATCACGGTCTCCCAGACTTGCTGGGACTTCCCTCGCCAACACCCCGTTGTTTTTCCAACACCAAGTGTCTGATCTCCCATAACCGACTTGGATTTTCCCTTGCCTTAGGCTTTTCCACTATACTTGGACTTCTCCACACCAAGTGTCTGGTCAACCTTAACTCACTTGGATTTATCCAATAATCTCCTTCATATGACCTTGGATGTCCCATACCATCCACTAGTCATATGGTCAAACCATATTGTAAACCATTGTCGAACATCAAAATCCAACTCGAGCCCCACTCGAGTATGATCAATTGTGGCATAAATCGATTGCACTAATAGCTTTATTTAACACTTAACATAAGCTTCACTTTTCCCAAAAACCCTAACTTCCTTCATCGCCGATACCTTCAACACTTCTACAATAGCCTTCTTCCATGGCTTCTTCTTCCACCACCATTCCTTGGTACGAAACTACCCCCAGATGACTATCCCTCAATCATCCCTTTTTCCTCCATGAACCCAAATACATATCAGAAGGCCTCACCGCAATCATCCCCCCATCAACGACCTCACCAACCTCTTGCCCGCACCAATACTCTATTCATAGGCCAACTCGAAGAAGACCTTCACCTTCCTGTCCCGAAATCACTTTTCGACATCTTAGTATTCTATGGTATCCCCATCAACCAACTAACCCCAAACACCATCCGTATCCTCACTGGAACCCTAATTGTATTCAAATATCTCAATAGTCCCCAAACTCCCCATGTCTTCCACTGCTTCTATCAACTTAAAATGGATGATATAAGCATGTTTTACTTCATGACCCGCTAAGATTACCAATCTCACTAACATGCCTACATCCCATTATGGCTAGAAAGATCTGTACTTCTATGTCCCTCTAGACCCTGTTCTTCAGTTCTTTTTAACTTGGAGAACTGCTCTTCCCCGATTCCCCGAGCTCAAAGGCATCAAATCCCACATCAATTTTCCCTCCATTGAATCCCTGCTCAAAAATAGACATTTCAACATCACTGAACTTTTGCAAGAGCACATACTATCTTACTATGGGTTGTCTCCTATTCATTCAACTGAAGCTCATCCCATAGGTAAGCACTACTCCACTATATATTTATCTTGCCTTTATTTCCAAATATTTACTAACACATTTACTTTATAGAAGACATGATGCGCATGGATATTGCAGGAACCTTGGCAAAAAAGCAGAAAAGAAGAAAAATTTAGACAAAATCTACCTCTACTTCCAGCCAAGGACCCTCCTCATTAGTAATTACTCCTTTTCCCACTATTGGGTACTTTAATTATCTTGGTTCAGTTCTTGAAAATACTTCACAAAGAGTTATTTACACCTATGCATCACAAGTTCCTTTCGAACTCCCCCACAACCCTATCATAACACTTGCAAAACTAGGGTAGCTCTCCCTCACCTTAATAGACCCTGACTAAATTCCTCCTCCAACCAAACCCATTCAGAATCCTTTTCCCCATTTCAACCTAATTCTCCCCACAAAAACATCCTCTTCACTTCCTCTTCAAGAATCACTTCCTCTTACTACAACCTCCACTCATAGATCCCTCAAATACCCCTACTACCTTTCATCATCTCCTTCTCCAACTTCTTCTACCGACAAACTTCCGTTGGCTTCCCTCTATCTCACCAAACAACAACAACCCGCTTTTCCTTCAAGTTCCATAATACCTGAATTTACCACTTCTTCTCCCCTTGACATTTTGGTACATGCCGTATCAAATGCCTATACCAACCATCCTCCCCCCTCTCCTCAGGAACTTGCCATGTCCCCATCCAGTCCTAATTCTCCTAATATACTTCCCGCATCCTCAATTCCCTCTGAATCTCCAATTCCTATCTCAGACTCCACTCAATCGCAAACTACCCCCCTTTTTACTAATTCTGATATTCCCCAATTTTTGCAATAGCTTCATCAAAGTTTCCATATGGTAAGCTTTTTATCTTTTTACTAACTCATTTTATTTCACACATAAATATCCCATATTACTCTTATTTTCTTATTTTACAGAGTACCACCAAGCTTCACAGCTTCAACCAATGGTTCTCTGCATTTTAGATTCCACAATCTTAGCCACCACTCTCACACATAGAAATGCCTCATTCCACTACTATACCCTCTGTACCCTAAACTTCTACAAAGGGACTCCAGACTAACCCCTCCAAACCTTCAACTTCTTCCAAAAGCCTCCAAACCAGTCCCTCTGCATCTCCTGACCGGAATGAAAAAGAAGCAGCACACTAACAACAACTACAAAATCTACAATCTCAAATAGAAGCCCTGACTACAGAAAAAGTCCAGCTATTAGCACAGAAGGAAAAAACTTTTATTCAACATAGGCACAAGCTACGTTAATTAGAATGAGATATCGCCTGCAAAGATACTATTATTCGACTACTTCGGGAGAAGGAAGGTTTTTATAGACAACAAGAAATATCACTACAAGCAAAACTGACCACAACCGAGGAGTAGGTCAAAAATTGGCACAAAACGAGAAAGATTGGCATTTAGAGTCAAGCCAGTGCTTCCAACCCTTGGAAGACCTTATAGATGCCTTCAAATTTCATTTTCACTTCTCTATACTAACACAACATTTTCAAAGGCTATCAAAAGTCACCAATGAGCAGACCCGTCATGCGGCTCAACTTCATAGAGAATTGTCCAAACTGCAAGAAACTAAAGCAGAACGTTAGGCAGCTCAAGAAACAAAACTATTAACCAATATGGCGACCAAATATAGAAGATACTTTCAGAGGGGTTTTGAAGGGGCTCTTCAAGTAGCCAATGATAAAGGCATTTTCTCCTCAATGAAATCCAAGATTATCCTAGACATAGGGGTTGCATTCAACAAATTCCCACCGGAGGCTTTCAACATTGAGTCTGATCCCGACTTAAAATCATGAAATAGTAATGACTATTTATGTAGTGAACAATTACTTAACATTCTATAACGAATACTTCATTCCTTAAATCTGCAATGCATGTTCTTTTTTATTCTGAATTGTTGTTTCTAAATCTGTGTTGTGCATACCCCATGTGATTGTATCTATAAAGTTTCATATTACCCAATTCTGCAATGAATACCTATTTCCAAATATGTGTTGTTAATGTTTTGTAACATATCTTGCAAACATCTCTTTTTCAGTCTTACACCGTAACCTGTATATGTCTTATAATAGAATCTAAAAAACTTATACACCTCATGTCTACTTTACCCATACCATCACCAGTAACTGTCGACATTTTAACTACAAATGGGTCCCTTATTTACCCATTATTCTTACCCTAACAAACTAATTTGATTTGATTTAGTGACCCCACTTTTCCTAAGAACAAGCATGAAAAATTGTTATTTCCCTCCTTTTGCTTCCCCTTTCTTCACTATATATACAGAAATAATCTTCACTACTTTTCTTAACTCTACAACTTTCAAGAAGATACATCCTTCTTCCCAAATTCTCGGCCCCTAGTTTACATCCACCCGCTCCAAAGTGATAAGAGAACAATGTCGATCCCTATCCTCCTGATTACAACTTCCTCCTGGCTTTTACATAATAGTAGCCACCTCTACTGAGCACCCTCACTCACCTCCCAGATGAACAAAAGCCTTCTTCTTGGTGAAAATAGAAGTTGGCCTATACTTCCCTCTCCACCATTTCTTTTTAGAAATATTGAAGTATTTTTCTATTCCTTTAAATCAACTAAGCCCTAACTCTTTCCGCTTTATATTAGGCTTTTATCTTATCTCATCATACCTATCGATTACTCCCTCATCCTTCTTATTTCACTGCTTTTTTCAAATAAAATCATCAGAAATAAACATCTTCTATTTTCAAGTTTGCTCAGATTTCCAATTTTTGACTAGCATCCCTTCTTCACACAAGGGATGGAAAGAACACTACTTCTTTGTGCATTCTTCATCTTCATTCCCTTTTCCATCCATTTGGCTAACTACTCTCCCACATCGTCCTTCCCTAGGTCATTACCAAGATAATCTTGATTACCAATTGATCACTTTGTCATTAGCAGAAGAACAATTCAATTTGAACTAGCTTCTCACCAAACCAACACTTACATCAATGAGGATGAATTACATTTGCATTCAACTGATACAATCGGTAAAAATTCATTAAATCACATTTCTATATATTCATATAACATATATGTATTCTTACTCTTTTTCCTTTTTCTGAATCACTTTTATTATAGGCTTCCAGCAATATTCAATCACCCTCTCGTATAAACCCCATTCAACTTCACGCTTGTAACTCAACACCTTCCCTTCAGCCTCCACTTTCATGCCAAATCACGCAAAATCCTCTTTCTTCCCCCTTAGTCCAAAATTTACCAGATTCCCTTTTATCCAGCATTAATGAGGTCAATATACTACTTCTTTTATTATTCTTGATTGATACTAACACTTGACTTTGCAGGGCATCACAAGTATAACCCATTTAAATAACCAATGGGTTCGATACACTATTACTCTAAAGAAGGAATTACAGGAATGTCAAACCTGAGAATTATCATTACAACATGCTTATCAAAGACTTGAGAGAGAACTTTAGGTCTCTTACATAAAAGCACAAGTTAACCAGGCAGAACATTTAGCCCTTCATTTTCAAACAACTTACTTGCATAACACTTTAGTCATTCCAATAACCCGACCATCCTTCAAAGAAGGGACAAGTACCACACACGAAACATTTTGGACCTCTGTTGAAATTAATCATACGTTCCTTGATCGAGGCTTCACTTTTCATCAATAGGTCTTCCAAGATTTTATCAATCAAATCCAAGAAGCAAGCTATCCCCCTCCCAAGCATTCCACTAATTTTTTAGATTTAGGCAATACTATTGACCGTACTCCACCTGACTTACTGCCTTTTCCTTTTCCACCCAATACTAAGAAAATGTAACGATTGGTATTCAATGCAACACTTGAAATACAGTATACTATTCATTTTACATTATATTCTTCTAAAGTAGAAAAAACCTAAATTTTACAACATTCATCCACTAAAATAAGGACACAAATGATATGCATTCCATGGTCTTGCTAAAAGCCTTCCTTGAGCATCCTTCAAGTAATAAGCTCCAATCCCCACTCGACTCTCTACCTAGAAGGGACCCTCCCATTTAGGTCCTAACTTACCTTTGCATCCTTCAGGCAACACTTTCTTCAACACTAAGTCACCTACTTAAAAAGCACGTGGTACCACCTTTTATTATAAACTTTCATTACTTGTGACCTATATCTTTCAGCATGATATAAAGCAAAATCTCTTTTCTCATGAATTAAATCTAACTCTTTATGTCGAGCCACTCCATTATCACTCGAGCTATAGGTCATCACTCGGGCAGACTCTATTCTGACTTCCACAGGCAATACTGCTTCTGTGCCATACACCTTGCTAAAAGGAGTTTCCCCTGTAGCTCTTCTGGGAGTAGTATGAAAGGATCATAATACACAAGGCAATTCTTCTAACTAACTTCCTCCCACATTCTCCAACTTTGTTTTTAATCCATGAACCAATTCCCTATTGGTGATTTAAGTCTACCCATTACTTTGAGGATAAGCCATTGATGTAAATACTTGTTCAATTTTAAGATCTTGACACCACTTTGCCAACTTCTTACCCTGAAATTGTCATCCATTATATGATATCAACCTTCTAGGAATACCAAAATGGCATATGATATTTTATCATAAAAACTTTAATACCATCTTCTCTTTAATGTGGGCTAAAGGCTCAGCTTCAACCAACTTAGAGAAATAATCAATAGCCACCAATAAAAACTTCATCTGACCTGTCCCGACTAGAAATGGTCCTACTATATTCATACTTTATTGATCAAAACGACAGGATGACACCACTGCCTTCATATACTCAACCAGTTAATGCTACTAATTATGATGCTTTTGACAATTTTCACATTGTTGTACCAACTGAATAGAATCGTTCATTAAAGTAGGCCAAAAATAACCAACCAACAACACTTTTCGAGCTAATGACTGACCCCCTATATGACTTCCACAAGCTCCTTCATGTATCTCTCACAACACAAAATTTGATTCTATCTTTTCTAAACATCGTAATAAAGGTCCAGCACTAGTTCTCTTATATAGAATTCCTTTCAACATACAAAAATGAACTACTTGTTGTTTGAACTGCCTAACCCCTACAGGATCCCTAGGCACCTTCTTATCCTTACAAAATGAGATCAACTCTTTTCTCCAATCTTCCTCCATCAACTCCTCTGACCTTTCTCCCTGAGGTAACAATTCAATTTGTGCAATCACCTCCCGAGTACTCCAATTTCCTAAAGAACTAGCTAATTGAGCAAATTTATCAGCCCTCTGATTTTCTCTTGGGGTGATCTTTTTTAACAATACTCCTGAGAAGTACCCCTTAGCTTTCTCTACTAATTCACAATAATTCCTACACTTATCATCTTTAACTTCAAATCCCCCACTTGTTTGCTATACCACCAACTGAGAATCCATATGCACTATTATCCGCTCAGCTCCTACATTCTTAGTAGCTTACAGAGCTATAAGTAGAGCTTCATAGTCAACCTCATTATTAGATGCCCTAAAATGCAATATGACTATTAATTTAACCTCTTCCCCTTGCGGTGAAATCAAAATTATCTTGACTCCATAACCTTCTTTTTTAGAGTACCCATTTGCATATATAACACATAGTGTTGGGAATTGCTTCGGAGGCTCGTCGGTTCCCATGTCCCCGGATTAAAATTTTCACTAATGAAAACTAATCCGGATGGGATGAGTTTCCTAAGAACAACCAATTTGTCGTTGTGCTAACGACTTGAGCAATCGCTTGAACAAACTTGTTGTTCAAGCAATCAACTCTTCTAGTCGGTTAGCCGCGGAAGAGACGACGGACGGATCGCCGGTTTTTGTGTTTATCTTCGGGGTCCATGACTATACAAATACATACAAATGTAAACTAGTATAATCAACACATACTAAGATAAGGAACATAATAATAAGAACATGCAAAGATCAATAATAAAAGTTGTAAAACTTTTATACCTCTCGATCTTCTACCGTATGTCCTAACCTCCTTGTAGACTTCGTGTGGGTGAAGATCCTCCACAAGTTGAAGCCTCCTAGATCACATTCTTCCCTTTCCTTGCTCGCTCCGAACAAAGAGAAGAACCAAACAAAACTCCTTCTCCTATCTAGAACTGACCACCAAGCCAAGGAGCTTGATATAGCCGTCAGCCAAGGAGAAGAGGAGGAATAGGTTGAGTGCCAGCCAAGGTAGAGGGGAAGATGGAGTGGGTGCCGGCTACACCTTAGGAAGAGAAAGGAAGCAAACCCTAATCTCCAACCTTGTTTCCGCCCAAGCCAAAACCCTAACCTTAATCCTTTGGGCGCCGGCCAAAGCAAGGAGGAGGATGGAGTGGGCGCCGGCTACACCTTAGGAAGAGAAAGGAAGCAAACCCTAATCTCCCACCTTGTTGCCGCCCACTCCATAAGCCAAACCCTAACCGCCCAAGGGACAAACCCTAATCCCTCCTTGGATTTCTTGCCGCCCAAACTCTTGAGAGGCAAAACCCTAATCTTCGAAGCATTAAGTTGCCACCCAAGCCTTAGCCCTCTATTTATAGAGTTGGGCTTAAGCCTCCTTTAATCTCCACTGTCGGATCTAGGGATTTAATCTCCACCGTCGAATCTAGGGTTTCATCCCAACTGTCAGATCTAGGGTTTTATCCCAACCGTCGGATCTAGGGTTTCATCCCATCCGTCGGATCTAGAGATTTAATCACAACCGTCGGATCTAGAGATTTAATCTCAACCGTCGGATCTAGAGTTTTATGTTCCATCATTGGATCTAGGCTCCATGAGGTTTATGTTAGGCTACGATAGAGACCATGAGGAGGAGTTGGATCTTGGCCACCCAATGGATCGGAACCACACAAACTTGATCCATCAATGATGTTCCATTCCACTAGAGGATCATCATTGAATTACCTCACCAACCCCTATAAATTAATATGGGCTCCATATATTATTTGTACATCCATCTCCCCGTATTTAAGATATCGAATGTCCGTCAATTAATTGATTTACTGACAATCAATAAATTAACATCTAACTCCTCGAGTAGTAACACTCAACCTTATCATCATGTTGACTAAGTCAACCTGCAGGGTTTACATGATGATCCTTATGAGCTCCTCAAGGGGACATCATCAACCTAATATATAGGACACGGTTTCCTCCTATAATCAATGACACACCATGTAAATAATATTATTTCCCAACTTACCGGGCATATTGATTTAATCCATAGAAATCTCACCCTTTGGTAAAATAAAAGAAATAAATACTAAGTACATGTCCCCGTTATTATATCGGGATTAAGAGCATGTACAACATAATATCCGAGGTCGGATTCAATTATGTAGTCAGCAATAAATTGAATCACCTCTATGTCGGTCCTGCTCAATACACCTAAGTATACTAGTGTAACTCTATGGTCAAGACAAACCAATACCAAGCTACACTACAACCATGCCAATGGTTTGTCCAAAACCATCTTGGTTGTGAGCCTCTACTTATATTCTACAAGGGACTGACAACATGATCTTCTGTGCCACACCAAGCACCATGTTATATACAATGTAGAGTATTAGACAATATGCACGCATATAATAAATATAAAGTGCAAACAATGATCATGTGATTCTTATTTCAAAATAAAATGTTCATACAAAAAGAGCTAGGCTTTCAGTATAAATCCCAACAATCTCCCACTTATACTAAAAGACTATGCTGTCATCACACTGCCATACATCTTTTTCCCTTTCCCTCCACATGCCTATGAAAGCTCTCTCTAGAAGGGCCTTAGTGAAAGGGTCTACCAGGTCATCCTCTGATGCAATCTAGGCAATAGTAACTTCTACCTCCTTTATGATTTCTCGTATCAGGTGGTACTTGCGCTCTATGAATTTACTTACCTTATGGGCTAGTGGTTCCTTCGAGTTTGCAACTGCACCATTATTATCACAATAAATTGTGATATTTCTGGGCAAACCAGGAATCACATCCAAGTCCATCAGGAAGTTCTTGAGCCACACAGCTTCTTTATCCGCCTAAGAGGCTGCCACATACTCAGCTTCCATGGTGGAGTCCGTCACGCATTTCTATTGGACACTCCTCCATACAATGGCTCCACCTCCCAAAGTAAATACAAAACCCGAGGTAGACTTACTGTTATCCCTATCAGATTGGAAATCGAAATCCATGTAACCCACAGGGAGTAATTGGTCTTCTCGGTAAACTAGCATATAATCCCTAGTCCTTCTCAGGCACTACAATATATGCTTTACCACAGTCCAATGTCCCTGTCCTGGATTACTCTAATATCTGCTGACCATGCCCACGACATAGCAGATATCGGGTCTCATACATGGCATCATATACATGAGGCTTCCTACTGTCGAAGCATAAGGAACCGCCTTCATCTCCTCTATCTCCTCAGATGATCTAGGACACATCTCCTTAGATAAAGGAACTCCATGCCTGAAAGGTAGAAAACCTTTCTTGGAGTTTTGCATGCTAAAACGATCCATTATCGTGTCTATGTATGAAGCTTGGGATTAGCACACTAACCTCGATCCCAAGGATGTGTCCCACTTCTCCCAAGTCCTTCATATCAAACTGTTTGGACAACCATACCCTTACGTCTGATAACACTCTGATATTGTTGCCAACTACCAAAATATTATCTACGTATAGTACAAGAAATACCACTATGTTTCCGTCACATCTCTTATATACACAAGACTCATCCGGACTTTGAATAAATCCATAAGTCTGGATTTACCTCATCAAAGCGGATGTTCCAAGTCCTCGAAGCTTTTTTCAATCCATAAATGGACCGATTAAGCTTACATAAAGATGCTCTTTGCCCTTAGCAATGAATCCCTCTGGTTGCTTCATATAGATGTTCTCCTCAAGACTTCCATTAAGGAAAGCTGTCTTGACATCCATCTGCCACACCTCATAATCCACATGAGCTGCTATGCATAAGAGGTCCCAGACCTGATTTGAATTCATAGATTAAATCTTAGTATTCATTGCACTTTGCAAAGATGTTGCATCTATATCTTGGATTGCCTCGTCATATGTCTAGGGATCAGGTTCATGTTCGCCAGGGACCAAATTGGAAGATTCTCCCAAGAACATGAATCTATCAGGCTGTCTCACAACCCTCCCACTACGACGAGGTATCACCTATATATCCTCTGTGACACGCGGTGCAGTGACATGTGGATATCTTCTTGTACCGGTGGTACTGAAGTCGGGACTTCCCCTGTCAACTCCTCAAGAACAATCGATCTCGTGGGCTTGTGGTTCATCACATAGTCCTCCTCTAGAAATCTAACATTCGTACTAACGATCACCCTCTGATCTCTAGGACTATAAAACAAACCACCCTTCGTTCCCCTAGGATAGCCAACAAACAAGCGCACTTCTGTGCGAGGTTCCAACTTACCAGCATCAGCCTTCAGCACATGTGCTGGACTCCTCATATCCGAATATGTCTTAGACTAGGCTTTCGCCCAGTCCATAACTCTGTGGAAGTAGAAGGCACTGATTTAGATGGAACCAAGTTCAGAATGTTTACCACCGTATCTAGAGCAAATCCCCAGAACGAATCTGGCAAGTCAGAATAACTTATCATCGATCTAACCATCTTCATAAGAGTCCTATTCCTTCGCTCTGCTACACCGTTCTGCTGGGGTGTGCCAGCTGCTGACAATTGGGATTGAATCCCAACCTCTGATAAGTAGTTCCTAAACTCTCTCAAGAGGTACTTACCACCATGATCAGATCGTGGTGTCGTCCATTTCTTGAATAATCATCTATGAAAGAGATGAAATATTCGAGACTACCTCTTGCCTAGATAGTCATAGGACCACACAAATCAGAATGAACCATTCTTAACACATCTTTGGCTCTATACCCCTTGGCCTAAAAAGGCCTCTCGGTCATTTTACCTTCCAAGCAAGATTCGCAGGTTGGGAGATCCTCCACCACTAATGAACCTAAAGGTCCATCAGCTATCAACCTTTGAATTCTACTCAGGTTAATATGACCAAGCCTTAGATGCCAAAGATATGTTTGGTTCATCTTCGAAGGTTCTTTTCTCTTATTAGAATTAGAAGATGAGTTATAAACTTCAATTTGCATCGTGAGAGGTTTTTGGTTCAAGTGTTTACAAATTTCCTATCAATGTACCTGAACAGATATTTTCCCTATTCCTTTTTATAACAACTCTGTCATTAAAAGAAATAGAATATCCATCCATAAACAATTTAGAAACCGAAATTAAATTCTTTCTAAATAAAGGTACATAAAGGGAATTTTCCAGAACCAAAATTTTATTTTTCTTAAGAGATAAATAAAACTTCTCCCACTGCAATAGCCGCCACCTTCATGGCATTGCCCAAGTAAATGGTAATCTCCCCTTTAGCTAGTCGTCGGGTTTCCTGGAACCCCTACAAAGTGTTGCAGACATGATTAGTGGCTCTCGTATCTATACACCAGGTGCCGGTAGATAATGCCTCTAACCATGTTTCAACGACTGGACCAAAGGATATAAATTTGTTCTTGCTTCGAATTGGGATAATCCTTCTTCTTATGTCCAGTCTTCTTACAAGTGAAGTACTTGCCTTTCGGCTTCTTCACTCCTCCCTGAGATCCTCCCACCACCTTTGCTCCACCTTGTTTCTCCTTCTTCTTGCCTTTCGGCTTAGAAGTAGAAACCTTTTTGAGCAACCATGGCTTGAGGACACTCTTTGAAGAGTGCATACTTGTACTTCTTAGCAGATAAGACAATATGTAGATTCTTTTCTAATCAACATTATTTGGGTAAAGTAAGTTTATTTCCTTTAGTATCATAGTAAGTGGACTAAAAGTCATTTTTGAAAATCCTAAGAATCACAATGATCAAAATATTAGATTTCAAATATTATTGATTCCTCAAAACAATAAAATTCCAAAATCAACCAACACCTCAAAACACCGAGAATATCGCATGCCACGATAGTGTGGACGTATACGAATTCTACATTTGTAAGAGGAGGTTTTACCCATTAATTTTATTATCTTGTCAACCTTACTTTTTGACAAATAAAATTAATAGTTGGTTCCTCTTTGGCCCTATAAATAAAAGCAGTGACTCTGATGGGTAGGATACTTTTTATTTGCATCTAAGTGTGCACCATTACACGATACTAAGGGAACTATCTCGGGTTATGTGCCTTACCGATGTGGAAGTACACACGCTCCTAAATAATTTCCTATAACCATTATTTGACCTAGTGATCCACAAACAAACTCATCCGATGGGGAGGAAGGCACTCAGAGCCGACACGCAAGTTTGTTGCATCACACGTCAAATTGTAATGGAGGCCATGGGAATTAATTAAAATATCCCTCTCCCACTTAGTAAATTGAAAATGAGAAATTTTCAAGCATACACAACATGCATATAAAACAAATCAGCAATAAATATGGAAAAAATCAGAATTTTCCCAACTATTATGGCATTGTTCTAAATCAACCAACACCTCAAAACACCGAGAATATCGCATGCCACGATAGTGTGGACGTATACGAATTCTAGATTTGTAAGAGGAGGTTTTACCCATTAATTTTATTATCTTGTCAACCTTACTTTTTGACAAGTAAAATTAATAGTTGGTTTCCTTTCTCTTCCTAAGGTGTAGCCGGCGCCCACTCCATCTTCCCCTCTACCTTGGCCGACGCTCAACCTATTCCTCCTCTTCTCCTTGGCCGGCGACTATATCAAGCTCCTTGGCTTGGTGGTCGGTTCTAGATAGGAGAAGGAGTTTTGTTTGGTTCTTCTCTTTGTTTGGAGCGAGCAAGGAAGGGAAGAACGTGATCTAGGAGGCTTCAACTTGTGGAGGATCTTCGCCCACACGAAGTCTACAAGGAGGTTAGGACATACGGTAGAAGATCGAGAGGTATATAAGTTTTACAACTTTTATTATTGATCTTTGGATGTTCTTATTATTATGTTCCTTATCTTAGTATGTGTTGATTATACTAGTTTACATTTGTATGTATTTGTATAGATAAACACAAAAACCGACGATCCATTCGTCGTCTCTTCCGCGGCTAACCGACTAGAAGAGTTGATTGCTTGAACAATAAGTTTGTTCAAGCGATTGCTCGAGTCGTTAGCATGACGACGAATTGGTTGTCCTTAGGAAACTCATCCCATCCGGATTAGTTTTCATTAGTGAAAATTTTAATCCGGAGACATGGGAGCCGACGAGCCTCCGAAGCAATTCCCAACTCATAGATCTAACTCCTCCTTATGTATAGTTTCTACTAAAAAGTTAGCCAATATTTGGGCCTTAATAGTGGTGCGAGGTTGATACATAATATCATACTCACTAAGCTCAATAGCCCATTTAATAAGTTTCCCAGTAGCCTCCGGAGGAGTGAGTATTCTACCCAAAGGAGTATTAATAAGTATTACTAACGAATTTGATAAAAAATAAGGTCATAGTCTCTGAACAGTTGAAACTATTCGCCAAGATAACTTCTCCATATTATTGTAACAAACTTCAGGTCCTTTTAATTGATAACTAATATAAAAGATAAGATGATGTTGACCCTTATCCTATCGGACAAATACTGAACTTACAACAACTTCATAAAGAGCCAAGTATACCCACAACATTTCCTCAAGCTAAGGCTTAGCCAAAAAAGGTGGCTCGAACAAGTACTCTTTTAAAGATTGAAAAGCCCTATCACAATGCTCGTCCCTTTGAAACTGAGTGGCTCTTGTCAATATCTTAAAAAGAGGAAGACCCTATCTATTGACGAAGATATAAATAGAGATAAAGTAGTAATCCTTCTGATGCACGTGAGCACGACCTTAAATTTCCAGCCGATCTCACCAAGGATTTGATGTGCGCACTCACGCTCAACTCCCGCTAGTGCATGATTATCATCAAGTAATAATTTATGTATCGATCCAACAAAACCTGTGATTCGAGTACCATTTGTCCAATGAATGTTGTTTGTTTAGAGTAAATCTCTTGTGAGTCAGATGTGAGGTCGATGATGGTCCTGGCTCAAATATGGTGTCACTTGGAGAAAGAGAAGGGGGCTCAAAGTTTCTTAAAGGATTCTAGGATTTCGGTTTCACTTGTACGTTGTCCAACATGTCATAAATTTAATGCTCCTAGTATCTCTAGTTATGATATTGTGGGAGGATCATTGTGTGTTATCCCAATGAACTTTTTCTTCTACCAGGAATGACTTATTCCTAGCTAAATTTCCCTTTCGAATCGTCAGACCTCAGGGGGTTGATATTTTTGGGAGCCCCTGTCACTGAGGTCTCTCACCCCTTCTAGAGTTTATGTCTCCTACTTTAGGCCTTCTGCTAGAAAAGGTTCATGGGGTTCTTAGATGTCCTATTAATCCCTATGAAGAGGTGGATCATATTTCATATCCTACTCTTTCACAACCTACTTCCTACGGCTATGGGAGGGAGGATGACTATAAGGTTCCTCCTTAGTTCTCCTAGATTTCGATACAAAGGCTTTCCACCCTTGTATCGACTACGTGCAGTAGAAATATAATAAAACATAACTTTCATTGATCTAAACAATGTAAATTGAAAAAATATTCAAAATCATCGAATAAATATTTGAACTAGCATGTCCAACATACACAAGCTACTTCCTAATCCCATAATCGAAGTACCTACTCCATGAATAAAAAAGAACAAACACAAGACATCTTTTTATGCATCATTACAATCCAAATAGTTGTAATAAAAGAGATAGTATGCTCAGTTGGATCCAATGTGTGCCTTGGTCACTCTTCAAGGTGTTGGAGTGTCGATTTGGTTCTTAGAGTCGCTTCCTTCCTCCCCATTGCAAGCCTTTGGTACTTCTTAGAGCACCTTTTTGTCGTCCCAACCGTCGGGCTCCCCCTTTAGGTTTAGGCATGCACCCCGACTTTCCTTAATTGCCTGGAAATCATAATTTGCATAAGTCGTACTGACGCTACATGGTCGTGTGGAATCCACATGGACAACTGTGTGGAAGGCTAGAAATCAAACTCTGAATTTGGCATCGGGAATAGGCACGATCGTGTAAATTTCACACACCCAATACTGTCTTCCTCTGGTACTCTATTTTGATGCTATCCTTCTTGTCCAAAGTGTTCTCGTGTCTTGGGAACACGACCAGAGCACGCTTGCCCTTCTTGAGCTCCTTTTGTAGCGCAATTTTGCCTCTAAAACATCGTCCTACATGTAAAAATAGCAAACACATATCTCCAAACTAGAAAATAGAAAATAGGTGCAAACTAAAGGAAATATACATGAAACAAGTATGAAATGTAATGAGATGTGTGCTAAAACTACTCCCAAAACCCTATATGATTTGCACATATCAAAATCCCTCAGACTTTGATCTTTGCTTGTCCTTAAGCATACCTCAGTGCCATGGATTTCGAAAAGAATTGTTCCCACACTTAGCATGTTAACAAAAATTATCAAGTGGTACTTTAAATCAAAGCAAATAGATATGTTCTTAAAGTTCACTAGGTTAGCTTTTCATGCATGTGCCGAGAGAATTTCCTAACGGATACACATTCCATGTTGAGTTAAGTCATCATCCTATAGTTTTCCTAAGGTCTCTGACTTTTAGGCACTTATCTGCCCTAAGCGAGGGTTATTCCCTAGAATTAGCATAAAGTCTCAAAGATGTACTCGGTATAAGAGAAATTGGTAGGTGTTTCCCAAGTAACCTAACTCGGTCTCAAAGGAGCACCTAACTATTTCCACCCACGACAACTATTTTTTTACCCTCATTTTCTTCTCTCATTTTTTTCTATATTTTTTTCTTTTCTCTTTTTTACTTTCTTTTTTTTTTCATTATCCTCACTAGCATTTTGATTTTTTTTGGATGGGCTTATACAATCCGAGCATCTCCAGTAATTAAAATGCTAATTCTAGAGTCACCAATGGATTCCAAAATACTAGACTATCGAGATGAATAATAACTACGTATGTACTAGATTCTCCCTTTTAGAATATTTGTTGAGTGTAGGTGAGAATAAAAGCTAACAAGTGAATCTAGAACATCCATCAAAGCATCTAAAAATAAAGTACCAAGGGATAAAGGAAGTTAAACTATCTCTAACATGAAAACATATCATAGAGATTTTTGAAAACATCACTGAGGCAGCTTAAAGTGACCAACAACTAAGTACTAAAAGGAACCTAAATATTATATGCTTGAGCAAATAAATGCAAATAATCTAGCATAAAAAATAAAAACAAAACCTAGATGTAAAAAAAACTAAAGCTAGAAGAAGAATAAAATAAAATGCAGGTCTCCACTAGACTGAAATAGTAACTATACCTCTAGCGTGGTGGCCTCAGCAAGAAGTCATGTAGTCTCGACATGTCTGGCTTGTGGGAGAATCGCCTACTCAGCTGTTGGTGCCACATGTACATGTGGTCAATCTGGGAAATGGTGGACGTGGAGGCTGCTCTGTGCTCTTCCTCCCTGGCCCACTATGAACGTACATCTCACATAAACTGCTGAACCTCCTTACGGTATGCGGGCTCCTCCTGAAAATAGTGTTGAGCCTGGCCGTAGAACTCCTCAGCCCTTTGAAAATGGTCTCGTAGGCCCTGAAACTCAGTCTGGATGTATGTGTTATGCTCCTCCCATCGCTGCCCTTGTGTCTGCTACTCCGTGAAGATGTCATCGAGGCACGATTGAAAATCTAAGAAGTTATAAGTGGACGATCCTATATCTTGCTCAAAATAATGAAAAGAATACGGTGCAAAATTGGAGTGTGGACTCTGAGGGGTCCTATACATGAGTGGACCCGAGGGTGAGTGATGAGAAGGTGGTGAAAGGGGTGCATGGGTAGAGGGTCCCTCATGTGGTGGACACTCCACTACCCTATCCAACCGCTAATTGGCACAGTTGGCAATGATGGTACGATCGATATCGGGGAGCCTAAAGCATGGCAAGTTCTTCCTTACAAAACAAAACTAGTTACCCTCTCTCACTATCATCTTCATTTACATGCACACCCCTAGGCTTATGTTAGGGGTCCCCTCGACTATATCTAATCCCTTGCAATCGTATCCCACCGTATCACATATGTGGCTAAACAACCCTCCTAAGAAAATGTCCCCCTTCGGTGATTTACCTACCTTAACTAGATGTATAATGAAATAGGACTCTACATCAATAGTATTATGCTCTTGCAACATGTCCCATAAGCAAATAAATTCACTCATCCTCATGACTCCATCACTCTCTCCCCTACCAAAAATAGTACTCGCCATGACTCGATGAATATATTGAAAAATAGGGTTTTGGAGTCGGGAGGCTTTAGCTCTTGATGGGTTATACGCATTTTCCCCTATCAAATCAAACCAAAATAATCTTGCATTGAATTTGATAAGGGTTCTCCTTTATTCCCCACTAAGTAGTCCGAATCAAAGGTTTCATTGGTTTAGGGTCCACTCATGTTCTATGTTAAATAGCCTAAAAGTTATTTTTCCCTCTCTACTATATACCCCGGTCAGAATCCCTGCATCCACTGAACATAAAAACTCCAAAACTATCCTAGGGTAGGTTGGACATCTAACTCCCATGATCTCCTCCTAACCTACTTTTGAAAACAACCCTTGTATATCCCCATAAAGACCTAGGGTTTCTAAGAGAGATGCATCTAAATATCTAGTGGTCATAATTTTTTGAGATGAAAGCATATTAAATCTATCTTTATGTGTATTATCTCAAAATATTATGCCAAGAGGGGTGTTACCTTCTGTTGGTGAAGGGGCACTAGATAATCGAACCTAGGTTTTGATAATTGCAATGGTTAAAAGTTAAGTCACTATTGTTATCTCACATGTCATGTATTAAGTTGTGCTAAAGTCAACGACACCAGGAGAATCTCGGGATGAGAAACCTCGGTGGTCGAGTGACATCGAGAGAACCTTGGGGAGTCGAGGAACCTCGATGGTGGCCAAACGTTAAGCGACAGGTCAAGAGGACCAAAGGTAAGCATTGGGTGCGAAGTGATGTTAAGGTTGTGTCTTTCGTACGGGGACAACCATAGTTAGCGATCCGACTAAGACATCCAAAAGAAGGTCTAGGTTGAGGTCAGTGAAGGTCCGAAGTTTCGCTTCTTGCTTCGACTTGGTCGCTTGTGCATGGAGATCCCATCTGTTAGTAATATATGAGAGATGTCCTAAGGCAATCGCCTTATGTATGAACCATTTATATGATAAATGAAGATTCACTATTTGAGTATACATGTTTAATGTATTTGATTGGATCTTAAACTCATTTATCAATGTCCACGATACGATTCACGGATGAGAGAATTTGTGATTGGATCACAACTAGTGAGTATCTCTACATGTGTAATTGTGATGTATCGGAATTATCCTAGTCGATGAATTGATGGATTTGGACACCATCAATTCGCCGAAGTAGCACAGGTATACTCCTTGGTGTATCCAAGCGGTGATTCTCACCGGCCGGAGACATAGTGATGTCCGAGTTGATCGTGGATGCTAGTTATGGTAACTAGTTCATTGGAGTGACCCGGTAGTAAGACTTCATATGGTTCTCTGCATATATAGATATGTCAATGAAGTTCTTCTGTGGCTTAAGTGCGATGTTCCTTTGACTTGCGGTATTCAAGTCATCTTGATCATGGAGACTTATGCTTTGACATCTTAAGCAAACATCTCTAAGGAGATGTGGACCCGGGATGATTGGGTATAAGTCGAAGTGATCGAAGGTGTTTGAATAGCCTATAAAGGATTCACCACTCCTTGCGAGGAGATGTATACCCATGGCCTCTCGTCGGATTGTTACTAAAGTCTTTGGCCAAAGCAATACATGTTTAGAGTAAGGTACTCTTCGATACATGTGGAGTAACTAGAATCCGTAGGACGAGGAAATGATACTTGGGCTAGGTGTGACATAGTCAGCCTAGTGGGGACTGACACAATAGACCATGTCCTGAACCAAGTGGGTATAAGATGAGTGAAGGGAATGAGGCACAATTCATTCGAGCTACTGAAGGGTTTCAGAAATAGTTCTGGATCAACCGTTGATCTTTTCGGTTAATTGGGGATCATGATGTACTACTAGGTGCCACTCATGATCGTTCTATAATTAATGGTTAATTATAGACGGCCAACATAAACCGAGAACCTATTTGGTCACACGCGCAACGAGTGTAATCCAAAGGATTTAAAACGAGCTTGAGAATGGGATTCTCAGACCGAGAGAAACTATGTTTGGTTGGACCAAACATAAAGCGAGCATGAAATTGTTTCAGTCGCAATGGAAGCGTGGATGGGCTGCGTCTTATGAAGACATAATGGATGGACCAAAATGGTTTGGTTCTAATCCAATGGATAAGAATAAACCAAAGGGTTTGGTTTATTTTAAACGAATGAACCAAAAGTTGGTTCGGTTCGTTTTAACTTAAAATAAACCATCATGGTTTGGTTTATTTTAACTTATCTTAATGGAGCGGGTTAACGGGCTTTATGGATATGATCCATTAACCATTAAGAGAATTAGTTCTCTATAAAAGTGGGCTTAAGGGATTGTTAAACCCTAATTAATCCAAACCCTAGCCCCCCCCTTTGTGTTGCCGCCCACTCCTTGGAGGAGTTTTCGGCGCCAACTCAAGAGCAGCCGCCACCTTGTGCCGCCGTCAAGACCCTTGCGGCGTCCAAGCTCCAGCCGTGAACCTCCGGCGACCCTCCGGTGATCTCCTATAGGTTCGGCATCAAGGTGAGCCTTTTCTCTCCTTGTTTTGGCCGGCGCCTACTCCTCCACCAAGCTGTCCAGTTTTCTGGACAGCTTCTTCTCCTCTCGTCGGAGCGTCGTTTGGACGACGGTTAGTGCTCCGACAGCGGATAACATACCGGGGATTTGATCTCCGGTAATCCTCTGAGGTGGAGGACGAAGGATTCGTCAATCGGTTGACGAATACCTCTCCGGAGAAGCAAGTCTTGAGGACTTGTTTTAGGTTCGAATTTGGATTCGGACCGTGATCATCTCTCGATCACGTCGTCTTCAACACGAGGCTAGTAACCCGTACGAAGACGAAGCTCGTGGCTTGGCGAAGTCATCCCGAGGAGCTCGGCGTGGATACGGATAGAGGCGATTCTTACGAGAATCGTTCCGGTTGATGCCGTTCCCGCTACACGTCATACGGAAGGTATAACGTAGTTTAATTTCTTTTATTGCAATTTTAATTTACGGTTATGTCTACACTTGTTGTAATAGCATGTGTGTGTTGTGTGTGTTGTAATAAATAGGAATATTTATTATTTTTATTGCTTCCGCTGTGCTCATGTTTACGAAACATGATCGAACACACCTACGCCCTTGGTGAAACCCTTGATGGTATCGGGCCCGTGTTGTGTTTCACATAATCGTAAAATGGTTTTGCGATAGTCATAATGTATTTCTGGAAATTTTCTAATTTTGGAAATTTAGAAGTATTTATGGAAATTTTTCAATTTTGGAAAGTCTAGAAGTATTTATGGAAATCTTCCACTTTTGGAAAGTTGGAAGAATTTATGGAAATTGATATTTTCCATAAATAAAATATTTGATTAGATTTTGGAAATTTGTTTCCTAATTTAATCATGATTTGATTTGGGAAATCAAATCTTAAAATATTTTATTTCCATAAGTAGTTTTAAAGATTTAGGAAATTGGTTTCCTAAATAGATTTTCCTTAATCAAATAATTCCATGAATAAAATATGTGATTAGATTTGGAAATTTGTTTCCTAATTTAATTATGATTTGATTTGGAGAATCAAATCTTAAACATATTTTATTTCCATAAATAGTTATGACATATAAGGAAATTATAAACATGACATAATTGTATGCCATGTAATTGCATTAGATGCATAACATTATGCCATGCGTGTCGTGACATGTAGATGTATGCCATGTATGCCATGCCATGTAGATAATAGTTATTTGCATGCAAAGAGGATGAGACATAAAAACCCTTAATCAATATTAAAGCCTACACCTTCCATTAATATGGTTAGAACCAGAGTTCTGTTTCTTGTTTGGGTTGTTGGACTCTCTCCAAGCCCGGCTCGAACCTGAATATGTTCAAACCATGGAATAGTTTAATACTAATATGGTAAGAGTCAGAGGTCAATCGTTAGCTTTGGTTGTTGGACTCTCTCCAAGCTGGGCTAATTGGTTGAATGCGCTCTAACCATATTAAAACTATGTCCTGATTAATGGGTTGGCTTTAACCTGGAGCATCGGTTTGTTGGACTCTCTCCAAGGTCGATGTAAAGGGAGGTGAAGTTGGGTGCTATGCATATGATGCATACTTGTTAATGTGTTAACAACCCGATGTATGTGTGAACATTCAATTAGTTGATAGCACATTGTGATAGTTGCATATACGGGATATGCAATCGGTATAGATCATACCTACCGTCGTAGTTATGAATGGCTTGTTGGACTCTCTCCAAGGTTGTTCATAACTATGATGGATATCAGCACATTCGGAGATGGACCTACAATCTCCCGAAGTGATTTTGGGGTTTTTGAAATTCGAAAAATGAATGGGATTTATAAATGTATATTGATGCATTTTAAAATCATCTTTCTCATATATGCTCGTTTTGTATTTCTAAGTTAATATATTGATCATGATGTGTTTGAATTTGCATTCCATTTTGGATTCAAATAAATTGACTGGGCCGAACTTCTTGGACTGGCTTAGAAACTTGAGAATTGTTCTCAAGGTAAAAAGCTTGTGTATGTCCTCGAAGCGCCTCTTCCCGCCCGTCCTAGTGACGATGCAACTCTGGACCAATTGTTGGCCTATCAGAAACATGTGAGTGATTCTGAACAAATGAGTTGCATCATGCTAGCCACGATGGAACCCAAGCTACATGGCGGCATGAGCATATGGATGCTCATATCGTAGTCCTTCATCTTTGTGAGTTGGTTGATGAGCAAGTGAGATTCGAAAGGTTCGAAGTCTCCAAGCTCCTCTTCACCTCTGAGATGCAAGAAGGTTCATCTGTGGTACTGCTCAACATGCTGAAGATTGTGGAGTCTTCTGAGAAGCATGAGCAGGGGATAGTGCTGTTAGTTGATTCCTCGAAGAAAGGTTCTAAGAGGAGGTCAAAAGAACAGCAGAAGGGAAAGAAGAGAAAGGCTAAGAAGGTAGAACTAGCACAAAAGGAAACTTGCCATCATTATGGCAAGGAGAGCAATATGTGAATAAACTGCAAGATTTATCTTGAGTCCGTGAAGAAGGATAAGGCATCGGATGCCCCATCTTCTTCAGAAATCTTCTTTATTGATTGTCATTCTATTTCCTTAGACACTTGGGTATTGGATACTGGGTGTGGCTCACATATATGTAATGACATACATGGGCTAAGGAATAGAAGAAGACTCGTCAAGGGAGAGTCAAATTTACGTGTTGGGAATGAAGCAAAGGTTGCTGCACTCGCCATCGGAACGTATTTGTTGAAACTCCCTGCAGGACTTGTCTTAGAACTGGACAATTGCTTTTATATTCCTTTGTTGATAAAGAACATCATTTCTATTTCTTGTTTAAATAGAAATGGTTTCCATTTGACGTTTAGTAACAATTGTTGTTACATAACTTTGAATGGGGTTCTTTATGGGACTGGAACTTTAAGCAATGGTGTTTATACGTTGGACGTATCCAGTGACATTTGCAATATCGAAGCGAGCAACAAGCGTGCTCGAAAGGATAATCAAATAGACTCCTACATGTGGCATTGTCATCTTGGCCATGTAAGTAAGAAACGCATGTCCGAATTACACCGATGTGGAATTCTGGAATCGTTTGAATTGGATTCATACGATACATGCGAATCATGCTTAAAAGGCAAGATGACTAAGTTACCTTTTACGGGAAAAGGTGAACGAGTGGGAGAGTTGCTAGGCCTAATACATAGTGATGTATATGGACCTATGTCAACTCAATCTTTAGGAGGCTATAGCTACTTCATTACCTTCACCGATGATCACTCACGGTTTGGGTATGTGTTCTTGATGAAACACAAGTCTGAAGCCTTTGAAAGGTTCAAAGAATTCAGAAATGAAGTAGAGAAACAACATGACAAGAGTATTAAAATACTTCGATCGGATCGAGGTGGTGAATACTTGAGTCAAGAGTTTCTTGATTATCTAAGAGACAATGGCATATTGTCTCAATGGACTCCTCCCTATACACCACAGCATAATGGTGTATCTGAGAGGCGTAACCGGACCTTGTTGGACATGGTCAGGTCAATGATGAATCATGCAACTCTTCCCAAGTCCTTTTGGGGTTATGCACTTCAGACAGCTGTTTACTTGTTAAACAGAATGCCTACCAAGGTAGTCTCAACTACTCCATATGAGATATGGAATGGTAAGAAACCTCATGTATCTTACTTGAAGATATGGGGTTATCCTGCTTATGTGAAGCGGACTGTATCAGACAAACTGGATGCTAAGTCTGATAAATGTCTATTTATTGGAGACCCTAAGGAAACAAGGGGTTACCAATTCTATCATCCTGTGGAACAAAAGGTGTTTGTTTCAAGGCATGCTGTGTTTCTAGAGAAAGAGTTTCTCTTGCAAGAAAACAGTGGGAGTGTCGTCGAGCTTGAGGAGGCTCGAGAGACTCAAATAGACATTAATGAGATACCTAGTGAAGCACAACAGCCGACAACTCATAGTGATGAGCAATCGGCTGGACCTATTGTAACACCACATCTTCGTAGATCTGGTAGAACACGCAACATTCCTGAGAGATATGGATTTCTCATAAGCGAATCGAACGACGTGTTACTCATTGATGATGAGGAGCCTACCAGTTATGAAGAAGTGCTGACAAGTTCAGAAAGGGATAAGTGGCTTGGTGCCATGAAGTCGGAAATGGATTCCATGTACGAAAACCAAGTTTGGAACTTGGTTGACCCACCTGAAGGCATAAAGCCTATAGGGTGCAAGTGGGTTTTCAAGAAGAAAACCGACATGGATGGTAATGTGATTACCTATAAGGCTAGATTGGTGGCGAAAGGATATCGTCAAAAACAAGGTGTTGATTATGACGAAACCTATTCGCCTGTAGCTATGCTTAAATCCATTCGGATGCTCCTAGCCATAGCGGCTCATTATGATTATGAGATATGGCAGATGGATGTGAAAATAGCTTTCCTTAATGGAAACCTGCTCGAGGACGTGTATATGATACAGCCTGAGGGTTTCACATCGGTTGATAAAACCAAGGTATGCAAGTTGCGACGATCCATTTATGGATTGAAGCAAGCATCCAGGAGCTGGAATATCCGTTTTGATGAGACGATCAAAAAGTTTGATTTCTCACAAAATCCTGACGAACCTCTTGTGTACAAGAAGGTTAGTGGGAGTGCAGTCGTGTTCCTAGTATTGTATGTCGATGACATATTACTTATAGGAAACGATGTGTCCATCTTACAGTCAGTTAAGGTTTGGTTATCCAAGACATTCTCCATGAAAGACCTGGGAGAAGCAACCTACATCCTTGGGATTAAGATCTATAGAGATAGATCGAAACGGTTGCTTGGTCTTTCGCAGTCTACATATATAGACCGAGTGCTAAAGAGGTTTATCATGTCGGAATCCAAGAAAGGTTATCTGCCCATCAGGCATGGGGTACACCTTTCGAAGTCTATGTGTCCGCGCACAGAAGACGAGAGGATTTGCATGAGTAAGATTCCCTATGCATCCGCAATAGGATCTATCATGTATGCTATGTTATGTACGAGGCCCGATGTATCGTATGCTCTCGAGTGTCACGGCGGCAGATACCCCGATCGAGAATGGATCATTGGCGGTATTAAGGACGATCCTTAAGTACTTGAGAAGAACTAAGGATGTGTTCCTAATATATGGAGAAGGGTACATGGTGATACGTGGGTATACGGATACCAGCTCCAGACAGACAAGGATAATTCCATGTCTTTGTCTGGGTATGTATTCACCTGTAATGGAGGCGCAATAAGTTGGAAAGGTTCCAAGCTTGACACTATAGCGGATTCTGCCACTAAGGCAGAATACGTTGCAGCTTTGGAAGCAGCAAAGGAAGCGGTTTGGATCAAGTAGTTCATCTATGAACTTGATGTGGTCTCATCAATGATCCAAACATGTGCTTCGCCGCTATCATCTTATCAGAGAGATCATAAGTAGGAACGAAATACAAATCGAGAAAATTCCCACTGAAAGGAACTTAGCGGATCCTTTGACTAAAGCATTACCTCAAAGTAAGTTTGAGGGTCATGTTGGTGCTTATGGTATTGGATACCGTAGCAATTGGCATTAGGCCAAGTGGGAGTCTGTTAGTAATATATGAGAGATGTCCTAAGGCAATCGCCTTATGTATGAACCATTTATATGATAAATGAAGATTCACTATTTGAGTATACATGTTTAATGTATTTGATTGGATCTTAAACTCATTTACTGAATGTCCACGATACGATTCATAGCATGAGAGAATTTGTGATTGGATCACAACTAGTGAGTATCTCTACATGTGTAATTGTGATGTATCGGAATTATCCCTAGTCGATGAATTGATGGATTTGGACACCATCAATTCTGTCGAGACTAGCACGAGGTATACTCCTTGGTGTATCCAAGCAGCTGATTCTCACTGGCTGGAGACATAGTGATGTCCGGAGTTGATCATGGATGCTAGTTATGGTAACTAGTTCATTGGAGTGACCAGCCGTAAGACTTCATATGGTTCTCTGCATATATAGATATGTCAATGAAGTTTTTACTGTGGCTTAAGTGCGATGTTCCTTTGACTTGCGGTATTCAAGTCATCTTGATCATGGAGACTTATGCTTTGACATCTTAAGCAAACATCTCTAAGGAGATGTGGACCCGGGATGATTGGGTATAAGTCGAAGTGATCGAAGGTGTTTGAATAGCCTATAAAGGATTCACCACTCCTTGCGAGGAGATGTATACCCATGGCCTCTCGTCGGATTGTTACTAAAGTCTTTGGCCAAAGCAATACATGTTTAGAGTAAGGTACTCTTCGATACATGTGGAGTAACTAGAATCCGTAGGACGAGGAAATGATACTTGGGCTAGGTGTGACATAGTCAGCCTAGTGGGGACTGACACAATAGACCATGTCCTGAACCAAGTGGGTATAAGATGAGTGAAGGGAATGAGGCACAATTCATTCGAAGCATCAAGGGTTTGAAATAGTTCGATCAATAGTTGATCTTTCGGTTAATTGGGGATCATGATGTACTACTAGGTGCCACTCATGATCGTTCTATAATTAATGGTTAATTATAGCGGCCAACATAAACCGAGAACCTATTTGGTCACACGCACAACGAGTGTAATCCAAAGGATTTAAAGCGAGCTTGAGAATGGGATTCTCGACGAGAGAAACTATGTTTGGTTGGACCAAACATAAAGCGAGCATGAAATTGTTTTGATGCAATGGAAGCGTGGATGGGCTGCGTCTTATGAAGACATAATGGATGGACCAAAATGGTTTGGTTCTAATCCAATGGATAAGAATAAACCAAAGGGTTTGGTTTATTTTAAACGAATGAACCAAAAGTTGGTTCGGTTCGTTTTAACTTAAAATAATCCATCATGGTTTGGTTTATTTTAACTTATCTTAATGGAGCGGGTTAACGGGCTTTATGGATATGATCCATTAACCATTAAGAGAATTAGTTCTCTATAAAAGTGGGCTTAAGGGATTGTTAAACCCTAATTAATCCAAACCCTAGCCCCCCCCTTTGTGTTGCCGCCCACTCCTTGGAGGAGTTTTCGGCGCCAACTCAAGAGCAGCCGCCCTTGACCTTGTGCCGCCGTCAAGACCCTTGCGGCGTCAAGCTCCAGCCGGTGAACCTCCGGCGACCCTCCGGTGATCTCCTATAGGTTCGGCATCAAGGTGAGCCTTTTCTCTCCTTGTTTTGGCCGGCGCCTACTCCTCCACCAAGCTGTCCAGTTTTCTGGACAGCTTCTTCTCCTCTCGTCGGAGCGTCATTTGGACGACGGTTAGTGCTCCGACAGCGGATAACATACCGGGGATTTGATCTCCGGTAATCCTCTGAGGTGGAGGACGAAGGATTCGTCAATCGGTTGACGAATACCTCTCCGGAGAAGCAAGTCTTGAGGACTTGTTTTAGGTCCGAATTTGGATTCGGACCGTGATCATCTCTCGATCACGTCGTCTTCAACATGAGGCTAGTAACCCGTACGAAGACGAAGCTCGTGGCTTGGCGAAGTCATCCCGAGGAGCTCGGCGTGGATACGGATAGAGGCGATTCTTACGAGAATCGTTCCGGTTGATGCCGTTCCCGCTACACGTCATACGGAAGGTATAACGTAGTTTAATTTCTTTTATTGCAATTTTAATTTACGGTTATGTCTACACTTGTTGTAATAGCATGCGTGTGTTGTGTGTGTTGTAATAAATAGGAATATTTATTATTTTTATTGCTTCCGCTGTGCTCATGTTTACGAAACATGATCGAACACACACACGCCGCGGTGCCGGAAACCCAACACCATCTACGTCCCCGGATTAAAAAAATTAATCCTTAACGAAGACAGATTACCCAAGCAACCGATCCATCATCGTGCTATTTGATTGGAGTGGTCTCTTGAACAAACTTGTTGTTCAAGCAACCTAACTCTTTTCCTCGATTAGCCGCGGAATAGATGATTTATGGATCACCGGTTTTTGTGTTTATCTTCGGGGTCCAAGTAAATTAGCCACATTCATTATACAAAAGAACTAAATCAAAATAAACAAGATTATACCTCTTGTATACCTCTTGATCTTCTATTGAGTATCCTTTCCTCCTCTTGAACGTTGTCTGGGCAACAATCCATCAAGAGTTGAAACCTCTTAGATCTCATTCTTCCCTTCCTTGCTCTCTCCGAACCAAGGGAAGAAGAACCTCTGCCTTCTTCTCCTTTCTTGTTCCGGACACAATCCCTTTGGAGGAAGATCAAACCTCTTCCTCCTCTTTGTTGTTGCCGCCGACCACCAAGGAGAGGGAGATGAATGAGCGATGGCCAATGGAGAAACAAAACCGCTGACCTTGGGTGGAGGAGAAGGTGGCGCCGCCTTTACTTGGAAGAAGATAGGTGTCGGCTAAGAGGAGGTGGTGATAGGCACTGGCAATAGGGAGACAATACCAAGAGAAGGCAACCCTAACCCTAATCCTTTCCTTGCTTCTATTCCCGCCCAAGACCAATGAACCAAGTTCTCTCTTTCGTCCAAGCCCTAGCCCTCTTTTTATAGAGTTAGGCTTAAGCCTTCATTCAATCTCCACCGTTGGATCTAGGGTTTCATTTTCTATTGTCGGATCTAGGCATTCATGAGGATTTTAATAGGCTACAATAGGGACCATGAGGAGGAGTTGGATCTTGGCTACCCAATGGATCCGGCCCACATAAAATCTGATCCATTAATGATAATCCATTCCACTAGAGGATTATCATTGATCTACCTCACCAACCCCCATAAATAAATATGGGCTCCATATATTAATTGTACAAATATCTCCCTATGTTTAAGATCTCGAATGTCTGTCAATTAATTAATTTACAGACAATTAATTAATCAACATCTAACTCCATGAGTAGTACCACTCAACCTTATCATCATGTCGGACCAAGTCCACCTGTAGGGTTTACATGATGATCCTTATGAGCTCCTCAAGGGGACATCATCATCCTAATATATAGGACACGGGTTCGTCCTATAATCAACGACAACCCATGTAAATAATATCATTTTCTAACATAACGAGCCTATCGATTTAATCTATAAATCTCGCCCATTGGTAAATTAAATAAATAAATACTAAGTACATGTGGCCATTATTATATCGGGATTAAGAGCATGTACACCATAATATCTGAGGTCCGATTTAATTATATAGTCAGTAAAAAATTGAATCACCTCTAAGTCGGTCCTGTTCAATACACACAAAGTGTATAGTGCAATTCTATGGTCAAGACAAACCAATACCAAATTACACTACAACCATACCAATGGTTTATCCAAAACCATCTCCGTTGTGAGCCACTACTTATACTCTACAAGGGACTAATATTATGATCTTCTGTGTGACACCACACACCATGTTATCTACAATGTAATGTATATGACAATATACATAATCATAAATATGCAAACAATGATCATGTGATTCTTATTTCAAAAATAAAGATGTTCATAAAAAGAATAGACTTTTCAGTATACATCCCAACAATCTCCCACTTATACTAAAAGACTATGCTGTCCTCATACTGCCATACATCTAATTCCCATTCCCTCCAAATGCCTATCAAAAGCTCTCGCTGCAAGGGCCTTAGTGAAAGGATCTGTCAGGTTATCCTCTGATGCAGTCTTGGCTACTGCAAATTCTCCTCGCTTTACGATTTCTCATATCAGGTGGTACTTGTGCTCTATGTGTTTACTTGCCTTATGGGCTCATGGTTCCTTCGAGTTTGCAACTGCACTACTGTTATCACAATAAATTGTGATAGTTATGGGCAAACTAGGAATCACATCAAAGTCCATCAAGAAGTTCCTGAGCCATACAACTTCTTTGGCTGCCTCAGAGACTGCCACATACTCAGCTTCCATGGTGGAGTCCGCCACGCATTTTTGCTTGACACTCCTCCATACAATGGCTCCACTCCCAAAGTAAACACAAAACCCGAGGTAGACTTACTGTTATCCCTATCTGATTGGAAGTCAGAATCTGTGTAACCCACAGGGAGTAATTGATCTGCGTGGTATACCAATATATAATCCCTAGTCCTTCCCAGGTACTTTAATATATGCTTTACCGCAGTCAACTATTCCTATCCTGGATTACTCTGATATCTGCTAACCATGCCCACGGCAAAGCAGATATCTAGCCTCGTAGATAGCATAGCATACATGAGGCTTCCTATGGTCGAAGCATAAGGAACTGCCTTCATCTCCTTTGATGTTCTAGGACACATCTCTTTAGATAAAGGTACTCCATGCCTAAAAGGTAGAAAACCTTTTTTGGAGTTTTGCATGCTAAAACAAACCAAAATGGTGTCTATGTATGAAGCTTGAGATAAGCACAACATCTTTTTCCTGCGATCCGTTATAACCTTGATCCCAAGGATGTGTTCCACTTCTCCCAAGCCCTTCATATCAAATTGTTTGGACAACCATACCCTTGCGTCTGATAACACCTTAACATTGTTGCCAATTAACAAAATGACATCTATGTATAGTACAAGAAATACTGCTATGTTTCTTTCACATTTCTTGTGTACACAAGACTCATCTGGACTTTGAATAAATCCATAAGACTGGATTATATCATCAAAGTGGATGTTCCAAGATCTCAAAGCTTGCTTCAATCCATAAATGGACTGATTAAGCTTGAACACAAGATGCTCTTTGCCCTTTGCAATCAATCCCTCTGGTTGTTCCATATAGATGTTTTCCTCAAAACTTCCATTAAGGAAACAGTCTTGACATCCATCTGCCACACCTCATAATCCATATGAGCAAAAATACAAAAGATAATCCGAATAAACTTAAGCATGGCTACCGACGAAAAAGTCTTCTCATAATCGATACCCTCTTTCTGAGTATACCCTTTCGCAACAAGCCTTGCTTTGAAGGTCTCAACCTTCTCATCTATTCCTCTCTTTCTTTTGTAGATCCACTTGCATCCAATGGTTTTTACACCATTGGGTGGTTCTACTAGCGCCCAACCCTGATTTGAATCCATAGATTCTATCTCAGAATTCATTGCACTTTGCCAAGATACTATATCTTTATCTTGGATTGCCTCGTCATATGTCAACAGATCAGGTTCATGTTCGCCAAGGACCAAATCAGAAGATTCTCCCAAGAACATAAATCTATCAGGCTGTCTAACAACCCTCACACTACAATGAGGTATCACCTATGTATCGTCTGTGACACACGATGCAGTCAATTGTGGTATATCCTCTTGTACCGGTAGTACTGAAGTAGTGACTTTCCCTCTCAATTCCTCTAGAACAATCTTACTCATGGGCTTATAGATCATCACATAGTCTTCCTCTAAAAATCTGGCATTCATGCTAACGATCACCCTCTGATCTCTAGGACTATAGAACAAACCACCTTTCGTCCCTCTAGGAAAGCATACAAACATGTGCACTTTTGTATGAGGTTCCAACTTACCATCATCTGCCTTCAACACATGTGATGGACTCCCCCAAATCCGAATATGTCTCAGACTAGGCTTTCGCCCAGTCCACAATTCTGTGGGAGTAGAAGGCACTGATTTAGATGGTACCAAGTTCAGAATATACACTGTCGTATCCACAGCATACCCCCAGTATGAATCTGATAAATCAGAATAACTCATCATCGATCTAACCATCTTCATAAGAGCCATATTCCTTCGCTCCACTAAACCATTCTACTGTGGTGTGCCAGGTGCAGATAATTCGGATTGAATCCCAACCTCTGATTTAAGGGCGGATCCGAAGCTTCTCTTCTAACTTCACCTCGGTCGCTTGTGCATGGCGATCCCATCTATGTCTCCGGATTAAAAAATTTAATCCTTGACGAAGAGGGATTACCCAAGCAATCGATCCATCATTGTGTTATTTGATTAGAGTGGCCACTTGAACAAACTGGTTGTTCAAGAAACCTACCTCTTTTCTTCGATTAGCCGTGGAATAAACGATGTACGGATCACCGGTATTTGTGTTTGTCTTCGGGGTCCAAGTAAATTAACCACATACAATTACATACATCATATAAAGAAACAATAGGAAACCAAAACAAGAATTATACTTCTTGTTTACCTCTTGGTCTTCTATCGTATGTCCTATGCTCCTCTTGGACGTTGTGTGGGCAACGATCTTCCAAGAGATGAAGCCTCCTAGATCACGTATCTTCTTTTCCTTGCTCACTCTGAACAAAGGAAGATAATAAGCTCTCTTCTTCTCCTTTCTAGTTCCGAACACAATCCCTTTGGAGAAAGATCAAGCCACCTTCTCCTCTTTGTTGTTGTCGTTGGCCGCCAAGGAGAGGGAGAAGGAATAATGGGTGCCGACCAAGAGCTCCAAAGGAAGAACCTTCACCCTTGTTGCCGTCGGCCAAGGAGAAGAATAGGAGGAGGTATGGGTGCTGGCCAAAGCAAGGACGAAGAAGATGGGCGCCAACTACCAATTAGGAAGAGAAGGAAACAAACCCTAATCCTTTCAAAGATTGCAGCCCAAGCCTAATCCCAAACCCTAGCCGCCCAAGCCAAAACCCTAATCTCCAAGTATGTTTTGCCGCCCACTCCTAAGCCTTATTTATAGAGTTAAGCTTAAACCTCCTTTCAATCTCCACCGTCGGATTTAGAGATTTAATCTAGACCGTCGGATCTAGAGATTTAATCTCAACTGTCGGATCTAGAGATTTAACCTCCACCGTCGGATATAGACTTCCATTTTCCACCATCGGATCTAGGCTTCATGATGGTTTTAATAGGATACAATAGGGACCATGAGGAGGAGTTGGATCTTGGCTACCCAATGGATCTAGCCAACATAAAGTTCGATCCATTAATGATAATCCATTCCACTCGAGGTTTATCATTAATCTACCTCACCAACCCCCATAAATAAATATGTGCTCCATATAATAATTGTACAAATATCTCGCTATGTTTAAGATCTCGAATGTCCGTCAATTAATTAATTTACTGACAATTAATTAATCAACATCTAACTCCATGAGTAGTACCACTCAACCTTATCATCATGCCTGACTAAGTCCACCTGCAGAGTTTACATGATGAACCTTATGAGCTCCTCAAGGGGACATCATCATCCTAATATATAGGACACGGTTTCCTCCTATAATCAACGACACACCAAGTAAATAATATCATTTCCCAACTTACCGAGCCTATCGATTTAATCCATAAATCTCGCCCATTAGTAAATCAAAGAAATAAATACTAAGTACATGTGCTCATTATTATATCGGGATTAAGAGCATATACATCATAATATCCAAGGTCTGATTCAATTATGTAGTCAGCAATAAATTGAATCACCTTTAAGTCGGTCCTTCTCAATACACACAAAGTGTACTAGTGTAATTCTATGGTCAAAACAAACCAATATCAAATCACACTACAATCATACCAATGGTTTGTCAAAACCATCTCGGTTGTGAGCCTTTACTTATACTCTACAAGGAACTGATAACATGATCTCCCGTGTGACACTACACACCATATTATCTACACTGTAATGTATTAGACAATATGCATATGCATAAAAATGCAAACAATGATAATGTGATTCTTATTTCAAAAATAAAGATGTTCATACAAAAGATAGACTTTTCAGTATACATCCCAACAATCTCTCACTTATACTAAAAGACTATACTGTCCTCATACTGCCATACATCTGATTTCCATTCCCTCCACATGCCTATCAAAAGCTCTCGCTTAAAAGGCCTTAGTGAAAGGATCTACCAGGTCATCCTCTGATGCAATCTAGGTGACAACAACTTCTACCTCCTTTATGATCTCTTGTATCAGGTGGTACTTTCACTCTATGTGTTTACTTACCTTATGGGCTCGTGGTTTCTTCGAGTTTGCAACAGCACCACTGTTATCACAATAAATTGTGATAGTTCTGGGCAAACCAGGAATCACATCCAAGTCCATCAAGATGTTCCTGAGCCATACAACTTCTTTGGCCGCCTCAGAGGTTGTCACATACTCAGCTTCGATCGTAGAGTCCGCCACGCATTTCTGCTAGACACTCCTCCATATAATGGCTCCACCTCCCAAAGTAAACACAAAACCTGAGGTAGACTTACTATTATCCCTATCTGATTGGAAGTCGGAATATGTGTAACCCATAGGGGGTAATTGATCTTCCTGGTATACCAGCATATAATCCCTAGTCCTTCTCAGGTACTTCATTATATGCTTTATCGCAGTCCAATATCCGTGTCCTAGATTACTCTAATATCTGCTAACCATGCCCATGACAAAGTAGATATCCAACCTCGTACATAACATAGTATACATGAGGCTTCCTACTGCTCAAGCTATTGGGATGTATACTGAAAAGTCTATCTTTTGTATGAACATCTTTATTTTTGAAATAAGAATCACATGATCATTGCTTGGATATTTATGGTTATGCATATTGTCTAATACAATACATTGTAGATAACATGGTGTGTCGTGTCACACGAGAGATCATGTTATCAGTTCCTTGTAAAGTATAAGTAATGGCTCACAACCGAGATGGTTATGGACAAACCATTGGAATGGTTGTAGTGTGAATTGGTATTGGTCTGTCTTGACCAAAGAATTACACAAGTACACTTTGTGTGTATTGAGCAGGACCGACTTAGAGGTGATTCAATTTATTGATGACTACATAAGTGAATCGAACCTCGGATATTATGGTGCACATGCTCTTAATCCCTATATAATAATGGGCACATATACTTAGTATTTATTTCTTTGATTTACCAATGGGCGAGATTTATAAAGTAAATCGATAGGCTCGGTAAGTTGAGAAATGATATTATTTATATTGTGTGTCGTTGATTATAGGAGGAAACCGTGTCCTATTTATTAGGATGATGATGTCCCCTTGAGAAGCTCATAAGGTTCATCATGTAAACCCTGCAAGTGGACTTGGTCCAACATGATGATAAGGTTGAGTGGTACTACTCATGGAGTTAGATGTTGATTAATTAATTGTCACTAAATTAATTAATTGATGGACATTCGAGATCTTAAACACAGGGAGATATTTGTACAAATAATATATGGAGGCTATATTTATTTATGGGGTTGGTGTGGTAGATCAATGATAATCCTCTAGTGGAATGGATTATCATTAATGGATCGGACTTTATGTGGGCTTGATCCATTGGGTGGCCAAGATCCAACTCCTCCTCATGGTCCCTATTGTAGCCTATTAAAACCCTCATGGAGCCTAGATCCGATGGAGGAGAATGGAACTCTAGATCCTGTTGGATCGAAAGTGTCGCTAGAGGGGGGGGGGGGGGTGAATAGCGATACGGTGTCGTTAAAAAAACTTTTGCAATAAGTAAAAAGCAAGTAGAGAGTGCACAGCGGAAATATAAAGTAGACAAGATATTTTTACGTGGTTCACAATCTTTCGATTGCTAATCCACGGCCCTAGTGATCCTTGATCACGTACGGAGGGCAATTCACTAAAACCACTCCTCCTCGTTGGAAGTAGAGCAACGATCACAAAAGAAATCAAGGCAAAGGACACTCCCCTTTATTACGATTAAAGCACAAAGACAATTTAAAGAAGTAGAACTTAAATAAATATACCGACAACTCTTATAAGTAGAAGATGTAGCTTTAGTTGTCGTGACGCCGTCGTAGCAAATGTGAGTAGTAGTAGCGGCGTTACGACGGCGTGTTGAGAGCTCTTGATTTCTTATGTTTTGCTTGGCGTGAACATGTCTATTTATGGATATTGATCTATGAATTTAGACATAGGTAGTGTCCAAGGTGAGGTTCTTATCCCCAAGTCTTGCTCATCCACATCCTTTGCCAACTCAAGGATGAGGTGCTTCATCCAACCACCTTGTGCCACAACTCAAGGATGAGGTGCTCATCCAACCACCTTGTGCCACCTCAAGGAGGCCTTCACGCCAACTTGTTGGAGCCATCCAACTTGTGCCACATCATGGGAGCCAACCATCTTGTGCCAACTCTCCTCATTTTGGGCGTCCAAGCTTGATGGTGGTTTGCCAACCATCTTGTGCCAACTCACCTCATTTTGGGCGTCCAACTTGATGATGGTTTGGATGTCCACCTTGATGCCACATCACCCTTTGTACCAAAACACGAGTCAAGTCCAAATTCACCCCCTTGAAATTCGAGCTCTTCTCGAGGCTGGAACTAGACCAGCAGTTGACTGTAGTAGACGACTGGTCAAAGGGTTTTGGACTGCAGTACAAGTTAGCTTAAAATATAAAGTACGATGGTTCTAACCAACTGATCTCGACCTAGACCTTCCATTGGAGGTATTGGGTCGGATCTACGCTTAACGTCCTTGCTTCGCTTTCACACGAGCTTACCTTGTAGCCTCGCTTCCGGTCTTCACCCGAGTACCTCGGCTTCCTCCGAAATCCCTCTGGCGTTGCCCGACCACCTCGGTTCCCACCGGGTGTCGCAGACCTTCCGCTTAACTTTAGCATTTCTGCACACTTAATTGAGCTCGTAAGATAACAAATATACTCTTAACTATTGAGCCTTTTGCCATAATCAAAATATCGGTTCGACTTTGGTGCCCACTGCACCAACAATCTCCCCCTTTTTGATTCATGGCAAACCGACACAAAAGTTAAGGAAAAATTAAGCTAGCATAATGATTAAGCATGAATGAGCTAGCATAAAGATTAAATATGAATGAGCTAGCATAATGATTAAATATGAATGAGCTAGCATAATGATTAAATATGAATGAGAAATATTATTGTTTCAAGTTCTCCCCTTTGAGGTAACCTCCCCCTTGACCGAAGGTGAGTTCTTGAAAAATAATTTTTACTCCCCCTTAATAGTTGCTTAAGTAATCGGAATTACTTAATATAAAAGGTAATAATTTTGTTTACTTTCTTCCCCTTTAATTTTGGTTAATTTTGGTTACTTTTGTGACTTTCTCCCCCTTTTGCCTTAACTCAAAAAGTTTGTAAATATATTTTAGGGTTTGTAAGTCCAAGCAAGTTCCCAATATATATATATATATATATATATATATATATATATATATATATATATATATATATATTTTTTTATAAAAAAATAATAATAAGCTTGAAAATATTTAGATCTAAAATGTACAACTCGGTTGGACTTGATTGATATAGAATGATCAATAAGTCTTGAAGGAGTTGATTAATTTTAAATAATTATACTCCATGGTTCATATCGATGCCTAATCTACATCTGGAACTGGAGTAAGGTCCTAACATCTCACGCCTGCTCATTGGCATATACACAAACACATTAGTCCTATGTGTTGTGAGATGTGTTGGCTCCTTAAATCTATAGGTATATGATTTCTAAGGTAAGACTTAGGCTAATTTCATAAAAAGAAGCAAAAATAGAGTACATATATAGAGAAATTTAAATCCTACTCTATTACGCACATACCTAACTTTCGTCTTAATAAACTAAATTCGGCTTCGGGTAGTGGTTTGGTGAAGATGTCCGCTAGGTTTGATTTGGACTCAACATACTCTAGTTGTATAGTTCCATTAGTTACATGTTCCCTAATGAAGTGGTGTTTAACTTCTATATGTTTTGTCCTAGAATGACATATTTGATTTTTAGTTAAGTTAATTGAACTAATGTTATCTATGTAGGTTTTAATGTTGTTAAAGATTAAGCTAAAGTCTTGGAGAGTGTGCTTCATCCACAGGAGCTGAGAGACACACTCACCCATCGCAACGTATTCGGCTTCGGTGGTAGATAAGGCAACGCAATGCTGCTTCCTACTGCACCAACTCACTAGACTCGAGCCGAGGATTTGACAACAACCACTCGTGCTCTTTCTATCGAGTTTACTACCGGCATAGTCGGAGTCGGAGTAGCCGATTAGATTAAACTCGGTAGATCTAGGGTACCAAATACCTACGTTTAGCGTGCCCTTTAGATATCTAAGGATACGCTTGACTAGGGTTAGGTGAGACTCCTTGGCACAGGTTTGTAACCTTGCGCACATACTTACCGCGAATAAAATGTCGGGTCGGCTCACGGTTAAGTATAGGAGACTTCCTATTGCGCTCCTATAGTATTTTAGGTCAACGGGTTTTCCTTCTACATCTTCGTTTATATTAACATTAGTTGCTATAGGTGTATTAATTATTTTAGCATCTTGCATTCCAAATCGATTTATTAAATCCTTAGTATATTTTTGTTGATGTAAATATATTCCATCTTTAGTTTGTTTAATTTGTAAACCTAAGAAGAAACTTAACTCTCCTACTAAATTCATTTCAAATTCACTTTCCATAAGTGAGATGAATTCGTTTAGCAGGATCGAGTTGGTAGTTCCAAAAATTATATCATCTACATAGATTTGGGCTATAAAGATTTCTTTTCCTACGGTTTTTACGAATAAGGTTGGGTCGACTAAACCTTGGTTGAATCCTTTGGACTTAAGATAGATCGAAAGCCTTTCGTACCAAGCTCTTGGGGCTTGTTTGAGTCCATATAGGGCTTTCTTAAGTCTAAGGACATGGTCAGGTTTATCTAGATTTTCGAATCCGGGAGGTTGACTGACGTAAACTTCTTCCTTAATGTATCCATTCAAAAATGCTGACTTGACATCCATTTGAAAAAATTTAAAACCTCGATGTGCAGCATATGCTAACAACATTCGGATGGACTCTAGTCTTGCTACGGGGGCGTAGGTCTCATCGTAATCTAAACCTTCGACTTGACTAAACCCTTTTGCGACTAACCTAGCTTTATTTCTAACTACTTCACCTTTATCATCAAGTTTATTTCGAAATACCCACCTTGTTCCAATAATTGATTTTTCTTTAGGTGGTGGTACTAATTCCCAGACTTCATTTCTAGTGAATTGAGCTAGCTCTTCTTGCATAGCAATAATCCAGTCGGGATCAAGAAGTGCTTGTTCAATAGTTTTGGGTTCGATTTTGGAAATTAACGAGATTTGACTAATGTTTCGGTATGAAGCTCTAGTTCGAACCCCTAAATTTGGATCACCTATAACTTGATTGATAGGATGACTTGGGTTAGGGTCATCTATCACTTGGTCGATAGGATGACTTGGGTTAGGACGAGATTCAAGTTCAAGATCAGAGTCGGGTTTGCTATAAGTTGATTTGCTAGTTGGTTTTGTTAAGGATTGAACGGGTTCGTGTCCTTCGTCGAAAACTATATTAATGGTTTCTTCGACTCTAAGAGTGTCGTGATTGTATACCCTATAAGCATTACATATTTTATTATCCAAGTTGTTTAGTTTAGGCAAACCTATAACCAAGCCACTCTGACTCATCTTGTGGACGAGTCTTGGGTGCGAGTGTCCGAGTCTTCGGTGCCATAACCAAGATTCCTCTTGCTGTGTCATAAGACACTTGGTTGAGGAGTTGGGTAAATTTATTGTGTAGATGTTGCTATTCCTAGTTCCTTTAAGTATTATTTTAGATGTTGCATTTATCTTGATTACGCATTCATTTTCTAGAAATATGACCTTATAATTGTTATCACACAATTGGCTTACACTAAGTAAATTATATTGAAAGTTTTCTACTAATAAGACATTTTGAATTGTAAAGTTAGAGTTGAGCTCAATATCACCTGATCCGATGATTTTGAGCTTGCCGTTATTCAAGGCTACCGATCCTTGTCGCTTGAATCGTAATCAAAATTTGAGTTGATCCCCTGGCCATGTGTCGAGTAACCATCGCCCAACATCCATTGATCCTACATATAAGGTAGTTGGATCGGATATTGGAATTACTAAAGGGTTGTTTGTAAGTTTTTTAAACCTAAATCATCTCACCAATATCTACATGATCAAAACATGTTATTCCTATGTGTTATTGTGAGATGACTTTCAATTTTACTTGATTAATTTTAATGAATTTAAATTAACCAACATTAGGTTAGATTCGATTTAGTCTAAGCTCATCAAGTAATCTTTTCAAGAGATTAGCTTCGTGTCGTGGCGAGGCACAGAGGCCTTCTTTGATCGGAACAACGACCACTTCCTTAGACAAAGCTAATTTCAAGAAATTGATAACTCGACTTACTTGAGACTACATCTTGGTCTAACTAGTTATTTTTGAAAAGAGGCTCCCCGAGGCTCAATCTTTTCGTAGGATTTTAGTTGATTATGAGTCCTATCTAACCATTCTAAAAATAAAGGAAAAACTAAGCATGCAATTTCTAAGACTTAACAAAAATACATTTTGTATTGGCTCCCCCTGGACCATTGAATCGAGTGGGTCTATTCACATAGTGAATTTGGTCCTTGGGAACCCAATACATGTTAGATCCTAAAGTTGAAATCAAAGTGATCTTAGGGACCCATGCTTGGACATTTTTCTTATGTTGGTTTACTATAGACATATATGACTTATTGGATGTATTTGAGTTAAACCCGAGTCCGGCCTTGTTGTACACGGCCCTTTGTGATCCAAGTAAGAGGTCAAGTCCCTTGGATCCCAAAGTGAACCTTTCCAACGTGTTCCTAAGGTCTTCGACTTGTGTTTTCAAAAGCGAGTTCTCAACTTCAAGCTTTTCAACTTGAGTTGAGTCCTCCTCTTGAATACGAGTAGTCGAAGAGGTTAGGGAGACCTCATGTTTGAGGAGGTTAACCTCCTCAATTAGGTCTCGACCTTGGACTCGGACTTAGCTAGTTTCTTATTTAAAAATTTAATTGCACCATACAAAGTATTAAGTAACGACCGACTTACCCTTAATGATTCTTTTGAACCGGATACGGATCCGTGGCTTGTCTTGAATGGAAGCTCATCATCGGATTCGGACTCGGACTCTTCTTCGGTTTCGGAGTCGTGCTCTCCGGCTTGGCCATTAGAGCTTGGATATCGCCTCTTCTTCCTGGGGTGGCTTGCTTGCGGGCTTCTTCTTCTTGGAACCTCGCAACTAACGCAATACTCTTCTCGGCCCGACCACGTTAGTTTGCTCATGTAATTCAAGTTCAAACAATTGCCTAACCTAATTTTAGAAAGGTCCTTGGAGACCTTGTAGGCATCGACCATGGATGCCCACAAGGTGGTCCTAGGAAACGAGTTAAGAGAATACCGATAAGGTCGCGATTCTCGACCTTTGTCCGATGGCATGGAGTTGGTTGACGATGTCTTGGATACGAGCATGTAGTTGAGTTGCGGGTCTCGCTTTCCTGCATTTTCAAGTTATACAATTTATTTAAAAGTAAATCTCTTTTACATACCTTCGTGTCGCTTGCGTGCCTTCGTAGTTCCACTAGCTTGGTCCATAAGTCCTTTGCACTAATGAAGGGCCGACGCGGTTGAGCTCTTCCTTGACAACCCACATTGCAAGATTTGAGTTGCCTTGGCATCGGCTTCTACTTGTTTTTCATGGAATTTGACCATTGATCGTAACCCAAAGATTCACCATCTTCATTAATAGGAAGTGTGAAACCGGTTTGATTACGATCCACATCTCGATTTGGGTTTTAAGAAAGCATTCCATCCGACCCTTCCAATAACGAAAGTCATTACCGCTGTAAAACGGGTCGGCAAGGTGCTAAACCCTTCGAGATGGGCCATTTAAAAACAAGAAGAAGAACGACTTTAAAAGAATCTTGCAAAACACACACGAAAGAATATTCCAAGACTTTCGCCTTGGATTAGTAGTGCAGAAGTAAAAAAATATATATAAAATGTAACTTGCAAAAGAAATAAACAATCAAATGCGAATGTCGAAGTTCGAGGACAAACTTACTCGATCTAACCGAAGGACAACCTTATCCGGATCCTAAAGCCTCTAATGCAATTCTATATGTAGGAGAAGATAAGCAAGTGAAATAATTATACGAAAACAGAAATAAATAAATAAAAAATCTGTGAAAAAAAGAAAAACAAAGCTAGATTGGTGGTTTCACCGAATCTTAGCGCCCCCGGCTCTGATACCAATTGTTGGATCGAAAGTGTCGCTCGAGGGGGGGGGGTGAATAGCGATACGGTGTCGTTAAAAACTTTTGCACTAAGTAAAAAGCAAGTAGAGAGTGCACAGGAAATATAAAGTAGACAAGATATTTTTCGTGGTTCACAATCTTCTAATCCACGGCCCTAGTGATCCTTGATCACGCACGGAGGGCAATTCACTAAAACCACTCCTCCTCGCTTGGAAGTAGGAGCAACGATCACAAAGAAATCAAGGCAAAGGACACTTTCCTTGTTACGATTAAAGCACAAAGACAATTTAAAGAAGTAGAACTTAAATAAATATACCGACAACTCTTATAAGTAGAAGATGTAGCTTTCGTTGTCGGCGGCACTTCGTCGTAGCAAATGTGAGTAGTAGTAGCGGCGTTACGACGGCGTGTTGAGAGCTCTTGATTTCTTATATGTTTTGCTTGGCGTGAACATGTCTATTTATGGATATTGATCTATGAATTTAGACATAGGTAGTGTCCAAGGTGAGGTTCTTATCCCCAAGTCTTGCTCATCCACATCCTTTGCGCAACTCAAGGATGAGGTGCTTCATCCAACCACCTTGTGCCACAACTCAAGGATGAGGTGCTCATCCAACCACCTTGTGCCACCTCAAGGAGGCCTTCACGCCAACTTGTTGGAGCCATCCAACTTGTGCCACATCATGGAGCCAACCATCTTGTGCCAACTCTCCTCATTTTGGGCGTCCAAGCTTGATGGTGGTTTGCCAACCATCTTGTGCCAACTCACCTCATTTTGGGCGCCCAACTTGATGATGGTTTGATGTCCACCTTGATGCCACATCACCCTTTGTACCAAAACACGAGTCAAGTCCAAATTCACCCCTTGAAATTCGAGCTCTTCTCGAGGTCGAACTAGACCAAAGAGCTGATGTAGTAGACGATCGTCAAAGGGTTTTGGATCGCAGATACAGTTAGCTTAAAATATAAAGTACGATGGTTCTAACCAACTGATCTCGACCTAGACCTTCCATTGGAGGTATTGGGTCGGATCTACGCTTAACGTCCTTGCTTCGCTTTCACACGAGCTTACCTTGTAGCCTCGCTTCCGGTCTTCACCCGAGTACCTCGGCTTCCTCCGAAATCCCTCTGGCGTTGCCCGACCACCTCGGTTCCCACCGGGTGTCGCAGACCTTCCGCTTAACTTTAGCATTTCTGCACACTTAATTGAGCTCGTAAGATAACAAATATACTCTTAACTATTGAGCCTTTTGCCATAATCAAAATATCGGTTCGACTTTGGTGCCCACTGCACCAACAGATCCGACGGTGGAGATTAAATCTCTAGATCCGACAGTTAAGATTAAATCACTAGATCCGACGGTGGAGATTAAAAGGAGGCTTAAGCCTAGCTCTATAAAAGGAGGGCCAAGGCTTGGGCGTGTATTATCTTGAGAGATTAGGTTTTGGAGTTGGGCAGCAAGGCTTCTAGGGTTTGGGGCGGCAAGCATTGGGCGGCTAGGGTTAGGGTTTTGGCTTGGATGGCAACAAGGTGGAAGGTTAAGGTTTGCTTCCTTTCTTTTGCTAAGGTGTAGCCGATACCCATCATCATCCTCTCATCTTTGGTCGGTGCTCATCCCCTTCCTTTATTCATCCTTGGCCGGCGCCCTCTCCTCTCCTTTGGCCGGCGGCAACCCTTCTTCAAGGTTGGTCGGTGCTCCCTCATCTATTCCTTGGCCGGCGGCAACATCAAGTCCTTTGACTTGGTGGCCAGTTCTAGATAGGAAGAAGAGTTTCATTTCATTCTTCCCTTTGTTCAGAGCGATCAAGAAAGGGAAGAGCGTGTTCTAGGAGGCTTCGACTTTTGGAAGATCGTCGCCCACACGACGTCCTAAAGTTGGAAGGACATACAATAGAAGATCAAGAGGTATAATTCTTGTTTATGAATCTTTTCTTATTCTATGCATGTTGTATATTTTGTATGTGACTAATTTACTTGGACCCCGTATACAAACACAAAAACCGGCGATCCGTACATCGTCAATTCCGTGGCTAATCGAAGAACTGAGGTAGGTTGCTTGAACAACAAGTTTGTTCAAGTGACCACTCTAATCGAATAGCACGACGATGGAATGGTTGCTTGGGTAATCCCTCTTTATCAAGGATAATTTTTTTTTATCCGGGGACATAGACGGGATCGCCATGAACAAGCGACCAAGTTGAAGTGGGAAGCAAAGTTTCCCCCCTTCAAGTGGTATCAGAGCCACGGTTTCCAATTTTGTGTGTTTAGGATTCGGTTACTTTTATTCACTTTTCATATATTATATGTGCCGAATAATAGTAGGATGTGCGTAGGTTAACTTTTCGATTGCAGGCATAGGATCCAACTATTATGGCCATATGTGTTTATGTGATTATATTTGTGTAATTGTATATTATTTGAATCCTCGGGGTTGACGAGGCTAGTATTTAATTTTTTGTAATTAAGTACGGCATTTTTTAGCCACTCATTTATTTTAGTTTACTTTCGATCTAAATTTCTTGTAGACTCCTTCATGGAGTATAGGATCGGTGGATGTAAATTAAAATAATTTTTCTCGGCTCAGATCTCCGGATGCCTTGTACATGGCGTAGGGAGGAGCGGACGAGATGACCATTCGACTGGAGGCATATTAGAGAACAAAAGCCATAATAGTTGGAAAATATTTCTTTTTCATATTTATTGCTTATTGTTTGATATGCATGTCGTGTGCTAGGAAAATTCCTTAATTTTAAATTACTAAGTGGGAGAGGGATATTTTTATAAATTCCCATGGCCTCCATTATGATTTGATATGTGATGCAAACAAACTTACGCGTTGGCTCTGAGTGCCTTCCTCCACATTGGATGAGTTTGTTTTGCGGATCACAGGGTCGAATATGGTTCTAGGAAATTATTAAGGAGCGTGTGTACTTCCCCATCGGAAGACACATAACCTGAGATAATTGCCTTGGTACCGAGTAATGGTTAACACTTAGATGCAAATAGAAGTATCCTCCCCATCGGAGTCACTGCTTTTATTTGTTGGGCCAAAGAGGAACCAACTATTAATTTTATTTGTCAAAATGTTAGGTTGACAAGATAGTAAAATTAATGGGTAAAAACCTCCTCTTACAAATGTGAAATTCGTATACGTCCACTCGATCGTGGCATACGATATTCTCGGTGTTTTGAGGTGTTGGCTGATTTTAAAATTTTATTGTTTGAGGAATCAATAATTTTTTGAAATCTAATGTTTTGATCTATCTGATTCTTAGGTTTTTCAAAAATGACTTTCAACCCGCTTGCTGTGATATTGAAAGAAAATAAACTTACTGAACCCAATTATGTTGATTGGAAGAGGAATCTTGATATTGTCTTGACTACTGAGAAGTACAAATATGTACTCTTCGAAGAGTCCCCTCCTAAGCCTGTGGATGATTCTGGGGAAAAGGAGAAGGAGAGTTATAAGAAGTGGATTAAGGCTGATGAGATGGCACAATGTTACATTTTGACTTCTATGTCAAATGTATTACAACATCAGCATCAAGTCATGCCCACTGCTTATGACATGATGCTCAATCTCAAGGAGCTTTTCGAACACTAGAATCAGGCTGTTAGGCAGGAATCCATCAGGAACTTGATGATGACCACCATGATCGAGGGAACACCCGTGAGGGATTATGTTCTCAAGATGATGCCTCATTTGAATGAGCTGAAAGTCCTTGGAGCTGAGATCGATGGGGAAACCCAGGTCGATATCATTCTCCAGCCTCTACCTAAAAGTTTTGAGCAGTTTTGCCTGAACTACAACATGAATAAAAGGTTATATTCGTTGGCGGAGCTTCTGACAGAAGTTCAGGCGGATGAGGGACTTTTTCGTCAGAGGGCTCAGGCTCAGGCCATGGTTACCCAAAAGGTTTCTACTTCTAAGATGAAAGTCAAGAAGAAGAAGAAAAAATGTGGGACAAAGGTGGCGGGAGGATCTCAGGGAGGAGTGAAGAAGACGAAAGGCAAGTGCTTCACTTGCAAGCATACTGGACAATGGAAGAAGGACTGCCCCAACTGGAAGCAGAACAATGGTATATCTTTTGGTCTAGTCATTGAAACATGCTTAGCGGTGTTATCTACCGGCACCTAGTGTGTAGATACGGGAGCCACTGATCATGTCTGCAATACTTTATAGGGGTTCCAGGAAACCAGACGACTGGCTGAAGGGGAGATTACCATCTACTTGGGTGATGCTATGAAGGTAGCAGCTATTGCAGTGGGAGATGTTTATTTGTCTTTTTAGAGGAATAAAGTTTTGGTTCTGAAAAATTTCCATTATGTACCTTTATTTAGAAAGAATTTGATTTCGGTTTCTAAATTGTTTATGGATGGATATTCTATTTCATTTAATGACAGAGTTGTTATAAAAAGAAATAGGGAGATTATCTGTTCTGGTGCATTGATAGGAAATTTATATACACTTGAATCAAAAGCTCCCACAATGCAAATAAAAGTAAATAACTCATCTTCTAATTCCAATAAGGGAAAAGAACCTTCGAAGATGAACCAAACATATCTTTGACATCTAAGGCTAGGTCATATTAACCTAAGCAGAATTAAAAGATTGATAGCTGATTGACCTCTAGGTTCATTAGTGGTGGAAGATTTCCCAACCTGCGAATCTTTCTTGGAAGGTAAAATGACCAATAGGCCTTTTAAGACCAAGGGGTATAGAGCCAAAGATGTGTTGGAATTGGTTCATTCTGATTTGTGTCGTCCTATGTCTATCCAGGGAAGAGGTGGTTTTGAATATTTTGTCTCTTTTATAGATGATTATTCAAGATATGAATACATTTACTTGATGTTCCGCAAGTTTGAATGCTTTGACAAGTTCAAAGAATTCAAGACTGATGTGGAGAAACGTCAGGGTAAACGTATCAAGATACTACGATCTGATCATAGTGGTGGGTACCTCTTAGGAGAGTTTAGGAATTACTTATCAGAGGCTGGGATTCAATCTCAATTGTCTGCAGCTGGCACACCCCAGCAGAATGGTGTAGCAGAGCGAAGGAATATGACTCTTATGGAGATGGTTTGACCGATGATGAGTTATTCTGAGTTGCCAGATTCGTTCTGGGGATATGTTCTAGATACGGCAGTGTATATTTTTAACTTGGTACCATCTAAATCAGTGCCTTCTACTCCCACAGAATTGTGGACTGGGCGAAGGCCTAGTCTGAGACATATTCAGATTTGGGGGAGTCCAGCACATGTGCTGAAGCCAGATGCTAGTAAGTTGGAACCTCGTTCAGAAGTGCGCATGTTCGTTGGCACTCCTAGAGGAATGAAAGGTGGTTTGTTTTATAGTCCTAGAGATCAAAGGGTGATTGTTAGCACGAACGTCAGATTTCTAGAGGAAGACTATGTGATGAACCACAAGCCCATGAGTAAGATTGTTCTGGATGAATTGAGAGGGGAAGTCACTTCTTCAGTACCATCGGTACAAGAAGATTTCTATGAGGATGAATTGTATGTACAAGAGGCGATCCAAGATAAAGATGGAGTATCTTGGCAAAGTGCAATGAATTCTGAGATTGAATCTATGGATTCAAATCAGGTCTAAGAGCTAGTAGAACCACCCAATTATGTAAAAACCATTGTATGCAAGTGGATCTACAAAATAAAGAGAGGAATAGACGGGAAGGTTGAGACCTTCAAAGCGAGGCTTGTTGCGAAGGGGTATACTCAGAAAGAGGGCATCGATTATGAGGAGACCTTTTCGCCGGTAGCCATGCTTAAGTCTATTCAGATTCTCTTATGTATTGCTACTCATATGGATTATGTGGTATGACAGATGGATGTCAAGATTGCTTTCCTTAATGGAAGTCTTGAGGAAAACATCTATATGAAGCAACCAGAAGGATTCATTACAAAGGGCAAAGAGCATCTTGTGTGCAAGCTTAATCAGTCCATTTATGGATTAAAGCAAGCTTGGAGATCTTGGAACATCCGCTTTGATGAGGTAATCCAGTCTTATGGATTTATTCAAAGTCTAGATGAGTCTTGTGTATACAAGAGATGTAACGGAAACATAGTGGTATTTCTTGTACTATACGTAGATGATATTTTGTTAATTGACAACAATGTTAAGCTGTTATCGGACGGAAGGGTATGGTTGGCCAAATAGTTTGATATGAAAGACTTGGGAGAAGTGGGACACATCCTTGGGATCAAGGTTATAAGGGATCGCAGGAAAAGGATGATGTGATATCTCAAGCTTCATACATAGACACCATTATGGATCGTTTTAGCATGCAAAACTCCAAGAAAGGTTTTCTACCTTTCAAGCATGGAGTTCCGTTCTCTAAGGAGATGTGTCCTATAACATCTAAGGAGATAGAAGAGATGAAGGCGGTTCCTTATGCTTCGGTAGTAGGAAGCCTCACGTATGTCATGCTATGTACGAGACTGGATATTTGCTTTGCCGTGGGCATGGTTAGCAGATATCAGAGTAATCGAGGACACGGACATTGGACTGCGGTAAAGCATATATTGAAGTACCTGAGAAGTACTAGGGATTAAATGCTAGTCTACCAGGAAGATCATTTACTCCCTGTCGGTTACATAGATTTCGACTTCCAATCAGAAAGGGATAACAGTAAGTCTACCTCAGGTTTTGTGTTTACTTTGGAAGGTGGAGCCATTGTATGGAGGAGTGTCAAGCAGAAATGCGTGGCGGACTCTACCATGGAAGCTGAGTATGTGGCAGCCTCTGAGGCGGCCAAAGAAGTCGTGTGGCTCAGGAACTTCTTGATGTACTTGAATGTGATTCCTTGTTTGCCCAAAACTATCACAATTTATTGTGATAATAGTGGTGCAGTTGTAAACTCGAAGGAACCACGAGCCCATAAGGCAAGTAAACACATAGAGTGCAAGTACCACCTGATATGAGAATGTTGGGATGTATACTGAAAGCCTAGCTCTTTTGTATGAACATCTTTATTTTGAAATAAGAATCACATGATCATTGTTTGCATATTTTTATGGTTATGCAATATTGTCTAATACCTTACATTGTAGATAACATGGTGTGTGGTGTCACACGGGAGATCATGTTATCGGCTCCTTGTAAAGTATAAGTAAAGGCTCACAACCGAGATGGCTTTGGACAAACCATCGGAATGGTTGTAGTGTGATTTGGTATTGGTTTGTCTTGACCATAGAATCACACTAGTGCACTTTGTGTGTATTGAGCAGGACCGACACAGAGGTGATTCGATTTATTGCTGACTACATAATCGAATCGGACCTCAGATATTATTTAGTACATGCTCTTAATCCCGATATAATAACGGGCACATATACTTGGTACTCATCTCTTTGATTTACCAATGGGCGAGATTTATAGATTAAATCGATAGACTCGGTAAGTTTGGAGATGATATTATTTATATGGTGTGCCGTTGATTATAGGAGGAAACCGTGTCCTATATATTAGGATGATGATGTCCCCTTGAGGAGCTCATAAGGTTCATCATGTAAACCCTGCAGGTGGACTTGGTCCGATGATGAAAGGTTGAGTGGTACTACTCAAGGAGTTAGATGTTGATTAATTAATGGTCAGTAAATTAATTAATCGACGGACATTCGAGATCTTAAACACGGGAGAAAATGTACAAATAATATATGGAGCCCATATTATCATATGGGGGTTGGTGAGGTAGATCAATGATGGACCTTTAGTGGATTGGACCATCATTAGTGGATCGGACTTTATGTGGGCTTGATCCATGGGTGGCCAAGACCCAACTCCTCCTCATGGTCCCTAATGTAGCCCATTAACACCTCAAGATGCTTAGATCCAATGGATAGAAACAAAACACTAAGATCCATTCGTAGAGATTAAATCTCTAAGATCCGACGGTTGAGATTAAATCTCTAGATCCGACGGTTGAGATTAAATCCCTAGAACCAATGGAGGAGATTAATTCATGACTTATCCCTAACTCTATAAAAGGAGGGCATGGGAAGTGGTCGTGGATAACATCATAGGGAGGGAGCAAGGCTTGGGCGGCAAGAATAGGGCAATCCTAGTTGAGATAGGATTGGAATTAGGGTTAGGGTTTGGAAGCAAGGGTGGCACCAAATAAGGCAAGTTTTCCTTCTTCTTCCTTGCCTTGTGGCCAACGTCCAGCAGCTATTCCAGCCCTTCCCAGCCCTTGGCCACGCCCAAAAACACTCCCCTCTCTTCTCCTTAGGTGGTGGAAACATGATATAGGGTTTCCCTTGGTGTCTTGGTAGTTTTCCATCATCTTCTTCTCCTTCTAGTTGGCCGGCGGCAAGAACTTCTATAGTTCTTTGTTGGTTGAGTTTTTGAAGGAGAAAAACATTGTTTCTCTTCTTCCTCTTGCTTGGGAAAAGCAAGGAAGGAAGTTTTGCGATCTAGGAGCTTCGACTTTTGGTGGATCGTCGCCCACACGACGTCCAAAAGGAGGAGGGTCATACATTAGAAGACCAAGAGGTATAACTATTCTTCTATCTCTTTTATTCATTGCTTGTGTTTGTTTTTCAAAATATAAGCATGTTATATTTCTGTAAATAGGCTAAATAATACTTGGATCCCGAGTATAAATACAAAAACCGGCGATCCGGACATCGTCTATTCCGCGGCTACTCGTAGAATAGAGAATGGTCGCTTGAACAACTAGTTTGATCAAGTGACCTCTCTAAATGAATAGCACGACGATGACTTGGTTGCTTTGGGAATCCCTTTTGTCTAAGATTAAATTTTTAATCCGGGGACATCAAAGGGATCACCATGGTCAAGCAACCGAGGTGAAGGGGAAGCGAAGTTTCCCCTCACGGATCAACCCCAACAATTGGTATCAGAGCTTCCGGGCAAAACCCTTCAATTGGTATCAGAGCCTCACGGATCAAACCCTTACAAATGGTATCAGAGCCAAGGATTCCGGTTTTGTGTGTTTAGGATTCGGTTAATTTTATGCACTTTTTCATATATTATATGTGCCGGATAATAGTAGGATATGCGTAGTTTAACTCTTTGGTTGCAGGCATAAGATTCCACTATTATGTCATGTGTGTGTATGTGATTGTATGTGTGTAAATGTTTATTTTGTTGAATCCTCGGGGTTGACGAGGTTAGTAATTAGTTTTTGTAAATTAAATACGGCATTGTTTAGCCGCTCTTTATTTTATTTTACTTTCGATCTAGATTCATGTACACTCCCTCGTGGAGTATAGGATCGATGGATGTAAATTAAAATAGGTTTTAGTCTCGGCTCGGATCTCCGGAGGGCTTGTACATGGCGTAGGAGGAGCGGACGAGATGGCGATGCGACGGAAGACATATTGAAGACAAAAGCCATAATAGTTGGAAAATTTTTTATTTTTCATATTTATTGCTTTTTGTTTGATATGCATGTCGTTGGCTAGTAAAATTCCTCATTTTCAATTTACTAAGTGGGAGAGGGATATTTTAATTAATTCCCGCGGCCTCCATTACAATTTGACGTGTGATGCAACAAACTTGCGTGTCGGCTCTGAGTGCCTTCCTCCATGGATGAGTTTGTTTGGATCACTAGGTCAAATAATGGTTATAGGAAATTATCTAGGAGCGTGTGTACTTCCACATGGTAAGACACATAATCCGAGATAATTCCCTTAGTATCGTGTAATGGTGCACACTTAGATGCAAATAAAAAGTATCCTTCCCATCGGAGTCACCGCTTTTATTTATAGGGCCAAAGAGGAACCAACTATTAATTTTATTTGTCAAAAAGTAAGGTTGACAAGATAATAAAATTAATGGGTAAAACCTCCTCTTACAAATGTAGAATTCGTATACGTCCACACTGCATGGCATGCGATATTCTCGGTGTTTTGAGGTGTTGGTTGATATCAAAATTTTATTGTTTGAGGAATCAATAATTTTGAAATCTAAAGTAATGATCTATGTGATTCTTAGGATTTTCAAAATGACTTTCACCCACTTGTTGTGATACTAAAAGAAATAAACTTACTGTACCCAAATAATATTGATTGGAAAAGAATCTAGATATTGTCTTATCTAAGGAGTACAAGTATGCACTCTTCAAGAATGTCCTCAAGCCATGGTTGCTCAAAAGGTTTCTACTTCTAAAAGGCAAGAAGAAGGAGAAACAAGGTAGAGCAAAGGTGGTGGGAGGTTCTCGTGAGGAGTGAAGAAGTCGAAAGGCAAGTACTTCACTTACAAGCGGGATGGACATTGGAAGAAGGATGCCCCAATCCAAAGCAACAAAGATACATCCTTTGAACTAGTCGTTGAAACATGGTTAGCGGTGTTATCTACTGCACTGAGTGTAGATACAGGAGCCACTAATCATGTCACGCAATACTTTGCAGGTTTCAGAAACTCCGACGACTAGCTAAAGGGATATTACCATTTACTTGGGCAATGCCATGAAGATGGCGGCTATTGCAAAGGGGAGATATTTTATTTATCTTTTGAGAAAATAAAGTTTTTGGTTCTTAAGAATTTTCTTTATGTACATTTATTTAGAAAGAATTGATTTTTTCTAAATTATGGATGGATAATCTATTTCTTTTAATGACAGATTTGTTATAAAAGGAATAGGGACATTATCTATTCGTGTACATAGATAGGAAATTTATAACTTGAACCACAAGCTCCAACGATGCAAATAGAAGTTATTAACTCATCTTCTAAGTCTAATAAGAGAAAAGAACCTTCGAAGATGAACCAAACATATCTTTGTCTTCTTAGGCTTGGTCACATTAACCTAAGCAGAATTCAAAGGTTGATAGCTGATGGACCTTTGGGTTCATTAGTGGTGGAGGATCTCCCAACCTACGAATCTTGCTTGGAGGGTAAGATGACCAAGAGGCCTTTCAAGGCCAAGGGGTATAGAGCCAAAGATTTGTTAGAAATGGTTCATTCTGATTCTGATGGTCCTATGTCTATCACGGCAAGAGGTAGTTTTGAATATTTCGCCTTTTCATAGACAATTATTCAAGATGACACTACGATCTGATCGTGGTGACGAGTACCTCTTGGGAGAGTTTAGGAATTACCTATCAGAGGTTGGGATTCAATCCCAATTATCTGCACCTGGCACACCCCAGCAGAATGATGTAGAAGAGCGAAGGAATAGGACTCTTATAGAGATGGTTAGATCGATGATGAGTTATTCTGACTTGCCAGACTCGTTCTGGGGATATGCTCTAGATACGGCGGTGTACATTCTGAACTTGGTTCCATCTAAATCAGTGCCTTCTCCCACAGTTGTGGAGGCGAAAGCCTAGTCTAAGACATATTCGGATATGGGAGAGTCTAGCACATGTGCTGAAGGCAGATGATGGTAAGTTGGAACCTCGTACAAAAGTGCGCTTGTTCGTTGGCTATCCTAGATGAACGAAGGGTGGATTGTTTTATAGTCCTAGAGATCAGAGAGTGATCGTTAGCACGAACACTAGATTTCTAGAGGAAGACTATGTGATGAGCCACAAGCCCAAGAGTAAAATTGTTCTGGAGGAGTTAAAAGGGGAAGTCACTTCTTTAGTACCACCGGTACAAGAGGATATACCACATGTCACTGCACCGCGTGTCACAGAGGATACACAAGTGATGTCTCGTCGTAGTGGGAGGGTTGTGAGACAGCCTGATAGATTCATGTTCTTGGGAGAATCTTTCTATTTGGTCCCTGGCGAACATGAACCTGATCCCTGGACATATGACGAGGCAATCCAAGATAAAGATGCACTATCTTGGCAAAGTGTAATGAATACAGAGATTGAATCTATGGATTCAAGTAAGGTTTGAGAGCTCTTATGCATAGCAGCTCATATGGATTATGAGGTGTGGCATATGGATATCAAGAAAGCTTTCCTTAATGGAAGTCTTGAGGAAACCATCTATATGAAGCAACCAGAGGGATTCATTGCTAAGGGCAAAGAGCATCTTGTGTGTAAGCTTAATCGGTCCATTTATGGATTGAAGCAAGCTTCAAGATCTTGGAACATCCGCTTTGATGAGATAATCCAGTCTTATGGATTTATTCAAAGTCCGGATGAGTCTTGTGTATACAAGAGATGTGACGGAAACGTAGTGGTATTTCTTGTACTATACGTAGATGACATTTTGGTGGTTGGCAACAACATCGAAGTGTTATCGGACGTAAGGGTATGGTTGTCCAAACAGTTTGATATGAAGGACTTGGGAGAGGTGAGACACATCCTTGGGATCAAGGTTATAAGGGATCGCAAGAAAAGGATGTTGTGCTTATCCCAAGCTTCATACATAGACACGATTATGGAGCGTTTTAGCATGCAGAACTCCAAGAAGGGTTTTCTACCTTTTAGGCATGGAGTACCTCTATCTAAGGAGATGTGTCCTAGATCATCTGAGGAGATAGAGGAGATGAAGGCGGTTCCTTATGCTTCGGCAGTAGGAAGCCTCATGTATGCGATGCTCTGTACGAGACCAGATATATGTTTCATGGCATGTCAGATATCGAGTAATCCAGGGGACATTGGAGTAAAGCATATATTGAAGTACCGAGAAGGACTAGGGATTATATGGTTTCTGCAGGCGCACCAATTACTCGTGGGTTACACGATTCGACTTCCAATCGATAGGGATAGTAAGTCTACCTCAGGTTTTGTGTTTACTTTGGGAGGTGGAGCCATTGTATGGAGGAGTGTCAAGCAAAAGTGCGTGGCAGACTCCACCATGGAAGCTGAGTATGTGGCAGCCTATGAGGCGGCCAAAGAAGCTGTATGGCTCAGGAACTTCCTGATGGACTTGGATGTGATTCCTGGTTTGCCCAGAACTATCACAATTTATTGTGATAATAGTGGTGCAGTTGCAAACTCGAAGGAACCACGAGCCCATAAGGCTAGTAAACACATAGAGCGTAAGTACCACCTGATACGAGAAATCGTAAAGGAGGTAGAAGTTGTTGTCGCCTAGATTGCATCAGAGGATGACCTGGTAGACCCTTTCACTAAGGCCCTTCTAGCGAGAGCTTTGATAGGCATGTGGAGGGAAGGGGAATCAGATGTATGGCAGTATAAGGACAGCATAGTCTTTTAGTATAAGTGGGAGATTGTTGGGATGTATACTGAAAGCCTAGCTCTTTTGTATGAACATCTTTATTTTGAAATAAGAATCACATGATCATTGTTTGCATATTTTTATGGTTATGCAATATTGTCTAATACCTTACATTGTAGATAACATGGTGTGTGGTGTCACACGGGAGATCATGTTATCGGCTCCTTGTAAAGTATAAGTAAAGGCTCACAATCGAGATGGCTTTGGACAAACCATCGGAATGGTTGTAGTGTGATTTGGTATTGGTTTGTCTTGACCATAGAATCACACTAGTGCACTTTGTGTGTATTGAGCAGACCGACAGGTGATTCGATTTATTCGACTACATAATCGAATCGGACCTCAGATATTATTTAGTACATGCTCTTAATCCCGATATAATAACGCACATATACTTGGTACTCATCTCTTTGATTTACCAATGGCGATTTAGATTTATAGATTAAATCGATAGACTCGGTAAGTTGGGAGATGATATTATTTATATGGTGTGCCGTTGATTATAGGAGGAAACCGTGTCCTATATATTAGGATGATGATGTCCCCTTGAGGAGCTCATAAGGTTCATCATGTATACCCTGCAGGTGGAATAGGTCCGGCATGATGAAAAGGTTGAGTGGTACTACTCATGGAGTTAGATGTCGATTAATTAATGGTCAGTAAATTAATTAATTGACGGACATTCGAGATCTTAAACACGGGGAGAAAATGTACAAATAATATATGGAGCCCATATTATCATATGGGGGTTGGTGAGGTAGATCAATGATGGACCTTTAGTGGATTGGACCATCATTAGTGGATCGGACTTTATGTGGGCTTGATCCATGGGTGGCCAAGACCCAACTCCTCCTCATGGACCCTAATGTAGCCCATTAACACCTCAAGATGCTTAGATCCAATGGATAGAAACAAAACACTAAGATCCATTGGTAGAGATTAAATCTCTAAGATCCGACGGTTGAGATTAAATCTCTAGATCCGACGGTTGAGATTAAATCCCTAGAACCAATGGAGGAGATTAATTCATGACTTATCCCTAACTCTATAAAAGGAGGGCATGGGAAGTGGTTGTGGATAAGATCATAGGGAGGGAGCAAGGCTTGGGCGGCAAGAATAGGGCAATCCTAGTTGAGATAGGATTGGAATTAGGGTTAGGGTTTGGAAGCAAGGGTGGCACCAAATAAGGCAAGTTTTCCTTCTTCTTCCTTGCCTTGTGGCCAACGTCCAGCAGCTATTCCAGCCCTTCCCAGCCCTTGGCCATGCCCAAAACACTCCCCTCTCTTCTCCTTAGGTGGTGGAAACAAGATATAGGGTTTCCCTTGGTGTCTTGGTAGTTTTCCATCATCTTCTTCTCCTTCTAGTTGGCCGGCGGCAAGAACTTCTATAGTTCTTTGTTGGTTGAGTTTTTGAAGGAGAAAAACATTGTTTCTCTTCTTCCTCTTGCTTGGGAAAAGCAAGGAAGGAAGTTTTGCGATCTAGGAGCTTCGACTTTTGGTGGATCGTCGCCCACACGACGTCCAAAAGGAGGAGGGTCATACATTAGAAGACCAAGAGGTATAACTATTCTTCTATCTCTTTTATTCATTGCTTGTGTTTGTTTTTCAAAATATAAGCATGTTATATTTCTGTAAATAGGCTAAATAATACTTGGATCCCGAGTATAAATACAAAAACCGGCGATCCGGACATCGTCTATTCCGCGGCTACTCGTAGAATAGAGAATGGTCGCTTGAACAACTAGTTTGTTCAAGTGACCTCTCTAAATGAATAGCACGACGATGACTTGGTTGCTTTGGGAATCCCTTTTGTCTAAGATTAAATTTTTAATCCGGGGACATCAAAGGGATCACCATGGTCAAGCAACCGAGGTGAAGGGGAAGCGAAGTTTCCCCTCACGGATCAACCCCAACAATTGGTATCAGAGCTTCCGGGCAAAACCCTTCAGAGAAATCATAATGCGAGGAGAAGTTATTGTTGCCAAGATTGCATCAGAGGATAACCTGGCAGATCCTTTCACTAGGCCCTTCTGTAGGGTTTTGCTTATCGAGTCCGTGAGGGGAAACTTCGTTTCCCACTTCACCTCGATAGCTTGTCCATGGCGATCCATTCGATGTCCCCGGATTAAAAAAATTTAATCCTAGACAAAAGGGATTGCCAAAGCAACCAAGTCATCGTCGTGCTATTCGTTTAGAGAGGTCACTTGAACAAACTAGTTGTTCAAGCGACCATCCTCTATTCTACGAGTAGCCGCGGAATAGACGATGTCCGGATCGCCGGTTTTTGTGTTTATGTTTGGGATCCAAGTATTATTTATCCATTTACAGATTTATAACAAGCTTATAATTGAAAAATAAAAACAAGCAACAAACAAAAGAAGAAAGTAGAATAGGTATACATCTCGATCTTCTAATGTATGACCTTCCTCCTTTTGGACGTTGTGTGGGCGACGATCCACCAAAAGTCGAAGCTCCTAGATGCCAAATCTTCCTTCCTTGCTCTTCCAAACCAAGAGGAAGAATAGAAACAAGGTTTTTCTCCTCACTAGAAACAACCAACAAGGAACAAAACTTATCCTTGCCGCCGGCCAACTAGATGAAGGAGAAGATGGTGGAAAACAACCAAGACACCAAGGGAAGCCCTATATCTTGTTTCCACCACCTAAGGAGAGGGAAAAGGAATCTTTTGGGCACCGACCAAGGCTGGAAAAGAGTTGGGAAGGGTGCTGGATGTTGGCCAAAAGAGGAAGAAGAAGAGAGAAAGAACCTTCCTTATTTGGTGCCACCCTTGCCTCCAAACCCTAATCCTAATCCTATCTCAAATAGGATTCCTTCTTGCCGCCCAAACCCTAGCTCTCCTATTATGTTGTTTTCGCCAAATCCCTTTGCCATCCTTTTATAGAGTTAGGGATAAGTCATGAATTAATCTCCTTCATTGGTTCTAGGGATTTAATCTCAACCATCGGATCTAGAGATTTAATCTCAATCGTCGATTTTTAGAGATTTAATCTCTACCAATGGATCTTTGAGTTTTGTTTCTATCCTTTGGATCTAAGTATCATGAGGTGTTAATAGGCTACATTAGGGACCATGAGGAGGAGTTGGGTCTTGGCCACCCATGGATCAAGCCCACATAAAGTCCGATCCACTAATGATGATCCAATCCACTAAAGGTTCATCATTGATATACCTCACCAACCCCCATATGATAATATGGGCTCCATATATTATTTGTACATTTTCTCCCCATGTTTAAGATCTCGAATGTCCGTTGATTAATTAATTTACCGACCATTAATTAATCAACATCTAACTCCTTGAGTAGCACCACTCAACCTTTTCATCATGCCTGACTAAGTCCACCTACAGGGTTTACATGATGAACCTTATGAGCTCCTCAAGGGGACATCATCATCCTAATATATAGGACACTGTTTCCTCCTATAATCAACGACACACCATATAAATAATATCATCTCCCAACTTACCGAGCCTATCGATTTAATCTATAAATCTCGCCCATTGTTAAATCAAAGATATGAGTACTAAGTATATGTGCCCGTTATTATATCGGGATTAAGAGCATGTCCTAAATAATATTTGAGGTCCGATTCGATTATGTAGTCAGCAATAAATCGAATCACCTCTAAGTCGGTCCTGCTCAATACACACAAAGTGCACTAGTGTGATTCTATGGTCAAGACAAACCAATACCAAACCACACTAAAATCATTCCGATGGTTTGTCCAAAGTCATCTCGGTTGTAAGCCTTTGCTTATACTTTTCAAGGGGCCGATAATATGGTCTCCTGTGTGACACCACACACCATATTATCTACAATGTAAAGTATTAGACAATATTGCATAACCATAAAAATATGCAAACAATGATCATGTGATTCTTATTCCAAAATAAAGATGTTCATACAAAAGATAGACTTTTCAGTATACATCCCTACAATCTCCCACTTATACTAAAAGACTATGCTATCCATATACTGCCATACATCTGATCCCCCTTTCCTCCACATGTCTATCAAAGATCTCGCTAGAAGGGCCTTAGTGAATAGGGTCTACCAGGTCATCCTCTGATGCAATCTAGGCGACATCAACTTCTACCTCCTTTACGATTTCTCGTATCAGGTGGTACTTGCACTCTATGTGTTTACTCACCTTATGGACTCGTGGTTCCTTCGAGTTTGCAACTGCACCATTATTATCACAATAAATTGTGATTGTTCTGGGCAAACCAGGAATCACATCCAAGTCCATCAGGAAGTTCCTGAGCCATACAACTTCTTTGGCCGCCTCAGAGGCCGCCACATACTCAGCTTCCATGGTGGAGTCCGCCATGCACTTCTACTTGACACTCCTCCATACGATGGCTCCACCTCCAAAAGTAAACACAAAACCTGAGGTAGACTTACTGTTATCCCTATCAGATTGGAAGTCGGAATCTGTGTAACCCACAGGGAGTAATTGGTATGCCTGGTAAACCAGCATATAATCCCTAGAACTTCTCAGGTACTTCAATATATGCTTTACCGTAGTCCAATGTCCCTGTCCTGGATTACTTTGATATCTGCTGACCATGCCCACAGCAAAGCAGATATTTGGTCTCGTACAGAGCATCATATGCATGAGGCTTCCTACTGTCGAAGCATAAGGAACTGCCTTCATCTCCTCTATCTCCTTAGATGATCTAGGACACATCTCCTTAGATAAAATAACTCCATGCCTGAAAGGTAGAAAACCCTTCTTGGAGTTCTGCATGGTAAAATGCTCCATAATTGTGTCTATGTATGAAGCTTGGGATAAGCACAACATCCATTTCCTACGCTCCCTTATAACCTTGATCCCAAGGATGTGTCCCACCTCTCCCAAGTCCTTCATATCAAACTGTTTGGACAACTATACTCTTACGTCCGATAACACCTTGATATTGTTTCCAATCAACAAAATATCATCTACGTATAGTACAAGAAATACCACTACGTTTCCGTCTCATCTCTTGTATACACAAGACTCAGTCGGACTTTGAATAAATCCATAAGACTGGATCACCTCATCAAACTGGATGTTCCAAGACCTCGAAGCTTGTTTCAATCCATAAATGGACCGATTAGCTTACATACAAGATGATCTTTTCCCTTAGCAATGAATCTCTCTGGTTGCTTCATGTAGATGATTTCCTCAAGACTTCCATTAAGGAAAGTTGTCTTGACATCCATCTGCCACACCTCATAATCCATATGAGCTACTTTGCATATGAGAATCCGGATAGACATAAGCATGGCTACCGGCGAAAAGGTCTCCTCATAATCGATACCCTCTTTCTGAGTATACCCCTTCACAACAAGCCTCGCTTTGAAGGTCTCAATCTACCCATCTATTCCTCTCTTTCTCTTGTAGATCAACTTGCATCCAATGGTTTTTACACCATCAGGTGGTTATACTAGCTCCCAGACCTGATTTGAATCCATATATTCAATCTAAGCATTCATTGCACTTTGCCAAGATACTGTATCTTTATCTTGGATTGCCTAGTCATATGTCTAGGGATCAGGTTCATGTTCGCCAGGGACCAAATCAGAAGATTCTCCCAAGAACATGAATATATCAAGCTATCTCACAACCCTCCCACTACGACGAGGTATCACCTGTGTATCCTCTGTGACACGCGGTGCAGTGACATGTGGTATACCCTCTTGTACCGGTAGTACTAAAGAAGTGACTTCCCCTTTTAACTCCTCCAGAACAATTTTACTCTTGGGCTTGTGGCTCATCACATAGTCTTCCTCTAGAAATCTGGCATTCGTGCTAACGATCACCCTCTGATCTCTAGGACTATAAAACAATCCACCCTTCGTTCCCCTGTGATAGCCAATGAACAAGCGTACTTCTGTACGAGGTTCCAACTTACCAGCATCTGCCTTCAGCACATGTGTTGGACTCCCCCATATTTGAAATGTTTTAGACTATGCTTTCGCCCAGTCCACAACTCAGTGGGAGTAGAAGGCACTGATTTAGATGGTACCAAGTTCAGAATGTACACCGCCGTATCTAGAGCATATCCCCAGAACGAATCTGGCAAGTCAGAATAACTCATCATCGATCTAACCATCTCCATAAGAGTCCTATTCCTTCGCTCTACTACACCGTTCTGCTGGGGTGTGCCAGGTGCAGTCAATTGGGATTGAATCCCAGCCTCTGATAAGTAGTTCCTAAACTCTCCCAAGAGGTACTCACCGCTACGATCAGATCGTAGTGTCTTGATATTTTTACCTTGACGTTTCTCCACATCAGCCTTGAATTTTTTGAACTTGTCAAAGCATTCAGACTTGCGGCGGATCAGGTAAATGTATCCATATCTTGAGTAATCGTCTATAAAAGAGACGAAATACTCAAAACCACCTCTAGCCTGGATAGACATAGGACCACACAAATCAGAATGAAATAATTCTAACACATCTTTGGCTTTTCACCCCTTGGCCTTAAAAGGCCTCTTGGTCATCTTACCCTCCAAGCAAGATTCACAGGTTGGGAGATCCTCCACCACTAATGAACCCAAAGGTCCATCAGCTATCAACCTTTGAATTCTGCTTAGGTTAATGTGACCAAGCCTAAGATGCCAAAGATATGTTTGGTTCATCTTTGAAGGTTATTTTCTCTTATTGGAATTAGAAGATGAGTTATTAACTTCAATTTTCATCGTAGGAGGTTTTGGTTAAAGTGTATACAAATTTCCTATCAATGCACCCGAACATATAATGTTACTATTCCTTCTTATAACAACTCTGTCATCAAAAGAAATAGAATATCCATCCATAAACAATTTAGAAACCGAAATTAAATTCTTTCTAAATAAGGGCACATAAAGGAAATTCTTAAGAACCAAAAGTTTATTTTTCTCAAAAGATAAATGAACATCTCCCACTGCAACAGCCGCCACCTTCGTGGCATCGCCCAAGTATACGGTAATCTCCCCCTCAGCCAGTCGTATGGTTTCCTGGAACCCCTGCAAAGTATTGCAGACATGATCAGTGGCTCTCGTATCTACACACCAGGTGCCAGGAGATAACACCGTTGAACATGTTTCAACGACTAGACCAAAAGATATGCCTTTGTTCTTGTGGTTGGGGCAGTCCTTCTTCTAGTGTCCAGTCTGCTTACAAGTGAAGCACTTGCCTTTCGGCTTCTTCACTCCTCCCTGAGTACCTCCCATCGCCTTCGCCCCGATTTGTTTCTTCTTCTTCTTGCCTTTCGTCTTAGAAGTAGAAACCTTCTGGGTCACCACGGCATGCGCCTGAGCACTCTGACGAAATAGTCCCTCTGCTTAGTTACCGAGTTCTCGAGTTCCGCCAACGAATACAACCTCTTGTTCATGTTGTAGTTGAGGCAAAACTGCTCAAAACTCCTAGGCAGAGACTGGAGTATGATATCGACCTAGGTTTCCCCATCGATCTCAACTCCTAGGACCTCCAGCTCATTCAAATGAGCCATCATCTTGAGAACATGATCCCTCACGGGTGTTCCCTCGACCATGGTGGTCGTCATCAAGTTCCTCATGGACTCTTGCCTCACAACCCGATTCTGGTGTACGAAAAGCTCCTTGAGATTGAGCATCATATCATAAGCAGTGGACATGGCTTGATGCTGATGTTGCAGTACATTTGACATAGATGCCAAAATGTAACACCGCGTCATCTCATCGGCCTTGATCCACTTCTTATAGCTCTCTCTCTCCTTTTCCCCAGAATTATCTGCAGGCTTGGGAGGGCACTCTTCGAGGAGTACATATTTGTATTCCTCAGAAGTCAAGACAATGTCTAGATTCCTCTTCCAATCTACATAGTTGGGTCCAGTAAGTTTGTTCTCTTTCAGTATCACAGCAAGTGGGTTGAAAGTCATTTTGAAAGAAAACCTAAGAATCACATAAATCAAAACATTAGATTTCAAAAAATTATTGATTCCTCAAACAATAAAATTTTAAAATCAACCAACACCGAGAATATCGTATGCCATAATAGTGTGGACGTATACGAATTCTACATTTGTAAGAGGAGGTTTTACCCATTAATTTTACTATCTTGTCAACCTGACTTTTTGACAAGTAAAATTAATAGTTGGTTCCTCTTTGGCCCTACAAATAAAAGCAGTGACTCCGATGGGGAGGATACTTATATTTGTATCTAAGTGTTCACCATTATTCGGTACTAAGGTAATTATCTCGGGTTATGTGCCTTACGATGGGCAAGTACACACGCTCCTTAATAATTTTCTATAACCATATTTGACCTTGTGATCCGCAAACAAACTCATCTGATGGGGAGGAAGGGACTCAGAGCCGACGCGCAAGTTTGTTTGCATCACTTGTCAAATCGTAATTGAGGCTGCGAGAATTTAAAAAAATATCCCTCTCCCACTTAGTAATTTGAAATTGAGGAATTTTCTTAGCCTACGAATGCATATCAAACAAAAAGCAATAAAGATGAAAAATAAATTATTTTCAAACTATTATGGATTTTGTCTTCAATATGGCTCCCGTCACATCGCCATCTTGTCCGCTCCTCCTACGCCATGTACGAGCCATCCGGAGATCCGAGCCGAGACTAAAACCTATTTTAATTTATATCCATCAATCCTATACTCCACGAGGGAGTGTACATGAAATCTAGATCGAAAGTAAAATAAAATAAAGAGTGGCTAAACAATGTCGTATTTAATTTACCAAAAACTAAATACTAGCCTCGTCAACCCCGAGGATTCAACAAAACAAATATTTACACACATTCAATCACACACACACATATGTCCATAATAGTCGGATCTTATGCCTGCAACCAAAGAGTTAAACTATGCATATCCTACTATTATCCGACACATATAATATATAAAAAAGTAGATAAAAATTAACCGAATCCTAAACACACAAAACCGAAAACCATGGCTCTGATACCAATTGTAGGGTTTTGCTTATCGAGTCCGTGAGGGGAAACTTCGCTTCCCACTTCACCTCGGTAGCTTGTCAATGGCGATCCCTTTAATGTCCCCGAATTAAAAAAAATTAATCCTAGACAAAAGGGATTGCCAAAGCAACCAAGTCATCATCGTGCTATTCGTTTAGAGAGGTCACTTGAACAAACTAGTTGTTCAAGCGACCATCCTCTATTCTACGAGTAGCCGCGGAATAGACGATGTCCGGATCGCCGGTTTTTGTGTTTATGCTCGGGATCCAAGTATTATTTAGCCATTTACATATTTATAACATGCTTATAATTGGAAAACAAAAACAAGCAACAAATAAAAGAAGAAAGTAGAATAGGTATACCTCTCGATCTTCTAATGTATGACCTTCCTCCTTTTTGACGTCGTGTGGGCGACGATCCACCAAAAGTCGAAGCTCCTAGATGCCAAATCTTCCTTGCTTGCACTTCCAAAGCAAGAGGAAGAATAGAAACAAGGTTTTTCTCTTCACTAGAAACAACCAACAAGGAACCAAACTTATCCTTGCCGCCGGCCAACTAGATGAAGGAGAAGATGGTGGAAAACAACCAAGACACCAAGGGAAGCCCTATATCTTGTTTCCACCACCTAAGGAGAGGGAAAAGGAAGCTTTTGGGTGCTGGCCAAGGCTGGAAAAGATCTGGGAAGGGTGCTGGACGTTGGCCAAAAGAGGAAGAAGAAGAGAGAAAGAACCTTCCTTATTTGGTGCCACCCTTGCCTCCAAACCCTAATCCTAATCCTATCTCATATAGGATTCCTTCTTGCCACCCAAACCCTAGCTCTCCTATCATGTTGTTTTTGCCAAATCCGTTTGCCATCCTTTTATAGTGTTAGGGATAAGTCATGAATTAATCTCTTCCATTGGTTCTAGAGATTTAATCTCAACCGTCGGATCTAGAGATTTAATCTCAACCGTCGGTTGTTAGAGATTTAATCTCTACCAATGGATCTTTGAGTTTTGTTTCTATCCTTTGGATCTAAGCATCATGAGGTGTTAATAGGATACATTAGGGACCATGAGGAGGAGTTGGGTCTTGGCCACCCATGGATCAAGCCCACATAAAGTCCAATCTACTAATTATGATCCAATCCACTAAAGGTTCATCATTGATCTACCTCACATACCCCCATATGATAATATGGGCTCCATATATTATTTGTACATTTTCTCCCCATATTTAAGATCTCGAATGTACGTCGATTAATTAATTTACCGACCATTAATTAATCAACATCTAACTCCTTGAGTAGTACCAGTCAACCTTTTCATCATGCCGGACCAAGTCCACCTGTAGGATTTACATGATGAACCTTCTGAGCTCCTCAAGGGGACATCATCATCCTAAAATATAGGACACGGTTTTGTCCTATAATCAACGACACACCATATAAATAATATCATTTCTCAACTTACCGAGTCTATCGATTTAATCTATAAATCTCGCCCATTGGTAAATCAAAGAGATGAGTACTAAGTATATGTGCCCGTTATTATATCGGGATTAAGAGCATGTACTAAATAATATCTGAGGTACGATTCAATTATGTAGTCAGCAATAAATCGAATCACCTCTAATTCGGTCCTGCTCAATACACACAAAGTGCACTAGTGTGATTCTATGGTCAAGACAAACCAATACCAAACCACACTACAACCATTCTGATGGTTTGTCCAAAGCCATCTCGGTTGTGAGCCTTTGCTTATACTTTTCAAGGGGCCGATAACATGGTCTCCTGTGTGACACCACACACCATATTATCTACAATGTAAAGTATTAGACAATATTGCATAACGGTCTCCTTTGTGACACCACACACCATATTATCTACAATGTAAAGTATTAGACAATATTGCATAACTATAAAAATATACAAACAATGATCATGTGATTCTTATTCCAAAATAAAGATGTTCATACAAAAGATAGACTTTTCAGTATACATCCCTACACCTTCCAGTGAGAGCTTTTGATAGTCATGTGGAGGGAATGAGAATCAGATGTATGACAGTATGAGGATAGCATAGTCTTTTAGTATAAGTGGGAGGTTATTGGGATGTATACTGAAAAGTCTATCTTTTGTATGAACATCTTTATTTTTGAAATAAGAATCATAAGATCATTACTTGCATATTTATGGTTATGCATATTGTCTAATACATTACATTGTAGATAACATGGTGTGTAGTGTCACACGGGAGATCATATTATCAGTTCCTTGTAAAGTATAAGTAAAGGCTCACAATCGAGATGGTTATGGACAAACCATTGGAATGGTTGTTGTGTGGTTTGGTATTGGTATGTCTTGACCATAGAATTACACTAGTACACTTTGTGTGAATTGAGCAAGACCAACTTAGAGGTGATTCAATTTATTGCTGACTACATAATTGAATCAGACCTCGGATATTATGGTGTACATACTCTTAATCCCGATATAATAACGGGCACATATACTTAGTATTTATTTCTTTGATTTACTAATGGGCGAGATTTATAGAGAAAATCGATAGGCTCGATAAGTTGGGAAATGATATTATTTATATGGTGTGTCGTTGATTATAGGAGGAAATCGTGTCCTATATATTAGGATGATGATGTCCTCTTGAGGAGCTCATAAGGTTCATCATGTAAACCCTGCAGGTTGACTTGGTCCGACATGATGATAAGGTTGAGTTGTACTACTCATGGAGTTAGATATTGATTAATTAATTGTCAGTAAATTAATTAATTGATGGACATTCGAGATCTTAAACACGGGGAGATATTTGTACAAATAATATATGGAGCCCATATTTATTTATGGGGTTGGTGAGGTAGATCAATGATAATCCTCTAGTGGAATGAATTATTATTAATGGATCGGACTTTATGTGGGGTTGATCCATTGGATGGCCAATATCCAACTCCTCCTCATGATCCCTATTTTATCCTATTAAAACCCTCGTGGAGCCTAGATCTGATGGAAGAAAATGGAACTTTAGATCCAACGGTGGAGATTAAATCTCTAGATCCGACGGTGGAGATTAAATCTCTAGATCCGACGGTTGAGATTAAATCCCTAGATATGACGATGGAGATTAAAAGGAGGCTTAAGCCTAGCTCTATAAAATGAGGGCCAAGGCTTGGGCATGTATTATCTTGAGAGATTAGGTTTTGGAGTTGGGCGGCAAGGCTTCTAGGGTTTGGGGAGGCAAGCATTGGGCGGCTAGGGTTAGGGTTTTGGCTTGGGCGGCAATAAGGTGGATGGTTAAGGTTTGCTTCCTTTCTCTTCCTAAGGTGTAGCCGACGCCCATCATCATCCTTTCATCCTTGACTGACGCTCATCCCCTTCCTTTATTCATCCTTGGCCGGTGCCCTCTCCTCTCCTTTTGTCGGCGGCAACCCTTCTTCACGGTTGGCTGGCACTCCATCATCTATTCCTTTGCCGGCGGCAACATCAAATCCTTTGACTTGGTGGTCGGTTCTAGATAGGAAGTGGAGTTTCATTTCATTCTTCCCTTTGTTCGGAGCGAGCAGGGAAGGGAAGAGCGTGTTCTAGGAGGCTTCGACTATTGGAAGATCGTCGCCCACACGACGTCTAAAAGGAGGAAGGACATACAATAGAAGATCAAGAGGTATAACAAGAGGTATAATTCTTGTTTACGAATCTTTTCTTATTCTATGCATGTTGTATATTTTGTATGTGGCTAATTTACTTGGACCCTCAATACAAACACAAAAACCAGCGATCCGTACATCGTCTATTCCGTGGCTAATCGAAGAATAGAGGTAGGTTGCTTGAACAACAAGTTTGTTCAAGTGACCACTCTAATCGAATAGCACGACGATGGAATGGTTTCTTGGCTAATCCCTCTTTGTCAAGGATAATATTTTTTTTATCTGGGGACGTAGACGGGATCACCATGAACAAGCAACCGAGTTGAAGTGGGAAGCGAATTTTCCCCCCTTCAGAAGCATAAGGAACCGCCTTCATCTTCTCAATAGATAAAGGTACTCCATGCCTAAAAGGTAGAAAACCTTTCATGGATTTCTTCATGCTAAAACAAGCCAAAATGGTGTCTATGTATGAAGCTTGAGATAAGCACAACATCCTTTTCCTACGATCTCTTATAACCTTGATCCCAAGGTTGTTCCCCACTTCTCTCAAGTCCTTCATATCAAACTGTTTGGACAACCATACCCTTACATCTGATAACACCATGACATTGTTTCCAATTAACAAAATATCATCTACGTATAGTACAAGAAATATCACTATGTTTCCATAACATCTCTTGTATACACAAGACTCATCTGGACTTTGATTAAATCCATAAGACTGGATTACCTCATCAAAGCGGATGTTCCAAGATCTCAAAGCTTGCTTCAATCCATAAATGGACCGATTAAGCTTAAACACAAGATGCTCTTTACCCTTTGCAATGAATCCCTCTGGTTGCTCCATATAGGTGTTTTCCTCAAGACTTCCATTAAGGAAAGCTGTCTTGACATCCATCTACCACACCTCATAATCCATATGAGCAGCAATACATAAGAGAATTCGGATAGACTTAAGCATGGCTACCGGCGAAAAAGTATCCTTATAATCGATGCCCTCTTTCTGAGTATACCCTTTCACAACAAGCATATCATTGAAGGTCTCAACCTTCCTGTCTATTCCTCTCTTTCTTTTGTAGATCCGCTTGCATCCAATGGTTTTTACACCATTGGGTGGTTCTACTAGCTCCCAGACTTGATTTGAATCCACAGATTCTATCTTAGAATTCATCGCACTTTGCCAAGATATCGCATCTTTATCTTGGATTGCCTCGTCATATGTTCAGGGACCAAATCAAAAGATTATCCCAAGAACATAAATCTATTAGGTTATCTAACAACCCTCCCACTATGATTAGGTATCACCTGTGTATCCTCTGTGACACGCAGTGCAGCCACATGTGGTATATCCTCTTGTACCGGTGGTACTGAAGTAGTGACTTCACCTCTCAATTCCTCCAGAATAATCTTACTCATGGGCTTGTGGTTCATCACATAGTCTTCCTCCAGAAATCTGGCATTCGTGCTAACGATCACCCTCTGATCTCTAAGACAATAAAACAAACCACCTTTCGTTCATCTAGGATAGCTAACGAACATGTGCACTTCTGTACGAGATTCCAACTTACTAGCATCTGCCTTCAGCACATGTGTTGGACTCCCCCAAATCCGAATATGTCTCAGATTAGGCTTTCGCCCAATCCACAATTCTGTGGGAGTAGAAGGCACTGATTTAGATAGTACTAAGTTCAGAATATACACTGTCGTATTCAGAGCATACCCCTAGAACTAATCAGCAACTCAGAATAACTCATCATCGATCTAACCATCTCCATTAGAGCCCTATTCCTTCGCTCCGCTACACCATTTTGTTGGGGTGTGCCAGGTGCAGATAATTGGGATTGAATCCCAGCCTCTGATAAGTAATTCTTAAACTCTCCCAAGAGGTACTCACCACCACGATCTGATCGTAGTGTCTTGATACTTTTACCTTGATGTTTCTCCACATCAGCCTTGAATTCTATGAACCTGTCAAAGCATTCAGACTTGCGATGCATCAAGTAAATGTATCCATATCATGAATAAACATCTATAAAAGAGACGAAATATTCAAAACCACCTCTTGCCTGGATAGATATAGGACCACACAAAATAGAATGAATCAATTCCAATACATCTTTGGCTCTATACCCCTTGGCCTTAAAATGCCTCTTGGTCATTTTACCTTCCAAGCAAGATTCATAGGTTGGGAAATATTCCACCACTAACGAATGTTAGTAATATATGAGAGATGTCCTAAGGCAATCGCCTTATGTATGATCCATTTATATGATAAATGAAGATTCACTATTTGAGTATACATATTTCATGTATTTGATTAGATCTTAAACTCATTTACTAAATGTCCACGATACGATTCACAGCATGAGAGAATTTGTGATTAGATCACAACTAGTGAGTATCTCTACATGTGTAATTGTGATGTATCGGAATTATCCCTAGTCGATGAATTGATGGATTTGGATACCATCAATTCTGTTGAGACTAGCAAGAGGTATACTCCTTAGTGTATCCAAGCAGTTGATTCTCACTGGCTGGAGACATTCTGATGTCCAGAGTTGATCGTGGATGCTAGTTATGGTAACTAGTTCATTGGAGTGACCAGCCGTAAGACTTCATATGGTTCTCTACATATATAGATATGTCAATGAAGTTCTTACTGTAGCTTAAGTGCGATGTTCCTTTGACTTGCGGTATTCAAGTCATCTTGATCATGAAGACTTATGCTTTGACATCTTAAGCAAGCATCTCTAAGGAGATGTGGACCCGGGATGATTGGGTATAAGTCGAAGTGATCGAAGGTGTTTGAATAGCCTATAAAGGATTCACCACTCCTTGCGAGGAGATGTACACCCATGGCCTCTCGTCATATTGTTACTAAAGTCTTTGGCCAAAGCATTACATGTTTAGAGTAAGGTACTCTTCGATACATGTGCAGTAACTAGAATCCGTAGGACGAGAAAATGATACTTGGGCTAGGTGTGACGTAGTCAACCTAGAGGGGACTGACACTTAGACCATGTCCTGAACCAAGTGGGTATAAGATGAGTGAAGGGAAAGGGGCACGAATAATTCGAGTTGCTGAAGGGTTTCAGAAATAGTTCTGGATCAACCGTTGATCTTTTCGGTTAATTGGGGATCATGATGTACTACTAGGTGCCACTCATAATCGTTCTATAATTAATAGTTAATTATAGACGGCCAACATAAACTGAGAACCTATTTGGTCACACACACAACGAGCGTAATCCGAAGGATTTAAAATGAGCTTGAGAATGGGATTCTCAGACCGAGAGAAACTAGGTTTGGTTGGACCAAAGAAGAAGCGACCATGAAAGCGTTTCAGTCACAATGGAAGCATGGATGTGCCGTGTCTTATGAAGACATAATGGATGAACCAAAATGGTTTGGTTCTAATCCAATGGAGGAGAATAAACCAAAGGGTTTGGTTTATTTTAAACGAATGAACCAAAAGTTGGTTCGGTTCGTTTTAACTTAAAATAAACCATCATGGTTTGGTTTATTTTAACTTATATTAATGGAGCGGGTTAACGGGCCTTATGGTTATGATCCAATAACCATTAAGAGAATTAGTTCTCTATAAAAGAGGGCTTAAACCCTAATCCAACTACCCTAACCAAGTTTTGGCCGCCCACCTCTCCCTCCTCTTCATCTATTCGGCACCAACACCCATTGCCACCGCCCAGCTCCTTGTGCCGCCATCCAAATTGTTGCCGGCGTCCAAGCTTTGGCCGGTGATCCTCCGGCAACTCTCCGGTGATTTCCTTTGGGTTTGGCATCAAGGTGAGTTTCATCCTACCTTTTTAGCCGGCCCTATTTCCTCCACCAATGCTGTCCAGTTTTCTGAACAGCTTGTTCTCTTCTCGTTGGAGCATCGTTTGGACGACGGTTAGAGCTCCGACAGTGCCTAACTTATCGGGGATTCGATCTCCGGTAATCCTCTGAGGTGGAGGACGAAGGATTCGTCAAACGGTTGACGAATACCTCTCCGGAGAAGCGAGTTTTGAGGACTCGGTTTTGGATCCGAATTTGGATTCGGATCGTGATCATCTCTCGATCACATCGTCTTCAACACGAGGCTAGTAACCCGTACGAAGATGAGGCTCGTGACTTAGCGAAGTCATCCCGAGGATACTCGGCGTGGATACGGATAGAGACGATTCTAGCGAGGATCGTTCCGGTTGATGCCGTTCCCGCTACACGTGATACGAAAGGTATAACGTAGTTAAATTTCCTTTTATTGCAAATTTAAATTTACGGTTATGTCTAAACATGTTGTACTATGCATGCGTGTGATGTGTGTGTTGTAATAAATGTAGATTTATTATTTTTATTTCTTCCGCTGTGCACATGTTTGCGAAACATGTTCGAACACACACTCGCCGCAGTGCCGGAAACCCAACAGTGGTATCAGAGCCCAGGTTGTGTTTCGACATAATCGTAAAATGGTTTTGCGATAGTCATAATGATATTTCTGGAAATTTTTTACTTTTGGAAAGTTAGAAGTATTTATGGGAATTTTTCAATTTTGGAAAGTCTAGAAGTATTTATGGAAATCTTCCACTTTTGGAAAGTTGGAAGTATTTATGGAAATTGATATTTTCCATAAATAAAATATTTAATTAGATTTTGGAAATTTGTTTCCTAATTTAATCATGATTTGATTTGGGAAATCAAATCTTAAAATATTTTATTTCCATAAGTAGCTTTGATAATTTAGGAAATTGGTTTCCTAAATTGACTTTCCTTAATCAACTATTTCCACAAATAAAATATGTGATTAGATTTGAAAATTTGTTTCCTAATTTAATCATGATTTGATTTGGAGAATCAAATATTAAACATATTTTATTTCCATAAATAATTATGACATATAAGGAAATTATGTACATGACATAATTGTATGCCATGTAAATGCATTAGATGCATATCATTATGTCATGCGTGTCGTGACATGTAGATGTATATCATGTATGTCATGCCATGTAAATAATAGTTATTTGCATGCAAAGAGGATGAGACATAAAAACCCTTACTGAATATTAAAGCCTACACCTTCCATTAATATGGTTTGATCCAGAGTTCCATTTCTTGTTTGGGTTGTTGGACTCTCTCCAAGCCCGGCTCGAACCCGAACATGTTCAAACCAAGGAATAGTTTAATACTAATATGGTAAGAGTCAGAGGTCAATCGTTAGCTTTGGTTGTTGGACTCTCTCCAAGCTGGGCTAATTGGTTGAATGCGCTCTAACCATATTAAAACTATGTCTTGATTAATGGGTTGACTTTAACCTGGAGCATCAGCTTGTTGGACTCTCTCCAAGGTCGATGTAAAGGGAGGTGAAGTTGGGTGCTATGCATATGATGCATACTTGTTAATGTGTTAACAACCCGATGTATGTGTGAACATTCAATTAGTTGATATCACATTGTGATAGTAGCATATACGTGATATGTAATTGATATAGTTGATACCTACCATTGTAGTTATGAATGGCTTGTTGGACTCTCTCCAAGGTTGTTCATATCTATGATGGATATCAGCCAATTCGGAGATGGACCCACGATCTCCCGAAGTGATTTTGGGGTTTTTGAAATTCGAAAAATGAATGGGATTTATGAATGTATAATGATGCATTTTAAAATCATCTTTCTCATTTATGCTCGTTTTGTATTTCTAAGATTGATCATGATGTCTTTGAATTTACATTCCATTTTGGATTCGAATAAATTGACTGGGCCGAACTTCTTGGACTGGCTTAGAAACTTGAGAATTGTTCTCAAGGTTGAAAAGCTTGCAAATGTCCTCGAAGTGCCTCTTCCCGCCCGTCCTAGTGACGATGCAACTCTTGACTAATTGTTGGCCTATCAGAAACATGTGAGTGATTCTGAACAAATGAGTTGCATCATGCTAGCCATGATGGAACCTAAGCTACGGAAGCAGCATGAGCATATGGATGCTCATATCGTAGTCCTTCATCTTTAAGAGTTGTTTGATAAGAAAGTGAGATTCGAAAGGTTCGAAGTCTCCAAGCTCCTCTTCACCTCTGAGATGCAAGAAGGTTCATCTGTGATACTGCTCAACATGTTGAAGACTGTAGAACCTTCTAAGAAGCATGAGCAGGGGACGGTGTTGTTAGTTGATTCCTCGAAGAAAGGTTCTAAGAGGGAGTCAAAGGAACAACAGAAGGGGAAGAAGAAAAAAGGCTAAAAAGGCAGAACCAACTCAAAAAGGGCACTTGCCATCATTATGGCAAGGAGGGTCATTGGCGAAGAAATTGCAAGATTTATCTTGAGTTCGTGAAGAAGAATAAGGCAACGGATGCCCCATCTTCTTTAGATATCTTCGTTATAGATTGTCATTCTATTTCCTCAAACACTTGGGTATTGGATACTGGGTGTGGCTCACATATATGTAATGACATACATGGGCTAAGGAATAGAAGAAGACTGGTCAAGGGAGAGTCAAATCTACATGTTGGGAATGGAGCAAAGGTTGCTGCACTCGCCATCGAAACGTATTTGTTGAAACTCCCTATAGGACTTGTCTTAGAACTGGACAATTGCTTTTATGTTCTTTCGTTGAAAAAGAACATCATTTCTATTTCTTGTTTAAATAGTAATGGGTACCATTTGACTTTTAGTAACAATTGTTGTTACATAACTTTGAATGGAGTTCTTCATGGAACTGGAACTTTGAGCAATGGCATTTATACGTTGGACGTATCCAGTGACATTTTCAATATCGAAGCGAGCAACAAGCGTGCTCGAAAGGATAATCAATTAGACTCCTACATGTGGCATTGTCGTCTTGGCCATGTAAGCAAGAAATGCATGTCCGAATTACACCGATGTGGAATTCTGGAATCGTTTGAATTGGATTCATACGATACATGTGAATTATGCTTAAAAGGCAAGATGACTAAGTTACCTTTTACTGGAAAGGGTGAACGAGTGGGAGAGTTACTAGGTCTAATACATACTGATGTATGTGGACCTATGTCAACTCAAGCTTTAGGAGGCTATAGCTACTTCATTACCTTTACCAATGATCACTCACGGTTTGGGTATGTGTTCTTGATGAAACACAAGTCTGAAGCCTTTGAAAGGTTCAAAGAATTCAGAAATGAAGTAGAGAAACAACATGACAAGAGTATTAAAATACTTCGATCGGATCGAGGTGGTGAATACTTAAGTCAGGAGTTTCTTGATTATCTAAGAGACAATGGTATATTGTCTCAATGGACTCCGCCATATACACCACAGCATAATGGTGTATCTGAGAGGCGTAACCGGACCTTGTTGGACATGGTCAGGTCAATGATGAATCATGCGAATCTTCCCAAGTCTTTTTGGGGCTATGCACTTCAGACAACTGTTTACTTGTTAAACAGAATGTCAACCAAGGTAGTCTCTACTACTCCATATGAGATATGGAATGGTAAGAAACCTCATGTCTCTTACTTGAAGATATGGGGTTGTCCTGCTTATGTGAACCGGACTGTATCAGACAAATTGGATGCTAAGTCTGATAAATGTCTATTTATTTGATACCCTAAGGAAACAAGTGGTTACCAATTCTATCATCCTGTGGAACTAAAGGTGTTTGTTTCAAGGCATGCTGTGTTTCTAGAGAAAGAGTTTCTCTTGCAAGAAAATAGTGGGAGTGTCGTCGAGCTTGAGGAGGCTCGAGAGACTCAAATAGACATTGATGAGATACCTGGTGAAGCACAACAGTCGATAACTCATAGTGATGAGCAATCGGCTTGACCTACTATAACACCACATCTTCGTAGATCTGGTAGAACACGCAACATTCCTGAAAGATATGGATTTCTCGTAAGTGAATCGAATGACGTGTTACTCATTGATGATGAGGAGACTACTAGTTATGAAGAAGTGCTGACAAGTTCAGAAAGGGATAAGTGGCTTGAAGCCATGAAGTCGGAAATGGATTCCATGTATGAAAACCAAGTTTGGAACTTGGTTGACCCACCTGAAGGCATCAAGCCTATAGGGTGCAAGTGGGTTTTCAAGAAGAAAACCAACATGGATGGTAATGTGATTACCTATAAAGCTAGATTAGTGGTGAAAGGATATCGTCAAAAATAAGGTGTTGATTATGACGAAACCTATTCGCCTGTAGCTATGCTTAAATCCATTCGGATGCTCCTGGCTATAGCGGCTCATTATGATTATGAGATATGGCAGATGGATGTGAAAACAACTTTTCTTAATGGAAATCTGCTCGAGGACGTGTATATGATACAACCTGAGGGTTTCACATCGATTGATAAAACCAAGGTATGCAAATTGTGACGGTCCATATATGAATTGAAGCAAGCATCCAAGAGCTGGAATATCCGTTTTGATGAGACGATCAAAAAGGTTTGATTTATCACAAAATCTAGACGAACCTTGTGTGTACAAGAAGGTTAGTGGGAGTGCAGTCGTGTTCCTAGTATTGTATGTCGATGACATATTACTTATAGGAAATGATGTTTCAATCTTACAGTCAGTTAAGGTTTGGTTATCAAAGACATTCTCCATGAAAGACCTGGGAGAAGCAACCTACATCCTCGGGATTAAGATCTATAGAGATAGATCGAAACGGTTGCTTGGTCTTTCGCAGTCTACATATATAGACCGAGTGCTAAAGAGGTTTAGCATGTCAGAATCCAAGAAAGGTTTCCTATCAATCAGGCATGGGGTACACCTTTCAAAGTCTATGTGTCCGCGCACAGAAGACGAGAGGATTTGCATGAGTAAGATTACCTATGCATCCGCAATAGGATCTATCATGTATGCTATGTTATGTACAAGGCCCGATGTATCGTATACTCTGAGTGTCACGAGTAGATACCAGTCTGATCCAGGAATGGATCATTGGGTGGATGTTAAGACGATCCTTAAGTACTTAAGAAGAACTAAGGATGTGTTCCTAATATATGAAGAAGGGTACATGGTGATACGTGGGTATTCGGATGTCAGTTCTAGACAGACAAGGATGATTTCATGTCTTAGTCTGGGTATGTATTCACCTGGAATGGAGGCGCAATAAGTTGGAAAGGTTTCAAGCTTGACACTATAGCGAATTCTACCACTAAGGCAGAATATATTGCAGCTTTGGAAGCAGCAAAGGAAGCGGTTTGGATCAAGAAGTTCATCTCTGAACTTGATGTGGTCTCATCAATGATCCAAACATGTGCTTCGCCGCTATCATCTTATCAGAGAGATCATCAGTAGGAACGAAATACAAATCGAGAAAATTCCCACTGAAAGGAACTTAGCGGATCCTTTGACTAAAGCATTACCTCAAAGTAAGTTTGAGGGTCATGTTAGTGCTTATGGTATTGGATACCGTAGCGATTGGCATTAGGCCAAGTGGGAGTCTGTTAGTAATATATGAGAGATGTCCTAAGGCAATCGCCTTATGTATGAACCATTTATATGATAAATGAAGATTCACTATTTGAGTATACATGTTTCATGTATTTGATTGGATCTTAAACTCATTTACTGAATGTCCACGATACGATTCACAGCATGAGAGAATTTGTGATTGGATCACAACTAGTGAATATCTCTACATGTGTAATTATGATGTATCAGAATTATCCCTAGTCGATGAATTGATGGATTTGGATACCATAAATTCTGTCGAGACTAGCACGAGGTATACTCCTTGGTGTATCCAAGCAGCTGATTCTCACTGGCTGGAGATATTGTGATGTCCAGAGTTGATCGTGGATGCTAGTTATGGTAACTAGTTCATTAGAGTGACCAGCCGTAAGACTTCATATGGTTCTCTGCATATATAGATATGTCAATGAAGTTATTACTGTAGCTTAAGTGCGATGTTCCTTTGACTTGCAGTATTCAAGTCATCTTGATCATGAAGACTTATACTTTGACATCTTAAGCAAGCATCTCTAAAGAGATGTGGACCCGGGATGATTGGGTATAAGTCAAAGTGATCGAAGGTGTTTGAATAGCCTATAAAGGATTCAACACTCCTTGCGAGGAGATGTATACCCATGGCCTCTCGTCGGATTGTTACTAAAGTCTTTGGCCAAAGAATTACATGTTTAGAGTAAGGTACTCTTCGATACATGTGAAGTAACTAGAATCCGTAGGACGAGATAATGATACTTGGGCTAGGTGTGACGTAGTCAACCTAGCGGGGACTGACACTATAGACCATGTCCTGAACCAAGTGGGTGTAAGATGAGTGAAGGGAATGGAGCACAAATCATTCGAGCTGCTGAAGGGTTTCAGAAATAGTTCTGGATCAACCGCTGATCTTTTCGATTAATTGGGGATCATGATGTACTACTAGGTGCCACTCATGATCATTCTATAATTAATGGTTAATTATAGACGGCCAACATAAACCGAGAACCTATTTGGTCACACGCACAACGAGCGTAATCCGAAGGATTTAAAACGAGCTTGAGAATGGGATTCTCAGACCAAGAGAAATTAGGTTTGGTTGGACCAAACAAGAAGCGAGCATGAAATTGTTTCAATCGCAATGGAAGCGTGGATGAGCCGTGTCTTATGAAGACATAATGGATGAACCAAAATGGTTTGGTTCTAATCCAATGGAGGAGAATAAACCAAAGGGTTTGGTTTATTTTAAACGAATGAACCAAAAGTTGGTTTGGTTCGTTTTAACTTAAAATAAACCATCATGGTTTGGTTTATTTTATCTTATATTAATGAAGCGGGTTAACGGGCCTTATGGTTATGATCCAATAACCATTAAGAGAATTAGTTCTCTATAAAAGAGGGCTTAAACCCTAATCCAACTACCCTAACCAAGTTTTGGCCACCCACCTCTCCCTCCTCTTCATCTATTCGGCGCCAACACCCATTGTCGCCGCCCAGCTCCTTGTGCCACCGTCCAAATTGTTCCCGACATCAAAGCTTCGGCCGGTGATCCTACGGCAACTCTCTGGTGATCTCCTTTGGGTTTGGCATCAAGGTGAGTTTCATCCTACCTTTTTGGCCGGCCCTATTTCCTCCACCAAAGCTGTCCAGTTTTCTAAACAGCTTGTTCTCTTCTCGTCGGAGCGTCGTTTGGATGACGTTTAGAGCTCTGACAGCTCCTAACTTACCGGGGATTCGATCTCCGGTAATCTTCTGAGGTGGAGGATGAATGATTCGTCAAACGGTTGACGAATACCTCTCCGAAGAAGCGAGTTTTGAGGACTCAGTTTTGGATCCGAATTTGGATTCGGATCGTGATCATCTCTCGATCACATCGTCTTCAACACGAGGCTAGTAACCCGTACGAAGACGAGGCTCGTGACTTAGCGAAGTCATCCCGAGGATAATTGGCGTGGATATGGATACAGACGATTCTAGCAAGGATCATTCCGGTTGATGTCGTTCCCGCTACACGTTATACGAAAGGTATAACGTAGTTAAATTTCCTTTTATTGCAAATTTAAATTTACGGTTATGTCTACACATGTTGTACTATGCATGCGTGTGATGTGTGTGTTGTAATAAATGTAGATTTATTATTTTTTTTTCTTCCGCTGTGCACATGTTTGTGAAACATGTTCGAACACACACTCGCCGCGGTGCCGAAAACCCAACAACGAACCCAGAGGTCAATCAACTATCAACCTTTGAATTCTACTTAAGTTAATATGACCTAACCTTAGATGCCAAAGATATGTTTGGTTCATTTTTGAAGGTTCTTTTCTCTTATTAGATTTAGAAGATGAGTTATTTACTTCTATTTGCATCATGGGAGCTTTTGGTTCAAGGGTATATAAATTTCCTATCAATGCACTAGAATAGATAATCTCTCTATTCCTTTTTATAACAACTCTGTCATTAAAAGAAATAAAATATCCATTCAAAAATAATTTAGAAATCGAAATCAAATTCTTTCTAAATAAAGGTACGGAAAGACAATTTCTTAGAACCAAAGTTTTATTTCTATCAAAAGAAAAATAAACATCTCCCACTTCAACAGCCGCCACTTTAGTAGCATCACCCAAGTAAACGGTAATCTCCCCCTCAACCAGTCGTCTGGTTTCCTGGAATCCCTACAAAGTATTACAGACATGATCAGTGACTCCCGTATCTACACATAAGGTGTCGGTAGATAACACCGCTAAACATGTTTCAATGACTAGACCAAAAGATATACCTTTGTTTTGCTTCCGATTTGGGTATTCCTTCTTCCAATGTCTAGTCTGCTTGCAAGTGAAGCACTTGCCTTTCGGCTTATTCACTCCTCCCTGAGATCCTCCCGCCACCTTTGCCCCACCTTGTTTCTTCTTCTTCTTGCCTTTCGGCTTAGAAGTAGAAACCTTTTGGGCAACCATGGCCTGAGCCTAAGCACTGATGCGCATGAACACGATCTCAAATCTCACGACAGAGACCATCGAAGACTCAAAGCGCGTGCTTGTGCTCAACGCTTGCAAGTTCACGGATATCGTCAAATAATAAAGATTATCGATCCCATAGGGATTGGGATTCAAGTACCAATATACTTAGTGGTTGTAATAGTTCAGACGTGACTCTAAGAGGTTTCAGTTGGTGAGGGTTGTTGGTGGACTCTACTCTATACGGTGTCACACGGAGGAGGAAAGGAGTATGCCGAGGTCTTCAAAGGTGATTCTAGGACTTCGGTTTCGCTTATGTATTAAAGAACAATGTTGTCAATTGGCGTTGTCTAGACGTTTAGCTATGGTTTTGGGGAAGGGACATCATACACTCTCCCGCAGAGCTGCCACATCTACCGGAAGCTATCTCCGCCTAAAAGGATGGGATAGATGGTACGAGGATGCCAAATCAGTCCCTACGACAAACCATTTCTGATTCCACTACACCTTTCTCCCCGCAGTTACAGGAGATCAGGTTTGCCCCTAGGTTCCTTATATAAAATCCCCTAAATTTTAGATTGCGAGGGCTGTCACCCCTCGTATCGCCTAAGTACAGCAGAAAGAAAGCCAAACACACATAGATATAGTAAAGAGGAACTACCAATTGTCAAATCAAACTCATAGGTAGAATTTAACATGAACCAACATTGTATGTGTACACAAGCTACTCCCTAATCTTAGAATCAAAACTACTACTCCATGTATACGAAAGAAGAATCAAAAAGCATGTCTAAGTTCAAATACATAAGGAATAAAATTCAGAAATAAAGATATACAATGCTTTCGTGGTCTTCTCTCCGGCGTTGAAGTGCAAGGCATGGACCTCCGGCGGCGTTCCTCCTCCCCGTTGCAAGTTACCGAAGCATTTTAGGGCTTCGACATGATGTCCTAACTATCCTGCCTCCCCTCTAGGGTTTGGGCGGAGCCATCCTTATATAGACGTCGCCTCGGACCGCTGTAAAATCCAAAAAAAGCCCTAGTCGTGCCAATCTATCAGGCCGCCAGACGATCGTGTGTTTCCAGATGGCCAGGCCGTGTGCAGCCTTGGGGTGCTGATCTCGCCCATTGGATACGTCCGTGTGAATCCACATGCCCTGGTCGTGTCTCACTCTGCGTCTAGCTACGAAATGCCCTTCTTTTGTACCGAAAATGCATCTTTTTCCACCTGAAAAGCTATCCTGCACACAAAAGTACAATGAGCAGACCTCCGAACCAGAAAATAGAAAATGCGTGCAAAAATAGAGTAACATATGCATGAAACTAACACAAAATGCAATGAGATGTGAGCGAAAACTACTCCTAAAACCCTATATGTTTTGGTTACATCACTTCCCTCAGACTTAAATCTTTGCTTGTCCTCAAGCAAACTTCAGTACCATGATGTTTTAAAAAGATATTGTTCCATAATTAGCATGTTAACTAAATTTATCAAGTGGTATTTGCAATCAAAGCAAAACAAATATGTTCTAGAAATTCACTAAGTTAGCTCCTCGTGCTTGTGCTAAGCGAACCATTCTTAGGGGATCCCCTTTCCATGGTGAGTTAAGTCGTCACCCCATAGCTTTCCTAAGGTTTCTAGCTCTTAGGCACTTACTTGCCCAAAGCGAGGGACGTTCCCTAGATCTAGCACAAAGTCTCAAAGGCATGCTCGTATTGAGAGAAATTGGTAGGTGTTTCTCCAGTAACCTAACTCGGTCTCAAAGGGGCACCTAGTCATTTCCACCCACGACAACTATTTTTTATCCCTCATAATCTTTTTTTCTCCTCTCTTTTTTTTTCATTTCTTTTTCTCTTTTTCTTTTTTTTTTTCTTTTTTTTCTCTCTTTTATTTTTTGGCTCACCGAGATTTTGATTTTTCTAAATCGGCTTACACAATCTGAGCCTCTCTAGTAACTAAAATACTAAACCTAGAGTCACCTATGGATTCCAAAGTACTAGACTACTGAAGTGAATCATAACTACGTATGTACTAGATTCTTCCTTTTAGAATGTTCGACATGTGTAAGTGCAAAAACAAAGATAACCATTGTAAGTCTAGAACATTCAATAGAGCGAATAAAATAAAATACCACAAGATAAATGGAGTTAAGCTACCTATGGGAACAACTCATGCAAGTAACTTTCAAAAATACTTCTGAGGTAGCTTTAAAGACAACAAACATTAAGTACTAAAAGAAACTCAACAACTCTGGCATGAATAATTGAAAATACCAAAAAAGAAACTACTGCCAGGAAATAAAACAAAATAAACCTTGGGGTCTCCCCCCCCCAGACTTAAACAAAAATATACCTCTAATATGGTGGACGAGGTGGAAAGTCAAGGAGCCTGGCCATCTCTGTATCCTGGTATAACCTGTTGTTGAACCGCTGATGCCACATATACATGTGATCGATCTAGGAGCTGGTGGATGCAGTGGTTGCTCGGTGCTCCTCCTCCCTATCCCACTGCGCCTGCTGAGCATGCATGTGTTGTCGCATCTCCCTGCAGTAGGCGGCCTCATCATGGCGATGAATAGCCTCCTCCTGGAAGTATATGCGGGCCTCGTCGTAGAACTCCTCAGTCCACTGGAAATGCTCTCGGAATCCCTGGAACTCTGCTTGCTGGTAGGCGCTCTGCTCCTCCCATCCCTCCCTCTGCGTCTGCTGCTCAGTATAAATATCGTCGAGGCACGATTGGAACTCCTAGAAATCATAGGCCTACGTACCTGCATCCTGCTCAAAAGTAGAAAAAGGTGGTGGTGCAGGTGTAGGTTCATGTCGGCGTGGACTAGGTGGCCTCCTATGCACATCTGGACTAGAGGGAGAGTGATACAAAGGTGGAGAGATGGGCGCCGATGTGGATGGTCCCTCATGTGGAGGAGACTCCTCTATCAGGTCCAAGCGTCAATTGGCGCGCATAGCAATGGTGGTATGATCCGGGTCGGGGATCCTAAGGGACGTCAGATTTTTCCTTACAAAGCATAAGGAGTCTCCTTCTCTCACAATCATTTTCATGGCCATGCATACTCCTAGGTCGATCCTAGGGCTCCCCTCTATACTCTCTAATGTAATGTAATCATACCCCATCCTATGGCAAATGTGGGCAAGTAGGCCTCCCACATTGATCTCTCCTTGTGCTACTTTGCCCATCTTCACTAAGTGTCTGATGAAGTGGGACCCTACATCGATGCTACTTCTTTCTTGTAGCATATCCCATAGGCAAAGCATCTCGCTAGCTCTAACTACACTGTCACTCTCCCCATGATCAAATATAGTGCCCATGATGCAGTGGAGGTATCGAAAGACGGGGTTTTGGAGGCGCGATGCTTTGGCCCTAGAAGGGTCATAAGAGTGCTCCCCTGTCAATTCGGTCCAACATTCCCTAGATTTGAACCAAATAGGGGTTCTTCTCTCTCCCTCACTCGGCAAGCCAAAGCATGAGTTCCATTGGTGAAGGGGCCACCCATGCTCAATGTTAAAAAGCCTAAAAGTTATCCTACCCTCCTCGCTCTCTCTACCCGTTAAAATTTCCGCCTCTAATGAACTCAAAAATTCTAGAACTATCCTAGGGAAGGTTATGTGCCTTAATCCCATTATCTCTTCCCACCCCATTTTTGCAAATAGGGCTTGCATATCACCCAACAATCCTAAGGACTCTAGCAAATCCTCATCTAAGTACCTAGTAGCAGTAAGTTTACAAGTAGAGAGCATATTATATCTATCTCTTTATTCATTATTGCAAAAAAGAAGAGTGGGCAGGGCGTTAACCTCCTCCGGAGCATGAGGGGCGTCAGCTCTCCTTGTTCGTCGCTCTGAGGCGCCGGATCAGGGTACTACATGCTTGGTCCTCCTCATCCTTGCATCTTTTGGCTTCCTTAGAGGTTAAAAATGCTTCTAGATGGTGGGGAAGACGAAATCACACGGCTAGGGAAAGAACTTTCGAAGCACACGACACAAATGGGGTGAAAACACACGACTCACCCCTTTTAACCTCGTACGCCATGACCGTGTGAAAACACACAGCCAGGTCGTGTGCACCTCGGGTCAATCGGGCACGGCCATGGGAAAACACACGGCCAGCCCGTGTGTCCCCATTTTTTTTCCCATTTATGCATCACGATCCGATTTTTCTCATACACTTCGCCGTGTAGGCTAATATGGATTTTATTTTTGCCTTAGCAAAGTTCTTTTCTAGTCCTAACTCTAAATGTTATAGGAATCAAAACTCAAATCAAACAAATGTATGCAATGTAATCAAAAAGGGAAATCTAAAACTAAACTTGGGTTGCCTCCCAAGAAGCGCTTTGTTTAAGGTCGTTTAACTCGACCGCACTCCACTATCAACTTGGCTCTGGTGGTTCAGTGAACCTCCATTCATCCGTCTCGGGATCTTCATCTGGAGGTTTCGACATCATTTTGCTAAATGTGAAGCCGTTGAGATAGGGAGCTGTGTGCTCCGAAAGGCTGAAAAGGATGATCTCCCATCTACCTCCAGGGAGATCTGGTGTGCCTTCACATCTATGCACGCCCCTGTAGTCGCTAGAAAAGGCCTTCCCAGAATGATGGGATTGTGGGGATTTGGTCCTGTGTCCAGTATGATGAAGTATGTGGGTATCACAAAATTCTCAATCATCATAGGCACGTGTGGTAGCATGCCAATGGGCCCCTTGACTAAATCATCCACCATACGAATACCAAGATTCTCTAGTTGGAGCCCGCTCAGTCCCATCTTCAGATAGTATGCGTATAGCACCACACTGACTGAGTACCCCAAGTCGCATAGTGCTTCGTCGAAGCTCTCCCCATAAATTGAGCAGGGAATAACAAATTCACTAGGGTCCTCAAGCTGTAATGGAATCTTCTCTTCAAAACCAGCTTGGTCAGGTAGGGTGGTAATCATGATTGCACACCCCTTGGCGAATTGGCTACTTTGCCCCACTCCTTCCTCTTTTCCTTGACTCACCGGAGAGCTCTTCACAGGTTGCGACACAGATTGTGGTATTTGAGCCACTTGTGTCTCCAACATCTTGTTATGACTTGCAAGGCCTTCAACGGTGGCCATCAAGTCTCTGAGTGATTCTTCAGACTTCTGATGTTGGCGAAAAAACTCCTCATTGGCCTTAGTTTGGGTAGTGATGAAGTCCTCTATCATCAGTTCTAATCTGGACTTCTGTGGTTGTTGCCTATTACCCTGTTGCTGCCCGTACACCCCTGATGGTTGTGTGTTTCCCGAGTTATTCTTATAAGAGAAATTTGGGTGATTTCTCCATCCGGGATTATAAGTATTGGAGTATGGGTTGTGGGGCCTTTGGTCATAGTCTCCGACTGTTAGTAATATATGAGAGATGTCCTAAGGCAATCGCCTTATGTATGAACCATTTATATGATAAATGAAGATTCACTATTTGAGTATACATGTTTTATGTATTTGATTGGATCTTAAACTCATTTACTGAATGTCCACGATACGATTCACAGCATGAGAGAATTTGTGATTGGATCACAACTAGTGAGTATCTCTACATGTGTAATTGTGATGTATCGGAATTATCCCTAGTCGATGAATTGATGAATCTGGACACCATCAATTCTGTTGAGACTAGCACGAGGTATACTCCTTGGTGTATCCAAGCAGCTGATTCTCACTGGCTGGAGACATAGTGATGTCCGGAGTTAATCGTGGATGCTAGTTATGGTAACTAGTTCATTGGAGTGACCACCGTAAGACTTCATATGGTTCTCTCGTGACATATAGATATGTCAATGAAGTTCTTATCGTGGCTTAAGTGCGATGTTCTTCGACTTGCGGTATTCAAGTCATCTTGATCATGGAGACTTATGCTTTGACATCTTAAGCAAACATCTCTGAGATGTGGACCCGGATGATTGGGTATAAGTCAAGTGATCAAGGTGTTTTAATAGCCTATAAAGGATTCACCACTCCTTGCGAGGAGATGTATACCCATGGCCTCTCGTCTGATTGTTACTAAAGTCTTTGGCCAAAGCATTACATGTTTAGAGTAAGGTACTCTTCGATACATGTGGAGTAACTAGAATCCGTAGGACGAGGAAATGATACTTGGGCTAGGTGTGACGTAGTCACTTAGTGGGGATCGGCACAATAGACCATGTCCTCAACCAAGTGGGTATAAGATGAGTGAAGGGAATGGGGCACGATTCATTCGAGCCATCAAGGGTTTCGTAAATAGTTCGATCAACTGCTGATCTTTTCTTAATTGGGGATCATGATGTACTACTAGGTGCCACTCATGATCGCTCTATAATTAATGGTTAATTATAGACGCCAACATAAACCGAGAACCTATTTGGTCACACGACAACGAGTGTAATCCAAAGGATTTAAAACGAGCTTGAGAATGAGATTCTCGCATCGAGAGAAACTATGTTTGGTTGACCAAACATAAAGCGAGCATGAAATTGTTTCATGCAATGGAAGCGTGATGGGCAGTGTCTTATGAAGACATAATGGATGGACCAAAATGGTTTGGTTCTAATCCAATGGATGAGAATAAACCAAAGGGTTTGGTTTATATTAAACGAATGAACCAAAGGTTGGTTCGGTTCATTTTAACTTAAAATAAACCATCATGGTTTGGTTTATTTTAACTTATCTTAATGGAGCGGGTTAACGGGCTTTATGGATATGATCCATTAACCATTAAGAGAATTAGTTCTCTATAAAATAGGGATTAAACCCTAACCCTAAACCTAATCTATTGTTGGCCGCCCAACATCAAGAGTTGCCGCCAACCTCCTTGGTGAAGCACCACCTTGTTGCCGCCAGCCACCTCCTCCAACCGCGCCCGTAAGGCGGTTTCTTCCTCTCGCCGCCGAAGCTGCCGGAAGAGTTCCGGTGATCCCCTAAAAGGTTCGCATCAAGGTGAGCTTTTGTCTCCTTGTATTTGCCGGCGCCTATCTCCTCCAACAAGCTGTCCAGTTTTCTGGACAGCTTCTTCTCCTATCGACGGAGCGTCGTTTGGACGACGGTTAGTGTTCCGAAAGCGGCTAACATACCGGGGATTTGATATCCGGTAATACTCTGAGGTGGAGGACGAAGGATTCGTCAATCGGTTGATGAATACCTCTCCGGAGAAGCAAGTCTTGAGGACTTGTTTTAGGTCCGAATTTGGATTCGGATCGTGATCATCTCTCGATCACGTCGTCTTCAACACGAGGCTAGTAACCCGTACGAAGACGAAGCTCGTGACTTAGCGAAGTCATCCCGAGGAGCTCGCGTGGATACGGATAGAGACGATTCTTACGAGGATCGCTCCGCTGATGCCGTTTCTCGCTACACGCCATACCTAAGGTATAACGAGTTTAATTTCTTTATCGCAATTTTAATTTAAGGTTATGTCTACACTTGTTGTAATAGCATGCGTGTTTTGTTTGTGTTGTAATAAATAAGATTATTTATTATTTTTATTGATTCCTCTGTTCTCATGTTTACTAAACATGATCGAACACACACGCCAAGGTCAAAAAACCCAACAAAGGGTATCGTGAGCCCAGGTTGTGTTTCACATAATCGTAAAAATGGTTTTATGCGATAGTCATAATGTATTTCTGGAAATTTTCTAATTTTGGAAATTTAGAAGTATTTATGGAAATTTTTCAATTTTGGAAAGTCTAGAAGTATTTATGGAAATCTTCCACTTTTTGAAAGTTGGAAGTATTTATGGAAATTGATATTTTCCATAAATAAAATATTTGATTAGATTCTCGAAATTTGTTTCCTAATTTAATCATGATTTGATTTGGGAAATCAAATCTTAAAATATTTTATTTCCATAAGTAGTTTTAATGATTTAGGAAATTGGTTTCCTAAATAGATTTTCCTTAATCAAATAATTCCATGAATAAAATATGTGATTAGATTTGGAAATTTGTTTCCTAATTTAATTATGATTTGATTTGGAGAATCAAATCTTAAACATATTTTATTTCCATAAATAGTTATGACATATAAGGAAATTATATACATGACATAATTGTATGCCATGTAATTGCATTAGATGCATAACATTATGCCATGCGTGTCGTGACATGTAGATGTATGCCATGTATGTCATGCCATGTAGATAATAGTTATTTGCATGCAATGAGGATGAGACATAAAAACCCTTAATTAATATTAAAGTCTACACCTTCCATTAATATGGTTAGAACCAGAGTTCTGTTTCTTGTTTGGGTTGTTGGACTCTCTCCAAGCCCGGCTCGAACCTGAATATGTTCAAACCATGGAATAGTTTAATACTAATATGGTAAGAGTCAGAGGTCAATCGTTAGCTTTGGTTGTTGGACTCTCTCCAAGCTGGGCTAATTGGTTGAATGCGCTCTAACCATATTAAAACTATGTCCCGATTAATGGGTTGGCTTGACCTGGAGCATCGGCTTGTTGGACTCTCTCCAAGGTCGATGTAAAGGGAGGTGAAGTTGGGTGCTATGCATATGATGCATACTTGTTAATGTGTTAACAACCCGATGTATGTGTGAACATTCAATTAGTTGATAGCACATTGTGATAGTTGCATATACGTGATATGCAATCGGTATAGATGATACCTACCGTCGTAGTTATGAATGGCTTGTTGGACTCTCTCCAAGGTTGTTCATAACTATGATGGATATCAGCCCATTCGGAGATGGACCTACGATCTCCCGAAGTGATTTTGGGGTTTTTAAAATTCAAAAAATGAATGGGATTTATAAATGTATATTGATGCATTTTAAAATCATTTTCTCATATATGCTCGTTTTGTATTTCTAAGTTAATATATTGATCATGATGTGTTTGAATTTGCGTTCCATTTTGGATTCAAATAAATTGACTGGGCCGAGCTTCATGGACTGGCTTAGAAGCTTGAGAATTGTTCTCAAGGTTGAAAAGCTTGCAAATGTCCTCGAAGCGCCTCTTCCCGCCCTAGTGACGATGCAACTCGACCAATTGTTGGCCTATCGTAAACATGTGAGTGATTCTCAACAAATGAGTTGCATCATGCTAGCCACGATGGAACCTAAGCTACGAAGCGCATGAGCATATGGATGCTCATATCGTAGTCCTTCATCTTTGTGAGTTGGTTGATGAGCAAGTGAGATTCGAAAGGTTCGAAGTCTCAAAGCTCCTCTTCACCTCTGAGATGCTAGGAGGTTCATCTGTGGTACTGCTCAATATGCTGAAGACTGTGGAGTCTTCTGAGAAGCATGAGTAGGGGACAATGTTGTTAGTTGATTCCTCGAAGAAAGGTTCTAAGAGGGAGTCAAAGGAACAACAGAAGGGGAAAGAAGAGAAGGGCTAAGAAGGTAGAACTAGCACAAAAGGAAACTTGCCATCATTATGGCAAGGAGAGCCATTTGCGAAGAAAGTGCAAGATTTATCTTGAGTCCGTGAAGAAGAATAAGGCATCGGATGCCCCATCTTCTTCAGATATCTTCGTTATTGATTGTCATTCTATTTCCACAAACACTTGGGTATTGGATACTGGGTGTGGCTCACATATATGTAATGACATACATGGGCTAAGGAATAGAAGAAGACTCGTCAAGGGAGAGTCAAATTTACGTGTTGGGAATGAAGCAAAGGTTGCTGCACTCGCCATCGGAACGTATTTGTTGAAACTCCCTGTAGGACTTGTCTTAGAACTGGACAATTGCTTTTATGTTCCTTCGTTGATAAAGAACATCATTTCTATTTCTTGTTTAAATAGAAATGAGTACCATTTGAATTTAGTAACAATTGTTGTTACATAACTTTGAATGGGGTTCTTTATGGGACTGGAACTTTAAGCAATGGTGTTTATACGTTGGACGATCCAAAGGACATTTGTAATATCGGGCTTGAGCAACAAGCGTGCTCGAAAGGATAATCAAATAGACTCTACATGTGGCATTGTCGTCTTGGCCATGTAAGCAAGAAACGCATGTCCGAATTACACCGATGTGGAATTCTGGAATCGTTTGAATTGGATTCATACGATACATGCGAATCATGCTTAAAAGGCAAGATGACTAAGTTACCTTTTACGGGAAAAGGTGAACGAGTGGGAGAGTTACTAGGTCTAGTACATACTGATGTATGTGGACCTATGTCAACTCAAGCTTTAGGAGGCTATAGCTACTTCATTACCTTCACCGATGATCACTCACGGTTTGGGTATGTGTTCTTGATGAAACACAAGTCTGAAGCCTTTGAAAGGTTCAAAGAATTTAGAAATGAAGTAGAGAAACAACATGACAAAAGTATTAAAATACATCGATCGGATCGAGGTGGTGAATACTTAAGTCAAGAGTTTCTTGATAATCTGAGAGACAATGGCATATTGTCTCAATGGACTCACCTATACACCACAAAAGATAATGGTGTATCCGAGAGGCGAATCGATCTTGTTGGACATGGTCAGTCAATGATGAATCATGCAACTCTTCCCAAGTCCTTTGGGGTTATGCACTCGCATTGCTTACTTGTTAAATGTAATGCCTACCAAGGTAGTCTCAACCACTCCATATGAGATATGGAATGGTAAGAAACCTCATGTATCTTACTTGAAGATATGGGGTTGTCCTGCTTATGTGAAGCGGATGATGTATAAAATTGGATGCTAAGTCCGATAAATGTCTATTTATTGATACCCTAAGGAAACAAGGGGTTACTAATTCTATCATCCCGTGGAACAAAAGGTGTTTGTTTCAAGGCATGTCAGTGTTCGAGAAAGAGTTTCTCTTGCAAGAAAACAAAGGGGAGTGTCGTTGAGCTTGAGGAGGCTCGAGAGACTCAAATAGACATTGATGAGATACCTGGTGAAGCACAACAGCCGACAACTCATAGTGATGAGCAATCGGCTGGACCTATTGTAACACCACATCTTCAGAGATCCGTAGAACACGCAATATTCCCGAGAAATATGGATTTCTCGTAAGTGAATCGAACGACGTGTTACTCATTGATGATGAGGAGCCTACCGGCTTATGAAGAAGTCGACAAGTTCAGAAAGGGATAAGTGGCTTGGTGCCATGAAGTCGGAAATGGATTCCATGTATGAAAACCAAGTTTGGAACTTGGTTGACCCACCTGAAGGGATAAAGCCTATAGGGTGCAAGTGGGTTTTCAAGAAGAAAACTGACATGGATGGTAATGTGATTACCTATAAGGTTAGATTGGTGGCGAAAGGATATCGTCAAAGACAAGGTGTTGATTATGACGAAACCTATTCGCCTGTAGCTATGCTTAAATCCATTCGGATGCTCCTGGCCATAGCGGCTCATTATGATTATGAGATATGGCAGATGGATGTGAAAACAGCTTTCCTTAATGGAAACTTGCTCGAGGACGTGTATATGATACAGCCTGAGGGTTTCACATCGGTTGATAAAACCAAGGTATGCAAGTTGCGACGATCCATTTATGGATTGAAGCAAGCATCCAGGAGCTGAAATATCCGTTTTGATGAGACGATCAAAAAGTTTGATTTCTCACAAAATCCAGACGAACCTTGTGTGTACAAGAAGGTTAGTGGGAGTGCAGTCGTGTTCCTAGTATTGTATGTCGATGACATATTACTTATAGGAAACGATGTGTCCATCTTACAGTCAGTGAAGGTTTGGTTATCCAAGACATTCTCCATGAAAGACCTGGGAGAAGCAACCTACATCCTCGGGATTAAGATCTATAGAGATAGATCGAAATGGTTGCTTGGTCTTTCGCAGTCTACATATATAGACCGAGTGCTAAAGAGGTTTAGCATGTCGGAATCCAAGAAAGGTTTCTTACCCATCAGGCATGGGGTACACCTTTCGAAGTCTATGTGTCCGCGCACAGAAGACGAGAGGATTTGCATGAGTAAGATTCCCTATGCATCCGCAATAGGATCTATTATGTATGCTATGTTATGTACGAGGCCCGATGTATCGTACGCTCTGAGTGTCACGAGCAGATACCAATCCGATCCAGGAATGGATCATTGGGCGGCTGTTAAGACGATCCTTAAGTACTTGAGAAGAACTAAGGATGTGTTCCTAATATATGGAGAAGGGTATATGGTGATACGTGGGTATACGGATGCCAGATCCAGACAGACAAGGATGATTCCATGTCTTAGTCTGGGTATGTATTCACCTAGAATGGAGGCGCAATAAGTTGGAAAGGTTCCAAGCTTGGCACTATAGCGGATTCTGCCACTAAGGCAGAATACGTTGCAGCTTTGGAAGCAGCAAAGGAAGCGGTTTGGATCAAGTAGTTCATCTATGAACTTGATGTGGTCTCATCAATGATCCAAACATGTGCTTCGCCGCTATCATCTTATCAGAGAGATCATAAGTAGGAACGAAAAACAAATCGAGAAAATTCCCACTGAAAGGAACTTAGCGGATCCTTTGACTAAAGCATTACCTCAAAGTAAGTTTGAGGGTCATGTTGGTGCTTATGGTATTGGATACCGTAGCGATTGGCATTAGGCCAAGTGGGAGTCTGTTAGTAATATATGAGAGATGTCCTAAGGCAATCGCCTTATGTATGAACCATTTATATGATAAATGAAGATTCACTATTTGAGTATACATGTTTTATGTATTTGATTGGATCTTAAACTCATTTACTGAATATCCACGATACGATTCACAGTATGAGAGAATTTGTGATTGGATCACAACTAGTGAGTATCTCTACATGTGTAATTGTGATGTATCGGAATTATCCCTAGTCGATGAATTGATGAATCGACACCATCAATTTTTTGAGACTAGCACGAGGTATACTCCTTGGTGTATCCAAGCACCGATTCTCACCGGGCCGAGACATAGTGATGTCCGAGTTAATCGTGGATGCTAGTTATGGTAATCGGTTCATCGAGTGACCAGCCATAAGACTTCATATGGTTCTCTGCATATATAGATATGTCAATGAAGTTCTTACTGTGGCTTAAGTGCGATGTTCCTTTGACTTGTGGTATTCAAGTCATCTTGATCATGGAGACTTATGCTTTGACATCTTAAGCAAACATCTCCGAGGAGATGTGGACCCGGGATGATTGGGTATAAGTCGAAGTGATCGAAGGTGTTTGAATAGCCTATAAAGGATTCACCACTCCTTGCGAGGAGATGTATACCCATGGCCTCTCGTCGGATTGTTACTAAAGTCTTTGGCCAAAGCAGTACATGTTTAGAGTAAAGTACTCTTCGATACATGTGGAGTAACTAGAATCCGTAGGACGAGGAAATGATACTTGGTGTGACGAGTCACTTAGTGGGGATCGGCACAATAGACCATGTCCTCAACCAAGTGGGTATAAGATGAGTGAAGGGAATGGGGCACGATTCATTCGAGCCATCAAGGTTTTCGTAAATAGTTCTGGATCAACCGTTGATCTTTTCGGTTAATTGGGGATCATGATGTACTACTAGGTGCCACTCATGATCGTTCTATAATTAATGGTTAATTATAGACGGCCAACATAAACCGAGAACCTATTTTGTCACACGCACAACGAGTGTAATCCAAAGGATTTAAAACGAGCTTGAGAATGGGATTCTCAGACCGAGAGAAACTATGTTTGGTTGGACCAAACATAAAGCGAGCATGAAATTGTTTCAGTCGCAATGGAAGCGTGGATGGGCAGTGTCTTATGAAGACATAATGGATGGACCAAAATGGTTTGGTCCTAATCCAATGGATGAGAATAAACCAAAGGGTTTGGTTTATATTAAACGAATGAACCAAAGGTTGGTTCGGTTCGTTTTAACTTAAAATAAACCATCATGGTTTGGTTTATTTTAACTTATCTTAATGGAGCGGGTTAACGGGCTTTATGGATATGATCCATTAACCATTAAGAGAATTAGTTCTCTATAAAATAGGGATTAAACCCTAACCCTAAACCTAATCTAATTGTGGCCGCCCAACATCAAGAGTTGCCGCCAACCTCCTTTGGTGAAGTTGCCGCCCAGCTTGTGTTGCCGCCCAGCCCACAGCTCCTCCAACCGGCGTCCAGAAGGCGGCTTCCTTCCTCCTCGCCGGCGTCGAGCTGCTGCCGGAAGAGTTCCGGTGATCCCCTAAAAGGTTCGGCATCAAGGTGTGCTTTTGTCTCCTTGTTTTGGCCGGCGCCTATCTCCTCCACCAAGCTGTCCAGTTTTCTGGACAGCTTCTTCTCCTCTCGTCGGAGCGTCGTTTGGACGACGGTTAGTGCTTCGACAGCAGTTAACATACCGGGGATTTGATCTCCGGTAATCCTCTGAGGTGGAGGACGAAGGATTCGTCAATCGGTTGACGAATACCTCTCCGGAGAAGCAAGTCTTGAGGACTTGTTTTAGGTCCGAATTTGGATTCGGATCGTGATCATCTCTCGATCATGTCGTCTTCAACACGAGGCTAGTAACCCGTACGAAGACGAAGCTCGTGGCTTGGCGAAGTCATCCCGAGGAGCTCGGCGTGGATACGGATAGAGACGATTCTTACGAGGATCGTTCCGGTTGATGCCGTTCCCGCTACACGTCATACGGAAGGTATAACGTAGTTTAATTTCTTTTATTGCAATTTTAATTTACGGTTATGTCTACACTTGTTGTAATAGCATGCGTGTGTTGTGTGTGTTGTAATAAATAGGAGTATTTATTATTTTTATTGCTTCCGCTGTGCTCATGTTTACGAAACATGATCGAACACACACACGCCGCGGTGCCGGAAACCCAACACCGACTGTGTCACACTGCTCAATCTGCTCGTCTATGGTCCCCGATCCTTCATGGTTGTCCTCTTGATATGCTGTCGCTCCCTCTCCAAAATCAATGGCCGCGCATGCAGATGAAGGATTCAAAGATTCAAACCATCTATTGAGCGCGTCCATCCTTGTTGAAAGGTGGTCCATGGAGTTGACAGTGTATCGTTTTGCTACAGGTGTAGGTTGACCACGTTCAGAAGCCCATTGATGGTGGTTTTTGGCCACCTCTTCGATAAGCTCTTCTGCTTCCTCTATGGTGTTATTCATCAATGCTCCTCCTGTGGCAGAATCTAGGGACATCTTCGTGGCGTAAGTGATCCCATTATAGAAAATGTGGATCACCAGCCACCTCTCCAGTCCGTGGTGGGGGCATTGGTTGAGTAGCCCCTTGTAGCGATCCCAAGCCTTAAATAGGGACTCCCCCTCCTTTTGGAGAAAGCTCATGATGATATGGCGCATGTGAGCAGTCTTACTTGGTGGGAAGTATTTATTCAGAAACTGCTACTCACATTGCTCCCATGTAGTGATGCTGCCAGAAGGTAAGGAGTGAAGCCATGCCTTAGCCTTATCCAGTAGTGAAAACGGGAACAGGCTCAGGCGGATCGCATCAGAAGGAACTCTGTTCATTTTCATCATCGAGCATATTTTAAGAAATTCCTCAAGGTGCCGGTTCGGGTCTTCAGTCGCAGCTCCCCCGAATTGGCTCTGCTGGACCATATGTATAAGTGTCGGCTTCAGCTCAAAGTTATTTTTCGAAATAGAAGGTCCAACTATACTTGGCATGAATCCTCTAGCGCTAGGAGCTGCAAAGTCCCACAGAGGTCGGCTACATATGTTCACCTCGGATGCAGCTTGATCCTCCATCTTTCGCTGTTCTGCTTTCCGACGGTGAAAGGTTCGCTCAATTTCTAAGTCGATCGGAATTAAACCATCCGATCCTAAATGTCTGAGCATACAACGAACCAAGCCACAAAATTAGGAGTGCTACCTAATTCTAAGAGCAGAAAATAAAACAATCTAGCAAATAAAAATCTAAGATGTAATAAGTAAATAGGAAACGACTGCTAAAAATAAAAACTAAATCTAAATAAGGAAAATATAGAACTAAAGAAAATAAAGTAAACTAGAAATAAAATAAAGCAAATAAATAAATCTAATCATAAGTCCAATCCAATTTACCACTGTTCGATTTGATATCAAATCGATCAGTCCCCAACAACGACGCCAAAAACTTGATGCGCACGAATGCGACCTCAAATCTTGCAACGGAGACCGTCGAGGACTCAAAGCGCATGGTCATGCTCAACACCCGCAAGTGCAGGGATGTCATCAAGTAATAAAGATTATCGATCCCACAGGGACTGAGATTCGAGTACCAATATACTCAGTGGTTGTAATTGTTCGGACGTGACTCTAAGAGGTTTCAGTTGGTGAGGGTTGTTAGTGGACTCTACTCTATACGGTGTCACATGGAGGAGGAAAGGAGTATGCCGAGGTTTTCAATGGTGATTCTAGGACTTCGATTTCTCTTGTGTATCACAGAACAATGTTGTTAATTAGCGTTGTCTAGATGTTTAGTTACGGTTTTATGGAAGGAACATCATACAGTGTCCCACATTGTCACCGCATCTACCGGGAGCTATCTCCGCCTAAAAGGATGCGATAAATGGTATGAGGATGCCAAATCAATCCCTACGGTGAACCGTTTCAGATTCCACCGCAACCTTCTCCCCGCAGTTACAGGAGATCAGGTTTACCCCTAGGTTCCTTATATAAAATCTCCTAAATTTTAGATTCCGAGGGTTGTCACCCCTCGTATCGCCTAAGCATAGCAGAAAGAATGCCAAACATGCATAGATATAGGAAAGAGCAACTACCAATTGTCAAATCAAACTCATAGGTAGAATTTAACATGAACCAACATTGTATGTGTACACAAGTGTTGGGATGTATACTAAAAAGTCTATCTTTTGTATGAACATCTTTAATTTTGAAATAAGAATCACATGATCATTGTTTGCATATTGATGGTTATGCATATTGTCTCATACATTACATTGTAGATAACATGGTGTGTAGTGTCACACGGTAGATCATGTTATCAGTTCCTTGTAGAGTATAAGTAAAGGCTCACAACCGAGATGGCTTTGGACCAACCATTGGTATGGTTGTAGTGTGATTTGGTATTGGTTTGTCTTGACCATAGAATCGCACTAGTACACTTTGTGTGTATTGAGCAGGACCGACTTAGAGGTGATTCGATTTATTGCTAACTACATAATCGAATCAGACCTCAGATATTATATTGTACAAGCTCTTAATCCCGATATAATAACGGGCACATATAGTTAGTATTCATTTCTTTGATTTACCAATGGACGAGATCTATAGAGTAAATCGATAGGCTCGGTAAGTTGGGAAATGATATTATTTATATGGTGTGTCGTTGATTATAGGAGGAAACTGTGTCCTATATATTAGGATGATGATCTCCCCTTGAGGAGCTCATAAGGTTCATCATGTAAACCCTGTAGGTGGACTTGGTCAGGCATAATGATAAGATTGAGTGGTACTACTCATGGAAGTAGATGTTGATTGATTAATTATCAGTAAATTAATTAATCGACGGACATTCAAGATCTTAAATACGGAGAGATAAATGTACAAATAATATATGGAGCCCATATTAACTTATGGGGGTTGGTGAGGTAGATCAATGATAATCCTCTAGTGGAATGGATTATCATTAATGGATTAGACTTTATGTGGGCTTGATCCATTGGGTGGCCAAGATCCAACTCCTCCTCATGGTCCCTATTGTAGTCTATTAAAACCTCATGGAGCCTAGATCTGATGATGGAAAATAAAACTCTACATTCGACAGTAGAGATTAAATCTCTAGATCCGACGGTTGAGATTAAATATCTAGATCCGACGGTTGAGATTAAATCCCTAGAACTGATAGTGGAGATTAAAACAAGCCTTAAGCCTTACTCTATAAAAGGAGCCTTAAGGTGGGCGGCAAGAGAAGAGAGGCAAGAAGAGGATTAGGGTTTTTGGGCGGCAAGGGGGCTTGAGAGGCTTGGGCGGCCACAAACTTAGAAAGTTTTTCCTTCTTCTTCCTTAGGTGGCTGGCGCCCATCCTCTCCTCTTCTCTCCTTGTTTTTGCCGGCATCCAACCTTCTTCCCTTCATCCTTTGTCGAAGCTAGGGTCTTCCCTTGAAGCTTTTGGCCGGTGCCCTTCCTCTTTATTTCTCTCTTTGGCTAGCGGCAAGCATCAAGCTTGGAGCTTGATGGTCGGTTAAAGGAAGGAGAAGAGTTTTGTTTCTATATTTCCACTGGTTTGATGCGAGTAAGAAAAGGAAGATTGGTGATCTAGAAGGCTTCGACTTTTGGAAGATCATCGCCCACACGACATCCAAAAGGAGATAGGACATACGATAGAAGACCTAGAGGTAAACAAGAGGTATAAATCTTGTTTTTCTTTCCTTTTTGTTTCTTTGTATTTTGTATGAATGACATGTGGTTAAATTTACTTGGACCCTGAATACAAACGCAAAAACTGGAGATCCATACATCATCTATTCCGTGGCTACTCGTAGAATAGAGGTTGGTTGCTTGAACAACAAAGTTTGTTCAAGTGACCACTCTAATCGAATAGCACGATGATGAAATGGTAGCTTGGGTAATCCCTCCATATCAAGGATAAATTTTTTTTATCCGGGGACATAGAAGGGATCGCCATGAACAAGCAACTGAGTTGAAGTGGGAAGCAAATTTTCCTACCTTCAAGTGGTATCAGAGCCACGGTTTTCGGTTTTGTGTGCTTAGGATTCGGTTACTTTTATGCACTTTTCATATAATATATATGTAGGATAATAGTAGGATGTGCGTAGGTTAAATTTTTGGTTGCAGGCATAGGATCCAACTATTATGGCCATATGTGTGTATGTGATTGTATGTGTGTAATTGTATATTATTTGAATCCTTGGGCTTTACGAGGCTAGTATTTAATTTTTGTAATTAGATACGACATTGATTAGCCACTCTTTTTATTTTATTTTACTTTCGATCTAGATTTCATGTACACTCCTTCGTGGAGTATAGGATCGATGGATATAAATTAAAATAGTTTTTCTCGGCTCGGATCTCCGGATGGCTTATACATGACGTAGGGAGGAGCGGACGAGATGGCGATACGATGGGAGGCATATTGGAGACAAAAGCCATAATGGTTGGAAAATATTTCTTTTACATATTTATTTCTTATTGTTTGATATGCATGTCGTAGGCTAGAAAATTCCTCAATTTTAAATTACTAAGTGGGAGAGGCATATTTTTTTAAATTCCCACGGCCTCCATTACAATTTGACATGTGATGCAAAAAAACTTATGTGTCGGCTCTGAGTGCCTTCCTCCCCATCAGATGAGTTTGTTTGCGGATCACAAGGTCGAATATGGTTATAGGAAATTATTAAGGAGCGTGTGTACTTCGCCATCGGAAGGCACATAACCCGAAATAATTACCTTGGTACCGAGTAATGGTGAACACTTAGATACAAATATAAGTATCCTCCCCATCGGAGTCACTGCTTTTATTTGTAGGGACGAAGAGGAACCAACTATTAATTTTATTTGTCAAAAAGTTAGGTTGACAAGATAATAAAATTAATGGGTAAAACTTCCTCTTACAAGTGTAGAATTTGTATACGTCCACACTATCGTGGCATACAATATTCTCGGTGTTTTGAGGTGTTGGTTGATTTTAAAATTTTATTGTTTGAGGAATCAATAATTTTTTAAAATCTAATATTTTGATCTATGTGATTCTTAGGTTTTTTCAAAATGACTTTCAACCTTCTTGCTGTGATACTGAAAGAAAATAAACTTACTAGACCCAACTATGTTGATTGGAAGAGGAATCTTGACATTGTCTTGACTGCTGAGGAATACAAATATGTACTCCTCGAAGAGTGCCCTCTAAGCCTGTGGATGATTATGGGGAAAAGGAGAAGGAGAGTTATAAGAAGTGGATTAAGGCTGATGATATGGCACGGTGTTATATTTTGGAATCTATGTCAAATGTACTGCAACATCAGCATCAAGCCATGCCCACTGCTTATGACATGATACTCAATCTTAAAGAGCTTTTCAGACACCAGAATCAGGTTGCTATGCAGAAAGCCATGAGGAACTTGATGACGACCACCATGATGGAGGGAACACCCGTGAGAGATCATGTTCTCAAGATAATGGCTCATTTGAATGAGCTGGAAGTCCTCGGAGCTGAGATCGATGGGGAAACCCAGGTCAATATCATTCTCCAGTCTCTACCTAGGAGTTTTGAGTAGTTTCGCCTGAACTACAACATGAACAAGACATTGTATTTATTGGTAGAGCTTCTGATAGAACTCCAGGCTGCAGAGGGGATTTTTAGTCAGAGTGCTCATACACAAGCCATAGTTGCCCAAAAGGTTTCTACTTCTAAGCCGAAAGGCAAGAAGAAGAAGAAACAAGCTGGGGAAAAGGAGGTGGGAGGAACTCAGGGAGGAGTGAAGAAGTCAAAAGGCAAGTGCTTCACTTTTAAGTAGACTGGACACTGTAAGAAGGACTATCCCAATAGGAAGCAGAATAAAGGTATATCTTTTGGTCTAGTAGTTGAAACATGTTTAGTGGTGTTATCTACCAGCACCTAGTGTGTAGATACGGGAGCCACTAATCATGTCTGCAATACTTTGTAGGGGTTCCAGGAAACCAGACGACTGGCTGAAGGGGAGATTACCATCTACTTGGGTGATTCCACGAAGGTGGCAGCAATTCCAGTGGGAGATGTTTATTTGTCTTTTGAGAGGAATAAAGTTTTGGTTCTTAAAATTTTTTTTTATGTACCTTTATTTTGAAAGAATTTGATTTCGGTTTATAAATTTTTTATGGATGGATATTTTATTTCTTTTAATGACAAAGTTGTTATAAAAAGGAATAGGGAGATTATCTGTTCTGCTGCATTGATAAGAAATTTATATACACTCGAACCAAAAGCACCCACGATGCAAATTGAAGTGAATAACTCATCTTCTTATTCCAATAAGAGAAAAAAACCTTCGATGATGATCCAAACATATCTTTGGCATCTAAGGCTTGGTCATATAAACCTAAGCAGAATTCAAAGTTGATAGCTGATGGACCTCTGAGTTCATTAGTGGTGGAAGACTTCCCAACCTGCGAGTCTTGCTTGGAAGGTAAATTGACCAAGAGGCCTTTTAAGGCCAAGGAGTATAGAGTCAAAGATGTGTTGGAATTGGTTCATTCTGATTTGTGTGGTCATATGTCTATCCAGGCTAGAGGTGGTTTTGAGTATTTCATCACTTTCATAGACGATTATTCAAGATATGGATACATTTACTTGATGCGCCGCAAGTCTGAATGCTTTGACAAGTTCAAAGAATTCAAGGCTGATGTGGAGAAACGTCAAGGTAAAAGTATCAAGACACTATGATCTGCTCGTAGTGGTGAGTACCTCATGGGAGAGTTTAGGAATTACTTATCAGTGGCTGGGATTCAATCCCAATTGTCTGCACCTGGCACACCCCAATAGAATGGTGTATCAGAGCGAAGGAATAGAACTCTTATGGAGATGGTTAGATCGATGATGAGTTATTCTCAGTTGCCAGATTCGTTCTGGGAATATGCTCTAGATGCGACAGTGTATATTCTGAACTTGGTACCATCTAAATCAGTGTCTTCTACTCCCACAAAATTATGGACTAAGTGAAAGCCTAGTCTAAGAGATATTCGGATTTGGGGGAGTCCAACACATGTGCTGAAGGTAGATACTGGTAAGTTGGAACCTTGTATAGAAGTTTGTATGTTCGTTGGCTATCCTAGAAGAATTAAAGGTGATTTGTTTTATAGTCCTAGAGATCAGAAGGTGATCGTTAGCACGAACGCCAGATTTCTAGAGGAAGACTATGTGATGAACCACAAGCCCATGAGTAAGATTGTTCTGGAGGAATTGAAAGGGGAAGTCACTACTTCAGTACCACCGGCACAAGAGGATATACCACAAGTCACTGCACCGCGTGTCATAGAGGATACACAGGTGATACCTCGTTGTAGTGGGAGGGTTGTTAGACAGCATGATAGATTCATGTTCTTTGGAGAATCTTCTGATTTGGTCCCTGGCGAACATTAACCTAATCCCTGGACATATGACGAGGCAATCCAAGATAATGATGCAGTATCTTGGCAAAGTGTAATGAATGGTGAGATTCAATCTATGGATTCAAATCAGGTCTGGGAGTTAGTAGAACCACTCTATGTTGTAAAAACCATTGGATACAAGTGGATCTACAAAAGAAAGAGAGGAATAGATGGAAAGGTTGAGACCTTCAAAGCGAGGCTTGTTGTGAAGGGGTATACTCAGAAAGAGGGTATCGATTATGAGGAGACCTTTATGCCGGTAGTCATGCTTAAGTCTATCCGGATTCTCTTATGTATTGCTGCTCATATGAATTATGAGGTATGGCAGATGGATGTCAAGACAACTTTCCTTAATGGAAGTCTTGACGAAAATATCTATATGAAGCAACCTGAGGGATTCATTGCAAACGACAAAGAGCATCTTGTGTGTAAGGTTAATCGGTCCATTTATGGATTGAAGCAAGCTTCGAGGTCTTGGAACATCCGCTTTGATGAGGTAATCCAGTCTTATGGATTTATTCAAAGCCCGGATGAGTCATGTGTATGCAAGAGATGTGACGGAAATGTAGTGGTATTTCTTGTACTATACGTATATGACATTTTGTTAATTCGCAATAATGTCAAGGTGTTATCGGACGTAAGGGTATGGTTGTCCAAATAGTTTTATATGAAGGACTTGGGAGAAGTGGGACACATCCTTGGGATCAAGGTTATAAGGGATCGCAAGAAAAGTATGTTGTGCTTAACTCAAGCTTCATAATTAGACACAATTAGGGATCATTTTAGCATGCAGAACTCTAAGAAAGGTTTTCTACCTTTCAGGCATAGAGTTCCTTTATCTATGGAGATGTGTCCTAGAACATCTGAGGAGATTGAGGAGATGAAGGTGATTCCTTGTGCTTCGGCAGTAGGAAGCCTCATGTATGCGATGCTATGTACAAGATCGGATATCTACTTTGCCGTTAGCATGGTTAGCAGATATCAGAGTAATCTAGGACAGGGACATTAGACTGTGGTAAAACATATATTGAAGTACCTGAGAAGGACTAGGGATTATATGCTAGTTTACCAGGCAGACCAATTGCTCCTTGTGGGTTTCACAGATTTCGACTTCCAATCAGATAGGGATAACAGTAAGTCTACCTAAGGTTATGTGTTTACTTTGGGAGGTGGAGCCAATGTATGGAAGAGTGTTAAGCAGAAATGCATGGCGGACTCCACCATGGAAGCTGAGTATGTGGCAGCCTCTGAGGTGGCCAAAGAAGCTGTGTGGCTCAAGAACTTCTTGATAGACTTGGATGTGATTCCTAGTTTGCCCAGAACTATCAAAATTTATTATGATAATAGTGGTGCAGTTGCAAACTCGAAGGAACCATGAGCCCATAAGGCAAGTAAACACATAGAGCACAAGTACCACCTGATACGAGAAATCGTAAAGAGAGGAGAAGTTGTTGTGGCCAAGATTGCATTAGAGGATAACCTGTCAGACCCTTTCACTAAGGCCCTTTCGGCGAGAGCTTTTGATAGGCATGTGGAGGGAATGGAAATCAGATGTATGATAGTTTGAGGATAGCATAGTCTTTTAGTATAAGTGGGAGATTATTGGGATGTATATTGAAAAGTTTATCTTTTGTATGAACATCTTTAATTTTGAAATAAGAATCACATGATCATTATTTTCATATTGTGTCATACATTATATTATAGATAACATGGTGTGTAGTGTAACACGGTAGATCATGTTATCAGCTCCTTGTAGAGTATAAGTAAAGGCTCACAACCGAGATGACTTTGGACAAACCATTGGTATGGTTGTAGTGTGATTTGGTATTGGTTTATCTTGACCATAGAATCGCACTAGTACACTTTGTGTGTATTGAGCAGGACCGACTTATAGGTGATTCAATTTATTGGTGACTACATAATCGAATCAGACCTCAGATATTATATTGTACATGCTCTTAATCCCGATATAATAACGTGTTAGGGCAATCTCTTGCCATGATAAGGTTTTGATGTGTGTGGCAAAGGGTTTAAGTTAGATTGTTATTATGATTTGATATGTGCATTGGAGTCTTGCAGGGCTTAGTAATTCGGACATGGAGCCTTGGCGAGTTTCACCTCTAATGACTCGGTCCTTGAGTCAGTGAAGGATGGCTTTGCGGAAGCCGTGCGCTTGGAGCATCCGAGGGACCGCCGGACGAGGAGCTTGGAGTGAAGCCGGAGGAAATAGACTTCAGGGCGAGAGGCGAAGGATGGCACTGCAGAGCCATGCGCTTTGCGCATCCGAGGGACTTGGCCGGACGAAGATAACTTCAAAGGCGAGGGACTCCGAGGGATGAGAGTGAGCAAATGTAACCCAGGAAAGGGGTAGCACTCTTAAGTGAAACTTGGCCATTTGGATAAGTGTCGGATGGGATTTCCCGAAATCAGTTGACTATCATGTTATTGTAGTCGACTACTCTAAGTCGACGGTGATTCGACTAGTGTTCGAGTCCAGTTAAAGTGCCAACAGTCGACTGCCATTCCATGGCAGTCGACTGCGAGACCACCATTCGACAGATGAAGGCATCGGTCGATTTGTCGCAAGTGTTTTGGGCATAGAATGGAGTCGAGCTCGCGGAGCACTCGACTGATCGAGCATCAGTTGATTGATGGCAATATCAGTCGACTGATGTCGATACCGTTGGATGAAATCCAATGTGGAAAGCAGCCATTATTGGGCAATGACTACAGGACCAGTCGACTTCTCCTGTGTCAACGGGAAGAAACCCTCTTTTTCTATAAAGAGGAAGGGTGTGGGGCTTTGGGGGGCTATTGTTCATGCTCTAATCTTCTCCCAAAGTGCCCTAAAGTATTCCCACTCTTCTTACTTGCTATTATTCCATTGTATTGTAAGAAGAGGGATTGTAAAGAGGTTACCTCCACCTAGCTTTGTCCAAAGGAGAGATCTAGTGGGATTTGGCAAAGGAGTGATTCACCTTGGAAGAATCGGGATCGTGGATTAGCGGCATAGCCATGAACCATGTTATATTCACTTGTTAGCATTGGTTTTATTCTTGTTGCTTTGATTTGCTTGTTTAGTAGTGTTTTCCGTTGCGCTAATTATATTTGTAGACAAGAGAATCACGTCATCGAACAAAAGAGGGCTATTCACCCCCCCCTCTAGCCGGCCACATCCTCACCATATCGATCCTACAAGTGGTATGAGAGCCAAGTCGCTTGTCAAGGACTAACCGCCGCAACAAGCACTTCATCAAAAATGGGCGACTCCAACATTCACCCACCAATGTTTGATGGAGAATTCTCTTGGTGGAAAAAGAGAATGGAGGTATTTTTCGAAACCGACTTTGAAATTCTTTTAATTATGGAAAACGGTTTCGAATTTCCTAGGAATGAAGATGGGGAGCCATTGGAGAAATCAAGGTGGAGCAAGAGGCAAAGGGAAGAATACTTGGCAAATTCAAAGGCCAAGCACCACCTCTACAATGTACTCCCCCAACAAGAAGTGAATAGGATAGGGGAATTCTCTAGTGCAAAGGAGATGTGGGAGAAGCTAGTAGAGCTTCATGAAGGTACCTCGGAGGCCAAACTTGCAAGAAGAGACCTCCTCTGCTCCCAACTATCAAACATCAAATTAGAAAAGGGACAAAAGGTAACATCATTGCATTCTTGGTTTAAAGAAATTTTAATTGGATGAATATGTGTAGGAGAAAGACTTTCAAACTGGGATATACTCATGAAAGCAATCGACGCTTTTCCCCAGTCATCGAAATGGAGCTCAATGGTGGACTCCTTCTACATGTCCAAGAATTTAGAAGTAAGCACCTTGGAGGAGTTCTTCTCAACCATGGAGCTCCACGAAACAAGGCTTGAAGGAATAGTTGAAGAGCCTAGAATTCAACCTTCAAGAGGGGTAGCCTTGATGGCCCACAAAGGGAAGAAGAAGATGGACACTCCCTCCTCCTCCGATGAAGCATCCTCCTCCTCCTCCATGGATAGCACGGAAGAAGCCTATATTGTAAGGAGGGTAAGGCGTGCATTAAAAGGTTTTAAATTCAATAACTCTAATGATAGGAGAAGAAGACCAAGGGGGAAGGTTATTTGCTACAATTGCCAAGGAGAGGGACACATAAGGAACAATTTTCCCCTCTTGAACAAAAGCAAGGAGGAGAAGAGAAAGAAGGAAGAAAAGAAGAATAAGGGGAGCAAGAAGAAAAAGGAAGAAGAAAAGAAGGCCAAAGAAAAAGGGAAGGCCAAGGCACTAAAAGCAAGGACATGGGATGACCCCTCTTCATCATCTTCATCATCATCGGAAGAGAAAAATGCCTTTGTCACAAACTTGGCATTAATGTCTTTTGACGACCTAGACACTTCCTCCTCCGAGCAAGAAGTAAGATCAAGCACAAGTGAGGAGAGCTCTAGTGAAGGGGGAGCTTCATCATCCTCCTCATCCGAAGAAGAGGACATGAAAACTATGGTAACTAACCTTTCACCTAGTAAAATAGTTTCCATGATTTCTAGTCTCACTAAGGATCTATTTAGAGCAAAGAAGAAAAATAAGAGCATGATAGATCAAATTAAGGTTTTAGAAAATAAGCTAGAAAAAGCATGCTTAAATGTAAATGAAAATATTTCTTCTAGTCATGATGATGCATGCTCACATGAATATATGTCATTTAATTTTAGTGATGCATATATGGATGAAAATAGGGCTCTAAGGGAAAGGGTAGATTATTTGACCAAGGCCCTAGAAAAATTTACAATAGTCTCCAATACCCTTAACATGATAATTGGGAGCCAAAGACCAAGTTTTAATAACAAAGGCCTAGGATATAAGGAAAAGAAAAATAAAAAGGCCTATAAATGTCTAATTGCTAGGGGTCAAGATAAAAAGAAGGTAATAGCTAGAAAATGGATCCCTAAAGAATTTTTAGTGAACCCCATAGGCAAGAATTTATATTGGGTTCCAAAATCCATCCTTAAGGGTTAAGAAAACCCTAGGATAGGTTACCATATGGAATTTATCTAAATCATATGTGGGTTGACTTAGGATGGCGGGACAACATTTTTGAAATAGTGTTAGGTGATGATAATGCACCTATAAATAGATAAATCATGCTTTAGGTGATATTTGCTTTATTATCATGATGTAATACCTAATGCATGATCACAATTTGTGTTAGTTAAAGCCCTAGAACCAATCATGTGATGGTTGAATAGGGAACATTTTGTATCATATTCTATAAAGGCAAAGGATTGGTTATTATATTTACATCTTGCTTATGCCAGCTAATTTAAATATAATAATGCCCTAGAAAAGTAGGTTCTTATCTACAGCACATCAATTGGCAGAATTGATTATGAGAGGCTGTAGAGAACACTTTCCTAAATGTTCCTAGTCAAGTATTAATATGCAAGGGCAATATTAATACATAAAGACTAGCATGTAGGTCAATTGATGACTTGATCTCACAAGTCATGGATATATGATATCAAGTTGACACATGGGTATATATTAGAGAATATATCCGAATCGACCCGCCATGAGAAAGTTTCATGGATCGTTATATGAGTGTCATAAACTTTCTCATGTGACTATTGGTATGAATAGTCCTTAGACCTGAAGTCACTACGGTTCCCTACATAAGGAGTTATGTACTTTGGTATCGTCAAACGTCACCCGTAACAGGGTGGACCATAAAGGCGATTACTGGGTATGTAACAAATTATGCGGAGGGATGTGAGTGATGTAGATGGGATCTATCCCTTCCATATGACGGGAGTGATATCGGTGGGCCCCTTGATTGAGTAGAACTACTAAAACGCATGGCCATGCTCGAATGAGTCAATATGAGATATTGAGCTCATTTGTTTGAGTTAGTTTACTCAGGGATCAAGAAACACATAGATTGATCGAGGATGACACGGTCTATGCCTCATTGATCAATCTGATATCAAGGATAGAAGGACACGGTCATATATTATAGTAGTCACGGAAAGGTTAGTCGGATCTTGACTTATCTCGTAACTTGGGTAGCAATGATGTATTGCTAGATGCCGCTCATTGCTTGTATATCTAAAAGAGTTTAGGTCCACTGCCAACGTTATGAGAGCCTATAGGGTCACACACAAAGAGCATGATAATTAGAGGAATTAGAGTATTCTAGTTTGACTAGAATAATTTGGGAATAAGCTTAAGTACAAAATGGTTTTTGGACTTTAAGTTTAATGAGAATTTTAGCTAATTGATTTAATGAGATTAATTCAATATGTTACCTTATTGAATTAATAAGATTAATTCAATATGATAACATAAGCTTAATTGAATTAATAAGATTAATTCAACATGCATGAATGCCACATAAGCATGCCACATAAGCATGCCACCTAAGCATCCACCTAAGCATCCACCTAAGCTAGTTAAGGTGGAAGGAAACAAAATGGTTTTGTCTCCTTAAGTGGCCGGCCAAACAAGGATATGTCTCAATGCAATGGATTGCATTGAATGTGTGGAGGTGAAAGGGTTTTTCCAACCCTATAAAAGACACCCTAAGTGGCCGGCCAAAAATAGCATTGGCTTTTGTTGTTGGTGGAAGCTTTGGTTGTGTTAGTGGTGAGAAAGCTTGGTAGAAGCTTTAGTTGTGTGGGTTTGTGAGTGTAGGCTAGCAAGAAGAGGAGTCTTCTTCTTCCTTTCTCCTTTTCCCTCTCTTCCTCTCCTTTAGGGACTTCTCTAGCAAGAAGTAAAGGAGAGCTCTTCTAGTTTTCCTTTTGTGAGACAAGAGCGTGCTCGTGTGGATACGTATAGAGGCACGGACACTTGAACGTGCTAAAGATCCAACAAACCGAAAGGAAAAGCGGGATTAACAAGGGCACGCAACAAAGGTAATCCTCTCCTATAAGATAGGTTTGGTTTAGAGAAATTTATTTTATACGAGTTTGCTTTCGCATGGATCACTTGGAAGGGATCCTATTTTCCGTTGCGCATATGCCATTTGGCATACGAGAATTCCCTACAGTGGTATCAGAGCCACTTGCGAAAGATCGTATAAAAATAGGTTTTCTCTATTTTATATGTAATATAGAAGTAGGATAAATTTTATTATGAGTTGATAATTGCATTAGCAAATTTTCAAACATAATAAAATATCCAATGTCTTTTAAAAGTTAAAATGACATGGTGCATGGTTATGGCCTAGTCCCAAAAAGTTTGTGATTGTGTGTTGTAATTCTTAATACGGCCTGCGTGTCGTGCCTTTCTCCTAATATTCTTGTTGTAAAATTAGTTTTAGACTCGAATGTAACTCGAGTATTTCTCCTTTTGTAATGTACAAAACAAGGATGGAGGGTCCATTGGAAGATGAGGTTACAAGGAGGAAGTCAACACACAAGACAACCAAAAGGAAGCACTTAGGAGAAGATGCTATCCCTAGGTTGACCAATCAATCTTTTCATTGGCTTGAGAAGATTGTAGAATAAGGGCCATAACCATGACACGTTAGTTTAATATGTATGTGATGCATGTTAGTTTAGCTTGTATGTGATGCATGATTAGTTTAGCTTATATGTGATGTATGCTAATATGTATATGATACATGTTTATTTCTTAATAAGTCTAAACGATATGCCTACCAAAGTTGGTACTCACTACTTCCTCGATCATTTGTTATTGGGTTTGCCAAAGCAAAGCAATGCATTTTATCTTGGAGGGGTGCGAGTGGACAATCGTGATGTCCCGCTATCAGTCTTGGTTAAGACTTAATTAAGTGTTTTCTTAATTGGTTAAGAAAGTAGAGGCATATATTAGCTTTGAACATAAGTGTTAACATTAGTTTTGTGTGATTTAGAACATCGACTTTGTCTTAGAAGTGGTCGTTGCTCGATATCCAAGAAGGCCCTGTGCTCTCGCCATACCGCAAGTCGGGTTTAGGAATAAACACTAAACTAATCTAAAACTTAACCAAAGCTATTAAAGAGTTACATCAGATGTAATTGGCAAAAGATTGCCTACCTAATTATACTACGTCTTGGGCGATTAGCCAAAGCTAACTCAAGACGAATTATGATGTGGATCTTTATCCCATATAAATTTATAGCTAAATAGTAGCTATGAGAATTTAGTGGGAGCCTCATTTAATTAAAGGCCTAATTAAATGATTTAGGTATGATACTTAACTTTGCATTTTAATGTTGTAGATCACCATGTCATCTAACACGACACACCCACTCAACTTGCGATCTGTCCTTGAGAAGGACAAGCTCAATGGAGCAAACTTTCTTGACTGGTATAGGAACTTGAGGATTATCCTCAAGCAAGAACGCAAACTATATGTCCTAGAGCAGTCTACCCCTGAAATACCCGCCCCTACGGCCACTCGTGCTGAAAAAGATGCTTATAAGAAGCATCAAGATGACGCATTAGATGTGTCATGCCTTATGCTTGCCACCATGAACTCTGAGCTTCAGAAGCAACATGAGAACATGGATGCCTATGATATGGTTGAGCATTTGAAACAACTATATCAAGGACAAGCTAGGCACGAGCGTTTTGAAGTGTCTAAAGCTCTTTTTGCATGCAAGATGCAAGAAGGAACACCTGTAGGAACTCACGTACTCAAAATGATTGGGTACGTTGAGAACCTTGAAAGACTAGGTTTTCCAGGCCAGAATTGGCAAGATGTTATCTGCAATGTCGTTAGGAAGCATATAATCAATTAAATCATGAATTATAACATGAATGAAATTGATAAACCTTTGCCTGAGATTCTCAGCATGTTAAGAACTGCTGAACCAAATCTCAAGAAGAAAGTTAGTAATGTACTAATGGTCAAGAAGGACAAAGGTAATTCATCCACTTCAAAGGGTAAAGGTAAAGTACCTAAGGAAGGGGACTGCTTCCATTGCGGTGAGGCCCGGACCAGGCGGGCTATGAAAGTCTACCTTGAGGAAGTAAAGAATAAAAGAAGTGGGACTTACGCCTCGGTATACGTTATAGAAGTTAATCTATCTATTTCTTCTACATGGGTATTAGATCTGGGATGTGCTTCTCACATTTGTAATAATGTGCGAGGGAGAAATAGTAGACAAATGGCAAAAGCGAAGTAGACCTACAGTAGGCAATGGCATAAAAGTTCTTTCTTTGTAGGAACATATTCTTTGTCTTTGCCCACTTGGCTTATCTTAGAACTAGAGGAGTGCTTCTATGTACCTGCATTAACAAAGAACATAATTTCTGTATCTTGTTTAGACAAGAAAAACTTTTCTTTTATAATAAAGGACAAATGTTGTTCCATTTATTTAAATGAAATGTTCTATTGTAATGCACCACTTATGAATGGTCTCTATGTTCTAGATTTAGATAACCCAATTTATAACGTAAATACCAAACGGTTCAAATCGAATGATTTGAACCAGACATATCTCTGGCACTGTCGCCTAGGTCACATAAATGAAAAACGCATATCCCAACTCCATAAAGATGGATTATTGGACTCATTTGATTTTGAATCATATGAGGTATCACGAATCTTGTCTTTTAGGAAAGATGACTAAAACTCCATTTAGTGGACATGGCGAGAAGCGGCCGGACTTGTTAGGACTCATACATGCGATGTATGTGGCCCTTTCAATGTCGAAGCGGAGGCTATAAGTACTTTATTACTTTCGCGATGATATGAGTAGATTTGGCTACTTATATTTGATGAGACATAAGTCGAGAATCCTTTGAAAAGTTCAAAGAATTCAAGAATGAAGTACAAAACCAACTTGGTAGCGTGTTAAGCTACTTGATCGGATCGAGGTGGTGAATACCTTAGTCAAGAGTTTCGTGATCACTGGTGAGTGTGGGATAATATCACAACTCACTCCACCTGGAACACCAAAAAAGAATGTTGTATCTGAGAGGAGACATCGTACTCTATTAGATATGAGTGCGATCGATGATGAGCGGTGATCTACCTACTTCCTTTTGGGGTTTAGCTCTAGAGAGTAGCTTTCACACTTAATCGCGTTCCATCAAAGCGGTAGAAAAGACACCATATCTGATATGGGAGGGAAGAGTCCCAAACTGTCTTGTATAAAGATTTGGGGTTGTGAAGCTTATGTTAGACGTCTAGTCTCAGATAACCTAGGACCCAAATCAGATAAGTGTTATTTTGTAGGATATCCCCAGGAAACTAAGGGATATTACTTTTACAATCCCACACTTGGCAAGGTGTTTGTTGCGAAATCTTGTCTTTCTAGAAGAGAATTTATTTCTAGAAATACTAGTGGGAGTAAAATTCATCTTGAAGAAGTTCAAGATGATGATAACACTAAGGCTTGATTGAAAATGAGCAGGCACCACAAAGTGTTGTGGATGAGAAATTGTTGCCCAAAGAGTTGTGGAGCAAACACATTCAAGTCGACCAACCTCTTCGTAGATCTAATAGGATCCGCTGTCAACCCGAGAGATATTCTTTTCTCTTGACCGACAACGGTGAAGTATTGCTTGTCGATCTTGACGAGCCTACATCCTATCAAGAAGCTATGATGAGCCCAGATTCGAGAAATGGCTAGAGGCCATGAGATCCAAATGGAATCCATGTACACTAACCAAGTATGGACTTTGGTTGATCCACCAAGGGGTAAAACCCATTGGGTGTAAGTGGGTCTTTAAAGTAAAGACTGATACATGGATGGTAATAAGCATACCTATAAAGGTAGATTGGTGGCTAAAGGATTCAAACAAATTCATGGTATTGACTATGAAGAAACCTTTTCACCCCATGGCGATGCTTAAATCCATTCGGATCATACTTGCTATCGCACCTACCATGATTATGAGATCCGCAGATGGATGTCAAAACCGCTCGAATGGAAAGCTACTCGAGGATGTGACATGACACAACCCGAGGGTTTTGAAGATCCAAAGCATCCCGAAAGGTATGCAAACCGCAGCAAGGTCCATTTATGGACTAAAGCAAGCCTCTCCCGGAATCTTCGATTCGATGATGCAATCAAAGAGTTTGGTTTCATCAAGAATGAAGATGAGCCTTGTGTCTACAAGAGAAATAGTGGGAGCACTTGTATTTCTTGTCTTGTATGTAGATGATATACTTCATCGGAAATGATATTCCCTCACTCCAAATTGTGAAGATGTGGTTAGGGAATTGTTTCTCGATGAAGGACTTAGGTGAAGTCGCCTATATTCTAGGCATCAAGATCTATAGAGATAGATCTAGAAGATTACTTGGCCTAAGTCGAGTACATACATTGATAAAGTGCTAGATCGCTTTGCTATGCAAAATTCTAAGAAAGGGTTTCGCTTTATCACATGGTGTGAGTCTTTCCAAGACTCAATGTCCCTCTTCTAAGGAGGAGAGAGATCGCATGGATAAGATCCCTTATGCATCGCCTATAGGGTCTATCATGTACGCCATGCTTTGTACTGCTCCGACGCCTCGTATGCTTTGAGCATGACGAGTAGATACTCGATCCGTGTGAAAGTCATCGATAGCATCAAAAATATTCTTAAGTACTTACGAAGAACGAAAGAATATTTCCCGATATTCGAGGCAATGAGGAGCTAATCAGAAGGGTTACGTGATGCAAGCTTCCAAGCAGACAAGGATGACTATAGATCGTGGGTACGTGTTTTGCTCGAATGGTGGAGCTGTGAGTCGAAGAGTTCAAGCAGACGATTCTTGATTCTACAAGCGAGTATATTGCGATCCGATGCAAAGAAAGGAGGTCGCTTTGGCTCCGCAAATTCATCGCTGAACTTGGGGTAGTTCCTAGCATTGCAGATCCAATAGACCTCTATTGTGACAACAATGGGGCTATTGCACTGCTAAGGAACCTCGATCACATCGACCAAACACATCATCGCGGCGCTCCATCTCATTCAAGAGATCATCGATAGAGGAGATGTGAGGATATGCAGAGTACCGAAGCTAACATCGCAGATCCATTGACCAAGGCTTTGTACGAGAGGAAGCATGATGGTCACACTAGGTCACTAGGTATTAGATATCATAGTGATTGGTACTAGTGCTAGTGGGAGATTGTTAGTTAAAGCCCTAGAACCAATCATGTGATGGTTGAATAGGGAACATTTTGTATCATATTCTATAAAGGCAAAGGATTGGTTATTATATTTACATCTTGCTTGTGCTACCTAATTTAAATATAATAATGCCCTAGAAAAGTAGGTTCTTATCTACAAAGACATCAATCGCGTAATTGATTATGAGAGGTCAGAGAGAACACTTTCCTAAATGTTCCTAGTCAAGTATTAATATGCAAGGGCAATATTAATACATAAAGACTAGCATGTAGGTCAATTGATGACTTGATCTCACAAGTCATGGATATATGATATCAAGTTGACACATGGGTATATATTAGAGAATATATACCGAATCAATTCGCCATGAGAAAGTTTCATGGATCGTTATATGAGTGTCATAAACTTTCTCATGTGACTATTGGTATGAATAGTCCTTAGACCAAGTCACTACTGCCCTACATAAGGAGTTATGTACTTTGGTATCACAAACGCCACCCGTAATGTGGTGGACCATAAAGGCGACATCGGGTATGTAACAAATTATGCGGAGGGATGTGAGTGATGTAGATGGGATCTATCCCTTCCATATGACGGGAGTGATATCGGTGGGCCCCTTGATTGAGTAGAACTACTAAAACGCATGGCCATGCTCGAATGAGTCAATATGAGATATTGAGCTCATTTGTTTGAGTTAGTTTACTCAGGGATCAAGAAACACATAGATTGATCGAGGATGACACGGTCTATGCCTCAGTGATCAATCTGATATCAAGGATAGAAGGACACGGTCATATATTATAGTAGTCACGGAAAGGTTAGTCGGATCTTGACTTATCTCGTAACTTGGGTAGCAATGATGTATTGCTAGATGCCGCTCATTGCTTGTGTATCTAAAAGAGTTTAGGTCCACTGCCAACGTTATGAAAGCCTATAGGGTCACACACAAAGAGCATGATAATTAGAGGAATTAGAGTATTCTAGTTTGACTAGAATAATTTGGGAATAAGCTTAAGTACAAAATGGTTTTTGGACTTTAAGCTTAATGAGAATTTTATCTAATTGATTTAATGAGATTAATTCAATATGTTACCTTATTGAATTAATAAGATTAATTCAATATGATAACATAAGCTTAATTGAATTAATAAGATTAATTCAACATGCATGAATGCCACATAAGAATGCCACATAAGCATGCCACCTAAGCATCCACCTAAGCTAGTTAAGGTGGAAGGAAACAAAATGGTTTTGTCTCCTTAAGTGGCCGGCCAAACAAGGATATGTCTCAATGCAATGGATTGCATTGAATGTGTGGAGGTGAAAGGGTTTTTCCAACCCTATAAAAGACACCCTAAGTGGCCGGCCAAAAATAGCATTGGCTTTTGTTGTTGGTGGAAGCTTTGGTTGTGTTAGTGGTGAGAAAGCTTGGTAGAAGCTTTAGTTGTGTGGGTTTGTGAGTGTAGGCTAGCAAGAAGAGGAGTCTTCTTCTTCCTTTCTCCTTTTCCCTCTCTTCCTCTCCTTTAGGGACTTCTCTAGCAAGAAGTAAAGGAGAGCTCTTCTAGTTTTCCTTTTGTGAGACAAGAGCGTGCTCGTGTGGATACGTATAGAGGCACGGACACTTGAACGTGCTAAAGATCCAACAAACCGAAAGGAAAAGCGGGATTAACAAGGGCACACAACAAAGGTAATCCTCTCCTATAAGATAGGTTTGGTTTAGAGAAATTTATTTTATACGAGTTTGCTTTCGCATGGATCACTTGGAAGGGATCCTATTTTCCGTTGCGCATATGCCATTTGGCATACGAGAATTCCCTACAATTTGATGAATACATTTGCTTCATGATCAAAATATGAAATTCAGACATATATGTCTTTATGATCATGCGGAATGATAGGATGATACTTATCCTTGATAGATTTGCATGAAAATAATGGTTAAGTATATACAAATACCTTTATGAAACATCTCACACTCACCATAGGCTACCTTGATTGAAAACATAGCATGGGTGAGATGATAGGATGACACAAATGTCCACTAATGTCTATGACATTTAGATGGTCATTTAAAGTATCAAAATTGCAATAATAGACCAATCATGGGGAAGGCTTATATTTAATTCATAGACATATTTCCCAAAGATCATGGTTGGATATTTCATATGTTTTCAAAACAATTTCTTACTTTAAAATCTGTGTATTCATGTTTTGAAACAATCCAAAGCAAAACTAGGTGTTAAAATGGATACAAACTTGATCAAAAACCTAGTTACTTTTGAAACTATTGGATTTTTGAAAAATACTTGAAAATATAATGTTTTTTCATGGACGACTATTTTACATTAATAAATATACTTACAAGAAATATTTTCCCCAAATTTCATGATTTTTCGATTTTTATAAATTTTCTAATGCATTTCTGAAATCCACCCTGAAGACCTGAAAAATCGGAAATGCATGTGTCAGTCGACTGGTAGCCTGATAACATGCCCAGTAATTTCTTTTATCCACTTTTAAGGCATGTTTTGATCTTTGTTTCTCTCTAGACTTGATGTCATGCTATATAAACTTTGTTAATTATTTTTGATGGTGTCAAAGGGGGAGAAATGTATATGTTTAAGTATATGTTTAAGTAAGGGGGAATATATTTAGGGGGAGTTTCATGTATTAAGGGGGAGAGTTGCTAATCATGTTATTTACATGCATTCTTTCCTTAATAGTTTATCAAATGTTTTACCTAACTTAAACGGATTGCCACACATCAAAAAGGGGGAGATTGTTAGGGCAATCTCTTGCCTTGATAAGGTTTTGATGTGGGTGGCAAAGGGTTTAAGTTAGATTGTTATTATGATTTGATATGTGCATTAGAGTCTTGCAGGGCTTAGTAATTCACACATGGAGCTTTGGCGAGTTTCACCTATCATGACTCGGTCCTTGAGTCGGTGAAGGATGGCTTTGCGGAAGCCGTGCGCTTGGAGCATCCGAGGGACCGCTGGACGAGGAGCTTAGAGTGAAGCCGGAGGAAGTAGACTTCAGGGCGAGACGCGAAGGATGGAACTGCAGAGCCATGCGCTTGGCACATCCGAGGGACGTGGTCAGACGAAGATAACTTCAAAGGCGAGGGACTCCGAGGGATGAGAGTGAGCGAATGTAACTCGGTAAAGGGGTAGCGCTCTTAGGTGAAACTTGGCCATTTGGCTAAGTGTCGGATGGGATTTCTTGACATCAGTTGACTACCATGTTATGGTAGTCAACTACTTTAAGTCGACGGTAATTCAACTAGTGTTCGAGTCCGGTTCAAGTGCCATGATTGTTGCCATGGAATGGAAGTCGGAGACCACGATGGTGATGAAGGCATCGATCCCAGTATAGTGTTTTGACGCGAGAATGAGAGCTCTCGAGCACTCATTGATCGAGCATTAGTCGACTTATGACAATATCAGTCGACTGATGTCGGTACCATTGGATGAAATCCAACGTGGAAAGCAGCCATTATTGGGCAGCGGTCGGGACAGTGACATCGATCGGGAGCTCACATAAGCATGTAAACGGGAAGAAACCCTCTTCCTTCCTCTATAAAGAGGAAGGGTGTGGGGCTTTGGGGGGCTAATGTTCATGCTCTAATCTTCTCCCAAAGTGCCCTAAAGTATTCCCACTCTTCTTACTTGCTATTATTTCATTCTATTGTAATAAGAGGGATTGTAAAGAGGTTACCTCCACCTAGCTTGGTGCAAAGGATAGATCTAGTGAATTTGGCAAAGGAGTGATTCACCTTGGACGAATCAGGATCGTGGATTAGCGGCGTAGCCATGAACCACGTTATATTCACTTGTTAGCATTGGTTTTATTCTTGTTGCTTTGATTTGCTTGTTTAGTTTTGTTTTTCATTGCGCTAATTATATTTGTAAGCAAGCAAATCATGTCATCGAACAAAAGAGGGCTATTCACACCCCCCTAGTCGGCCACATCCACACCATATCGATCCTACATAACGGACACATATACTTAGTATTCATTTCTTTGATTTACCAATGGGCGAGATTTATAGAGTAAATTGATAGGCTCGGTAAGTTGGGAAATGGTATTATTTTTATGGTGTGTCGTTGATTATAGGAGGAAACCGTGTCTTATATATTAGGATGATCATGTCCCCATGAGGAGCTCATAAGGTTCATCATGTAAACCCTACAGGTGGACTTCGTCCGGCATGATGATAAGGTTGAGTGGTACTACTCATGGAGGTAGATGTTGATTGATTAATTGTCAGTAAATTAATTAATCGACAGACATTCGAGATCTTAAACACGGGGAGATAAATATACAAATAATATATGGAGCCCATATTAATTTGTGGTGGTTGGTGAGGAAGATCAATGATAATCCTCTAGTGGAATGGATTATCATTAATGGATCGGAATATATGTGGGCTTGATCCATTGGGTGGCCAAGATCCAACTCCTCCTCATGGTCCATATTGTAGCCTATTAAAACCTCATGGTGGCAATATCTGATGATGGAAAATAAAACTCTAGATCCGATGGTAGAGATTAAATCTCTAGATCCGACGGTTGAGATTAAATCCCTAGAACCGACGATGGAGATTAAAACAAGGCTTAAGCCTAACTCTATAAAAGGGGGCTTAAGGTGGGCGGCAAGAGAAGAGAGGCAAGAAGTGGATTAGGGTTTTTGGGCGGCAAGGGGGCTTGAGATGGTTGGGCGGCCACAAACTTGGATAGTTTTTCCTTCTTCTTCTTTAGGTGGTCAGTGCCCATCCTCTCCTCTTCTCTTCTTTATTTTGCCGGTGTCCAACATTCTTCCCTTCATCCTTGGCCGGAGCTAGGGTCTTCCCTTGAAGCTTTTGGCCGGCGCCCTTCCTTCTTATTTCTCTCTTTGGTCGGCGGCAAGCAACAAGCTTGGAGCTTGATGGTCGGTTAAAGGAAGGAGAAGAGTTTTGTTTCTATATTTCTTCTTGTTCAGAGCGAGCAAGGAAAGGAAGATTAGTGATCTAGAAGGCTTCGACTTTTGGAAGATCGTCGCCCACACGATGTCCAAAAAGAGATAGGACATACGATAGAAGACCTAGAGATAAACAAGAGGTATAAATCTTGTTTTGCTTTCCTTTTTGTTTCTTTGTATATTGTATGAATGGCATGTGGTTAAATTTACTTGGACCTCGAATACAAACACAAAAACCGCCGATCCGTACATCGTCTATTCCGCGGCTACTCGTAGAATAGAGGTTGGTTGCTTGAACAACAAGTTTGTTCAAGTGACCACTCTAATCGAATAGCACGACGATGAAACGGTAGCTTGGGTAATCCCTCCTTGTCAAGGATAATTTTTTTTTATTCAGGGACATAGAAGGGATCGCCATGAACAAGCGACCGAGTTGAAGTGGGAAGTGAAGTTTCCTACCTTCAACAAGCTACTCCCTAATCCTAGAATCGAAAGTACTACTCCATGTATACGAAGGAAGAATCACAAAGCATGTCTAAGTTCGAATACATAAGGAATAAAATGTAGAAATAAAGATATACAATGCTTTCGTGGTCTTCTCTCCGGCGTTGAAGTGCAAGGCGTGGACTTCCGGCGCTATTCCTCCTCCCCGTTGCGAGTTACCAAAGATTTTTAGGGCTTCTGCGTGTCGTCCTAGGCTTCCTGCCTCCCCCCTAGGGTTTGGGCGGAGGCATCCTTATATAGATGTCGCCTCGAACCGTTGCAAAATCCAAAAAAATCCCTAGTCATGCCAATCTTTTAGGCAACCACATGGCCAGGCCGTGTGCGGCCCTAGGGTGCTGATCTCGCCAATTGGACACGGCCATGTGAATCTACACGCCCTGGCTGTGTCCCACTCTGTGTCTAGCTGTGAAATGTCCTTCTTTTGCTCTAAAAATGCATCTTTTTCCACCTGAAAAGCTATCCTACACACAAAAGTACAACGAGCAAACCTCCGAACCAGAAAATAGGAAATGCGTGCAAAAATAGAGTAACATATGCATGAAACTAACACAAATGTAATGAGATGTGAGCGAAAACTACTCCTAAAACCCTAAATGTTTTGCTCACATCAAGCACTCTGACAGAAAATCCCCTCTACCGCCTAGAGTTTTGTCAGAAGCTTTGCCAACGAATACAACCTTTTATTCATGTTGTAGTCCAGGTGAAACTGCTCAAAACTCCTTGGTAGAGACTGGAGAATGATATCGACATGGGTTTACCCATCGATCTCAGCTTTAAGGAATTCCAGCTCATACAAGTAACCGAATCCTAAACACACAAAATCGAAAACCGTGGCTCTAATACCAATTGAAGGGTGGATCCGAAGCTTCGCTTCCCACCTCGGTTGCTTGTGCATGGCGATCTCATCTACGTCTCTGAATTAAAAAAATTAATCCTTGACAATGGGAAATTAGCCAAGAAATCGATCTATCGTCGTGCTATTCGATTAGAGTGGTCACTTGAACAAACTGGTTGTTCAAGTAGCCTACCTCTTTTCTTCGATTAGCCGCGGAATAGACGATGTACGGATCACCGGATTTTGTGTTTGTCTTCAGGGTCCAAGTAAATTAACCACATGCAATTACGTAGATCAAATCAAGAAACAAAAAGAAACTAAAATAAGAATTATACCTCTTGTTTACTTCTTGGTCTTCTATCGTATGTCCTTTCCTCCTCTTGTACGTTATGTGGGCAATGATCCTTCAAGAGATGAAGCCTCTTAGATCACGTATATTTCTTTCCTAGCTTGCTCACTCCGAACAAAGGAAGATAATAAGCTCCCTTCTTCTCCTTTCTAGATCCGGACACAATCCCTTTGGAGAAAGATCAAGCCACCTTCTCCTCTTTGTTGTTGCCGCCGACCACCAAGGAGAGGGAGAAGGAATAATGGGTGCCGACCAAGAGCTCCAAAGGAAGAACCTTCACCCTTGTTGTTGCTGGCCAAAGAGAAGAATAGGAGGAGGTATGGGTGCCAACCAAAGCAAGGAGGAAAAAGATGGGCGCCGACTATCAATTGAGAAGAGAAGAAAACTAACCCTAATCCTTCCAAAGATTGCCGCCCAAGCCTAATCCCAAACCCTAGCCGCCCAAGCCAAAACCCTAATCTCCAAGTATGTTTTGTCGCCCACTCCTAAGCCTTATTTATAGAGTTAGGCTTAAGCTTCCTTTCAATCTTCACTGTCGAATCTAGAGATTTAATCTCCACCGTCGGATCTAGAGATTTAATCTCAATAGTCGGATCTAGAGATTTAATCTTCACCGTCATATCTAGACTTCCATTTTCCACCATCGGATCTAGGCTTCATGAGGGTTTTAATAGACTACAATAGGAACCATGAGGAGGAGTTGGATCTTGGCCACCGAATGGATCTAGCCCACATCAAGTCCGATCCATTAATGATAATCCATTCCACTAGAGGTTTATCATTGATCTACCTCACCAACCCCCATAAATAAATATGAGCTCCATATATTAATTGTACAAATATCTCTCTGTGTTTAAGATCTCGAATGCCCATCAATTAATTAATTTACTAACAATTAATTAATCAACATCTAACTCCATGAGTAGTACCACTCAACCGTCATATGAGTAGTACCAAGTCCACCTGCAGGGTTTACATGATGAACCTTATGAGCTCCTCAAGGGGACATCATCATCCTAATATATAGGAAACAATTTCCTCCTATAATCAACGACACACAATGTAAATAATATCATTTCCTAACTTACCGAGCCTATCGATTTAATCTATAAACATCGCCCATTGGTAAATCAAAGAAATAAATACTAAGTACATGTGCCCGATATTATATCAGAATTAAGAGCATGTACACTATAATATCTGAGGTCCAATTTAATTATGTAGTCAGCAATAAATTGAATCACCTTTAAGTCAGACCTGCTCAATACACACAAAGTGTACTAGTATAATTCTATGGTCAAGACAAACCAATACCAAATCACACTACAACCATACCAATGGTTTGACCAAAACCATCTCGGTTGTGAGCCTCTACTTATACTTTACAAGGAACTGATAACATGATCTCCTGTGTGATACTACACACCATGTTATCTATAATGTAATGTATCAGACAATATGCATAAACATAAATATGCAAACAATGATCATGTGATTCTTATTTCAAAAATAAAGATGTTCATACAAAAGATAGACTTTTCAGTATACATCCCAACATTGATAAGTAATTCTTAAACTCTCCCAAGAGGTACTCACCGCCACGATCAGATTATAGTGTCTTGATACTTTTACCTTGACGTTTCTCCACATCAGTCTTGAATTCTTTTAACCTGTCAAAGTATTCAGACTTGCAGTGCATCAAATAAATGTATCCATATCTTGAATAATCATCTATAAAAGAAACAAAATATTCAAAACCAGCTCTAGCCTGGATAGACATAGGATTATACAAATCAGAATGAACCAATTCCAACACATCTTTAGCTCTATACCCCTTGGCCTTAAAAGGCCTCTTGGTGATTTTACCTTCCAAGAAAGATTCACATGTTGGGAAATCTTCCACCACTAACGAAACCAGAGGTCCATCAGCTATCAACCTTTGAATTCTACTTAGGTTAATATGACCTAACCTTAGATGCCAAAGATATGTTTGGTTCATTTTTGAAGGTTCTTTTCTCTTATTAGATTTAGAAGATGAGTTATTTACTTCTATTTGCATCGTGGGAGCTTTTGGTTTAAGTGTGTATAAATTTCCTATCAATGTACCAGAACAGATAATCTCCCTATTCCTTTTTATAATAACTCTATCATTAAAAGAAATAGAATATCCATCCAAAAATAATTTAGAAACCGAAATCAAATTCTTTTTAAATAATGGTACATAAAGGAAATTTTTCAGAATCAAAGTTTTATTTCTATCAAAAGATAAATAAACATCTCCCACTGTAATAGTCGCCACCTTCGTAGCATCGCCCAAGTAAATGGTAATCTCCCCCTCAGCTAGTCGTCTAATTTCCTGGAACCCCTGCAAAGTATTGCAGACATGATCGGTGGCTCCCATATCTACACACAGGTGCCAGTAGATAGCACCGGTAAATATGTTTCAATGACTAGACCAAAAGATATACCTTTGTTCTGCTTTCGGTTGGGACAGTCCTTCTTTCATTGTTCAGTCTGCTTGCAAGTGAAGCACTTGACTTTCGGCTTCTTCACTCCTCCCTGAGATCCTCCCGCCACCTTTGCTCCACCTTCTTTCTTCTTCTTCTTTCCTTTCTACTTAGAAGTCGAAACCTTCTGAGCAACTATGGCCTGAGCTTGAGCACTTTGATGAAAAAGCCCCTCTATCGCCTGGAGTTCTGTCAGAAGCTCCGCCAACGAATACAACCTCTTATTCATGGTGTAATTCAGGCGAAACTGCTCAAAACTCCTAGGTAGAGATTTGAGAATGATATCGACATGGGTTTCCCAATCGATCTCAGCTCCAAGGAATTCTAGCTCATTCAAATGAGCCATCATCTTGAGAACATGATCCCTCATGGGTGTTCCCTCGACCATGGTGGTCGTCATAAAGTTCCTCATGGCTTCCTGCCTCACAGCCCGATTCTGGTGTCCAAAAAGTTCCTTGAGATTGAGCACCATGTCATAAGCAGTGGGCATGGCTTGATGTTGATGTTGTAATACATTTGACTTAGAAGCCAAAATGTAATACCGCGCCATCTCATCAGCCTTAATCCACTTTTTATAACTCTTTTTCTCCTTTTCCCCAGAATCATCCCAGGCTTAGGAGGACTCTCTTCGAAGAGTACATACTTGTACTCCTCAGCAGTCAAGACAATATCTAGATTTTTTTTTTCAATCAACATAATTGAGTCCAGTAAGTTTATTCTCCTTTAGTATGACAGAAAGTTGGTTGAAAGTCATTTTTAAAAAACCTAAGAATCACATAGATTAAAACATTAGATTTCAAAAATTTATTGATTCCTCAAACAATAAAATTTTAAAATCAACCAACACCTCAAAACACCGAGAATATTGTATGCCACGATAGTGTGGACGTATATGAATTCTACATTTGTAAGGGGAGATTTTACCCATTAATTTTATTATCCTATCAGCCTAACTTTTTGACAAATGAAATTAATAGTTGGTTCCTCTTCGGCCCTACAAATAAAAGCAGTGACTCCGATGGTGAGGATACTCTTATTTGTATCTAAGTGTGCACCATTACTTGATACTAAGGCAATTATCTCGGATTATGTGCCTTCTGATGGGGAAGTACACACACTCATAAATAATTTCCTATAACAATATTTGACCTTGTGATCCTCAAAACAAACTCATCCGATGGGGAAGGAAGGCACTCAGAGCCAAAGCGCAAGTTTGTTTGCATCACATGTCAAATCATAATGGAGGTCATGAGAATTTTAAAAAATATCCCTCTCCCACTTAGTAATTTAAAATTGAGGGATTTTCCTAACACACGACATGCATATCAAACAAGAAGCAATAAATATGAAAAAAAAAATTCCAACTATTATGACTTTTGTTCTCCAATATGCCACCCGTCGTATCGTCATCTCGTCCGCTCCTCCCTACGCCATGTACAAGCCATCCCGATATCTGAGTCGAGAATAATTATTTTAATTTACATCCATCGACCCTATACTCCACGAAGGAGTGTACATGAAATCTAGATCAAAAGTAAACTAAAATAAAAGAGTGGCTAAACAATGCCGTACTTAATTACAAAAATTAAATACTAGCCTCGTAACCCCGAGGATTCAAATAATATTACAATTACACACATCCAATCACATACAAACACATATGGCCATAATAGTTGGATCTTATGCCTGCAACCAAAAAGTTAGCCTACGCACATCCTTCTATTATCCGGCACATACAATATATGATAAGTGCATACAAGTAACCGAATCCTAAACACACAAAATCAAAAATCATGGCTCTGATACCAGTTGAAGGTCCGAAGCTTCGCTTATCGCTTCGACTTGGTCGCTTGGGCATGACGATCCCATCTACATCCCCGGATTAAAAAAATTAATCCTTAATGAAGACGGATTACCCAAGCAACTGATCCATCATCGTGCTATTCGATTGGAGTGGTTTCTTGAACAAACCTATTGTTCAAGCAACCTAACTCTTTTCCCCGATTAGCCGCGGAATAGATGATGTATGGATCACCGATTTTTTTGTTTATCTATGGGGTCCATGTAAATTAGCCACATTCATTATACAAAAGAACTAAATCAAAATAAACAAGATTATACCTCTTGTATACCTCTTGATCTTCAATTCATATCCTTTCACTCTCTTGAACATTGTGTGGGCAACGATCCTTCAAGAGTTGAAACCTCGTAGATCTCGTTCTTCCCTTCCTTGCTCTCTCCGAACAAAGGGAAGAAGAACCTCTCCCTTCTTCTCCTCTCTTGTTCCAGACACAATCCCTTTGGAGGAAGATCAAACCTCTTCCTCCTCTTTGTTGTTGCCGCCGCCCATCAAAAGAGGGAGATGAATGAGCGACGGCCAATGGAGAAGGAAAACCACCGACCTTGGGTGGAGGAGAAGGTGGTGCCGCCTTTACTTGAAAGAAGATAGGCGCCCCCTAAGAGGAGGTGGTGATGGGCACCGATAATAGGGAGAGGATACCAAGAGAAGGCAACCCTAACCCTAATCCTTTCTTTGCTTCTATTGCCGCCCAACACCAATGAACCAAGTTCTCTCTTCCGCCCAAGCCCTAGCCCTCCTTTTATAAAGTTAGGCTTAAGCCTCCTTTCAATCTCCACCATTGGATCTAGGGGTTCATTTTCCACCGTCGGATCTAGGCTTTCATGAGGATTTTAATAGGCTACAATAGGAACCATAAGGAGGAGTTGAATCTTGGCCACCCAATGGATCCGACCCACATAAAATCCGATCCATTAATGATAATCCATTCCACTAGAGGATTATCATTGATCTACCTCACCAAACCCATAAATAAATATGGGCTCCATATATTAATTGTACAAATATCTCCCGTGTTTAAGATCTCGAATGTCCGTCAAATAATTAATTTACTAACAATTAATCAATCAAAATCTAACTCCATGAGTAGTACCACTCAACCTTATCATCATGCCGGACCAAGTCCACCTGCAGGATTTATATGATGACCCTTATGACCTCTTCAAGAGGACATCATCATCCTAATATATAGGACACGGTTTCCTCCTATAATCAACAGCACGCCATGTAAATAATATCATTTCCCAACTTACCGAGCCTATTGATTTAATCTATAAATCTCCCCATTGGTAAATCAAAGAAATAAATACTAAGTACATGTGCCTGTTATTATATCGGGATTAAGAGCATGTACACCATAATATCCGATGTTCGATTCAATTATGTAGTCAACAATAAATTGAATCACTTCTAAGTCAGTCCTGCTCAATATACACAAAGTGTACTAGTGCAATTCTATAGTCAAGACAAACCAATACTAAATTACACTACAACCATACAAATGGTTTGTCCAAAACCATCTCTGTTGTGAGCCTCTACTTATACTCTACAAGGAACTGATAACATGATCTTCCATGTGACACCACACACCATGTTATCAGACAATATACATAACCATAAATATGCAAACAATGATCATGTGATTCTTATTTCAAAAATAAAGATGTTCATATAGAGAATAGACTTTTCAGTATACACCCCAACAGTCAGACGAAAAGGAACTGTCGAATTTACCATCAATTAAGTATTTGTGTTAACCTTGTATTGCAGGTGAGTGATCAAGCTAATAGTCGACTAGAGGCTTATGGTGTAGGGGATCGATCGGTGGTTGGCCAGCTAGAGGGGGGTGAATAGCCCTCAATCGTCGGAGTGGAATACGATCGTTCCTGTGAGCTTGTTTATAATTTTCGTTAATATATGCAGCGGAATAACAATAGAAATAACAACAATAAACAATCACACACAAGACACGATAATATACGTGGTTCGGAACCGAATGATTCCTACTCCACGGGCGAGCGCACCAAGCTATAGTTATGTGCACGACACTAACTAAACCACTCCTTCTCGACAACACGTCGAAGGTGGAGAAACCTCGTACAAGCTATTACAACAAGTAATATGAAATAAAAACAAGAATACAAATACAATACAAAGAACACTTTTCACCGATTACTTTTGATCGCTTATTTGTTGCTTGCTTTGGTTGGCTCTTGAAGGTCTGGAATGCAACAACAATTCTCCTCCAATGTCACCCTTAAAGTCTTTTCGAAATCCCCCATCTTGAGCTCCATTTATAACCAACATCAAGCTAATTTCGCGCACATCAGTCAACTGATCGTGAACATCAGTCGACTGGTCATGTAGCCATTGTCTCACAATGGCCAGATCCACATTGGTCAAGTTCCGACGGATCACACATCAATAGATTGATGATTATCATCAATCGACTGATCATCCCATCAGTCGAGTGTCGACACGAGCACTCGACTGGAAATCATTCTCGTGAAATCGCCATATCGATCGATCTACGATCGATTGATCGATGGTGATGGTGACGATCGCCTCCTCAGCAATCGACTGGTCTACCAGAATCTGGTCAGTTGAACAATGGTCGAACCCATACGACCTAGAGCAGTCGACTGGCACCTATGCCAGTCGACTGATGTTGGGTAAAACCTCAAACATCATGCTATTTGAGCATCCAATACTCAGTCTTAGCCACTTGGCCAAGTCCACCTCATCCCTTTTGGAGTTCCCCACCGAAGCTCTCTTCCCTCGGCCTACGTCCCTCGGATGTGTCAAGCGCACGGCTTTGCAATACCATCCTTCAAGTCTCATGCCCTCGAAGTATGCTGCCCTTTGGGCACACGCCATTCGCTCCCCGTCCGATGGTCCCTCGGATGCACCAAGCGCATGACTTCGCAATGTCATCCTTCACCCACTCAAGGACCCCGAGCCTAGTGAACTTACCAAGTCCTCAAAACTTTCCACATGCACCAAGCGTACGGCTTCACAATGCATTTCTCACCAAGTACCAAGTGCACGGCTTCGCAATGCTTTGGACTTTTCAACACAAAGCTCCATGCTTGGATTTTCCATGCCAACTCCATGTTGGACTTTCCCACACCAAACTCCAAGCATGGATTTTCCATGCCAACTCCATGTTGAACTTTCCACACCATGCCCCATGCTTGGATTTTCCATGCCAACTCCATGTCATAAGATTTGGCTTCGCAATGCTTTGGACTTTTCAACACCATGCTCCATGCTTGGATTTTCCATGCCAACTCCATGTTGGACTTTCCCACACCAAGCTCCATGTTCGAATTACTAAGTCCTGCAAGACTCCAACGCACATATCAAATCCAAACATCCTAACTTAAACCCTTTGCCACACACATCAAAACCATATCACGGGTTGATTGCCCTAACAATCTCCACCTTTTTGATGTGTGGCAATCCATTTAAGGTAGGTAAAAATTTGATAAAAATATTAAGGTAAGAAAGCATGTAAATAAACATGATTATCAACTCTCCCCCTTAATGCATGAAACTCCCCCTAAATGCATTTCTCCCCTTACTTAAACATGCATATTTCTCCCCCTTTGACACCATCAAAAATATTAGACAAAGTTTATACAAGCATGACATCAACTCTAGGGAGAAATATGATAAATGCAATTCTCCCCTTAATAAAACATGCCTTAAAATCTGATAAAAGAAGGTTACTAGGCATGTTATCAGTCGATCAGTCAACTAGTTCATACTACCAGTCGACTGACACTCTGATTTCAGATTTTTCTGATTTTCAGGGGTGAATTTCAGAAATACATTAAAATTTTTATAAAATTCAAAAAATCATGAAATTTGGGGAACATATTTCTTGTAAGTATCTTCATCAATGGAAAATAGTTTTTCATGAAAAATCTTTATATTTTCAAAAATTAGGCAAAAACTCAAAAGTTAGAAAATATCTAAAGTTTGTATCAACTTTGAAACCTAGTTTTGCCTTGAAACTTTTCAAAACATGAAAGTTCAGTTTATAAAACAAGAAATGATTTTCAAAACATTTGAAATATCCAACCATGATCGTTGGGCAATATGTCTATGAATTAAACATAAGTCTTCCTCATTATTGGTCTATTATTGCTATTTTGATACTTAAAATGACCATCTAAATGTCATAGGCATTAGTGGACCATTATTATCATCCTATCATCTCACCTATGCTATCTTTTCAATCAAGGTAGCCTATGGTGGGTGTGAGATGTTCCTAAAGGTATTTAAGTACATAACCTTCAATTTCATGCAATTCTACCCATGGTTAAGTATCATCCTAGCATACCATATGATCATAAAGATTTATATGTATTCATTTCACATTATGATCATGAAACTAGTGTTTCTATCAATTTGTAATCAGCATTAGGTATAAAGTCATGATAATAAGTCAAGTATCACCCAAAGCATTATTCAAACCTTATTGCCCATGATTATATGTCAAATATCAAGTTCATAAATCATGATTGCAAACAAGTATAACAATTACATTAACTATCATGATTTAAGCATTATTATCAATTTATGGGCACATTATCATCACCCAACACTATGCTAAAAATATATTGGTCATGAGTATCAAATAACACTAAGTATTGAGCATGATTTAAACTATTTATAGGTGCATTATCATCACCCAACACTATTTATAAAATTAGTCCTGGCATCCTAAGTCAACCAAAAATATGATATAGATAAATTCCATATGGTTGACTATCCTAGGGTTTTCCTAATCCTTAAGGATGGATTTAGGAACCCAAAACAAGTTCTTTCCTATGAGGTTCACTAAAAATTCTTCAGGGGTGCATTTTCTAGCTATTATTTTCTTTTTATCTTGACCCCTAGCAATTAAACATTTATAGGCCTTTTCATTTTTATTTTCCTTATATCCTTGGCTTTTCTTATTGAAGCTTGCTCTTTGGCTCCATATGATCATGTTAAGCGTGTTGGAGCCAATTGTAAATTTTTCTAGGGCCTTGGTCAAATGGTCTACCTTTTCCCTTAGGACCCTATTTTTTTTCAATGCATGCATCATTAACATCAAATGACATATAATGATCATGTGAGCATGCATCATCATTATTAACATTCAAACATGCTTGTTCTAATTTTTTTTCTAAGGCCTTAATTTGGTCAAGCATGTATTTATTTTTTTTTCTTAGCCCTAAATAAATCCTTAGTAAGGCTAGAAATCATGGAAACTATTTTATTGGGTGAGAGATTCGTTACCATAGTTTCCATGTCCTCTTCCTCTGATTCCGATGATGATGAGGATGAAACTCCCCCTTCACTTGAGCTCTCCTCACTAGAACTTCTTTCTTCTTGCTCGGAGGAGGAGGTGTCTAGGTCATCAAACACCATCAAAGCAAGGTTGGTGAGAAAAGCATTCTCCACTTCCGATGATGATGATGATGATGATGAAGGGTCATCCCATGTCCTTGCCTTTAGTGCCTTGGCCTTCCCTTTTCTTTTGCCTTCTTCTCCACTTCCTTTTTCTTCTTGCTCCCCTTCTTCTTCTTTTTTTATTTCTTTCTCCTCTCCTCTTTGCTCTTGTTCAAGAGGGGACAATTATCCCTTATGTTTCCCTCTTGTTGGCAATTGTAGCAAATTACCTTCCCCCTTGGTCTTCTCCTCCTATCATTAGATTTATTAAATTTAAAATTTTTCAAAGCACGTCTTACATTCCATACCATGTATGCTTCTTCCGTGCTATCCATGGAGGAGGAGAAAGATGCTTCATCGGAGGAGGAGGGAGTCTCCATCTTCTTCTTCCCCTTGTTGGCCAATAGTGCCACTCCCCTTGATGGTTGAAATTTTGGCTCTTCTACTACTCCTTTGAGCCTTGTTTCCTGGAGCTCCATGGTTGAGAAGAATTCCTCCAAGGTGCTAACTTCTAAGTTCTTGGAGATGTAGAATGAATCCACCATTGAGCTCCATCTTAATGACCGGGGAAAGACATCTATAGCCTTCATTACCATATCCCGGTTGGAGAGCTTTTCTCCTACACTTGTCAAACCAGTTAGAATTTCTTTAAACCTAGAGTGTAGAGATTTTACCTTCTCTCCCTTTTCGAGTTTGATATTGGTTAGTTGGGAGGGAAGGACATCTCTCCTTGCTAGCTTGGCCTCGGATGTGCCTTCATGAATCTCTATGAGTTTCTCCCACATTTCCTTGGTGCTAGCACATTCTCCTATTCGGTTGACTTCTTGTTGGGGAAGTACATTGTAGAGGTGGTTCTTTGCCTTTGAGTTCGCCAAGTACTCCTCCCTTTGCCTCTTACTCCACCTTGATTTTTCCAATGACTCTCCTTCTTCATCCCTAGGCATCTCGAAATCGTTTTCCATAATTAATAAAATTTCGAAGTCGGTTTCGATAAATACTTCCATTCACTTCTTCCACCAAGCGAATTCCCCCTCGAACTTTGGCGGATGAATATTAGAGCCGGCCATCTCGTGATGTAGTGCTTGTTGTGGTGGTTAGTCCGGTGACAAGCGCCTTGGCTTTGATACCACTTGTAGGGGATCAATCGGTGGTTGGCCGGCTAGAGGAGGGTGAATAGTCCTCAATCATCGTGTGAGTGGAATACGACCGTTCTTGCGAGCTTGTCTACAATTGTCGTTAATATACGCAGCGGAATAACAATAGAAATAACAACAATAAAAAATCACACACAAGACACGGCAATATACGTGGTTCGGAACCGAATGGTTCCTACTCCATGGGCGAGCTCTAGTTATGCGCACGACACTAACTAAACCACTCCTTCTCGACAACACGTCGGAGGTGGAGAAACCTCGGACAAGCTATTACAACAAGTAATATGAAATACAAATAAGAATACAAATACAATACAAAGAACACTTTTCACCGATTGCTTTTGATCGCTTGCTTTGGTTGGCTCTTGAAGGTCTGGAATGCAACAACAATTCCCCTCCAATGTCACCCTTAAAGTCTTTTCGAAATCCCCCATCTTGAGCTCCATTTATAACCTGCATCAAGCTGATTTCGCATGCATCAGTTGACTGATCATGAACATCAGTCGACTGGTCCTGTAGTCATTTTCTCACAATGGATAGATCCACGTTGGTCAAGTTCCAACGGATCACACATCAGTTGACTGATCATCCCATCAGTCGCGTGCCAGCGCGAGCACTCAACTGGAAACCATTCTGTGGCTGAAATTGCCCCAATCAGTTGATTGATCTACAGTATCAGTCGACTGATGGCATTATCAGTCGACTGCCCTCCCTCGACAGTGGACTGGTCAGCCAAAATCTGCTTAGTCGAACATTGGTCGAACCCATACGACCTAGAGTAGTCGACTAGCACCTATGCCAGTCGACTTATGTCGGGTAAAACCTCAAACATCAAGCTATTTGAGCATCCGACACTCAGTCTTAGCCACGTGGCCATGTTCACCTCATCCCTTATGGAGTTCCCCACCGAAGCTATCTTCCCTCGGCCTACGTCCCTCGGATGCATCAAGCGCACGACTTTGCAACGTCATCCTTCGTGTCTCATGCCCTCGAAATATGCTTCCTTTTGGGCTCACTCCATTCACTCCCCGTCTGGCGGTCCCCGTCTGCTATTCACACCCCTCTAGCATTTTCTCGATCCATCAATTAGTATTAGAGTGGGGGCACTCAGATTCGGTGGAACCATTGGTCTAGCAATCTTTTGTTTCTTTTCGTATTTTTATCTTTTCATTTAATTTAAGTTTTTTTTCTGCATTACTAATCCAAGACAAAGTCTTTGAAATTTTTTGTTGTTCATGTTTTGTGCAAGGTTCACTTTTGATGGCCCATCTTGAAGGGTATAACACCGTCTGACCTCCGTTCTTTAATGGAGATGACTTACATTATTAGTAGGGTCGGATGGAATGTTATCTTAAGACCCAAGTTGAGAAGTGGATTGTCATCCAGATGGGATTTACCTTACCAACAAATGAAGACGGAGAGTTTGTGGACTGCGACAAGTGGACAAATGGGTTGAAGCAACAAGTGGAGGCTAATGCAAAAGCCACTCAAATCCTATAGTGTGGCCTATACAAGGAAGAGCTCAACCATATTGGCCCTTCATCAGCACTAAGGACCTCTGGAACAAACTCATCGAGTTGCATGAAGGGACGACCGACATTAAGGTATGTAAACGAGACCTACTCTTAAATAAGTTATTTAATCTAACAATGCAGGACAATGAGATGACATCTCAACTCCATGCACATATCCAAGATGTCATGAACGCCCTCCATTCCATAAGACAAAATGTTGAAAATCGGGACATTATAAGGTACGTGCTTAATGGTTTTTATAGGACCACTTTATGGGCATCCATGGATGATGCCTATAAAGTATCTAAAGACCTTTCAAAAATTAGATTAGATGAATTATTTTCGGAATTTAAATTGCATGAATAGTCTAACTTGGCCCCGGTCGAGAAAAGTATAGTTTTGGTTGCAGGACAAAGAAGAATGGCAAAGAGCAAGTCACCCGAAGAAGAAGAGTATGAATCGAAGATAGACTATAAAATAGAGACCTAGCTAGTCAACCTAGTTCGGAAGACAATCAAAAGTAGAAGGCGACCCATCAAGCAAATTAAGGAGAAGAGACCCGATCAGAATCAAAATTTCAAGTGCTACGAAGGCAACAAGAGAGGTCACATCAAATCTGAGTGTTCGAGGCTAAAGAACAAGCAACCACAAACCAAGAAAGCTCTTGACGCAACTTGGGAAGAGTCCTCGGAGGAAGAAGAAGAACTTAATAATTTAGTGTTCATGGTGAGACCAACTGAGTCTGAGTCCGAATCTTAACCCGAAGCCAACTATGAGTCCGAGACCGATTCAGACTCAGGATACAACACCGAGCTTCAATTCAAGACAAGCCATGGATCCGCATTCGATTCAAAAGATTTGATCAAGGTAAGTTGATCTTTAATCAATACTTTATACAATGTAGTTAAGTACTTAAATAAGAAGTTAGCTAGGTCCAAGTTTAAGTTCGAGTCCTTGCTTAAGGGGGTTAAACTCTTCAAGCATGAGGCTACCCTAACCTCTTCAAATAGTCAAGTTGTAAAGGGAAACTCAACTCAAGTTGAAAAACTTGAGGAAGAGAATTATCTCTTGAAAGGACATGTTCAACAACTTAGGAAGTCGTTGGAAATGTTCACTTTGGGGTCCAAGGGTCTTAACCTACTTCTTGGATCGCAAAGAACCGTGTACAACAAAGTCAGACTTGAATTTAGAACAACAACAACAAACAAGTCATACATGTCAATTGTTAATCGTAATAATTGAAAAGTCCAAGCATGGGTCCCTAAGACCTTTTTAAATTCTCAAATAGGTGCTACAAAGAATTGGTTTCCCAAGGATCAAATCCACTATGTGGATAGACAACATCGATTCAATGATCTCGGGGGAGCCAATACTAAACTTGTGTGCTCAATATCTTGATTAGTATAACTTTGCATGCTTAGTTTCTTTTTGTTTTAATTTTTAGAACGGCTAGATAAGACCAATGATTAATCAACCTTGACAACATAGTATCAGGATGCGGTGAGATGATAGTACGTTAAGGAAACAAGGTCTTATGTATCCGAGCTAGATAAGGTGTATCTAGCTTGGTGCACTTGGCTAAGTGGAACTAGCTGAAACTACCTCACCACATCCTAAACTAGTTAGACCAAGATGTAACCCCAAGTGAATTAAGTGAGAAATTTCTTAAGGTTGGCTTTGTCTAAGGAAGTGGTCGTTGTTCCGATCAAAGAAGGCCTCTGTGCCTCGCCACGACCTGGAAGCCACCTTTTGAAAGGTTCACTTAACTAATTAAAGGTTAAATCTAAATCTAACCCATGGTTGAATAGTCCTCAAATCACTAAATTTAACCAAGTAAAATTTAAGTAATCTCACAAAAACACATAACGTTAACATGTTTGAACATGTAGAAAGGGGGAGATGAATCCTAGGTTTAAAATTTTCAAACTAATTTAAAAATTCTGATATCCGATCCAACTACTCTATGTGTAGGATCAATGGATGTTGGATAGTCTGTGCTCCCGACATATCATCGGAGTCCGACTAAAGTTTATGAAGCTTAGATTCAAAAACCGAGGGTCGGTAGCCTTCGAAAACAACGGGAAGCTCAAAATTATCGGATCAGGTGATATTGAGCTAAACTCAAACTTTATAATACGTAAAGTACTATTAGTTGAAAATTTCGATTTTAATCTTCTAAGTGTTAGTCAATTGTGTGATAATAACTATAAGGATATATTCTTACCAAATGAATGCTTGCTTAAAAATAATCAATGTTCAAAAACAATCCTTAAGGGAATTAGGAATAATAACATTTACAGAATAGATATACCTAACTTCTCAACAAAGTGTCTAATGACACAACAAGAGAAATCATGGTTATTGCATCGACGACTCAACCACTCCCATTCAAGACTCATATATAAAATGAGTCAAAATGGCCTAGTTAGAGGTCTACCCAACCTAGGTAATCTAGAAAATAGAATATGTAATGCTTGTCAACAAGGAAAACAAATTAGGACCTCACATAAACTAACTAATCAATAAAGAACTAAAAGTGTGCTTGAGCTCCTACACTTAGACCTTTTTGCCTCTCATGGAGCCAAGTCACTAAACGAAAGTCAGTATTGCCTAGAAATAATAGATGACTACTCTAGGTTCACATGGGTAATGTTTTTAAAACATAAGAGTGAAACCTTGGACCAACTCACTAACTTATGTAAACTAATAGAAAATGAAAAGAACCTAAGGATTGAGAGAATTAGAAGTGATCATGGTGGTGAATTCGAAAGCCACAAGTTCACTGATTTTTGTAATGAAAACGGATACCACCATAAGTTCTCTTGCTCTAGGACCCTTCAATAAAACGGGCTAGTTGAACGCAAAAATAGAACCCTACAAGAAGCCGCTAGAACCATGCTAAACAAATACAATCTGCCTAATAGGTTTTGGGCAGAAGCGGTCAATTCTGTCTACTATGTCCAAAATAGGATTTTATTAGTTAAACGACACCAAAAAACATCATAAGGAATTTATTACAAAAAATTGCCTAACATTAAGTACAATAGGGTATTTGGATGTAGGATACACATACTAAACACTAAAGATTGCTTAGAAAAATTTACTTATAAAACAATTACCGAAATATTTCTAGGATATTCAACCACTAGTAAAGCCTAAAAATAAAAGAAACAATTAATGTAGTGTTTGCTGAAGAAAACAAGTCTACAAAATCTGAAGTAAAATTGAATAATGAGCAAGTAGAAAATGATGTTAGACCTGAACCTAACCCACAAAATGAATCTAGTGTAGACCCTTACCCAAATCAATCTAGATCACAAGCAAACCATCCAATTGACCAAGTGATAGGTGATCGGAATTTATGGGTTTGAACTAGAGCATCCTATAGGAACCTAAGTCAAATCTCACTTATATCTAAAATCGAACCCAAAACCATAGAGAAAGCTCTTCTAGACCCGGATTGGATCATTGATATGCAAGAAAAGTTAGCTCAATTCACTAGGAGTCAAGTTTGGGAATTAGTACCTCCACCTAAAGGAAAAATGATCATTGGAACAAGGTGGGTATTTTGAAATAAACTTGATGACAAAATGAGAAGTTATAAGGAATAAAGCTAGGTTAGTAGCTAAGGGGTTTAGTCAAGTAGAGGGATTAGATTATAATGAAACATATGCACTCGTAGCTAGACTCGAATCAATTAGAAAGCTTTTAGCTTACATTGCACATCGAGGGTATAAGTTGTTTCAAATGGATGTAAAATTAGCATTTCTAAATGGATTCATCAAAGAAGAAGTTTATGTTAGCCAAGCACCAATATTTGAAAGCTTAGACAAACCTAACCATGTACTCAAACTTAGAAAAGCCTTATATGGATTAAAGCAAGCTCCTAGAGCTTGGTATAAAAGGCTATCAATCGATCTTAAGTCAAAAGGATTCAATCAAGGTTTAGTTGACCCAAATCTTTTTGTAAAAACCATGGGAAAAAAAATTTCATAGCAGAAATTTACGTAGATGATATAATCTGTGGAACAACCAATACAACACTTTTAAATGAGTTCATTTCACCAATGGAAAGTGAATTTGAAATGAGCTTAATAGGTGAACTTGTAGTGAATCTACGCACGTTCGAAAACATTTCGCAAGCACATAAGCATCGGAAAAATAAGATCCCTCCAGAGATCAATCCGAAAACCATACTCATTTGATCGATTCTATCGTATGAGAATCGTAGTTACCTTCGATGTGAGTCCTTCGCAATCCTGTTAGCAACACTTGTGTTCAAGGTGTCCGGATCTCAGCACGGTCAAGATGTCCACGCCTCCATGGTATCCACAAGAACCGTGAGATGAAGAGAAACCAAACTGTGGTGCTAGCCAAAAGGTTGGTTTGGCCAAGAGGGTAGAATAAGAAGGAGAAGAAGTGTCATGCCCCGAGAGTATGCCGAACCGAAAATCAAATGGACAACATCTCCCCTATACGTGGCAACATATCCTGTTTATACAAGGCCCTTGGGCCGACAATTAAAAAAACATATACAAATGTAAACATAAAAACATAACAAAGCACAATAGCACTAACACAACTACAATACAAACCACACACCATGCATACCGGTATGACTAACACCAAACTAAGAAAACACCGTAACAAAACCAGAAAGAATGGTACAACAACAACAGTGTCCAACACTACAAATCATCACATAAAACCAATAGAAGCACCAACGATAAATCGAAAAGCTCAGACCCTCGAAGTTGAGATGAGATGATGCCAGCCAACGATGCTCCAAGCCGTCATGAAGACTTCTACTTGTTACCTGGGCGACAGAAAAACTCCGAGTCAGTGGTGGTGAGTATAACTCAGCGGTACTAGGAAAGAACACTAATTCAACAATATTCATGTACATCAGGTAACCACCAGTATAATAAACATATATATGCATATACCGTCTAACCAAATGAACAACGTAAAATGCAAACATCCCTGAAAGTCCTCTATGCCACTTTGATCCAACCTGAGCATATATCCACAATATATAATAGAAAATCTAGTCTAACTCATACTACATCATGAATACTGGTCAAAGAATGCAATAGTCTAACCAACTCATACGCGGTATCCCATACACTATGATATAGCAGATGCAGTAGCATATATGATGATGTACAAACAAATGCAGTAAGCATAGTACAAACAAATGCAACATCACAGTAAGCATACATATAGACTGCATCTATATATATGCTAATCACAATCATCCATATATATATATATATATATATATATATATATATATATATATGCAAGAAATGGCAATGCAACATGCATGGTCATGTCGGTTCATCCTAAAGCTACTATGACCCCAGTGTGGCCTCGGTGGCTAGACATGATAATTGTCCCAACTCAACACCAACCACTACTCTTGAGTAGTCGAGTGGGCAGTATGATCGAGTAGCATATAAGCGTAAAGAGCAAGCTACACGATGGGGGTCCCTGTTATGGGCCACTCCGACAGTCACTACCCATTAGTAGTCGAGTGCCACACACACAGGACAATGACATGCAAATCCAACTACCACCATGTATAGTGATAGAGTGCGGCACCACAAATGTTCTGCCCTCCCACCGGTTACTCCTCCTATGAGTAACCGTGGAGGCAGGATGATTGACGACCCTCTCAACCATAAGGGAGACCACGTCGCCAACATGCATGCAAATGACATGAATGCACATCCACCATAGACTCTCTATTCTATAGAGAGTCATACCAATCTAATCAATGCACTCTCTATTCTGCAGAGATTCGTACTCAACTGGTCATAACACTCTCTATTCTGTAGAGAGTCATACCAATCTGATCAATGCACTCTCTATCCCGCAGAGAGTCATACTTAACTGAGCATAACAAGCTAGGACCACCGGTCTGTAGGGACACACTAATCACAATTCACCTGACCATTTACACAACACATGATCGGTAGTAAACATGCAACTTAAGGGTATTGGAATCAATCCTATGTTCAGGGCATTACCTACCCACGAATGACCTTTTACCCAATTTACAAATCAGGTCATCATCTGTATTCCACTATTTACACATAACTAAGCATTTATAGATTTACCTACATCACATTTGTAACTCCTAAACATGATGAAGGAAATGTGATAAGAACAATAGAGCATATAGGCCAAAGACAAAGTATCAAGCACAAGAATAAATAAGAGTGGAGTCAAGGGAATATGATCATATATCTAAATCTGCATGCAAGAACAACTACCTGACCAGGGTAGGAAATTACCCACCTTCGTAGAAGCTCATAATAATATCTTCACGGTCGCGGTCCTGTCTCGTATCCACGTCCTGCACATATCAAACATTATGGTTAAGTGCAAGCATACAACGAATGATCAAATTTAATCCTACATCGACTTCATTTCCTGGTCAACTAGATTGATCTAGTTAAACAATTAACCCAATCAATCCTCCACATTAATCCCTATCAACCATTAGGCCACTTAACTACCTATTATGCATTTATAACCACCCATATCAGAACATACCAACCTTATCTACACTTGCACAACTTCTTGATCTTAAGTGGAGATGCCACATCCAACCATTCACAAATTTATCCACATCCCCATTTGTAGCCGAGACCAGAGCATCACACAACTCGATCAACAATCGACACTTCACATTAATTTTGGGACTTGACCAACCTCAAACAACACTTTATTCACAGCATTGAAACGACGCATCACAACCCATAATTATGCCAAATCAGGGATCTAACCACCGTAATTGACACACCTCATTCCACCCGACCCTTTCTCACTAAGCCACAGTCGAGCAACCCCCAAAAGTAACCATTCATAGCCCCTTCGTGGCCCAGAACAACCATATTCACAACCGCACAGCCGGCAATTCCTTGCTCACAGCCACACAGCCATTCACAGCTCACTCACACAGGACACACACAACTCTCACAGCCCACACATCCCATTTACAACTCGATTCACATCCATACAACTCCTCCTCAACTCACACACAAAACACTCAACTCTCCAGAACAGAACCAATCTTCACAGCCGGCTAAGAACCCCCACTCACAGTAAATTTAACCGAAGGAAAATACACATCTTTGAACTGGACAAAATAGAAAAAAGGGAAATGGATCATGCTTACCAGCAATTGGAACCTCACCGGCAGGAATCCCCAAAATCGGTAGCCCTGTTCATCAGTTGCGATCGGTGCTCACGATCCCTCTTCACCGAAAAATCCAACGCCTATGCCCCTGCCCTAGATCCACACACAGTGAATCTGAGTTAACCACACAAGCACATGCATGCACAGCTGGATCTCTTCTGAAATCGAGGGAGAATCAAGGAAGAGCAACTCCTTACCTTGCTCTGGCAGAAATCGCACGGCTGATTACAACTGAAAAGTTGCCAAATCCAAGCTTCTAGCCTGTCCGGGGAGGTTGTCGAGGACGCCGGCCGCCGCTTGCAGAGGAGAGGGAGACTGTGGTGAGCAACAAAGACACAAGAAGGAGGCAGACTGAGAAAGAAAACACAGCGAGAAGGAGAGGGACGAGAGGAAGAAGAAGACACGAAGAGGAGGTGAGGAGTTTCGGCGACGGATAGATGAGAAGAGAAACTGGAGAGAATAAAGCTCGAAGAAATGCTTGCGTGGAGTAAAAGCCGCGTGTAATGATGAAAACCCTGAGCAGTTTAGCGTTACGAAGGGGAAATCGAGTCGGGTTTGTTTAACAGGTTGGGCTTAAAAACCCTATAAGCCATTAACCCTAGATCTATTCAATTAACCCATAAGATTAAATCTAGGTTATGTTTAAGTAAATTCCTAACCATGTATCACTAATTTAATCTATCCAACAATAATATTATTTTTTATTATTATTATTATTATTATTATTATTATTTTCACTGTGGTATTTTACATTCTACCCCACTTAATAAAATTTAGTCCCCAAATTTCATACTAACATGCAAAAATTACTTCAAGCAAGTTTCCGAAAGGACCACATACCTCAAGTAAACAGATGAGGGTATAGAGCTCGGATAGTATCTTCTAGCTCCCACATAGCCTCCTCATCAGTATGATGCTGCCATCCAACCTTTACAAGTCGGATGGTTTTGTTCCACAACTGTCGCGACATACGACCTAGAATCCACACTGGAATCTCCTCATAAGTCGCATTAGACTGAAGTGGAATCGGAACTTCTTTCAGAACATGATCTGAATGTGTCATTTATTTCCTCAGCATAGAAACATGAAATACGTTATGAACACCCGCAAGTGTCAGAGGTAAAGCCAATCGGTAAGTCACACTCCCAATCCGCTCTTATATCTCAAATGGACCAATATAGCGTGGAGCTAATTTTCCTTTCAACCTAAAATCTTTTGACTTCTTTGGTGGGTGAAACTCGTAGGAACACATGATCCTCGACTGAGAATTCCAAAGGCCTTCACCTCCGATCTGTGCAACTCTTCTGCCGATCTTGAGCCTCTATTAACTGTCATCTGATGACGCGCACCAACTCTGCATCAAGATGGATACTTTATGACCCCAATACTTGTCGTTCCCCAACCTCCTCCCACAACACAGGAGGTCTATAGGGTCTACCATATAGGGCCTCGAAAGGAGCCATTTGCATAGAAGAGTGGTAGCTGTTGTTATAGGAAAATTCAACTAACTGAACGTGGTCCTCCCAACAGCCTCCGAAATCCATGACATAGGTCTCAATAGATCCTCCAATGTTTGAATGGTACGCTCAAATTGTCCTTCGGTTCACTGATGAAACGCGGTATTGAATCAAAGCTCTATGTCCATAGCTTGCTGCAGACTCTGCCAAAATCGCAAGGTAAATCGTGGGTCTCTATCAAATATGATACTCAAAGGCACTCCATGCAATCTGATAATCTTCGGTAGTACAACTCTGCTGGATGATCCAACGAGTCCGTTCCACGAATAGGCAGAAAGTGAGCTAATTTGGTTAGTCGATCCACGATCACCCAAATCCCATCATGTCCTTTATGGGTTCTAGGTAACCCCATAACGAAATCCATCGTGATTTGCTCCGACTTCCATTCCAGAATCGGAATTTTCTAGAGCAATCCAGCGAGTTTCTGATGTTCAGCCTTGACCTACTGGTATACTAAACATCGAGCAGCAAAATCTGCTATACCTTTCTTCATACCTTTCCACCAGTATAAACATTTCAACTCTCGGTACATCCGAGTACCACTAAGATGTATAACAAATCTCGAACGATGCGCTTTCTATAGAAACTCTTCCTTAACTGGATGTGTGTCCAGAACCCACTATCCTTATCAAAGGCGGGGAATTATCTTCTCACAAGAGAAGTACATCTACCGTCCAAAATCCACTCTATAGCAACTACCCAGTAGCTAGCCAAAAACTCCATGAGCATTCCTGCTCCATACATCTACAAATCAGGATAACATCCACTAAGTGCACGTCATGTGTATGATAGCTTATCTCAAAGTTCCTCAACTATTGTAAGCTTAAGATACGCCTCATTCAACTGCATCGGGATCGCTCCGATCCCTGAAACGATGCATCTGCGTACAACATCCTTCCATCCACCCCGGAAGGATTTACTAATACTCGTGCTAAAATTAACCACCATCTAGGTCCTATAAACTGGTTTCATCAGCATCCGACTAAGTAAATTTCATCACCCGCTTGGTCAAACAAATCTGTAGTATAGTAATGCTAAAAACATTCTATCCACATTTATAGTAATTAACCAAATCATTCAAGGAAACCACCATCTATGGTGGCCAAGTGCGCAACTCCAACAACCACAAACAAATCCAATCGTATCCAGAAAACACGATTTTCTCAAATCCATGGACGACTAAATCGTTAAATAGTCTAACATAATCAAAATCACATACAATTCATACCGAGTATGAAATTGTCATCTCTACACACCTGCATCCTCTATTACTCTAAGTTGATGATATATCAATCATCACAATGACAATGATAATTGTATGACACCATGATACTATAATATCAACACACCAGTCGTAAACTAACCCTAGAGTATACACAGGTATCCTTAGCTGATCTAAACAGATCATCTATCCACAATGAAGGATATTCATTTTCAATAACTATTACATCCATCATCGATAATCAATGCATAACCTCAAAGGTTTGTCTCTCTTCTAACAAGAGTTCTGGATCTTCTCTAGAAGATATACTGGGACAGATAAATATCCCATCGAACACCTCCAATAATTGCAACTTATGTTCTCCCAATTTCCATAGTGTTTAGTAACACTGTTACCAAGAAAATCATCTCCCAGTATGTGGTCTTCGATATCGGAACTATTCTAGAAATCACTCCAATCGCATACTCCGCTTGCCTATGCAGTGGTAAGCCTTCAAGTTCATCCGAAACTACATCTGAATATTCTCAGATTATATGCACATCCGAGAGACATATCATACCATAATCTCAACAATTTAACCATCTGTAAGGTTATGTCTACCGTAAAGGTATATCTATCAAAGTCTAAGGGCATCCCTTGACTTCTTAATTGTTTGTCAACATCTCACCTGATGGTAGAGATACCACTGACCCACAAGTCTATGTATAGAAATCCTTCTAATCTAAACTAAGAATGTTCTCGACAAAGATACCTATAAACTACAAGTATCTCCCAATATATTAACCTAGAGGATAAACTAAAGTAATACCATGAACGATCAATTATCTGTAGATCCGATCCAAAGGCTCCACGCAGGTCTTGGTCTTTCCCCGAAGAGAACAGGATCAGATCCAATAGTCCGTGAAAAAGCTATCGAATTTCTGCAACGAATGACCAGAGAAATTTCCTAGATCATCTAATCCCATCACTTAATCCTACGAGCTGTAACTATAGAATACAGAATAGATACGACCATCGTCGTATACTCTCTCCTCTATACAAAGCCAATCCACGTCTGGGGAGTAACCGTTGTTGTTGTCTGCATGAATCTTCTAAGATGTCTTCTGCTGATACTGCAGAGTAAATCACTTCCTCTGAAGGGAAGTATCAAGGAACTCCAACCACGCCTGAGGTAGTATGTCACTGCTGGTGAGATAACCTAATCTTTTGTGATGATCTCTGCTGTCGAGACTGTGCATCATCCTCCCAGAATACCATCGATAGTCGTCAACTGAGTCTTCAAAATACACCTCCTCAACTATACTGGTTGCTTACAATAACAACAAATGATATGATCCAATGGATAATCCGACTTTGTGTGACTTCGTGATCCGCACTGCACGTACATAATCTCTTCGGAGTCTTTGTTCTGATTTCGTTGATAATATCAGACAGTTCTGACGATCTGCAATTAGTCTTCTATGATTAGAAAAAATCTCTACTAGTAGATCATAGCCTATGACTCTGATCTTGCTTCTTTTTTCCAACATTCGGAGGCTTCTCATTCCAACAGTCACCCAATAACCATGGGTGGTTTAAAACATCCATTCATATTCTTGAGCTATTAGGTGAGCTTAAACTCTACAAGTCTAATGACTCTGCATGGTATTCCCATTACCGACACTCACCCTACTTGAAGCTCAAGAATTCCCTACAATGTGTCACAGAAAGTGACACGGAAAAAATACTCTCTCTTAACATCAATAAACCATGATCAAGTGATATATTATTCCCCGAAGATTATTTTCAGCATCTTTCACCAAGTACAGGCTTAATTTCGATAATGGTATGCAACTAACTCTACTTACTTTGTATAACTCAAGTTAAAGTACTCAAAAGTACCTTCAAAGTTATACAACTCAGCACGAACCACTCAGGGATCAAAATCCCTATGAAACACCTTAAACTAGCCTTCCGCTATCTGCATCAACAATAGCCTACTCATCTTGTCCATTACCCAACAAGTAATGATCTAACTAGCATAATCAATGAAAATCCCTAAGATTGTAGTCTTTGATTTTCACAAGGAATGTGACGACTTGACCCCTGCTTTCTGACTCGGTATCAGTCGGCTCTCAAAGGAAATTCACCATTTCGACACAGGTTCAAGACTCACAGACTCAACAGGTCGTTCCCATGGTCAACTCAAACCACGATTATGAATAATAACCAAAACACTACATGTTATTCCCTGTTTAAACGTTAAATACATAGCCAATAAACCCGAGGGTATAAACCCTGAATGAAACTCTGACCGGTCACCTCGGTGAACGACCCCTACTACAAGTCTGTACAGGTGTTATAACTCTGAATATATACACCTGCTGATCATGTTTAGATAAGTATATACTAGGCTATAAGTTATTAGGAATTCTTACCTCGTGCTGCTTGGAGCTCAGGCTGCTGTCAATCTCATCTCAGAAAACCAAAACCAAAAACAAATCGACTCCCGAGAATCCAAGACTCGACACAAAAAAAACAACATTGTATGACATCGCAGAACCTAGGGCTCTGATACCACTAGACTTGTCATGATCCAAGGCCGAGAGTATACCGAATCGAAAATCAAACGGACAACATCTCCCCTGTATGTGGCAACATATCCTGTTTATAAAAGGCCCTTGGGCCCACAATAATAATAACATATACAAATGTAAACATAACAACATAACAAAACACAGTGGAAACAACACAACTACAATACAAACCACACACCATGCATACCGAGATGACTAACACTAAACTAAGAAAATGCTGTAACAAAACCAGAAAGAACGGTACAACAACAACAGTGTCCAACACTATAAATCATCACATAAACCCAAAGACATATCAAAACACCACCGATAAACCCAAAAGCTCGGACCCTTGGAGTTGAAATGAGATGATGCCAACCAGCGTTGCTCCACGCCATCACAAATACTTTTACCTGTTACCTGGGTGATAGAAAAACCCAAGGTCCGTGGTGGTGATTATAACTCAGCGGTAATAGGAAAGAACGTGGATATAACAAATATCACATATAATTCAACAATATTCATGTACATCATGTAACCAGCAGAATAATAAACATATACATGCATAGACCGTCTAACCAAATGAACAATGTAAAATACAGACATACCTAAAAGTCCACTATGCCACTCTGATCCAACTTGAGCATATATACACAATATATAACAGAAAATCTTGTACAACTCATACTATATCATGAATACTGGTCAAAGAATGCAATAGTCTAACCAACTCATATGCGGTATCCCATACACTATCATATAGCAGATGCAGTAACATGTATGATGATGTATAAACAAATGCAGCAAGAATAGTACAAATAAATGCAATATCACAGTAAGAATATATATAGACTGCATCTCATCTATATATATGTTAATCAAAATCATCCATATATATATATATATATATATATGCAAGACGCCATAAGACACAGCAATGCAGCATGCATGGTCATGTCGGCTCACCCTAAAGCTACCACGACCCCAGTGTGGCATCGGTGGATCAACATGATAATTGTCCCAACTCAACACCAACCACTACTCTCGAGTGGCCAAGTGGGCAGTATGATTGAGTAGCATATAAGCGTAAAGACCAAGCTATACGACGGGGGTCCCTGTTGTGGGCCATTCCGACAGTCACTACCCATGAGTGGTAGAGTGCCACACACACAGGACAACGACACGCAAATCCAACTACCACCGTCTCTAGTGATAGAGTGTGGCACCACAAATGCTCTGCCCTCACACCGGTTACTCCTCGTATGAGTAACCATGGAGGCAGGATGACTGACGACCCTCTCAACCATAAGAGAGACCATGTCGCCAACATGCATGCAAATGACATGAATGCACAGTCACACATATAGACATCCACCACAGACTCTCTATTCTACAGAGAGTCATACCAATCTGATCAACGCACTCTCTATCCTGTAGAGACTCATACTCAACTGGTCATAACACTCTCTATCCTGTAGAGAGTTATACCAATCTGATCGATGCACTCTCTATCCTGCAGAGAGTCGTACTCAACTGAGCATAACAAGCTTGGTCCACCGGTCCACAGCGACACACTAATCACAATTCACCTGACCATTTACACAATACATGATCGGTAGTAAACATGAAACTTAAGGGTATTGGAATCAATCCAATGTTTAGGGAATTATCTACCCACGGATGACCTTTCACCCAATTTACAAATCAGGTCATCATCTGTACTCCACTATTTACACATAACTAAGCATTTATAGATTTACCTACATCACATCTGTAACTCCTAATCATGATGAAGGAAATGTGATAACAACAATAGAACATATAGGCCAAAGACAAAGTATCAAGCACAAGAATAAATTAGAGTGGAGTTAAGGTAATATGATTGTTAGGAACGATGTGACCACTAGAGGAAGGGTGAATAGCGTTGTCGATGCTTGATGGATTTCATTCGCGATTGCGTCTACAAATTGTGTTAGTACACAACGGAATAATAATAAAAATAATAAGATGATACACAATCACAAACACAAGAATATAATGTGGTTTTGAACTGAATGGTTTCTACTCCACAGATTGGGCTCTAAAAGCCCTAACAATGCAAACACGCACTACAAATCTAATAAACTCCTTCTTGACAAACAAGTCGGAGGTGGAGAAATCTCATAAAATTAATTACAACAAGTAATACAAAGTAAACAAGAAAATACATGATGAAAATACAAAATAATGTAAAGAAAACTTTACAACTATTGCTTTGGAATGCTTGGTTATTGATTGCCTTGGACTAGCCTTTAAGACCCTGATTTGCAATAGCAAATCACTCCAAATCGCACAAGAAAATCACTACCAAAATCCCTCTTTCGAGCTGCTTTTATAACCTCCAATCGGGCTGGATTTTTGCCTATCAGTCGACAGCATGGGACTATCAGTCGACTGATGCCACTGTTGTCATGAGACAACAGCAACATCCATGCTAGAAAATCCAATGGATACACCATCAATCGACTGACCATACCCATCAGTCGACTGATGGCTCAATAAGTCGAGTGGTCGCGCTAATCACTCGACTGGAGAACCTTGCACCAATCGACTGATCACCAGATCAGTCGACTGCTCAGGACAACATTCGAATACCCACCTCTGGCAGTCGACTGCTAGGGCACGCCCTGCAATCAAACCCTAGTGGACTCACACCAGTCGACTGCCACATGGTACCAGTCGACTGATACACCTCAAACATGAGGTTTTAACCCAAGTATGGTGCCCCCATACTTGCTAGATCACTCGTAGCCTAGACCTAAGCCTTCTAGCCACCTCCGTCAGCCTCGCACCTATCGGATCCCTTCAAGTCATCCATGACTTGTTCATCTATACGCTAGCCTTCAGGTGCTTCCATCAGCTATTGTCATGCTAAAGGTGTCTACACTGCCAAGGCACATTGGACTTACACTGCCAAAACTCCTGCTTGGACTTTACGCCGCCAACCATTGGACTTATGCTGCCAAGACTCCCGCTTGGACTTTACGCTGCCAATATCAAACCCTTTGGACTTTCCCTTGCCAACCCATGTTGGACTTTCCATGCTAAGACCCATGCTTGGACTTTTCCTTGCCAACCCATGTTGCACTTTCCCTTGCCAAGACCCATGCTTGGAGTTTACATGCCAAGTACTCTAGACTTGGACTTTTCCCATGACAATGGTTAAACCATCGTCAAACATCAAATACTAACCTGGCTCGATTGCATCAGCAATCTCCCCAACACATGTCAGACATCAATGTCAGACATTTATGTCAAACATCAAAACACTTACTCAGTCAAACTCGAGTCTGGTCAATCGTGATCTAGGTCGATTATACTAACAATCTTCCCCTTTTTGATGTTTGACAAAAACACCATTGAGTTAGTCCCCTAACTAAAATTCTCTTACCAATTATCCCAAATTAGTAATTCCATACATTCTTCCCCTTTTTGACATACATAAAAAAGGTTCGCCCCAAGGAGGTCAATGTCTCATGTCCCAATGAGATCTTACAATCTCTCCCTTGGTCCAAAAATACCTAGGATGCCTATAATCTTCCTAGTGATAAGTCCCATATCACTCAAAAGAGGCAATCCTAAACACTCTCCCAATTTCCAAATTGGGTATCTCAAAAATCCCATTTTTTTCCCTCATGAGGAAAAAAAACATCCATCATCCCATGATGGATACCTCCTCCTAAAGGCTTGCTCCCATTTGACCATTGCACCAACAATGTCCTTGGGAAGTCCTTAAGTCAATAGGAACTCTAAACCATCAAAAATAAGGTTCAAAGATCGACATAGAACTTTCCCACATCTTAAATTTGATACATCACCCTAACAACTCTCCTAATCCATATCCAATGGATTTTCACCCTTTATAATGCATCCCAAAGCGTATCCTAGGGTTAGGAGTGGTTAGGGAACCTTACCATAGCTGAAGATGGGCTAAACATACCATGTTTTCCTGAAATCATCCAATCAGTTGACTCTCTCAGAAATCAATCGATTGAAGTGTTCATCAATCGACTGCCAACAAGGGCAGTCGACTGATAACTAAAAAATTCGATTTTCAATTATCAGAATTAAATTTTAGAAATTCATAAATAATTATACGTAATTTGAAATATCATGAAACTCCATACGTATAATACTTATGACCAATACAATGGGTGAAAAATGTTTGAAAAATATTTTACCCATAAAATAGTAAAATTGACACAAAGTTCAAAAGTGAAGAAAAACTTCAATGTTTTAGCTCACTTTGTATCAACTTCTTCAATGGTGATTGTTATCAAAAGATAGACTTCACTAAGGTTTTTCAAAATGATTTTAAAATATTTTCAAAACCTTATATTGTATCATATTCTTTGGGCTTAATCTACATGACTTGAACATAAGCTTTCCAAATTATCCACCACTAATATAAGATGAGTTTTGGTTCATCTAGATGCAAAAACTATAAACTTTGAACTTAACTCATATCCTAGCATCTCACATGTATCTAGGGTGTATAAATACATATACGTGTCAATGTAATGTGAGATGCGGGTTTTGGTTTATCTTAAACTAAGGCCTCATGCATTTTCTAAGACAACCCTACTTGATTCCCTTATTAATGGGACTTCAAGTCATACCATAGTCCTTAAATCAATTTTCATTAACTTAAATGCATGAATGATCATGGAATAAATGATGATATAAATAAAGCATGGCCAATGATCATGATGTCATGTCATATGATGGAATTTAAGCACACATGACATTAATCCCTACTCCTAAACATACTCATGACATTTTAAATGATAAAAATAAATATGATGTCATGACATGTTATATGGCAAACAATGCATGACAAATAAAATATAAGGTATATAATACCTAAATTTTAGTATTTGTTGCCATTTGTTATTATTAATCTCATTTTGCCATATTGCTACTAATCTCCTAAGTGTGCTAAAAACCCAAAATGGCACAACAAGACGTCTAAACTTAAATTGTGCCAATTTGATTGATTTTTCATAATTCCAACAATATATTGGCACATCCTAAAATCTTTTAGGATATAAAAATCAAACCTCCTTCCAAAGTATCCATAACCTTGAAAATAACCTAAAGTGCCACCTTTACTATGGTTAGGTTAACTACCCATCCATTTAAAGTTGGCACACCT